>CM038682.1:622393073-623074760 GCA_021605205.1 Aegilops longissima | reverse complement strand
CGGGCCGAAAGCAGGTAACAAGATGGGGATGCCTTTTCCATCCTCATTTCCACAGACCGCGCGCGCATATCACTGCCCCTTGTGCCTTCCTCGCTTAGTTGACCTGAGTTGCCAATAAAATTGACTGCACAAGGCGGTTGTGAGAATCCAGGCGATGGCGAGGTGCTCTCCGGCGCCACCGCTGAGCTGCCCGGCATGGGAGTTGGACAGCAGTGGATTGGCCGCATACCGCAGCATCTGAACCCACACCCTGGACGTGACTCGCGACTTCTCGGTAGCCCTCCTCCTCGCACCTGACCAGCAGCTGGCCTGCAAGAGTTTGGGCAAAAATGATGAAGCGTTTCTTGTAAATTATCAAAATGTCTGATGCTTTGGTAATTGCCCTGACCCTAACCATAACATGGACAAAAACAATTTCCCGCCCCCCCACCCAAAAAAAAAACCCTGCGGGTGCCATCGCTACTGTTGATACTAAAAAATTAGTCAAAAATTTCATGCTGCTTGGACTGGCCAAGTGTCTCACATGACCACTGCAGGAGTGTAAAATTAAGTCCGTTTCGCATTTTGTGGCATGTGCACAGTGGTGGGAGTGTTCTTTGATTTTGATTATAAGGATAAAAAATTAGTGCTGCTTCATAAGTGCACATACTTTGCCTCTCTATAACAAATTACTCCCTCCGTCCCATAATATAAAAACGGTTTTGAAACTAGTGTAGTGTCAAAAACGCTCTTATATTATGGGGCAGAGGGAGTAATACTATATACTACTCCCTACGTTTCAAAATAGAAGGTGTATTAGTTTACGAAAGTCAAACTTTTCTACGTTTGACCAAGATTATAGAGAAATAAATCAATATTTGTAGTACCAAATTAGTGTAATTAGATTCGTCATGAAATATATTTTCATATTTTATTTTTTTGACACTGTAGATGTTGATATTTTGTTCTATAAGTGTGGCCAAACATAGACATATTTGAATTTTCAAAATTAATACACCTTATATTTTAAAATAGAGGGAGCACTATGTTAATTACATTTAGCTTCTCCTATATCCAAGGCATATGAGAAAAGATATTAAACTTAGATAAAAGCGATAGACAGAATTCATAGCATATATCATCAGAGCAAAGCGATTCACAAAATTCATAGCATGCATGGGCCTAAAATTATATGCAGATAAAATGAATGAGAAAACCAAAAAACAAGCTAAGAGATCTATGACCATAACAAATAGTCGCAAAGAGAAGATGTGATTTGTAGAGGCAGAAATAAATAGCAGCCCACCTGTCTTTGCTTGATCTGGAAGATGAAGATGCACTAGTCTTCATCAGTGATCCTCTGGATGTCTACATGGGGGATATGGGAGATTCGGGCCCAGTCTGGCCCCTCTCCTTTCCTGTAACGTTTCCGCAGCTCGGGACAACGGATGATCTCCAGCTCTTGCAGACCAGTGAGCCGTTGCATGGAGTTCGGCAAGGATGTAAGGCCAGGGCATGTCTCGATCTTTAGCCGTCGAAGGGCAGAGATCTCTCCAAGCCACTCAGGTAGTTCGACAAGAGCATCAAAGCAGCTTATTTTCAACTCCTGGAGAGTGGTGAGGTGCTGCAGTGACGAGGGAAGGCATTTCAGTTTGGGCAGACCCCAGATGTCAAGGCTTCGAAGAGACTGGAGCTTCCCCAGCCACTCCGGCAGCTGCAGGGCATCACAGTACCCTATCCTCAGACACTGGAGGGAGTTGAGCTGCACCATTGACTGGGGAAGGCTGCTCAGGCTGGTGCAGCTTCTTACATCCATCGTTTGTAAAGAGCCGAGTTCCCCTATCCAGTCTGGGAGTATCTGGAGCGAAGCGCAGTTCCAGATCTTCAGTTGCTGCAGGGAGGAAAGCTTCCGCATGCTCTCCGGCAACTGAGTGAGGTCACTGCAGGAGGAAATTTCCAGTGACTGGAGTGCGATGAACTGCAGCAACAACCCCCATCCGGATGACAGTACCATCATGCTGCGGATTATCAGTGCCTTAAGGAGCGGCCGAGGAGACGGTACCAGGAGACCATCGCTGGTGGAGGCCGAACACGAATCTTCTGCAGCTGGATCAAGAACATCAGGACTACCAGGAGAAAGCAGCAACCTCGTGTTGCTGCTCGTCAACACTAAGCTCTCCAGTGATGATGGAAAGGATGGCTCCACCTTCAGGTTTGGGCATTTGATTATTTCTAATGTGGTCATGCCAGGGAAGCTTTCAATCTTGGATTCCCCACTCTCCCCAAGTGCCGAAGTTGTGATTGTCATCATCGAACACACAGACAGACGAGGCATCTTCTGGATATGCAACTCCTTGAGTGAAGGAAAGGGACCGCCACCAATACTTTCAAGCACAGACATGTTATCTAGCTTGAGGGTATTCAGAGAAGGCAAATTCACTAGTCCTGACAAATGCTTCAAGTTTTTATAGTTTACTAGCTTCACATGAGCCAAATGTGAGAAAGGTGGTGGATCTAACTGCTTCATCTTCCCTTCCAAAGAAAAAGAGGATTCATTTTGCTTTCTGATCCAACTTGCGAACTGCTGACCTGGATAACCATAAATACAGAGTTTCCTAATTCCTGGTGGCGGCTGAAGCCTGTTAAGCAAAGCCAACTCTTGCTCCATGTCTAGTATCTCATGGTTGCTTGAGCGCCATCGCAGTTTTAGTTCCTGCAGGCCATTCTTTTCACTCAAGTACGGCTGCTCTCCATCATCATCTGAACCCTTCATATAGCCAATGTTTTTAATCTCCAGATCACCACTCAGCATAACTAGACCGCGGAGCTCTGACATGCTTGCATATTCTCTACCATCCCCTGCAACAAACAATGCCAACCTTTGTAGCCGAGTTAACTGTCCAATCCCCACAGGCATGCCGCACAACTCGTGACATCCTTCTAGGTTCAGTTCCTTCAGCCTCCGTAAGTTCACAATGCCATCTGGCAGCCTTGTAAGCTTAGTGAAAGAGAGCTTAAGGGAATGTAACTTATACCAATTAAATGAACTTGGCAACTCTTGGATATCAGAACAAAATGATAAATTGAGACTCTCGAGTGATTCAAGCTGGACAACAGAATCTGGAAGCTGCGTGATTCTTGAGCAAGCATTTAAATTGACACTTTGCAAGTTCTGAGGCATCCTAAGTGGAAGACTTCCGAGGTTTAAACAAGAAATTAGGCACAAGGTATGGAGATCGTCACACTCACTAATTGATTGTGGCAAACTTTCAAGCTTCCAAGCACCTGACAAATCTAGACTTCTCAGCTTCTTAAGCTTACCAATAGACTCCGGTAACCTCAAAAGTTCACGGCAATCTACGACATGGAGGGCCTGCAAGTTCCAGCAACACGAGATAGCTTCCGGAAGTGTTTCAGATTGTAGATGTGTCATTCTAAGATATCCAAGATACTCAAACTTCAGTATAGCTATGGCTGGACACAGCGATGCAGTATATACATGCTCTAGAATAACAGAACGGACATGGGTCGCCTTCCTAATTGGCTTGTCAAATATAAAAGCGCCATCAGATACATAAAGAGCACGAGCCTTTTTAATTAACTTCCTGTCAATATTGTTTATGCTTTTAGTCAAGGATAAATATCTGCAACTCTGGTTGGGATCATTTATAGCTTTTTCAGGCGTGACAGCAATTTCATCTTGTAAAATGTGCCTAGAAAGATCGTGAACCAAATCGTGCATCTTGCAGGTCACTGTACCTGTGTATTTATCTTGCACAGTATCCTGGAGAAACGATATCTTCAAAAGAGAATAAAAAATATCATTTCCAACATCTTCCAATTGCTCAAACTCATTTAATGGAATAACCAAACCACGTGCTATCCATTGTGCAATCAACTGATCCTTGTCCATAAAGCGCCCTTTTGGAAATATAGAACAATGAAGGAAACACTGCTGCAGATATGCTGGCAAATGAAAATAGCTCAATCGGAGGGACGTAAACACTCTGTCATCGACATTCCACAATTCACTCTCTTTCACTGCCCGCCAACTATTTATGCCACCGACGATGCTGCCAAGAGCTTTCACAGCTAAAGGCACCCCTCCACATTTTCTGATAATATCTCTTCCAATATCTATAAATTCTGAGTCTAAATCTTCCTTGGCTCTTCCACTACTTTGTAGGAATAACTTCCAGCTATTTTCCTCCAACAAGACTTGCAAGTTATATAGAAGCGTGGAGTTCAGTATCTCTGCGACTTCTTGACTTCGTGTAGTGAGTAAAATCCAACTTCCAGCTGCACCAAGTCTTAGATGTAACATGAATTGTTCCCACTCGAGTAGATCCTTATTCCAGACATCATCCATAACAAGTAGAAACCTTTTACCATTCAACTGCTCCGTGATTACTCTGCTCATGTACTGCAATGGATGGTTTTCAGATTTTTGATCAGTAATGGCCTCAAATAACTTCCCAATAATCCCACAAACATCAAACTTTTGAGACACATAAACCCAAACTCTGACTTCAAAATGCTTCTCTATCTCATTTCCATCATTGAAGACCAACTTGGCCAGAGTAGTTTTTCCCATCCCACCTAGACCAATGATAGACATTACTGATACCATTTCTTGATCATTTATCTTTGGTAGTGTTGCATCCTGATCCCGATTCTTTGTTAACTCATATATAATGTTAGATCTGTCATGCTCTCTCCCCAATACTGTCGCCTCATCAATAACAGCCAAAGGCAGCTCCCCAGTAACAATCTGTCGATCCACATTTGAGTTCATTGGTAGACTATCTCTTAGTGTATTGAAGTCCTTTCTTTCTGCTATGATTGCTTTAAATTTCTCTTTGATTGTCTTAATCTTATTGGCCATCTTGTGTTGAAACCAAATTGATTTTGGTCTATCACAAAAGCATTTTACCATAAGAAGATTTTCACGATCAATTTCCTTTGCCTGTTGTTTCTCAGCCTCCATATGAAAATCATTCAGCAAATCATCAATACTGTAAGCAATTTCTTTCAGTTTATTCAACCAAGTGAATGCTGTATCATTCTTTATCACTCTATCTCCAACGTTATGAAGAAATCTTTTAATTTCTTCAACCAAGTCAGAAATCTGATGAAGATCTTTCTTCACCCCCAATGCAGAACTGAACTCACAAAAGATCTTGGAGGCTAGTTTACTGCCTGCCAAATTTAGAAGACCAGATACTAAAGAAACACCTTCCATGGAACCGTTCTGCACTGATAGCTTCAATTTTATTCAAGACCTGCAGTTTATACCATATTATTGTCAAAGATTATACTCATTGGCAGGTTCAATGGGTAGTAAAGGAATTTTATTAATGTAACTGCACACAAATGTTAATTCATGGCCAAAGTGTGCAAACTGTTAAGAATGATGAACGAAATTATGATATCGTTATCTTTTCAATTAATCTATGGTCAGGGACAATTCTGTTGACTCATTTGGGAGAATTTCCGAAGAAACTATCCTGAAGTCATAAACAGCTACGGTTCACTCGTCAATTTAATGAACAGTCCACGGGAACTTATCCTGAGTTCTATCTACAGAAGAAATGCGTGAGAATAAACACGACATTTATCTTAGCAACGAGCAAAAAACCATAGAAAAAAGTAAACCTAATCAAAACAAGAACAGGAGCATACATGGGCATCTGGGTTGCATAAATACCTGTTGTCAGATGGCTGCATGCTCATGTCGATTGGATTAATTGATTATCTTTGCTGCGGGAGCCAAACAGACTGCTGTGATCTTCCAAAATGGCAGTCCTTTCTCTGATCCAGTGCAAGTGAGATCTGAGATCCAAAAGGAAGTCAAAGCTTGCAGGATTCTCGCTGCACCCCAGATTCGTCCTTATCTCAGAGGCATTAACATACATGGAGGAAGTCTTCTTGAGCTCCCTTCACCTCCTTATTTTAATGCTGTAGAGATTATGGGGAAAAGAGCATTGCTTATGGTCAATGGGGCCAATAAAGAAACAAGTGCAGTTAGAATAACATGACTTCAAACCTGAAACTTAACATCAAGTTCTTTCTAACTACTACTCCCTCCGTTCACTATAATATTTTAGTATGGACTACGTACGGACCGGAATGAGTGAACAAACACACTAAAACATGTCTATAGGAGTAGAACATCTCTTATAATAATGAATGGAGGGAGTCTATGTCAACTGTTTAAAAGCATCTACACTGTATGACTTGAGCCGGTTTAGAAACGATTAACATTTTCATGTATCCTGCGGTGCTTGACATGTCAAAGATAGCACATCGCATCCAGCCGGAGGGGGGAAAGCAAAGAATCATAGAAATCCTAAGTGAACGACAGAGACAAATGAAAATGACTGACTCACTTTCGAAGAAAACAGACTGTACACCTCGCCGATGAGGTTACCTATGTAGGATTCGGTCCGCGGTCCTCGAATCCGGTGCGGGCGACGCCGTCCGCCGCCGTGTCGTCGACTCGTCGTCGCGCGGAGCCTCTCTCGGATGGAATGGTCGCTGTAGTAGTGCTCGGCAGACGGCGTGGTCAACGGAGACCCATAAGTGGTGGTAGGCTCAAACGGGCTCTTTCTTCAGTGTTTGTAAAGCAGGTTCGTCGTTCGGTCCTTATTGGGCCCAGGGAGGCCCACGGCGTGTCTATACCCGCCGACGGTGGTCGGCGAGTTGGTGGAGTCACCGGTTAAGGCTAGTCATAGTCAGCGGCGGAGCTAGACAAAAATGTTTGGGGGGGCCAAAATACAAAAATTGTCTGTAGGGAGCAACTGTTACTGAGAGAACAAATTTATAATGTGCATAGTCCAATTCAATCAACCACTAACTAACTGAGAAAAAATTGTAGTGCTATCACAGAAAAAAAATCCCAACTATATCAAACCACACAACGGAATAACAAAAGAAAACCCACTTTGACTCCTACTGTACAGCAGTGTTGATGTACAGGCAACGCTTTTGGTGTTACAGAATTCAGACAAATTCTGCAGGCGGCGGCAGCCGTACTGGGCGCGCCCTTGATCCCCCCAGGCGCTGGAGTCGTTGCCACCGGCCCAAACGCGGAGCTCCTCTTAACCCTCTCGCCTTCTCAGCAACGGCCGGACGACGTCGAGGGCTCGAGGCTGTCCGTCACGGCGCCGTCGGCTGGTTGAGTGAAGCACATCACTGAAAAGCATCCAGGAGTTTAGGATTGTATTTGAGCTGGGTGGATGGCACTTACAAAGTTAATTACACAAATTCGTATGGGGTGTGGCCGGCGACGAGGGATGGCTAGCCGGCCGGCCGACATCGACGACCACTGTCCAGTGGCAAAGAGCCAAAGATGACCGTCTCAGGCGCCCCCTTGTTCCTCCCTCACGACCTTAGTGCATGCAGGTCAGAGGCGATCATCTCGTCAGTGCCGGCGTCGAGGCAGTGCAGCAGCTTGTTTCATGGATGGATCAGGTCAGCAGGCAACGGAGGCGAGCAGCCGTGCCCGAGCGACAAGTGTATTTGGGGAAAAAGAGTCGAAGCAGCCGAGCCCCGAGCAGGTTCGCCAGAGGCTTGTGGCCTTCTATGTGTACGTGCATGGCCCATCTATAACCTGCAAGGAAAAAAATTACACTTTGGTTGGGGGCCATGGCCCCCTCAGCCTCCTACTTAGCTCCGCCGTTGGTCATAGTAGGAGTAACTTAACTAGTAATATAGCGCATTCTAAGAAATTTTTGCTTATGTGGCAAATATTTAATGTGAGGTGGTAACATAATATGTTACTGTAACATAGCGTTTCCCAAGACAAGATAAGTCTACAAGCTAATAAATGAAGCCATCTATGACACCATTATCATGTTACTTTGCATTATGAAGGTAGTAACTTAGACTAGCGTCATGCATATGACACTAGTCTAAGTTACTCCCCACTATGACCAGCCTAACGAGCGCTCCTTCAGAAGCCTCACAATGATCAGCGCCTCAGCCATTCGCCATGTGTCGCGTTCTAGACGCTCCCTCCAGATTTTGTTTTTTTTATTTTTTTGCACGCGTTTTCGGCTATTTAAACAGTTTTTTCCGAGTTTTTCTGACGTTTTGGTTTTTCACCGGTCTTTCTTAGCTTTTCGACAAAAAAATTCGGAAAATTTTTTTTGCGCGAAAAAACGTGTTTTCTTTTTTCCCTTTCACGAGAGTCACGGTTTTGCTTCCGCAAGAGGCACGGTTTTGCTTTCTCGAGAGTCACGGCCGTGCCTCTCGAAAACGAAAAAAAACGCGTTTTTTCTTTTTTTTTCTTTTCGCGAGAGTCACGGCTTTGCTTCCGCGAGAGGCACGGGTGTGCTTTCGCGAGAGTCACGGCCGTGCTTCTCGAAAACGAAGAAAAAACACGTTTTCTGTTTTTTTCCTTTCGTGAGAGTCACGGTTTTGCTTTCATGAGAGGCACGGGTATGTGCTTTCGCGAGAGTCACGGCCGTGCCTCTCGAAAACGGAGAAAAAACGTGTTTTCTGTTTTTATTTTCTTTCGCGAGAGTCACGGCCGTGCCTCTCGGAAACGAAAAAAAACATATTTTCTGTTTTTTTTCCTTTCGCGAGAGTCACGGTTTTGCTTCCGCGAGAGGCACGGGTGTGCTTTCGCGAGAGTCATGGTTGTGCCTCCTCGCAATGATCAGCGCCTCAGCCATTCGCCACGTGTCGTGCTCTGGGCGCTCCCTCTGGATTTTTTTTCGCACGCGTTTTCGGCTATTTAAACAGTTTTTTCTGGGTTTTTCGACGTTTTGGTTTTTCACCGGTCTTTCTTAGCATTTCGACAAAAACATCAGGAAAAAAAATTGCGCGAAAAAACGCGTTTTCTTTTTTTCCCTTTCGTGAGAGTCACGGTTTTGCTTCCGCGAGAGGCACGGTTTTGCTTTCGCGAGAGTCACGGCCGTGCCTCCCGAAAACGAAAAAAACACATTTTTTGTCTTTTTTCTTTTCGCGAGAGTCACGGTTTTGCTTCCGCGAGAGGCACGAGTGCGCTTTCGCGAGAGTCACGGCTGTGCCCCTCGGAAACGGAGAAAAAAACATGTTTTCTGTTTTTTTCTTTCACGAGAGTCACGGTTTTGCTTTCGCAAGAGGCGCGGTTGTGCTTTCACGAGAGTCACGGCCGTGCCTCTCGGAAACGGAAAAACACATTTTCTGTTCTTTTTTCTTTCGCGAGAGTCACGGTTTTGCTTCCGCGAGAGGCACGGGTGTGCTTTCGCGAGAGTCATGGCCGTGCCTCCTCGGAAACGAAAAAAACACGTTTTTCTTCTTTTTTTCCTTTCGCGAGAGTTGCGGTTTTGCTTCAGCGAGAGGCACGGTTGTGATCTCGTGAGAGGCACGGGCGTGCCTTTTCGGAAAGGGAAAAAACCCGTGCTCACGGTTCGGTTTTTTCGTCCGGTTTTTTGGCCATTTTTTCGTGAAAAAATAATTCGTCAAAACCTATCAACATGGTATCTAGTTTTGAAGATCTCGACGCGAGGAATCCAAGGTGAAAACGGTTTGAGATTTGGACGCACGGTTTGTGAGATAAAACGTTTTGAATAAACGGATCTACGAAAAAAGGGAAAACTCACAGGTTGTGACAAGTGGCACGGAGTTGGAGTGATCTCTGCAACGAGTACTCCTCAACTAGTGATTTCACAAGTTGGTCGCCAGAGGATTACCAATCAAGTGTCTGCAAGTTGGTCGACGGTGGTCCGGCGCACTTCTTTCAGAGGCATTGGGACCTGTGTGGTGACGAGATCACAGTTATGATAATTAGAGTGCTCGATGGAGTTGATTCACCGGAGGAGATTAACCGTACCGTTTTGATCCCAAAACTTGCGAGTCCAAAATTATTAGGACAATTTCACCCAATAAGCCTTTGCAATGTGATCTATAAAATCGCGTCAAAGGTCTTAGAAATTTTTTTTGTGCATTTTTTTTGTAATTAAATATATTTCTCTATTATTATATGTATGTATGCATGAAAGTACAATACAATATGTGTGTAAATTGTACTGGATTGCTAAAGTTGCATTAGTATATGTGTATTCGCTGCACATTATAAGAAGTGCAATTTGAGTGCAAAGTTGTGTCCAAGTTTTTTCTTTATTTTCTTTTCTCTTAAGAGTAATTCTGATGTTACTAATTTATTCTCTCTTAGAAAACTTTATTTGTTTTATTATGTTTAGTTTTAATTCATTTTATGTTTTTAAGGATGATACCTATGCCACTTATTAGTTCCTTGTTTCAAATTTTCGTTTTTATGTAAAATCCACTATAATATGTTTATTACATAACTAACAAAAGTGTATTTTATGTGCAAATTGTATCATTGTTTTTTTGAATTGCTTTCTTTTTAAAAGGATGGTACCAATGCCACTATACTTCATTTCTTCTTAGAATTTTTGTGTGTGTTTGTAAGTAAGTATACGCGGAGGTATGATACACCATGTGTGTAAATTATAGTAGAAGCAAATATTACATTGTATATGCTTATTTTTGGCACATTAGAAAAGTGCAATTTCAGGGCATACTTGTGTGCAAGTTATTTTATATTTTTATTTCTTCTTAAAGGGTTTCGTTTTCCCAAAACTTCATTAGTTTGTTTTGGTTTTTGTTTTTATATTTTCTTTCTTCTTAAAGGGTTTTATTCTTATATAGAAAACTTCATTGTTTTGTTTTAGTTTTTGTATTTTGTTTAATTAAAGGGTTTCATTATTCCATTGAAAACTTCATTATTTTGTATTTGTTTTAGTTTTTATTTTCTTTATTCTTAAAGGGTTTTCATTCTTCCTAGAAACTTCATTATTTTCTTTTCATTTTCATTTTAATTTTATTTCATTTTCTTTCTTTAACGGTAATACCTTTATGTTTGCATATTATAAGAAAACACAATTTCTGTGTAAATTGTGTTCAAATTTTGCCATTACCTATTTTTTATTGCATTTCTTCCTAAAGGGTACTGCCAATGTTCAGTTTTTTTATATTCTTTCTTCTTCAAGGAATACACGGGCCAGGGAGTCCACAGGCACAGGAGCATGCTGGGCTTGAGATTCAGCAAACACGTCAATTAACTGACCTGTAGCCGTTCGACTGAAACGGGTTTGGGTCAGTCGACTGACCCAAAAGAAAGTCAGCCACAACTGACCTCCTGATCTGATATTGTCTTGAGTTTCCATGGTAGCGGTCAATCCTTGCCGTTTTCGTCGACCGAATATGTGCGCATTAAGTGGGAAGAGACGTTCCCGTCGACGACGAGGTGCTTCCGGTGATTCCATAAATTTCAAGATGATATGCCGGCTCAGTCTTCTTTCGAAGATGCTCATAGCGGTAGGGTGTGCGTGTGTGTGTGTTCATAAGGGTGAGTGTATAAATTTCAAGAAAATATGCCGGCTCAGTCTTCTTTCGAAGGTGCTCATAGGAATAAGGTGTGCGTGTATGCGTTCATTGGATAAGTATATATGCATGTATATGAACGCTTGTATCTGTACTGTGTTTAAAAAAACTATGGTGTTGTCATTATTTTCTGGTGTCTTGAATTTTTCTTTCGATGGGATTCCACTGTCTTAATGGGAATGCCCTAACACAAATTTTCTTATGGGAAATGTTTACAAACTGTGCACCGGCCGAAGCTTCTGCCGGTCCCGCGCACGCCGCTCGATCGGGTAGCGATCCAGCGCTCCTGCATCTCCCGATCCACGTTTGTTTTTTTTTCTTCGGCCCATCACGTGGCTTGGCCCATCACGTTTACTCGGTCAGCTCTATTTTCACCAACCGCTCAAGCTGTAGGGTGGGAAAAATATCTACAACTGCAGCCAGACGAAGTTGCATCCGTTTTTTGCTGCAACGACGATGATTGTTGCTGTAACTGCCGTTGTCTTTTGCTACGACCAGCGTGTTTATTTGCTACATCCATTTTTTTAGTGGTGATGATTGGTGGCCGGGGTTCGTGCAGATGACTGGGACAACGATTTCTGCTGCAACTATCGTCGGATTTTGCTACAACTGACGAAGAAATTTGCTACATCAATTCATGGCAGAGATGCACCCGGGACAACAACAACGATGATTTTTGGTTGCAAATGTCGTTGTCTTTTTGCTACCACCAGAGAGTTTTTGCTACATCTATCTTAATGGTGATGTTTGGTGGCCATCATTCGTGCAACCCGTGCAGCGAATGTCGACGGTGGAAAAAAGCTTCAACTATCGATTTCTTGCCCAAATGAAAAAAGCTGCAACCGTTTACATGAAAGCTTCAACCCTACATTTAAAAAGCTTCAACCCCATGAAAAAAAGCTTCAATGGATGTGGACAAAAAGTTTCAATAACCAGAAAAGTTTCAACCAGTATGTGAAAAAGTTTCAACCAGCAAAGGAGGAAGCTTCAACCATGGAAAGAGCTTCAATCGATGTTGGAAAAAAGCTTCAAACCGTGGAAAAAGTTTCAACCAACGCGAAAAAAGCTTCAACCGGCATGCAAAAAAGCTTCAACCGACATGCAAAAAAGCTTCAACCGGCGCGAAATGTTGACGATGGTGCGAGCTGTGGCCAACAACATAACGGTGCTACTACGGCGACGGCTGAGCTGGGGCACGAGGTGTTGCAACCATCAAGCGACGGAGCTACCACCATACATGCCGGAGCTGCAAGCGGGAGGGGCAAGGCGGAGCTGCATCTACCCGGCGGCGAATCTCGCGACTTTCGGCGGTGGCGCTGCATATGCCGAGCACGCGAAGCGGCGAGGGCGGCGGCGCCACGGGATGGTCCTCTTTTTCTTCTCCAAGCATGTGTGGGAAGGAGGAAGGCGATGCACCTAATCCCGCTAATCGGGGCCCTTAATGCGCGCTAGATCGAGCGCTAGGCAGCGAGACAGGGGCGACAAAGTCGACACCGGCCTTTGGTGCTGCCAGGGCGGCGCCGTTAACGAACCGGCCGCCACGTCTTGCGAAGGAGCCCGACAGAGGAGACGTAGTGTGCGGCAGCTGCGAGCTTTTCCCTTGCGCGCACTGTGTGGGGCGGAAGGTTAGGGACGAAGGAAGGATAGGATCTGAACGGCTGGGGGTAAAATAATCGAACGGACAGGGTGCGACCGGCCCAAGTTTGGGCCGGCGCACCGGCGCCTATCAGCGCCCTTTTCTTATTGGGGTAGATTTTTTATTGTGCTTTGTCGGCCAGACCATATTGGGCCCAGTTATTGTCGCTGACCAGTTGCCTCAGTAGAAGGGCAGCCTTGTCTAAAAAAATAAGTAGAAGGTCAGCCAGTCGCGGCCGTAGCACGCGAATGAAGTGAGTGAGAGCGAGGCACCAGTTGCTTCTCGCGGCCGCGCCGCGCCGCCGCCCTCCTCGCCGGCTCGCTGCGCCGCCTCCGTCTGCCGCCGCATCGCCGACGCCTCGACCGAATCATCGGGCACCACCGCCGTTGTACCACCTCCCCGACTGTCAGGTCAGTACACCTTCAGTTTCTACCAGCGGAAATCGGAGTGAAGAACCCTAGCTATTTCTAGACGAACCAGTTTAAGAGGTCAGCAGAAGTAGCTAATCACTTGTGCGTATGCACGCAGATGGGGTATTTGCAGAATGGTGTCATTGGTGTTACCTAGAGACTGCTAGCTCCGTGCGTAATTTGGTCAATCTCTAGATTATGCAAAGATACTGAAGCGGGTACATGAACTGTTAACTTATTTTACAGATTTTTGGGACATCACATAATGATCACCACATTTCCTTTTCTGTAGCCAGATGAAGTGGGCACAATATTCTGTTTGTTGCAGACTGACTACCATGCTCTGCATCTACCACCATTTTTGCCACTACTGTTGAGCTTATGTTTAACTGTCGTCAATCACTGAATGTTGTAATTCAAAGTGAAATGTTTTTAAGAATACAAACAAATAAAATTGAAGCAGTGATTATTGGATTATTTCAGTATCTTAGACAACATAACTGCTGAGAAAAATTCCTATTAGTGCGTTGAAGTCATTCTCCCCCTACCTCTTTCTTTTCAGTGGAAGAATCAATATTTCCATTCAAGTAACGGAATGTTGCTACTTGCTAACCCAGTCCAGATTTATTTTGCTTAGAAGTTTGCTCGGAAGAAATGTCATAGACACAAATGTAGAAGGATGTTGGCATTTACAGCTGAAGTTTTCCACAGAATTTTGCTCGAGGCTGCATATGTATTTTCCTTTCCTAGACTATCCTTTTACATAAGGTCACATTGTGTGATTGCCAGTACAGTTGCTTCAAGATTGAAACCGTCTCATGTATGGAATCATCTCATCTCATCGTGTGAATCTAGGATTTCTTCAATGTGTATATCTGTGATTTTGATTATTTATGCATTTGCTTTGCCCTTTGTTGATTCATGCAGCCATCCTGTTTGATAAAATGTCGGCACCAGCATCCATTCCCTGTGGTTCCAAAAGTGTGCGAGGCAACGACAACGGTGTCGACAGGCTCAGCAGCCTGTCCGACGATCTGCTCCACCATGTGATGTCCTTCCTGCCGACGCCGGAGGTCGTGCGCACAAGTCTTCTCTCACCAAGGTGGCGCAATCTCTGGAGCTCTGTTTCATTTATCCACATCAACAACAAAGACTTCGTGGTTAAAAATGATGTGGGCACTGCTTGCTTTGATAACCACAAGCTGGAGAACTTCGTGGACCACTTGCTGCTCTTGCGTGATGGCACTGTTTCCTTGGATGAGGTCCGGGTCTTCATCACGACTCGCAGTAGTAAGAAGAGTTCTGTGTGGATTCGTCATGCCATCAAGCACAAAGTTCGTCTCCTTCATATTTCTGGATTTCACCACCATCTGATTTTGGATAGCACAGCAATGTTTCCTTCTCTATACCTCAAAAGAATCAGGCTCCGGTATGTCCGTTTGAACGATTGGTTCGATAAGCCGCTGAATTATGACTGGCCTGTGCTCGAACATCTAGAGCTGGAGTGTTGCATTCTCGATACAAGGAGGATCTCATCGAGCTCACTCAAGGTTCTACATATCATCGACTGCATCATTGGCAATGATCTCCTGATTGGTGCTAGGAAGCTTACCCATCTCTCTGTCATTGACCCAGAATGTCGTCGTGGTGCTATAGTTACCTGGGATCTGTCTTCTCTAGTGTCAGCTTTGATTAGTCTAGGGTCCGAGTTTCATTATGATGATAACACAGAAGTAGATCATCGTCTACTTGATGGCCTTTCACATGCCACAACATTGGAGTTGCATGCACCGTTACCTGAGGTACTGATGGGTTGTTTTCCTTTTCATATTCGTAGGTGAATATATTTGCATGCCGAATTAGTCGCTTCTTAGTTTTAAAGTCAGACACAATCTACTTTTTGAAGTGATTATGTACTGTTTACTACTCCCTCTGTCCCAAAATATAAGAACGTTTTTAACACTACATTAGTGTCAAAAACGTTCTTATATTATGGGACGGAGGGAGTATATGTTGGCAAGCTAGCATGAAAATATTGTATCATTAACTATTCAGCTTGCTCTATTTTCAACTCCTTCACATGATCATATTGCTTGTGAAGCTCGCATTCGAGAGGGGTTTGCAAGCATGCCCAGTGTTCAGCAATCTGACAAGCTTGGTGCTGGGTGATTGGTGCATGGCTGCTGACTTCTACCCACTGTTCTGTATTCTCCATCGCTCGCCCACGCTGAAAGAGCTAAGTGTTAAGCTCAAGATGGTAATACTTCTCCCAGATATGTATGTTTAGCTGGCACGCTTTGCTACAACATCAGAATGATCAAAGCTGATACTCCCGTGTGGTTTTGACACGCTGCAGGAGCACTGTGAAACATGCAAGGAGGTTGAATCTGCTTCATTACCATCAAGGCGAGCACCAGCAATCAGGGGATATCCTCGTATCGAGAGAATCAAGATATGCTGCAGCAAAGATGATCCTAGGATTGGTACGTTGGTGCAGGCGCTGCTACCGATCTTCATCCCAGATGGGAAAATCAGTATCGAGGGTTACTAATCATGTTAATGTTAAGGCCTTGTTTTGGGACCTGTCCCCCTCTTGCCACATTTTGTTAGTACTACTAAATTTGTTAAGAGCTGCGCTTTCCCCTTTTCTAGACGCCAACATTAACCGGAGAGGGGGAGCTGATTACTTCTTTGTATGGCTAAATCTGACCAGACATTACACATTCTTGTGTTGTAGACTTAAGTTAATCATGTTTCAGATCTGGTGTACGTGTGTTGAGTCATTCTGACACAGAAATTTGACTAACAGGAGTCATGTGACACCACCCTTTAGATCATGATACAAATTTTGAAATAGTGGTTTAAGTGGTTTAATTGCAATTCCTAGTTTTAGGAATTACTTTGTACTTTTTTGGATCTTCATCCAAAACATTGTACTTGTAATTACAGGTATTTCTAAAAAAGATAAAAATAAAAGGCAGTATCAAATAATTGATATAAATTGTTTTAAGGCGTTCTGCCTTAGACGCTTAGGCGATAAGGTGCCGGTGGTGCTCGCCTTAGGTCGCCTTACCTCTTTATTCCCTCCGTTCCTTTATATAAAGTGTATTTGTTTTTTCAAAAGCTAAAAAAGTGCATGTTTGACCGAGTTTTTAGAAAAATATATCAGTATTCGCCTTATAAAATTTATATCATTTGATCCATCATGAAAAGTAGTTCATATTTTATCTATTAGGTATTGCATATGTTTTTATTTAATTCTATAATCTTGGTCAAACTTTCAAATGATTGACTTGCATGGAAATCAATACATCTTATATTCTGAAACGGAGGGAGTATATAACACTTGATTTGTCACTAGCCATGACTTGCTAAGAGCAACTCTAGAAAATTCCCTAAACAGAGAGCTTTAGAATGGCTTCTCCTTCAAAGGTATTGAAGCCCTCCACTTTCTCAGATTCTCTAAAACTATAACCTTTTATATAGTTCTTATGTCGCATGGACCTCACTTGTCAGCGGGTTACACATTTAGGCCCTCTTTAGTTCGCAGGATTCTCAAAAGGCGGGAATAGAATAAATACACGACTGGAGTGGTATGCCCATTTGAATTTGAATCCTACAGGACTAGTGTAGAGTGTTTGATGACACACACAAAAAAGAAAATCTAAAAAGAGGTAGGAGTGGCGGATATTGTTTTTGGCTCTAGGGAGTATATGCTCATGAGCGCCAAAAATGTATTTTGCCAAGTTCAAATTTGTTTAAAAACATATATATGTGCTCATTGTAACATTCAAATGCTACCTGCAAATTTTTAGGGGGGAGGGGGGAGCTTAAGCATGTTGACATGTGCAAAAAAAAAGTCGAACAACAAATGTTACCTTAAGAAAAACGAAGCGACGCTATCCCGTTTCACATGAAAATTGACAAACACGTTTGTTACACTAACATGAACATCTAAAAAGTATCAGCATTTTTAGAATTTGTTTTAAATTTATTGTTCACCAGGAACATAGCATATGCTTTCTAGAGCCAAAACTTCGTCCATTGGAGTGGATGCTAGATTTTCAATGAATCATAACACACATGATTCCTTTGAAAAAAAATCTATAGATTTTTTTTTTGAAACGGAGGCAAAAGCTTTGCCTCATCCATTAAATAAGAGAGAATAGAGTTTGTTACAAGCCACCGAAATACACCACATGCGGATTACTCGCGCGCGATAAAAGACCCTAATTTCTTAGCTCCGACGATGACCCAAAAGTTTGCCTCGGTAGAGATGGACGAAAGCAAGATTGGCGGTGGGGCACTCTTATGCTTAAAAGCCCTTGCGTTCTGCTCGTTCCAAATTGTCCAAGAGACTAGCATGGTGATGGAGGCCTTGGCTTGACGATCTGGCATTCCTTCGACGCAAGTGCTTGCCCACCAATCTTTAACCGTTTCAAACAAGGGCCAAGCGGAAGTGTCGAGCCCGAGCATGGGGAATTTCCCAATGACCAGAGACCAAAGGCGCCGGGTGTAGCGGCACTTGTAGAAGAGATGGGGCCCGCACTCTTGCACTCTCTTGCAGAGAGGGCAAACATCACAATTTGGCCATCCTCGCTTTGCCAATCTATCCGCCGTCCAGATTCTATCTTGAAGAGCTAGCCAAGCAAAAAATTTAACTTTTGGAGGCGCCCAAACCTTCCAAACCATCCTGGCCATGGGCGACAGGACCATCCCTAGGAATTGTGCTCTGTATGCGGAAGTCGCCGAGTACTGCCCATTGCTCGTATGCTTCCAAATGATTTCATCCTCGGCGAGCTCGTCAAGGTGGACCTCATTAAGAAGCGTCCAAAGAGTGAAGAACTGTATGATGTGCTTGGCGGTTACGTTGGTGGGGGTTTTGATCTTGAGGATCCACGCGTTGTGCTTGAGGGCCTCCCTGACCTTCCAGCTTTTTCTCTTGGAGGCTTCGAAGATGAGTGGGGCAATGTCTTTTGGCGAACGCCCAAGAAGCCAAGGAGAGTCCCAAAAGGGTGCCCTCGCTCCGTTACCAACGGTGATGGTGGTTGAGGCATAGAAAAAATTGAGGTCCTCTGCATCACATGGGTTTCCCATCCCCACCCACATCTTGTTGGGCTCTTTCCATGGCCATCGTAACCGGAGAGCCCTCGTAAACTTGGAGGTGTTCAGGACCCCAAGCCCTCCGTACTAAAGAGGCCGGCAAACTTTCTCACAGTTCATTTTGCATTTGGCCCCCGATGTCTTTTCCGAGCCGGACCATAGGAAGGCTCTTTCAAGCTTGCTGACGTTGTGGAGGATGGTTGGCGGTATGACCAACGGGGTGGTGGGGTAGACCACTTGGGAAGTGATCACGGACTTGACTAGGGTCGTTCGCCCGATGGTGGTGATGTTTCAGCCATCATATGTTGGCAACTTGCTTGCCACTTTGTCCACGAGGAATTGGAAGTCCACCAATTTCAGCTTCCACACGGAGAGGGGTAGACCCAAGTATTGCAAAGGAAAAGACGGCTGTGCAGACGACAAGCTTTGAGTTAGGGAGTCCAAATCGAGGTGGTTGCAACGAATGGGCACCACCGAGCTCTTTTGGAAATTGGTGCAAAGACCCGTGACATCCCCAAATCCCCTCAAAATGCTAGCAAAGTTGTCAACATCCTTCTTGATCAGTGCCAGGAAGACGGCCGCGTCGTCCGCGTAGAGAGAGGTCCTCATCATGGCCCCCCTTCCTCGGATTTTATGGAGGAGCCCCTTCTTTGTTGCCACAACAAGGATTTTTTGGAGCGGGTCGATGGCGATGACAAAGAGAAGCGGGGAAATAGGGTCTCCCTGCTGAAGCCCCTTCCCATGCTTTATTGGACAGCCGACAATACCATTCAGGATGATCCTCGAGGATGAAGAGCTAAGGAGGGCCGCGATCCAATCCCTGAATTTACTTGGAAATCCTCGCCGCTGGAGGAGATCAAGCAAGTACTCCCACTTCACGGAGTCAAAGGCCTTGCGGATGTCGAGCTTGAAGAGGAGGGATGGGGTCTTCCTCTTGTGTAGGCGTCGGGCAAGGTTGCGGACATACAAGAAATTGCCGTGAATGCTTCTTGTTTTGATGAAGGCGCTTTGGGCATTAGAGACGAGATTTTTCATGTGTGGGCCTAGTCTCATGGATAACACCTTTGCAATAATCTTTGCGATCGCATGGATGAGGTTGATGGGTCTATAGTCGGCGATCCCCTCTGCCCCTTCCTTCTTGGGCAAGAGCACCACATTTGCGGAGTTGAGCCATTGGAGGTTTGAGGTGTGTAGGCAGTCAAAATGTGTGATCACCCTCAAGAGATCAGGCTTAATGATTGTGACGCCCCCGATTCAATCGTACACTAATCATGCACGCAAACGTGTACGATCAAGATCAGGGACTCACGGGAAGATATCACAACACAACTCTAAAACATAAATAAGTCATACAAGCATCATAATACAAGCCAGGGGCCTCGAGGGCTCGAATACAAGTGCTCGATCATAGACGAGTCAGCGGAAGCAACAATATCTGAGTACGGACATAAGTTAAACAAGTTGCCATAAGATGGATAGCACAAAGCTGGGATACAGTCGAAGAGGCGCAGGCCTCCCGCCAGGATCCTCCTAAACTACTCACAGTGGCCGTCGGCGGGCTGCGTAGTAGTAGGCACCTCCGTGTAGTAGTCGCCATCATCGTTGTGGCGTCGCTCTGGGCTCCGACATCTAGTTGCGACAACCGGTAGAAAGGAAAGGGGAAAAAGGGGAGAAAGCAACCGTGAGTACTCATCCAAAGTACTCACAAGCAAGGAGCTACACTACATATGCATGGGTATATGTGTAAAGGGCCATATCGGTTGGTGAGCTGCAGAATGCGAGAATAAGAGGGGATAGCTAATCACAGCCGAAGACTACGCTCGGCAGCCTCCGTCTTGCAAACATGTAGAAGAGAGTAGATGAAGTCCTCCGGTAGCATCGCATAGCATAACCCTACCGGCGATCCTCCTCATCGCCTGTTAGAGAGCGATCACGGGTTGTATCGGCACTTGGAAGGGTGTGTTTTATTAAGTATCCGGTTCTAGTTGTCATAAGGTCAAGGTACAACTCCAAGTCGTCCTGTTACCAAGATCACGGCTATTCAATAGATAAACTTCCTGCGGGGTGCACCACATTACCCAACACGCTCGATCCCATTTGGCGGACACACTTTTACGGGTCATGCCCGCCGCGGAAGATCAAACACGTCACAGCCCCACCTAGGCACAACAGAGGTCAAGACGCCGGTCTAAACCTAAGCGCCGCAGTGCAGGCCCATCGCCTTAGCACACCACTTGCGTTGCGAGGGCGGCGGAAGCGCACCTAGCCTAGCGGCGTTCGGTCCAATCAGCGCGCGCTCGGTCGGCGACGTCACGAAATGCTTGGTGATACCACGGCGCGGTTGCCCATATCTTGTCACACGTGGCGGTTAGTGCGTATAAGGTCAACGACCCAACTCAGATCAAATACCAATATCTCGTTAAGCACATTAAGTATCCATGAACGCGAAAAGGGCCAGGCCCACCTCTCTCCTAGGCGGTCTCAACCTGCCTGCCGCTCCGCCACAAAGATCCACACAGAGGGCCGTTGAGACAAAGGTCCTTTCAGCCCCAATCCGTGAATCACTCACGGGTGCTCCACGAAACCGACCGACTTTAGTCACCACATTTATCATGTATAAAGTATATAGTATATACCCGTGATCACCTCCCTAGTTATCACGGCCCGATAGTATAGCATGGCAGACGGACAAGAATGTAGGGCCACTGATGAAACACTAGCATCCTATACTAAGCATTAGGATAGCAGGTAAGGGTAACAACTGTAGCAACAATGACGAGGCTATCAGCAGAGAATAGGATTAACGAAAGCGATGGCGCTACACTACTCTAATGCAAGCAGTATAGAGAAGAATAGGCGATATCTGGTGATCAAGGGGGGCTTGCCTGGTTGCTCTGGCAAGGAGGGGTCATCTTAAGTGTAGTCGAACACACGTACATCGGCTCCGGTCTCAAAGTCTACCGGAAAGAAGTAACGAAGGGGGAACACAATAAATAACAGAGCAATCAAATGTAACACAAAGCAAGACGCGACACTATGCGGTGCTAGGGGTGACCTAACATAGTGGTGGGTGATACCGACGAAGGGGGGAAACATCCGGGAAAGTATTCCCGGTGTTTCGCGTTTTCGGACAAATGAACCGGAGGGGGAAAGTTGCGTGTTTGCTATGCTATGGATGTGTGGCGGACGAACGGGCTACGTATCCGGATTCGTCTCGTCGTTCTGAGCAACTTTCATGTACAAAGTTTTTCCATCCGAGCTACAGTTTATTTTATATTAATTTTAAAAGATTTAAACATTTTTAGAATTTATTTAATTATTTGATTCTAACATTATCCAGAATAGTGTATGCTAACGTCATCATGACGTCAGCAGTCAACAGGGCGTTGACTGGGTCAAACTGACATGTGGGTCCCAGCTGTCATTGAGTGTTAATTAACCTAATAGATTAATTAACTAACCAAAGTGATTAGGTTAATCTAATCAGGATTAATTAAGTTAACTAATTACTTAATTAATTAATATTTTATTTATTATATATATATATATTTAAATCCTTTTCTTTTTTTACAAAAATGTCACAAATGGGCCCGTTGTCCGATGTTGAGGCCTTAGTGGATCGGGCGTGCAGGCGACGGGCGCCAGCCCGAATGGGCGCCCGCCTGAGCCATCGAGGCGGCGGTGGCGTCGCCACCGGGCGCCAAGCGGCACGGCAGCGAGTGGGCGGCGTCCCAGCGAGGGCAGCAGGCTGGCGCGAGGTGCGCCGAGTAGGAGGCGGCAGTGGGGAACGGCCACGGGAGGAGCGGTTGGGACGACGGCTGATGCAGAGCATCCCTCACTCATCCCCATGGACGTGCCTACATCTCCCTCAACACCACTAGGACCCATGACAAGAGCCCGAGCTAAGGCTACCGAAGATAAGGTGAATTCGCTCCTCTCCGAACTCCCTCTTCCTACTCACGAGACATGGCTACTACCTCATTCGGAGACTCTATGTGTAATCAGTACATGGAGGTGAGCCAAGGATCAACTACTTGCGAGCCAAGACGGCGAGGACTCCAAGCATATTGAAGAAGAAGAAGAGATGTTGTTGAAGGCACAGAGCACGGACGTCCGACGCCTTCCGGACGTCCGACGAGTCCCAGACCGGACGGCCGGACTCTCCGAAGTCCGGCACTTTGCCACCCGAACCAAAACTACGGATGACCGAAGCCTCCGGACGTCCGACCGACGCACTCCCGCACCGAATCTACGGACGACCGACGACTTCCGGACGTCCGGACCGTCACGAAGCTCCGGACGACCAACCCCCTCCGGACGTCCGACGCGCCCACGACAGAGCTGATTCTACGGACGCCCGAGCCCGACCGGACGTCCGGACCGTCCCGAGCCTCCAGACGTCTGACGCCTTCCGGACGTCCGACGCTGTGTGTTGACCGTTTGGGGCCGCAGCCCTTGTACCCCTCGCCCCTAGACTATATATACTCTTTCTTCCCCACCTTTCTAGGGTTAGCATTGGTTTAGCTCATGTTTGTGTGAGAGCCTTGCTCATCCACTTGGTTACTTCTCCTCGGAGCTCGGGACCTCTGGAGAAGATCCCCCAAGCGGATTCAAGACCCCTTCTAGGGTGGACCCCATCAAGACCTCCTCTCGGATAAGAACGGCTACTCGTGTATCCTTACCTTTGTTGATTGTGGATCATATGTATCTCTTTGTGTTCGGTGATCTAGCACTTGTGTGATTGATTCCTTGTTGGTTGAGTGATTTCTCTCTCGTTTCCTCCGTGTTCCCTTTGTGCTTCCGCGTGTTCTTCGTGATTCCCCGTAGGATCCTCTCCAAACGTGAAAGATCGTCACCATAGGGTTCCGCCCTACATCATCTTGGTATCATGAGCCACGTTGATCACGTTTTTGGAGCCCCTACCCCTCTTTTTCTAGCTTGATTTTGTTGTTTTTGTCCTAATTCCGAAAATTCCCCACCAAAAATAGCCCCAATTTTTTTTTTGTAATTTGTTTGTGAGTTGAGATTTTGTTGGATTTGGTCCATGGATTTGTGTTGCTGCGTGTGGATCTAGCTTTTCCCACCCTCCCCACCCTTTTCCATCCACCAAATCACTCGATTTCGACCTCACCATTTCCTTCTTCCCCGAAATCTCGCAGTTCTTCCCGAGCCCGATTTTCGCCCAGGCTACAGTTTATTTTATATTAATTTTAAAAGATTTAAACATTTTTAGAATTTATTTAATTATTTAATTCTAACATTATCCAGAATAGTGTATGCTGACGTCATCATGATGTCAGCAGTCAACAGGGCGTTGACTGGGTCAAACTGACATGTGGGTCCCAACTGTCATTGAGTGTTAATTAACCTAATAGATTAATTAACTAACCTAAGTGATTAGGTTAATCTAATCAAGATTATTTAAGTTAACTTATTAATTAATTAATTAATTAATTAATATTTTATTTATTATATATATATTTAAATCCTTTTTTTTTACAAAAACATCCTGGGGGCTGGGCCCCGTTGTCCAGTGGCCCAGGGCCTTAGTGGATCGGGCGTGCAGGCGAAGGGCACCAGCCCGAATGGGCGCCCGCCCAGGCCATCAGGGGGGCGGTGACGTCGCCAGCCGGGCGCCGAAGCGGCACGACGAGTGGGCGGCGGCCAGCGAGGGGGTTCATGCGGCTGGGCGAGTCTTGCCGAGTAGGAGGCGGCGAGTGGGGAACGGCCACGGAGGAGCGGTTGGGGCAGCGGCCATGGTGGAAGCAGGAGGCAGCGGACGGGTGCGGGTCGGCGGCCGGAGAGGCCAGTGGCTCGGGTGCAAGCGCGTGTGGCGGGCGGGATAGTGGCGCGGGCGACTTCGGCGAAACACGCCTGGGCGCGTCGAGCGCGCAAGCGTCGAGCGCGACTAGGAGCAGGGCATGGCGGCAGAGCGAGGAGAAGGAGGCCGGGACCTCACCGCGGGGCCGTAGGGAAAAGGCAGTGGGCTCGGGGAAGTCCGGCGAGGCAGATTGACGACGGTGGCGAGGTGGCGGCGACGGCAAACGGCGTTGTCTTGGGGCGCCGCGGGGTCGAGCCCCCGACCTAGTACGGGTCGAGGGGGCAGGCGCCATGCGGGAGGAGACGTAAGGCGGGCCGGCGTGGTGGCTCCGGCGATGGGAGGCCTTCGGCGGCGCACGAGCAGGCGGGCGTCGAGGCGGCAGTGAGGCGCGGCGGGGTTGAGCCCTCCCGATCCGGATGGGATCGAGAGGAGAGGGAGGCGTGGGTGAGTGGGGCGAGTGGGAGGTGTCGGTTAGGGTTACGGTAGGTGGGGGATAAGGGAGCATGTGGGGGTGGGTGTGACAGGTCGGTTGGTCGGCCGGATCGGCCAAAACCACTCGAGGGGGTTCCTTTTTCTTTTCTTTTATTTCTTTACTTAATTCCGTTTCTGTTTTTATTTTATACTTAACATTAAAAATGTAGAAGTAACTCCTAAGTTAGAGTAACTAAACATACTACAACCACCTAAGGTTTAGTCCCGATAAACTAGTTTAGTAATTTATTAATATTTAAAAGGTATTTAAATAATAGTTTTTGCTACTGTTTTATTTACTTTAGAGTAGTTAAACATTTTATAAAAATGTGAATCCTCCACCAATCTTATTGGTGATGTATTTGTCATATCCCGAACATTTTAGTTTTAGTTTTTTTGTTTGAAAACTTTTACTGTTTGACTTTAATTCAAAGTTGAATTTGGATCGGTTCTGAACTAACGCGAGATTATCAACAGTAACCGAGGTGACGTGGCATCGTTAACGTGGGATTACTGTAGCCTAATTATCCGGGCGTGACAATTCTCCTCCACTACAAGAAATCTCGTCCCGAGATTTCAGAGGGGCGTAAGGGGGAAACTTCCGGTTACGAAATCCTAACGATTCTTCTCGGTCTTGGTTGCTCTTCTCTAAGAGGTCGATCCATTACGTTGATGTCTTCATTTCTCTGCTTCAAGTCATCATGATGAAGTCGGCCTCCTTTCTTCAGGATCTCCATCGTACTTACGACAGAGTAAGGGGGGTATTCCGGAAGAATGGACCTCTGCAAGGTTGACTATCTGGTCGATATCATCGGGGAAGGTGGCGGAAAGTAACTCTCGAATTGAAACTTAAGAAAATATCGAGAGCAAAATAAAGAGGTATCGGGGAGGTTTCAAGCGGGCAGGCAATCGTTCGATGCCTGAAACAAAGTGTGAAAGGGGTTGAGAACAACGGGAATAAGTATTGTGTCTGATACCAGAATTGATGATCTCTCGGGAGGTGGCTCGTGAATTACTTACGAGGTCACGCGCGAGGAATAACTTTGGGAACATGGGAGGTGGTACAGGAAAGTCAGGTTTCGATCCTGTGGAACTGTGGGTTATGGTCCCACCATGTGGGTTAAAAGTAGGAAGGGCGGTGACATCTTGCACGACCATGTAAGCAAGGCATGTCAGAGGATAGTCTGCCAGTTATGTCGGCAACAACATCGGTACCAAGGGCGAGGGACGAAGAGAACCATTTTCCTGCTCGTTGAACGAGGCGGACCAATAGGCAAAGTTCTCGTCCATCGGTGGTTACTGGAATGTCATCAACAATAGTAACAGGGTCTTACCGACACGATTGTACACCTAGGTGTTTACATAAGCAGAAGAATGTTACTGCTTAGATCATATAGATCACAAGAAAGGTTAAACCAAACAATGGAAAGGAAAATGTGTTTAAACACATATTTCAAGGGTATATCCTTCCCAAGGACAAGCAGAGCATGATATCCATGACAGGATATAATGTAGAAAACTCTTTAGGTAAGGGGAGAGAAATTTCATGACATTACCCATACAACGGTGTTTGGATAATTGAGCAAGAAAACATTTAGCATTAGGCTTCAAATGTTCTTGTCAAAATCGAGTACCACGACATGCTTGAGGTAGCATTGACATGGTCTTCAAGCAAAGGTCGGACTTTGTATACTCAATGGATGCATCAGGAATAACTTATAGTATAAGTCTTACAATTTCCTCACGAAAGAATGGGTAACATTGCTAAAGAGGATACTAAAACAATAGGTCCTCCGGTCAAGTGTGCTAGGCATGACATCACCTTACCGGGTCATGTAAAGACCAATGTTATAACTCTTGGAAATATGCTCCAACCATCATATCTGACCAAGATTCAGATCTGGTCGGTGTTAGGATACCTCCGACTCAGGATGCCTGAGAAGAAAAGGTGCAAAACAAATCGACGAGACGACATTGTAAGATTCTCGGGAAATGTACAATGGAAGCGAGTTCCGAAACAAAAGCTCATCCTTAATTCAAGGAGAGGTGAGGAGGTGGCTAATTGACTCAGTCACAATTCATTGAGATTTTCAAAAGATGGATTCCCACACTTATGTGAACAAGGAGATAAAATTAGTCAGATCAATGATATAAAGAGGTATGCTCGAGGA
This sequence comes from Aegilops longissima, assembly GCA_021605205.1. Taxonomy (NCBI): domain Eukaryota; kingdom Viridiplantae; phylum Streptophyta; class Magnoliopsida; order Poales; family Poaceae; genus Aegilops; species Aegilops longissima. The sequence goes on along the minus strand of CM038682.1, from coordinate 623,047,772 downwards.
AAACATACCCAATTTAAACATTGGTTGAAAGGCGCACCCGAAATATGGGCTTAGGTAGCATGACCGATGTTATAATGGTGATTCGATAACCAATGGTCTAAGAATGAAATGTCGACCATTAACTTTAAAGAAATAGGGTTGCTATAAGAAAATAATCCAAACAACACCGTTCACTTGTTGGAATCAACACGGGGACTAAGAAAGAATGGTGATGGTGAGGAGTATCACTATACCATTCTTAAGAGGTGGAGTAATCCTCACGACATTCTTGACATAAAAGATGGTAATACTCCAAGGTAAAGAAGAACAAATGCTGGACAGCAAGGGACTCAAGGTATAACACAGAACACGAACAAGTTTGTGTTGGAGGGAAGGCAATAAAGTGGTCAATGACAACACAAATCATCAAGGGCAAGGATGGTATTTCTCATCATGAATTCAATTGATATCCTGGAAGGAGTCAAAATGTTGATGATGATCACGACAAATTTTGTCGAGAGGCTCCAAGAAGAAGTAATCGAACCTCCACTACATCAAGTAAAAGGACTGATGTAGCAAAAGATTATTTAAACCACGGATACGACACCAACTCGGAATCAAGCTTGTTGTTCAAAGTGGAATGATAAGACGAGGAAATCGACATAAGCTTAGCTCAACATCGAAGGTTGTGCTCCAGGATTAAGGACCAGGTAGCACAGTTAAAAGTCTGCACGATAATGATATAGCCGTTAAGGCTAGGAATGACTTGAAGGATTATTAAACTCGTAAGCAACATAAATTACTTAGAGTTATTGAATAGGAGTGCGGAATCGATTTAGTTATCGGTGTTCTCGAGTGACTAATAACTCAGAACCTGGGGGGGATCCGAGATCGGTGAGAAGCAATACTAGATGAAGACTCGCAGGAAGCAACACAGTTCTCGAGATACCAGAGGTTAATACTCGAGGAAGATCAAAAATAGAGGTTGCCGAGATGTATCGATCAACAAAAGACAAGTGCTTTAACTTGTCTGAGAAATGGAATCAAGGAGAAAATGTGGTCGGGACCACGATTGCAAATGATCAATACATAGATACCAGATGATTTCATATCAAGGAAATAGTTATCATTACAAGAAGCTTCTATGATAGGATCTACATCGTGTCCATGGGCATGAACATAAATTTCAAGGTCGACTCCCACTTCCTTAATGCATAATCTTCCATTCACCTCTCGTATTTCGAAGATGACCTTAGTTGTTGAAAGTTTTACCTAGTGCAATACCAGATAAATATGACCCGTGAAATCTTTCGGGTTCACACCGATGAGGGAAGGCGTTGGTTCAATCCCATCGGGGCTTCTTACGGACATATACCATAAGCTTCAAGAGTAAATATCACCAGCTCGAAAGCAGAGCATGGTTGACAAAAGGAGAGGATACAATTTACCAAAGGCATTATGTATCGGAGAAAGAACTCACAAGGTGATTAATTATGAAGGACACTGTCGGATATAATAACCCAACAGTGGATATGGCGATCCACAGTGGAGCTGATGTGAGTATCGATACCCAATCAGAGGAAGAAGGAATGCAAATGCATCGGTTTATAGAACATTTGAATAATTCAATGTTTAAATAGCAAAGGAATTATGATTTTCAAATCAAGGGGTCAGGAGCAGACGCTCTGATCAAGGGTGGATAAGTTCAATAGACCTAAGGGTACATTTGACGGCAAATAGATTGGTCGAGAACAAGCTCATGTTCAAAATGACGTCTGAGCCAGAAAGATAATTTAAAAGGATCAACTGATGATTGCGTGCATTCGCACTCATGTTGAATCAATAGGATCAAAATGATAATGACAATGGATGTCAACAAGATTACTAGACTTATGGGATTAACCAAAATGCAAGCAAGTAAGAATTTCAAGAGCAATAAGCTGTTGAGGATTTTCGGAAAATCGAATAGTATTTTAAAGACCTTTGTGAATTACTTGAATCAATTGGGGATGAGCAAATACTCGATAAGTGCGAGAAACTATTTGTAGGGGTATTCAGGGGGCAAAGAACTGCAAGGAAGTAGGCACAAGTATTCTCGAGGTATCTTGTAATAACAAGATCAATTGTGAATAAAAGTAAGAACGACAGGTGTAAGTATTTATCCATAGGGATATTTCAGTGGTAGGGAATTGCAAAAGCAACGGGGACAAGTCTCGAGAAAACATGGAGATTATCTTCGGATCCTTCTGGTGCAGCAGATGATCATCTGTAATAAGGGGCTCTCCGAGAGAAAGTATTATCGAGAACCTAGAGTCCGAGTTAGTAAAATCGTTTAACCCAAATAGAAGAGATGTTAGAGTCCCAGAGTATAGGTCGAGGAATAAAAGATCCTACTACCACCCAATGGCGACGTGTGCCCGTAAGACACACAGCCATGTTAGTAAAAGTTTTTGCAACGTCTAGACTCGACTTCGGCCAAGGAGTGTGGAAGGGGGATTCCTACAGGCAGTCGGCTCTGATACCAACTTGTGACGCCCCCGATTCAATCATACACTAATCATGCACGCAAACGTGTACGACCAAGATCAGGAACTCACGGGAAGATATCACAACACAACTCTAAAACATAAATAAGTCATACAAGCATCATAATACAAGCCAGGGGCCTCGAGGGCTCGAATACAAGTGCTCGATCATAGGCGAGTCGTGGAAGCAACAATATCTGAGTCTGAGACATAAGTTAAACAAGTTGCCATAAGATGGCTAGCACAAACCGGGATCTGATCGAAGAGGCGCAGCCTCCTGCAGGATCCTCCTAAACTACTCCAGGTCGCCGTCGGTGGGCTGCACGTAGTAGTAGGCACCTCCGGTGTAGTAGTCTTCATCATTTGTGGCGTCGGCTCTGGGCTCCGACATCTGTTGCGACAACCGGTAGAAAGGAAAGGGGAAAAAAGGGGGGAGAAAGCAACCGTGAGTACTCATCCAAAGTACTCACAAGAAAGGAGCTACACTACATATGCATGGATATATGTGTAAAGGGCCATATCGGTGGACCGAATCGAATGCGAGAATAAGAGGGGATAGCTAATCACGTCAAGACTACGCTCGCAGCCTCCGTCTTGCAGCATGTAGAAGAGAGTAGATGAAGTCCTCCGGTAGCATCGCATAGCATAACCCTACCCGGCGATCCCTCCTCGTCGCCTACTAGAGAGCGATCACCGGGTTGTATCCGCACTTGGAAGGGTGTGTTTTATTAAGTATCCGGTTCTAGTTGTCATAAGGTCAAGGTACAACTCCAAGTCGTCCTGTTACAAGATCACGACTATTCAATAGATAAACTTCCTGCAGGGTGCACCACATTACCCGACACGCTCGATCCCATTTGGCGGACACACTTTTACGGGTCATGCCCGCCGCGAAGATCAACACGTCACAACCCCACCTAGGCACAACAGAGAGGCCAGCGCGGTCTAAACCTATGCGCCTGACAGTGCAGGGGCCCATCGCCTTAGCACACCAAGCATGTTGCGAGGGCGGCGGAAGCGAACCTAGCCTAGCAGGCGTTCCAGTCCAATCCGCGCGCGCCGCTCAGTCGCTGACGTCACGAAATGCTTCGGCTGATACCACGACGCCGGTTGCCCATATCTTGTCCCACGTGGCGGTTAGTGCGTATAAGGTCAACGACCCAACTCAGATCAAATACCAAGATCTCGTTAAGCCTGTTAAGTATCCGCGAATGCCGAACAGGGCCTGGCCCACCTCTCTCCTAGGCGGTCTCAACCTGCCCTGTCGCTCCGCCACAAAGATCCACACAGAGGGCCGTTGAGACAAAGGTCCTTTCAGCCCCCAATCCGTGAATCACTCCCGGGTGCTCCACGAGCCGACCCGACTTTAGTCACCACATGTATCATGTATAAAGTATATAGTATATACCCGTGATCGCCTCCCTAGTTATCACGGCCTGATAGTATAGCATGGCAGACGGACAAGAATGTAGGGCCACTGATGAAACACTAGCATCCTATACTAAGCATTAGGATAGCAGGTAAGGGTAACAACTGTAGCAACAATGACAGGCTATGCAGCAAAATAGGATTAACGGAAAGCAGTACTGCTACACTACTCTAATACAAGCAGTACAGAGAAGAATAGGCGATATCTGGTGATCAAGGGGGGGGGGGCTTGCCTGGTTGCTCTGGCAAGGAGGGGTCATCTTCAGTGTAGTCGAACACACGGACATCGGCACCGGTCTCAAAGTCTACCGAAAAGAAGTAACGAAGGGGGAACACAATAAATAACAGAGCAATCAAATGTAACACAAAGCAAGACGCGGCAATATGTGGTGCTAGGGGTGACCTAACATAGTGGTAGGTGATACCGACGAAGGGGGGAAACATCCGGGAAAGTATTCCCGGTGTTTCGCGTTTTCGGACAAATGAACCGGAGGGGTAAAGTTGCGTGTTTGCTATGCTATGTATGTGTGGCGGACGAACGGGCTACGTATCCGGATTCGTCTCGTTGTTCTGAGCAACTTTCATGTACAAAGTTTTTCCATCCGAGCTACAGTTTATTTTATATTAATTTTAAAAGATTTAAACATTTTTAGAATTTATTTAATTATTTAATTCTAACATTATCCAGAATAGTGTATGCTGACGTCATCATGACGTCAGCAGTCAACAGGGCTTTGACTGGGTCAAACTGACATGTGGGTCCCAGCTGTCATTGAGTGTTAATTAACCTAATAGATTAATTAACTAACCTAAGTGATTAGGTTAATCTAATCAGGATTAATTAAGTTAACTAATTAATTAATTAATTAATTAATTAATTAATATTTTATTTATTATATATATATATTTAAATCCTTTTCTTTTTTTTACAAAAACGTCCTGGGGGCTGGGCCCCGTTGTCCAGTGGCCCAGGGCCTTAGTGGATCGGGCGTGCGGTGATCCCTTTGTGATCTAGCACTTGTGTGATTGATTCCTTGTTGGTTGAGGGATTTCTCTCTCGTTTCCTCCGTGTTCCCTTTGTGCTTCCGCGTGTTCTTCGTGATTCCCCATAGGATCCTCTCCAAACATGAAAGATCATCACCATAGGGTTCCGCCCTACATCATCGTGGTATCATGAGCCACGTTGATCACGTTTTTGGAGCCCCGACCCCTCTTTTTCTAGCTTGATTTTGTTGTTTTTGTCCTAATTCTGAAAATTCCCCACCAAAAATAGCCCCAATTTTTTTTTGTAATTTGTTTGTGAGTTGAGATTTTGTTGGATTTGGTCCATGGATTTGTGTTGCTGCGTGTGGATCTAGCTTTTCCCACCCTCCCCACCCTTTTCCATCCACCAAATCACTCGATTTTGACCTCACCATTTCCTTCTTCCCCAAAATCTCGCAGTTCTTCCCGAGCCCGATTTTCGCCCAGGCTCCGGACGACCGGAAAAGGTCGGACGTCCGACGAAGTCCGGACGACCGTAAAAGCCAGACGTTAAGTAAAACCTGACAAAAACCGAACTTTGTCAGTTCGCCACCAACACAACCCCAAATTCCACCACCTCTTCCAAACCCACATACACCTCCATCTTCCCCGATACCTCCTATGACGATTTTGACACAATTTGGTCTTTGAGATTTTGAGTTGTGGCTCCCGTATCCTTTTGTGTTTCGGCTATCTAGGTACGGTTCGATTTCATCATCACCACGGCTCAACTTCGCAAGGGTCTCATCATCGCCAAGGACGGTAAATTCGACGACATCTTTGTCAAACATTGCATTTGCATTGATACCCACATGGCCGTATTTTTGCGTAGCTTACCCATCGAGACTAGCCATTGAGTATTGTCGGCAACGTGACTTGTGCACATTAGTGATCATACTCCATAGCATACATACCATACCACAGTGGTGCATATCTTGGGATCCATTTGTGTGTCATAAAGTTGTCATAACATACACAATTGCTATCTTGGTTCGTGCAGTTTTGCATGAGAAAAGAGCTCAAAAGTGAAAGAGCCACCCAAGCTTTTAAGCAAAGAGGAAAGATAAGCAAAGAGCTTATGAGCAAGAACATAGCATCATACTACATTAAGATTGTCATATTGGATCATCTTGGATCATAGCACCGAAATACCATACATATAGCATACGTGGAATAGAGATAGTTGCATTTTTGCCTAGTAGGTTGTGCACAAGTTCCGTATCCGCCTATTGTGCAATCGTGCTAGCATCTCTCTAGTATTGTGCAACAAGAGCATTTAGTGGATTCCACATTTTGGCTCACTTTTGGTTTGCACAATCCCACTTATCTATTTGCGTGTGTGTTTCCGTGTACCACTATCTGCTTGGTCTACTTGTTGCATTTGCAAATTTGTGTACCTTTTCCAACATTATTGACGCTCACTTACAATTGCATCAAATTTTGTGCCACCATCCTCACCAAGCTCCACCATAAGCTTTTATTTGTGTAGGTGTGAGAACCGACAAGGATTGGTACCAATAGTGCTATTTCATTGTCCGCATTTGAGTGAACTTGATTCATCATCAACTTCGGTCAAAGGTACATTGGTATAAGTTCTCCTTCTTCCACTCACATCTTTGCTTGGAATGATGGATAGGCCAAGTACTTCTACCAACCCACTCTTCATCGAGCAAGACGACGACATGTCCTCATACATCACCAAGAGCCACCTCTTTGGTGCTGTGAGCGTTGCACCAAGAGCAACAAGCAATGAGCGACCGCATCGACAACCTCGCCACCGACTTGCGACTCTCCGAGCAACGTACAAGAGACTACTTCGACAACACGTTCGACGCTCACAAGCAAGAGAATGATGCAAGAATGGACGAGATCCGCGCCTTAATGAGGAACCGGCACCATTCCACTTCTTCATCCTCAAAACGGAGCCGCTCGAGTCGACACTCCGACGACACCTTCTACGACTCAAGTACACCTACTTCGAACACTCTTCGTCGTGCCGCACGTCAAGACCGTCATGCATCTCGCAACCCGCTACATGACAAGCATTCACAAGAGCAAGTCGATGAGCAAGTCCCTCGTCCTCAATCAAACCAAGCCGCTTTTTCCCAAGCTCAAGAACGATAACGACTACGGCGCCAAGAGGAAGAACGAGCGCGTCTACACCAAGACGAACAAGACGCCAAGGCTCAACGCCTTCAACAACAACAACGAGAAGCGCAAGCTCTTGAGGCGCAACGTGCCCTTCAAGAATCAAGTCGAGCCTTCGCCAACCGCAATCGCGAACGGCGCAATCAAGAGGAAGCCCTTCGAGAAGAAATCCAAGAGAGGAACTACCAACCTCATGGACAACGTCAAGTTCCTCAAGCTCCTCCACAAGCTCGTCAAGCTCCACCTCAACCTCAAGTTCAACAAGAGCAAGTTGATCATGGTCTTCCTCCACGTCAAGAGCAACATGAAGACGATTGCAATCCACGTCAAGGGCGTCATCATCAACATCGCCAACAACACAATGAAGAGCAACGCTATGGAAAGCTAAAATTCACCATGCCCAAGTTCAACGGAAGCAATGACCCCGAAGACTACCTCTCATGGGCATTGAAGGTTGACAGAATCTTCCGATTGCACAACTACGATGAAGAGAAGAAAATCGCTATGGCATCACTTGAGTTCCACGACTATGTGCTCATATGGTGGGAACAAATAATTGAGCGACGACAAGCAAGAGGTGAACCTCCAATCACCACTTGGGCTCAAATGAAGGATGTCATGCGAGCACGTTTTGTGCCAACCTACTACAACCGCGACCTCTTCAAGAAACTCCAACTCCTCAAGCAAGGAACAAAGAGTGTTGAAGAATACTACAAGGAAATGGAGATAGCCATGATTCGAGCCAATGTCAAGGAAGATGATGAGCAAACTATGGCACGTTTGTTGAATGGACTCAATCATCCCATCAAGAAGATCGCCGACTTCCAACCATACTCCACCCTCATTGAGCTCGTGCATCAAGCTACAAAGGCGGAACGTCAAGTGCAAGATGACTTCAAGTACGCCAAGTACTCGTCCAAGACCTACGGCTTATCCAACAAACAAGCTTCAACACCTCCTCCAACATCTACATCAATCAAACCTTCTACACACAGCGACGACAAGTCGATTTACAAGAGAAATTCGACAAGTTCAAGTCGCCCTCCTCCTACTACAAGCAACTTCAAGCCGCGTGCTTAATCATCTACTCCGACCGATGAGACCATCAAAACAAGCTCCTTCAAGTGTTTCACTTGCGGCGGCCAAGGCCACAAGTCCTACGAATGCACCAACAAGCGCACCATGATCCTCAACGACGACGACACATATGACTCAATTAGTGATGAGGAGATGGAAGCCCTTGAGCAAGTGGCCATGCACCGGCAAGTGAACGAAGATGAAGATGATCAAGTCTTTTGCGATGAGGATTCGAGCCCCTCTCTCGTTGTCTCCAAGGTCTTGACTCTTCAACATCAACAAGAAGACGACCAAAGATGCCACATCTTCCACACAAAGGCCGGCATCAACGGAAGGTCCGTCAAGGTCATCATCGATGGAGGAAGTTGTCACAACTTAGCAAGTGAAGAACTATGCTCCAAGCTTCAATTGGTCAAGAGGAAGCACCGCACCCTACAAGGTTCAATGGCTAAGTGACTCGGCACTATCTGAGTCGAGCATACGGTCCAAGTCTCCTTCAAAATTGGTGCTTATGAAGACACGTTGGAGTGTGATGTGGTCCCAATGACGGTTTGCCACCTACTTCTAGGTCGACCATGGCAATTCGACCGCGGTGTCATCCACAATGGGCGCACCAATCACTATAGCTTCAAGATGAAAGGGAAGGAATATGTGCTATGACCTATGTCTCCTAGTCAAGTGATATCCGACAAGCAAGCCACCCATCATAGAGACAAGAGTGAGAAAGTGATCCACCAAAAAGTGAGTGAGAGCCACAAGCCAAACTTGAGCGCCTCTTCCCCTAGAGAGAAAAACCTCATCCTATTTGCCACCAAAAGTGAGATGAGAGAAGTGTGTGAGAACCCATCTAGTGTGATGCACTTTGTCCTTGTGTGCAAGGATGGAGACCCAACAACTAGCACCTCTCATGAGCTACCTTTAGTGTTTAAATCTCTTTTGCAGGAATTCCAAGATATTTTCCCGATGAGCTACCTCTGGTCTACCTCCTCTTGAGGCATTGAGCATCGAATCGACCTCATCCCGGGCGCCTCTACCAAACAAAGCTCCATACCGAGTCAATCCCGAAGAAACCAAGGAGATTCAACGGCAAGTACAACAACTCATCGACCACGGTCATGTACGTGAAAGCCTAAGCCCTTGTGCCGTTCCTGTTATACTTGTGCCTAAGCCCGATGGAAGTTTCCGCTTATGTTCCGATTGTAGACCTATAAATGCTATTACCGTTCGCTATAGGCATCCCATTCCTCGCTTAGATGATATGCTTGATGAACTTAGTGGAGCCAACTTTTTCTCAAAAATTGATCTTAAAAGTGGTTATTATCAAATCCGCATACAAGAGGGTGATGAATGGAAAACGGCTTTCAAAACCAAATTTGGTTTGTATGAGTGGTTAGTGATGCCTATGGGTCTATCGGAGGCTCCCGGTACTTTCGTGCGTCTTATGTATCATGTGCTTCGCCCTTACATTGGAGTCTTTTTGTGGTTTACTTCGACGATATTCTTGTGTTTAGCAAAACCATGAAAGAACATCTTAATCATGTTAGGGCTGTTTTGCAAACCCTTCATGAGGAAAGTCTTTATGCAAACATGAAAAATGCACATTTGGTGTTGACAAAGTGGTTTTCTTGGGTTTTGTCGTATCCTCAAAGGGTGTCCATGTTGATGAATCTAAAATTGAAGCAATTAAAACTTGGCCCCAACCCACCAATTTGCAACAAGTGCGTAGCTTTCTTGGTCTTGTGGGTTTTTATCGACGCTTTGTGAAAGATTTTAGCACAATTGCCGCTCCTTTGCATGCCTTGAGTAAGAAGAACACTCCCTTTGTTTGGGGAACTTTGCAATCAACCGCTTTTGATGAGCTCAAGTCTTTGCTTACTCATGCTCCGATTCTTGCTTTGCCCAATTTTGACAAAACTTTTGAGGTTCATTGTGATGCAAGTGGTACCGGAATTGGCGGAGTTTTGATGCAAGAAAAATGAGCCATTGCTTATTTTAGTGAAAAACTCTCCGGTGCTCAACTTAACTATCCCATCTATGACAAAGAATTGTATGCTTTAGTGCGTGTGCTACATGTTTGGGAACATTACCTTAGACCTCATGAATTTGTAATCCATACCGATCATGAAACGCTTAAGTACTTAAAAGGCCAAACTAAGTTGAACAAGCGTCATGCCAAATGGAGTGAATTTATTGAATCTTTTCCTTATGTTATCAAGTACATCAAGGGTAAGGAAAATGTAGTTGCCGATGCACTTTCACGCATTTGCATGCTAGTCACTAAACTTGAGTTGAATGTTATTGGTTTTGAGCATATAAAAGACTTGTATGAGCATGATCCTTCTTTTGCTACTCCTTATGCCAAGTGTTTGACACACACATCTTGGGAACGATACTACATGAAGGATGATTATCTTATGAGAGCTAACAAACTTTGCATTCCTGAGTCTTCTCTTCGTTTGTTACTTTTGCAAGAGGCTCATGGATGCGGACTCATGGGACACTTTGGACGCGACAAGACTTTCGCCACGCTCTCCAAGAACTACTTTTGGCCCAAGATGTTCCGCGACGTCTCACGCTTCACCAACCGTTGCTCTACATGCCGCAAAGCTAAGTCTAAAGCTCAATCTCATGGTCTTTACATGCCTCTTCCTATCCCTTATCAACCTTGGGAAGACATTAGCATGGACTTTGTACTTGGTTTGCCTAGAACTCAAAATGGAAAGGATTCCGTGTTTGTTGTTGTGGATAGATTTTCTAAGATGGCACATTTCATTCCTTGCAACAAGATAGACGATGCTTCACATATTGCAAATCTCTTTTGTAGGGAAATCTTGCGACTCCATGGAGTACCAAAGACAATCGTCTCCGATCGTGACGTCAAGTTCTTGAGTTACTTTTGGAAGACCCTATGCGCCAAGCTCGGAATCAAGCTCTTGTTCTCATCCGCATACCATCCTCAAACCGACGGCCAAACGAAGGTGACGAACCGCACACTATCGACTCTACTTCGTGTCTTGATCAAGAAGAACATCCAGGAGTGGGAAGCATGTCTACCCATCGCCGAAAGCGCCTACAACCGTGCAAGACATTCGACTACCGGCAAGTCCCCTTGAGGTCGTCACGGCTTCAACCCGTTGTCCCCATTGGACATTCTACCTCTTCCTCTACAAGAGCGCACCAACATGGATGCGAGTGCGAGGGCAAGCTACATCAAGAAGATGCATGAGGATACAAGACAAACCATCGGCGCCAAGTACAACGACTAGCGACCAAGCTCAACGTCAACAAGCAACCCATGGTCTTCAACATTGGTGATCTAGTGTGGCTACACCTTCGCAAGGACCGCTTCCCCAAAGAGCATAAGTCCAAGCTTCTTCCTAGAGCCATTGGACCTTTCAAGGTGCTGGCACGCTTCTACGACAACGCCTACAAGATCGACCTACCTCGAGACAAGTACAATGTGGCGACATCTTCAACGTCAAGGACCTCGCACCATACCATGGAGATGAAGCTTTTGATCCGAGGTCGGATCTCTCTCAAGGGGAGATGATGCGGAGCATCCCTCGCTCATCCCCATGGACGTGCCTACATCTCCCTCAACGCCACTAGGACCCATGACAAGAGCCCGAGCTAAGGCTATCGAAGATAAGGTGAATTCGCTCCTCTCCGAACTCCCTCTTCCTACTCACGAGACATGGCTACTACCTCATTCGGAGACTCTATGTGTAATAAGGTACATGGAGGTGAGCCAAGGATCAACTACTTGCGAGAGCCAAGACGGCGAGGACTCCAAGCATATTGAAGAAGAAGAAGAGATGCTCTCAAGGCACAGAGCACGGACGTCCGACGCCTTCCGGACGTCCGACGAGTCCCAGGACCCGGACGACCGGACTCTCCGGACGTCCGGCACTTTGCCACCCGAACCAAAACTACGGACGACCGAAGCCTCCGGACGTCCGACCGACGCACTCCCGCACCGAATCTACGGACGACCGACGACTTCCGGACGTCCGGACCGTCACGAAGCTCCGGACGTCCGACGCGCCTACAACAGAGCTGATTCTACGGACGCCCGAGCCCGACCGGACATCCGGACCGTCCCGAGCCTCCAGACGTCCGACGCCTTCCGGACGTCCGACGCCTGTGTGTTGACTTCGTTTGGGGCCGCAGCCCTTGTACCCTTTCGCCCCCTAGACTATATATACTCTTTCTTCCCCACCTTTCTAGGGTTAGCATTGGTTTAGCTCATGTTTGTGTGAGAGCCTTGCTCATCCACTTGGTTACTTCTCCTCGGAGCTCGGGACCTCTGGAGAAGATCCCCAAGCGGATTCAAGACCCCCTTCTAGGGTGGACCCCATCAAGACCTCCTCTCGGAGAAGAACGACTACTCGTGTATCCTTACCTTTGTTGATTGTGGATCATATGTATCTCTTTGTGTTCGATGATCTAGCACTTGTGTGATTGATTCCTTGGTGGTTGAGTGATTTCTCTCTCGTTTCCTCCGTGTTCCCTTTGTGTTTCCGCGTGTTCTTCATGATTCCTCGTAGGATCCTCTCCAAACGTGAAAGATCGTCACCATAGGGTTCCGCCCTATATCAATGGCCATGGTGGAGCAGGGAGGCAGCGGGACGGTGCGGGTCGGCGGCCGGAGAGGCCAGTGGCTCCAGATGCAAGCACGTGTGGCGAGGCGGGATAGGGCGCGGGCGACTCGGCGGGGCACGCCTGGGCACGTCGAGGCGCGGGCGTCGAGCGGCGACTAGGAGCGGGGCATGGCGGCAGGAGCAGAGGAGAAGGGAGGCCGGGGACCTCACCGCGGGGCCGTAGGGCAAAGGCAGTGGGCTCGGGGAGGTCCGGCGAGGCAGATCGACGACGGGGGCGAGGTGGCGGCGACGACAAACGGCGTTGTCTTGGGGCGCCAGAGGTCGAGCCCCGACCTAATCTGGTCGAGGCGGCGCCGTCTTGGGAGGAGACGGAAGGCGGGCCGGCATGGTGGCTCCGGCGACGGAGGCCATCGGCCGGGCGACATCTGGCCGGGCCATCGAGGCGGCGCGGTAGGCGCGGGGGTTGAGCCCTCCCGATCCGGATGGGATCGAGAGGAGAGGGAGAGCGTGGGTGAGTGGGGGCGAGTGGGAGGTGTCGGTTAGGGTTACGTAGGTTGGGGATAAGGGAGCGTCTTGGGGGGCTAACAGGCCCGTCGGCCGTTCGACCGATGGGCCAAGGCCCGATCGGGGAGGTGTTTTCCTTTTTCTTTTCTTTTATTTATTTACTTAATTCCCTTTTCTGTTTTTATTTTATACTTAACATTAAAATGTAGAAGTAACTCCTAAGTTAGAGTAACTAAACATACTACAGCCACCTAAGGTTTAGTCCCGATAAACTAGTTTAGTAATTTATTAATATTTAAAAGGTATTTAAATAATAGTTTTTGCTACTGTTTTATTTACTTTAGAGTAGTTAAACATTTTATAAAAATGTGAATCCTCCACCAATCTTATTGGTGATGTATTTGACATATCCCGTACATTTTAGTTTTAGTTTTTTTTTTATTGAAAACTTTTACTGTTTGACTTTAATTCAAAGTTGAATTTGGATCGGTTCTGAACTAACGCGAGATTATCAATAGTAACCGAGGTGACGTGGCATCGTTAACATGGGATTACTGTAGCCTAATTATCCGGGCGTCACAATGATGTCCCAACACCTCTTAAAGAAGAGGCCCGTGAACCCATCCGCCCCGGCGCCTTGTCACTTGGCATGTCGTTGATCGCATCCAGGACCTCACTCTCGGCCATTGGGGAGCCAAGGTCATGCAAGTCAAGAGGCTCCAAATTTAGAAATCTTTGTGGCATCAGGGGCCTCTCTTCATGACATTGGAAAAATGGTCATGGATTATCTTTTCTTTGGCATCGTGCTCGGTGACCCAACCATGCTCATTTTTTATTCTATGGATATGATTTTTTGTCTGCCTTGCATTGACTCGGCGATGGAAGAATTTAGTATTAGCATCCCCATCTCTAAGGTTGCAATTCTCGCACATTGCTTCTTGCGCGATCTTTCGAGCGCCGCCAAGCCGATGACCCTTCTCTTGAGCCTGGCTCGGAGCTCAATTTCCTCGGTGGAGAGGAGCCTAACCTCTTGGGCGATGTCGAGGCGAAATATCACCAAGTGCGCGGCCTGGTCGTGAATTTTAGCCTTGGAGAAAAGACCTCTACTCCATTCAGAGAGGCGGAGAGCCATCTTCTTGAGCTTGTGGTAAAGAATGAGGTATGGCTCAGTGTGGTCGACCCTCTCGTTCCACGCCTTTTGAACCACCTCGTTGAATCCGGGCATGGATGCCCAAAAGTTTTCAAATTTAAACACTCGAGGCCTTCTTGGTCCCTTGTCATCGGCAAGAAGAAGCAGACAATGGTCGGAGAGAGAGAGGAGGAAAGCGCATTAAGGACATGAGTGTTGAAAGTTGTGTCCCACTCGGCGCTGTAGAAAAAAGAGTCAAGCTTGCATAAGGTTGGATTTGCCCTCTCATTGCTCCAAGTGAATCTCCGGTTTCGAAGGTGGATCTCTCTGAGCTCACAACTGTGGAGCGTTGCCCTGAAACGGTTGATCCTGCCACGGTTGACATTTCTCTTATTTTTATCTCGCGGCCTGTAAATTTGGTTGAAATCGCCTGTGGCAACCCAGGCCCATCCCGGTCGGTGGTTTCTCTGCCAGTAGCTCGGCAAAGAAGGCATCTTTGCAAGAGGAGTCTGAGGGACCGTAGACGGAGGTGATCTTGAAGAGCATGTCGGTCCCTCGCACACTGACCATGGCGGAAAGGCAGAACGCCGTGGTGTTGATGCAGGAAACATCCACAAGGAGGTCATGCCAAAGCATCATGATGCCACCCCTAGTGCCAGTTGCAAGCCTTTGCGCGAAGCTACGCAACCTATGTCCCCTAGGAAGGCTGTCGTGAACTGGTCAACATTTTCGACCTTAGTCTCTTGGAGGCACACGACATGGCACGACGACGAGGCGATCGTGGCGCTGACCGTGGCACGCCGGTCTGGGCAGTTCAGACCCCTTACGTTCCAACTCAGAAAATTAATCGGTTGTTAATCAATCCTATGAATCAAACGACTAGCATACGGAAAATTCCT
Organism: Aegilops longissima; assembly: GCA_021605205.1. Lineage (NCBI taxonomy): Eukaryota > Viridiplantae > Streptophyta > Magnoliopsida > Poales > Poaceae > Aegilops > Aegilops longissima. The sequence continues at coordinate 623,032,459 of CM038682.1, read as the reverse complement.
AAGGATTCTAACCCTCCAAAAATCCTATGAAATTCCTTTGAATGAAAGGATCCCTTACTTTTAATCTTTTTATTCTACCTTGTCACTTCCCAATTGCGTCGTCCTGGTCGCATCGACTGGCTCTCCTGTCACTTATTCATGTCGTTCGACCACCCTACAATGACCGCTCGCGTCGGAAGGTCGCACCCATGAGGCGAGGCTAGCCCCACTGTCCAGATGACCTCTTGGACTTTGCATCACCACTGTAGTTGTCATCTTCCTCTAGCTCGACCACAACACCGACCATGATTATGTGTGTGCGTTACCGTCGGCAAGAGGACACAGAGGGACAGGGGAGTAATGTCGGAACCAGGGAGGACAAGGATAGGTATCTGCGGTGGCCGGGTCCAGGGTGACGAGTACGTGGCGGCAGTGCCACACGTTTTTTTAGTCTAAACACGCTTCATTTATTGCTCGATCAAGTTCATGGGGATACAAGAGATATTTGGAGGGTTTAACAGCCACACATGGCACCCATAATCCAAACCGAAAGCATGCTTAGCGAGGCTATGTGCCTCAATATTAGTGGCCATACCTTCAAAGATGAAGGCGCAACTATCAAAACTAGTTGATGTCTCCACAATCTCCCTGCTGCTTCCAAGGGTGTGCGACGCCAAAGGAAAAAAGAGGGGCCCGGGTGATGCAGCCGGGTGATCAGGCGGGAGCTGAAAATTTCCTAATGTCAGAAACTGTCTATAACTGTGGCGGATTTTGTCCCACACGTTCTGATGCAGTAGAGAGCTTTCAGGCGCTTAGAGCAACTTTAGCAAAGTCGTTATATCGAGCCGATCAACATAATAATTGTTGACATGCTGATTTTGATTCAAAATGACACTTTAGTAGACTCATTAGGGCATGTACAATGCATAGCCCCAGGGTGATGCCTCACATGCCATGTAGGATCGGATATGACGTAAAGTAGGTTCAGATAGGAAAGCGGGATCCTCTCCAGGAGGCGGGTGCTTGGAGAGAAAAAGTGTGATCCGGGGTCAAAAGCTGAAAAGGTTGGAGTGAAAAGTAGAGATGCATGTGTACTAGAGTCTTTATTTTCTACTCCCTCCGTCCCATAATATAGGACGTTTTTTGACACTAGCATAGTATTAAAAAACGTCTTACATTATGGGACGGAGGAAGTATTTCTTAATGAGGCCCACTAGTGATAGCTTGCATTGGGGAGAAAAAATAAATATAGGTGCCTCAAACTACTTTTTGTCATAGGGCATCTGTTGTTGGGGAACGTAGTAATTTCAAAAAAATTCCTACGCACACGCAAGATCATGGTGATGCATAGCAACGAGAGGGGAGAGTGTGTCCACGTACCCTCGTAGACCGAAAGCGGAAACCCTTATGACAACGCGGTTGATGCAGTCGTACGTCTTCACGATCCGACCGATCCAAGTACCGAACGTACGGCACCTCCGTGTTCTGCACACGTTCAGCTCGATGACGATCCCCGGACTCCGATCCAGCGGGGTGTCGGGATGAGTTCCACGGACGACGGCGTGGTGGCGATGATGATGCTCTATCGCGCAGGGCTTCGCCTAAACTCATGACGATATGACCGAGGTGGAATATGGTGGAGGGGCACCGCACGGCTAAGGAACGATCCGTAGATCAACTTGTGTGTTATGGGGTGCCCCCCTGCCCCCGTATATAAAGGAGCAAGGGAGGAGGAGGCCGGCCCTAGGAGGAGGGCGCGCCAAGGGGAGTCCTACTCCCACCGGAAGTAGGACTCCTTCTTTCCTAGTCCAACTAGGAGAAGGGGGGAAAGGAGGGAAGTGGAGAAGGAAGGGAGAGGGGGGCCGCGCCCCAAACCTCTTGTCCAATTCGGACTGGGCTTGGGAGGGGCGTGCGCCACCTCCTGGCTCCTTCCCACTAAGGCCCACTAAGGCCCAATACTCTTCCCCGTATTCCCGTAACACCCCGGTACTCCGAAAAATACCCGAATCACTCGGAACCTTTCCGATGTCCGAATATAGTCGTCCAATATATCGATCTTTACGTCTCGACCATTTCGAGACTCCTCGTCATGTCCCCGATCTCATCCGGGACTCCGAACTCCTTCGGTACATCAAAACTCATAAACTCATAATATAAGCATCATCGTAACGTTAAGCGTGCGGACCCTACGGGTTCGAGAACTATGTAGACATGAACTAGAACTATTCTTGGTTAATAACCAATAGCGGAACCTGGATGCTCATATTGGCTCCTACATATTCTACGAAGATCTTTATCGGTCAAACCGCATAACAACATACGTTGTTCCCTTTGTCATCGATATGTTACTTGCCCGAGATTCGATCGTCGGTATCCAATACCTAGTTCAATCTCGTTACCGGCAAGTCTCTTTACTCGTTACGTAATGCATCAATCCGTAACGAACTCATTGGCTACATTGCTTGCAAGGCTTATAGTGATGTGCATTACCGAGAGGGCCCAGAGATACCTCTCCAACAATCGGAGTGACAAAACCTAATCTCGAAATACGCCAACCCAACATGTACCTTTGGAGACACCTGTAGTACTCCTTTATAATCACCCACTTACGTTGTGACGTTTGGTAGCATCCAAAGTGTTCCTCCGGTAAACGGGAGTTGCATAATCTTATAGTTACATGAACATGTATAAGTCATGAAGAAAGCAATAGCAACATACTAAACGATCAAGTGCTAGGCTAACGGAATGGGTCAAGTCAATCACATCATTCTCCTAATGATGTGATCCCGTTAATCAAATGACAACTCATGTCTATGGCTAGGAAACTTAACCATCTTTGATTCAACGAGCTAGTCAAGTAGAGGCATACTAGTGACACTATGTTTGTCTATGTATTCACACATGTATTATGATTCTGGCTAATACAATTCTAGCATGAATAATAAACATTTGTCATGAAATAAGGAAATAAATAATAACTTTATTATTGCCTCTGGGGCATATTTCCTTCAGTCTCCCACTTGCACTAGAGTCAATAATCTAGTTCACATCGCCATGTGATTTAACACCAATATTCACATCTATATGTGATAATACCCATAGTTCATATCGTCATGTGATCAACACCCAAAGGGTTACTAGAGTCAGTAATCTAGTTCACATAGTTATGTGATTAACAACCAAAGAGTACTAAGGTATGATCATGTTTTTCTCGTGAGAGAAGTTTAGTCAACGGGTCTGTCACATTCAGAGCCGTATGTATTTTGCAAATATTTTATGTCTACATTGCTCTGCATGGAGCTACTCTAGCTAATTGCTCCCACTTTCAATATGTATCCAGATTGAGACTTAGAGTCATCTGGATCGGTGTAAAAAGCTTGCATTGATGTAACTTTACGATAGGCTCTTTTATCACCTCCATAATCGAGAAATATTTCCTTAGTCCTCACTAAGGATGTTCTTGACCAATGTCTAGTGATCTGCTCCTAGATCACTATTGTACTCCCTTGCCAAATTCAGAGCAAGGTATACAATAGGTCTGGTACATATCATAGCATACTTTATAGAACCTATGACTGAGGCATAGGGAATGACTTTCATTCTCTTTTTTATTTTCTGCCGTGGTCGGGATTTGAGTCTTACTCAATTTCACACCTTTGCAACACATGCAAGAACTTTTCTTTGACTGTTCCATTTTGAACCACTTCAAAATCTTGACAAGGTATGTACTTATTGAAAAAACTTTATCAAGCGTCTTGATCTATCTCAATAGATCTTGATGCTCAATATGTAAGTAGCTTTACTGAGGTCTTTCTTTTAAAAAAACTCCTTTCAAATACTCCTTTATGCTTTCCAGAAAAATTCTACATCATTTCTGATCAACAATATGTTACTCACATATATTTATCAGAAAGGCGGTAGTGCTCCCACTCACTTTATTGTAAATACAGGCTTCACCGTAAGTCTGTATAAAACTATATGCTTTGATCAACTTATCAAAGCGTGTATTCCAACTCCGAGATGCTTGCACCAGTCCATAGATGGATCGCTGGAGCTTGCACATTTTGTTAGCACCTTTAGGATTGACAAAATCTTCTGGTTGCATCATATACAACTCTTCTTTAATAAATCCATTAAAGAATGTAGTTTTGACATCCATTTGCCAGATTTCATAAAATGTGGCAATTGCTAACATGATTCGGACATACTTAAGCATCGATACGAGTGAGAAAATCTCATTGTATTCAATCACTTTGAACTTTGTCAAAAACCTTTTTCGATAAGTCTAGCTTTGTAGATAGTAACACTACTATCAGTGTCTGTCTTCCTCTTGAAGATCCATTTATTTAACATGGCTTGCTGATCATCGAGCAAGTCAATCAAAGTCCCCACTTTGTTCTTATATATGGATCCTATCTCAGATTTTATGGCCTCAAGCCATTTTGCGGAATCTGGGCTCATCATCGCTTCCTCATAGTTCATAGGTTCATCATGGTCTAGTAACATGACTTCCAGAACATGATTACCGTACCACTCTGGTGCGGATCTTACTCTGGAACACCTACGAGGTTTGGTAGCAACTTGATCTGAAGTTTCATGATCATCATCATTAACTTCCTCACTAATTGGTGTAGGAATCATTGGAACTGATTTCTGTGATGAACTACTTTCCAATAAGGGAGAAGGTACAATTACCTCATCAAGTTCTACTTTCCCCCACTCGGTTCTTTCGAGAGAAACTCCTTCTCTAAAAGGATCCATTCTTAGCAACGAATAACTTGCCTTGGTGCTGTGATAGAAGGTGTACCCAATAGTTACCTTTGGGTATTCTATGAAGACGCACTTCTCGATTTGGGTTTGAGCTTATCGGGTTGAAACCTTTTCATATAAGCATCGCAACTCCAAGCTTTAAGAAACGATACTTAGGTTTCTTTGCTAAACCATAGTTCATACGGTGTCATCTCAGCGGATTTAGATGGTGCCCTATTAAACGTGAATGCAGCTGTCTCTAATGCATAACCCCAAAGCGATAGTGGTAAATCGGTAAGATACATCATAGATCGCACCATATCCAATAAAGTCTTGATTCTGACGTTCGGACACACCATTATGTTGTGTTGTTCCATGTGGCGTGAGCTGTGAAACTATTCCACTTTGTTTTAATTGAAGACCAAACTCGTAACTCAAATATTCATCTCCACGATCAGATCGCAGAAACTTTATTTTCTTGTTACGATGATTTTCCACTTCACTCTGAAATTCTTTGAACTTTTCAACTATTTCAGACTTATGTTTCATCAAGAAGATATACGCATATCTGCTCAAATCATCTGTGAAGGTCAGAAAATAATGATACTTGCCACGGGCATCAACACTCATTGGACCGCATACATCAGTATGTATTATTTCCAACAAGTTTGTTGCTCGTCCCATTGTTCCGGAGAACGGAGTTTTAGTCATCTTGCCCAAAAGGCACGGTTCGCAAGCATCAAATGATTCATAACCAAGTGATTCCGAAAGCCCATCAGTATGGAGTTTCTTCATGCGCTTTACACCAATATGACCTAAGCGGCGATTGCCACAAATAAGTTGCACTATCATTATTAACTTTACATCTTTTGGTTTCAATATTATGAATATGTGTATCACACGATCGAGATCCAACAAACCATTTTCATTGGGTGTATGACCATAGAAGGTTTTATTCATGTAAATAGAACAATAATTATTCTCTAACTTACATGAATAACCGTATTGCAATAAACATGATCAAATCATATTCATGCTCAGCATAACGCCAAATAACATTTATTTAGGTTCAACACTAATCCCGAGAGTATAGGGAGTGTGCGATGATGATCATATCAATCTTGGAACTACTTCCAACACTCATAGTCACTTCCCCTTCAACTAGTCTCTGTTTATTCTGTAACTCCTGTTTCGAGTTACTAATTTTAGCAACCAAACAAGTATCAAATACTCAGGGGCTACTATAAACACTAGTAAGGCACATATCAATAACCTGTATATCAAATATACTCTTGTTCACTTTGCCATCCTTCTTATCCATCAAAGATTCAGGGCATTTCCGCTTCAAGTGACCATTTCCTTTTGCAGTGTAAGCACTCAGTTTCAGGCTCTGGTCCAACTTTGGTCTTCTTCACGGGAGTGACAACTTGTTTGCCATTCTATTTGAAGTTTCCCTTTCTTTCCCTTTGCTCTTTTCTTGAAACTAGTGGTGTTGTCAATCATCAACACTTGATGCTCTTTCTTGATTTCTACCTTCGTCGATTTCAACATCATGAAGAGCTCGGGAATCGTTTTCGTCATCCCTTGCATACTATAGTTCATCACGAAGTTCTAGTAACTTAGTGATGGTGACTAGAGAATTCATCAATCACTATCTTATCTGGAAGATTAACTCCCACTTGATTCAAGCGATTGAAGTACCTGGACAATCTGAGCACATGCTCACTAGTTGAGCGATTCTCCTCCATCTTTTAGCTATAGAACTTGTTGGAGACTTCATATCTCTCAACTCGGTATTTGCTTGAAATATTAACTTCAACTCTGGAACATCTCATATGGTCCATGAAGTTCAAAACGTCTTTGAAGTCCCGATTCTAAGCCGTTAAGTATGGTGCACTAAACTATCAAGTAGTCATCATCTTGAGCTAGCCAAACGTTCATAACGTCGCATTTGCTCCTGCAATAGGTCCGTCACCTAGCGGTGCATTAAGGACATAATTCTTACGTGCAGCAATGATGATAAACCTCAGATCACGGATCCAATCCGCATCATTGCTACTAACATTTTCAATACAATTTTCTCTAGGAATACATATAAAAACATAGGGAAGCAAAAACATAGGGAAGCAACAACGCGAGCTATTGATCTACAACATAATTTGCAAAATACTACCAGACTAAGTTCATGATAAATTAAAGTTCAATTAATCATATTACTTAAGAACTCCCACTTAGATAGACATCCTCTAATCTTCTAAGTGATTACGTGATCCATATCAACTACACCATGTCCGATCGTCACGTGAGATGGAGTAGTTTCAGCGGTGAACATCAATATGTTGATCATATCTACTATATGATTCACGCTCGACCTTCGGTCTCCGTGTTTCGAGGCCATATCTCATTATATGCTAGGCTCGTCAAGTTTAACTTTGAGTATTCGCGTGTGCAACTGTTTTGCACCGTTGTATTTGAACGTAGAGTCTATCACACCCGATCATCACGTGGTGTCTCAAAGACGAAGAACTTTCATAGCGGTGCATACTCGGGAGAACACTTCTTGATAATTTTGTGAGAGATCATCTTAAAATGCTACCGTCAATCAAAGCAAGACAAGATGCATAAAGGATAAACATCACATGCAATCAATATAAGTGATATGATATGGCCATCATCATCTTGTGCTGCTGATCTCCATCTCCGAAGCACCGTCGTGATCACCATCGTCACCGGCGCGACACCTTGATCTCCATCGTAGCATCATTGTCGTCTCGCCAATCTTATGCTTCTACGACTATCGCTACCGCTTAGTGATAAAGTAAAGTATTACAGGGCGTTTGCATTTCATACAATAAAGCGACAACCATATGGCTCCTGCCAGTTGCCGATAACTTCGATTACAAAACATGATCATCTCATACAATAAAATGTAGCATCACGTCTTGACCATATCACATCACAACATGCCCTGCAAAAACAAGTTAGACGTCCTCTACTTTGTTGTTGCAAATTTTACGTGGCTGCTACGGGCTGAGCAAGAACCGTTCTTACCTACGCATCAAAACCAAAACGATAGTTTGTCAAGTTGGTGCTGTTTTAACCTTCGCAAGGACCAGGCGTAGCCATACTCGGTTCAACTAAAGTGAGAGAGACAGACACCCGCCAGTCACCTTTAAGCATGAGTGCTCGCAACGGTGAAACCAGTCTCGCGTAAGCGTCTGGCGTAATGTCGGTCCGGGCGCTTCATCTCACAATACCGCTGAACCAAAGTATGACATGCTGGTAAGCAGTATGACTTGTATCGCCCACAACTCACTTGTGTTCTACTCGTGCATATGACATCTACGCATAAAACCAGGCTTGGATGCCACTGTTGGGGAACGTAGTAATTTCAAAAAATTTCCTACGCACACGCAAGATCATGGTGATGCATAGCAATGAGAGGGGAGAGTGTGTCCACGTACCCTCGTAGACCGAAAGCGGAAGCGTTATGACAACGCTGTTGATGTAGTCGTACGTCTTCACGATCCGACCGATCCAAGTACCGAACGTACGGCACCTCCGTGTTCTCGCACACGTTCAGCTCGATGACGATCCCGGACTCCGATCCAGCGGGTGTCGGGGATGAGTTCCGTCGGACGACGGCGTGGTGGCGATGATGATGCTCTACGGCGCGAGGCTTCGCCTAAACTCATGACGATATGACCGAGGTGGAATATGGTGGAGGGGGCACCGCACGGCTAAGGAACGATCCGTAGATCAACTTGTGTGTTATGGGGTGCCCCTGCCCTATATAAAGGAGCAAGGAGGAGGAGGCCGGCCCTAGGAGGAGGGCGCCAAGGGGAGTCCTACTCCCACCGGAAGTAGGACTCCTTCTTTCCTAGTCCAACTAGGAGAAGGGGAAAGGAGGAAGTGGAGAAGGAAGGGAGGGGGCGCCCCAAACCCCTTGTCCAATTGGATTTGGGCTTGGGAGGCGCGCGCCACCTCCGGCTCCTTCCCACTAAGGCCCACTAAGGCCCAATACTCTTCCCGTATTCCGTAACTCCCGGTACTCAAAAATACCCGAATCACTCGGAACCTTTCCGATGTCCGAATATAGTCGTCCAATATATCGATCTTTACGTCTCGACCATTTCGAGACTCCACGCCATGTCCCCGATCTCATACGGGACTCCGAACTCCTTAGGTACATCAAAACTCATAAACTCATAATATAACTGTCATCGTAACGTTAAGCGTGCGGACCCTACGGGTTCGAGAACTATGTAGACATGACCTAAAACTATTCTTGGTCAATAACCAATAGCGGAACTTGGATGCTCATATTGGCTCCTACATATTCTACGAAGATCTTTATCGGTCAAACCGTATAACAACATACGTTGTTCCCTTTGTCATCGGTATGTTACTTGCCCGAGATTCGATCGTTGGTATCCAATACCTAGTTCAATCTCGTTACCGGCAAGTCTCTTTACTCGTTACGTAATGCATCATTCCGTAACTAACTCATTAGCTACATTGCTTGCAAGGCTTATAGTGATGTGCATTACCGAGAGGGCTCAGAGATACCTCTCCGACAATCGGAGTGACAAAACCTAATCTCGAAATCGCCAACCCAACATGTACCTTTGGAGACACCTGTAGTACTCCTTTATAATCACCCAGTTACGTTGTGATGTTTGGTAGCACCCAAAGTGTTCCTCCGGTAAACGGGAGTTGCATAATCTCATAATTACATGAACATGTATAAGTCATGAAGAAAACAATAGCAACATACTAAACGATCAAGTGCTAGGCTAACGGAATGGGTCAAGTCAATCACATCATTCTCCTAATGATGTGATCCCGTTAATCAAATGACAACTCATGTCTATGGCTAGGAAACTTAACCATCTTTGATTCAACGAGCTAGTCAAGTAGAGGCATACTAGTGACATTATGTTTGTCTATGTATTCACACATGTATTATGATTCCGGTTAATACAATTCTAGCATGAATAATAAACATTTATCATGAAATAAGGAAATAAATAATAACTTTATTATTGCCTCTAGGGCATATTTCCTTCATCTGTATCCATATACCATCATTCTACATGCCCTTATATGCCCCGTGTCGCCATAATTAATGATAGACACTCCGTATCTGGCCGGTTAGCCTCCATATTTGGAGGCTATGGTCGTTGGTTTGTTAATGGTGTCCTGCCATTTATGCCCCTACCAATGCGACAATCGCATTTCCATCAGGAAGAGCACTGATTTTCAACGTCACGGCCACTAGCACGCATTTTAAGTTCAATTTTGACCATGAACTGGACCCAACACTTCAAATTGTAACACTTCAAATACGAATTGAAGCGTATAATTTTGGTTACTCACCTTTATTGGTCCAATTTACGATTAAAGTTTAATTTCAAATGCATACGCGCTTTAATCATAGCGTCGCAGCAATTTCGCGATAATGCACTCAATCAATCAAGAAAAGAAAAGAAAAGAAAAGGAAGCGGCGACAGCGAGACAACGGTCCGAGGTCGACTCTTCCATTCACGGGGCACCCGCCACCCGCCACCCGGCGTGTCATCCCGGCGAAGTCATCGCCATTCCAGAGCCACCCAAGACCCAACCCACCACCCCGTCCCCCCACGCATCACTCCCTAACTTCAGGCTGCTGCCACGTCACGCCGCTCTCGCCACCCTCCTCCTATCTCCTGCACCGAAAAGGAAAAGCTTCCCTCGCCTCCCCCAGCCAGACCCGAAGAATCCCAGGGGCGAAGAAGGGAAAATATCGCACCTCCGCCGCCGCCGGTCGAAGCTCGTGCCTTCCCCCCGCCGATCAGCGCCTCCGGTTCCGGACCCCCACGCGCATCCACATCGCCGACTTCCTCGCCCAGGCAAAGGCAAGCCCCTGCTCTATCCACTCGCAGTCTCCCCCATGATTGATTCGCGTGGCGTTCTTGCGGCTGGTATGTTCGTCCCGTGCGTGCGCAAGCAACCGCGGGAGGACTTCCGCAGGTTTCTTTCTTCCGGGTAGACGATGATTTGGCGGTACGCGAGAACTCAACTGAGCCCGAGCCCGGTTGGTAGGTGGGATTTGGTGGGGTCTTGGCTTAGGTTAGCCCAAGGACTTGCCTGTGCCTAGATTCTTTATATTCGTGATTAATTATTGCTGTCGAGTAGTACGCCCAGCCCGTGCTGCCACTGCTGATTTCCTCACTGTTCATTTCGGCTTCAGTCTTTGCGTGCCTGTCTTGTGATTAGCCGATTGATTGTTGGTGGTGACGATGAAATACTGAGAGTGAGAGTCCTGTTCTTCTCGTGTGAAAATGAATGATATTTCTAGTGAGTTGTGACTCTTGAGTGCGGTGACTAGCGGTGAGCATAGTTTGGTTCTGGAACTACTTGTAGAATATTATAATGCTCTGAAGCAGTCACCAAAGCTTGAGATATGACAGACAACTATGGTTCATTTTCAGGTGCTGCTACTGTTTGCTCATTTGGTGTGTATCCAGTTGTGGGCATTTTCAGGTGCCTCTCATCTGACAGACAACTATGGTTCATTTTCAGGTGCTACTACTGTTTGGTCATTTGAGTTGTAGGCACTGAGTGAGTCAAGTGCTGGCATGGGAGGCGTGTTTGGACGCCAGGACACCAGCAGGCGGGGCTCGCATGGTATGAAGCTAGAGTCGAAGATGGTGGAGTCCATGAAGCAGAGAGCAGCGCATGGAACTTCGGTCAAGTCGTTCAATAGTATTATCATGAAGTTCCCGAAAATCGACGAGGGCTTGAGAAAATGCAAGACTATCTTTGAGCAATTCGGTGAGCCCTGCCGCACTCGCTCTTTGTGTGTCATTTGTCTTTCTAAGTTCGTAGCTAGCGAATTGCGATAGGGATCTTATTTGCTATGTTTTTGAAGTGATAATGAAGGAGGAGCGGATCAATAAATTGTTGATATCTCTTGTTTCACTTAATAAACTGTTGAGTTCATGTGATGTTTTACTGCGCAGCAGTGTCTATGCGGAAGAATGCTGCACTCTGACAAATATTAACCGACTTGTGCAAACAAGCATAATTACTTTAGGCATTTTCTTCCTTTTGGTGTAACTAACAGATCCAGAACTTGCGTCCTACCTTTCTCAGATGAAGATTCCAATGGTGAAATTGATAAAGAAGAGCTGAAGAATTGCTTTCAGAAGCTGGAAATCTCATTCACAGAGGAGGAGATAAGTGATCTCTTTGAAGCCTGCGACATAAATGAAGATATGGGCATGAAGTACAATGAGTTCATTGTCTTTCTGTGCCTTGTTTATCTTCTCAATGATCCGGCTGCGTCGGAAGCAGTATCCTTCATTCGTTATACACTGTTTCACGCATAAATATGATTGGATTAACAATATTTCTTAGATGGTATTCACAAACTTCTGCAGTCATTTCCTGTTTTAGGTCTCATACACTAATTACGCAGGAGTTTTACCATTTCCTTAACTGAAAACACAGAAGACAAAGATGGGATTAGGAGATCTTGAGTCAACTTTTGAGACCTTGGTTGATGCATTTGTCTTCTTGGATAAGAATAAGGATGGGTATGTGAGTAAGGATGAGATGATTCAGGCAATAAATGAGAGCATACCAGGGGAACGCTCTGCTGGCCGTATAGCCATGAAAAGATTTGGTTAGTTCACATACTTCATAGTAGCACGCATATATATATATATATATATATATATATATATTTTGTGAATCACCACATCTTTTTCTCATACCAAAGGTAAAAAAAGATCTGATACACAATGTCTCTTCAAATGAATTATTTCCATTGACTGGACATATGCCTACTCAATAAAATGACTAGCTCTCTAATCTCTGTTTGCCCCTTTTTTACCGTTCAATCTACACTCATGAGTCATCATCTAGATGAAGAAAACTAAATATGCACATGAAGATGCTTGACACTGCTACCAGTACCACCCTCCGAATGTAGCTACTTGATGTCACCTTTTGACAGCATCATCTTTGAACAAACTTCTGCTAAATTGTGAATGTTTTGCCTTCTCTGCAGCTGCGGAATCTAAAACTGATAATCTGCACTGTTAGTCTAGAAGCTGCATCTTCTTATTCGGTAACTAATGTATATCCATTTTTCTCACATGGCACCAGAGGAGATGGATTGGGACAAGAATGGGATGGTTACCTTCAAGGAATTTCTGTTTGCATTCACTCGCTGGGTAGGGATAGGCGAAAACGAGGACGACGATGAATGAACAATGTGGAAGCGACAGCTGAAGAATATGGCTGACTATAAATTGGTTGCATGGTGGTTTTATCTTCTTTTATGTTCGTATAATAGAATGACTGACATGTCTGAACACCTGTATCGACAGTGTCTGTAACAGCTTCGCCTCCATTGCACAAATTATGTTGTGTCGTAAACAAAAGAGACCGCCCCGTGCTGATTTGTTCTTGTGTAGCTTATACTTGTTGACATACATCATCCTATATTCATGCCTACTTTGACAACAGATTGTGAAATCAGTTTAACGACCGGACACCGAGCCCAAAATCAAGTACAATCCGAAGCCCAATAACAGCAGTTTCACCATGATGAAGAAGCTCCAGATCGTTAACATCACAATCCGTTAAAATAGCATGGAGCCTCTGACAGAATAAACACAAGTTTTCTTTTTTGAGATTTGCCAACACTTTATTGATCCATAGAAATGTTCAAAGGAATAAACACAAGTGGTGCAATACACCACAAATCGAAGGCATGGTCCACATCATCTACTCTGTTCTATTGACCAATAGCTCTACCGACTGATAGATACAGCTAGCGAACCCTAATCAAACATCACTACCCGGGCCATTGGTAAAGCCATCTTCAATGGCATCCAAAGCCGCCGATGAACCAGATCGCCCTGTGCCGGATGAGAACACCGAGCTCAGCTGCAAATCAGAACCCGAGCTCGATTCCGGAATGATGTGAGGAAGTGCGAACTCGCTGTTTCCATGGCCAAGGCTGTTGCTGACACGAGCCCTCTTGCTATCTCTGGGGTTGTTTAGGAGGTAACCGGCACCACAACTGGAATCCAGTGTCGAAAACTCACGGTCCAAGGAGAGGCAGTCGTCACGTGAAGAAAGAACCTTGAGCAGCTCATCTGTTTCTTCCAGGTCACCACTTGCAGTCACGGCCTTGTCCCGGAATGGGGGCTCTGAGGTCAGGACTGGGGTCGATGGCTCAGCCTTGCTGAAATCATGGTGCAGCTCCTCCTCGGCCAGGGCGAGGGCGTTCATTTTACCTGATTCGCACAGCACACCGCTCAGGCGCTGCTGCTCCTCCATGATCTTCTGGAGATACTTGCCTTGGGCTTCTATTCTGAGCTGTAGCTGCCTTTGTACCTGCAAATATGTTTTGCTGAAGCAGTTAGTGATATAGTTTCCTGCAATTGGAGGGCACAGACAGAAGCTTCATATGACACTGCTTCACTGCCTGAAAAATTGTGCATGACCAGACCAGTTTCACCACTGTGCTTCCTACAGCAGTTTCGCTGAGACTGATCAAGAGCTTATGTGAATTAATGATTATTGACACAGGATTATGTCACCCAACAAATATAATGTTAGCAAAGTCAGAATTACTAGTGTTTATTTAGGTTTTATTGCAGAGATGATGTCTCTCAATCTCAGCTGATTTATTTAGTGATGTGTTTCAACTCCAACTTATTTTAGGTCAGGGATGGTGTGTTTCAACTTGAACTGATTTTTGCAGTAACAATGTGTTTCAGCTGATTTTGAGCCAGATAAAGAAATTTGTGTGCATGACAAGTCAAAAATATATACTGTGCCATTAGAATCTACTCCCTCCGATCCATATTAATTGTCGCTGATTTAATACAAAATCAGCGACAATTAACAGAATCTACTCCCTCCGATCCATATTAATTGTCGCTGATTTAATACAAAATCAGCGACAATTAATATGGATCAGAGGGAGTACAACATTGAGCAAGTATTATGTTTTGGGGTAATGACATAACCTACAGTACAGGGAATGAGCTGCTGTAAATATTTGGCAATCACTTGCTAAAGGAGTATGCAACTATGCATGTCAATGGGCTTAATATGATAGATTAATCAGATTCAATGCAGAAAACAGCACGTTTTCCAATAATATACATAATACTACAATGTTAAAAGCACAAATGTTCGGCGTTCATGGAAAAGCTTCAAGTTGAATAAGTCATTCACAGGGTGCTCACTAGAACATGAATCTAAGTCACAGATTCAGAGCCCATAAATGTATCTAATTACCTCTAATTGTTCACGTAGCCGCTTCTGTACCTCCACCTGCAACTTTAGAACCTCGCTTGTCTCCATTCCCCTGTTGTTGAAAGGTATGCTTTATCAAGATTCAGGAAACAGAATAACCTTCAAGTTGACTACCAGTCTACCAGAAAGTTCCAGTCGATAATTTGACAGTATACTGTTGAGCAGCATCAAATGGATTAGACCCAAGTAAAATGTATAAATTAAAGTTTAAATTTTAGACTACATTGGTATGCCACATATCAGATTTTTGCGAAATACATGCAAAAAACAAACTTACGGGGAGCTTTCCATTCCTGCAAGCAGATTTCCTAAATCTCTCTTCTCTGGCTTGTCACCTAGAATACAAAAATTGAATCACAGTGCATTTAA
This sequence comes from Aegilops longissima, assembly GCA_021605205.1. NCBI lineage: Eukaryota > Viridiplantae > Streptophyta > Magnoliopsida > Poales > Poaceae > Aegilops > Aegilops longissima. The sequence goes on along the minus strand of CM038682.1, from coordinate 623,017,039 downwards.
ACTCTCGCAAGCTAAATGAAACCTTTTTGTTCTACAATTACCCACCGCTAGCTGTGGGGTCTGGGATGTATTTTGCGAGCCGATATTTCTGAAGAAACAAACAACTCAATCAGTAAATGAAGGGGTAAGTTCATAAGAATAGTATGCCCAAGTGCTAAGTATCTCAGGGTTCAGTTACCTGCAGATGACTTTTGACATGATAAATAGTCAAGCCTTGGACATCCATTGTTCTAAGAATTCCCTTAGGAGTAGCCCCTGAAAGAACAACTGCATCAGTGCCTAAATGTATGGGTTCATGGTCAGCCGATCCAGCCCACCTGAGGATGGGTGTGTTTCATTTTGTCTTGCGAGCCTGCGTGCTCATCTTTAGGCCATGGCCTTGTAATATGCTCGCAATCCGGCTTTGAACCCTACCAGGTACTAGATTTCGCGAATGCCGTGGGCTTTTGGTTATGCCCGTGTAATGACTTCTTGTCATAACTCTGCCTGTTCCGTTGTGGGCTTTATTAATTTAAAGCCGGACGCTTCTAGTGTCTTCGTTCTAAAAATGTATGGGTTCATGAAATATTTGGATACCAACATATCATGTTTGGCTGCTCCATTAACTAACTAGAATAAACCTGTGTCGAGAGTCAGCAATGCACCCAAGAATTTAAACAGGGAGCATACATATCAGTTGCAGGTTAAGATGAAGGGAAGTAGGAAGGAAGAAATAAGCTAATGACAGTCCAACAAGCTTCGCATCTATAACATATTAAAGTGGAAAGCAAACTAAAAAGGCACCGGAACTTACTGTCGGGTCCACCAAGCTGTGCTACAGCCTCAAGAAAACGTCCATGAAGCTCATCTGTCCACCGTAAACGCTGTCTGGTGGCAAAGCTATTGTTCGAGCTATTTCCACCAATATTAGATGCTGCATTGTTGGCAGTTGGTCCAATTTGTTGATCGTGAGAAATCAGATTGCTGTGAGCTGATCCAGTGCTCGAAAATGGCTTTGGTTCATACATCTGGCATCCTCTGAAGAAAGAACGTCAACTAGGTAACCACGTTGTTAGATTTCCGCCACAGCAAGTAGATTATGCAGGGAGGGTATAAGAAATCTAGTCGCTTCGTTGATGTTCTTGAGCAATCACTTGGCTAGAAATGTAGTCCACCCATAAGTGGAGGTTGGACCACGTTTCTTGTTTTTATTAAGGAAAGACTCGGAGTTGTCGATTTGGCCTCCTTATTGACAAATGTATTTCATGGGATATTGAACCCCTCGGCCAAGATCTAGCGCTATAAGCAAAATTAAAAATGGTACACTACGTAGCGATGGGGAAAGGCATGCAATTTTCCATCTACGGTTGGAATTCCAGAAAGAAATGCCAGATGGATATCAACATTTTCCCCCAGTTTCATTCACAGCACAGCAAGACAGCAGCCAGGCGGTAGGCGGTTCGGCCCCAGCAAAGCAGGTAACTAAACCTAACGGAAACCTACACTGGGAAGTAGAGACCAGAAGAACTAGTAAGATTCCCAAGAACTCGGCGAGGAAAGAGACCGCGCACCTGAATCAAGACCCACCCCTCCCGCAGGATGGATAGCTCGGCGGATGCCACCAGGATCCCCGTGCCCCGGGCTAGCGCGGAACCGTACCGTACCCGGTGGTTCCCGCAGATTGGGAGATTTTTTCTGTGTCCGCCCCTTCCTCCTGGGAGCAGAGATTTGGATGGGTTCAGTTCGCCCTGGGCAGCGGGTGCCCTTCACATGGCTATGGCTTTCTCCACCTGACGCGTGTCGCGGAAGTGGAGTGCGCAACTTATAGATTTTTTTTCCCACTGGAAAATTGTCTTTATTGTTTTTCTTCATTTCTATAAACCTCGTTTTATGTTCTCTAAAATCCAATGATAAAAATCTGACGTCACATTTTTAGCATTTTGGGGCGAAAGTTGTAATCCAAGGCCGAGTATGTGGCGTCGTCGAGCTTCCAGCAGTTGAGGAGATCAGGCGAGTGTGAACATGGGACCCGGAACCTAAGCCGGCTCGGGAACAAGGTCCTCCTGTCGACTAGAACGTCGTCATAGACGCTGGTGAGATTTGCTTTCATTCGGCTGAAAATGAGTGGACAGTGGATTTTGCAGTCATTGCAATTTATGCAGTGGATTTGCCATGAAAATGCAGTGGACAACGGCCGGTGAAATTGCAGTGGACAGTGGACTCGGCCTCGTCTCCTATGGTCCTTGGACCGTGGAGGTGCGGTGGATCCCGGCCATTGCCGGCGGGAGGCTTCGTTTTTAGGTGTTCTTTTTAGTTTTGTTAGGGTGCTATGCTCAAGAAGACGAGGCGGTGGCAGCTTCTTGTAGATGGAATCAGGTCCTCCACGCCTAGCCCCCGTCCTGGTGATGTTTCAAGCGTCGCCGAAAGGCGTGTGGAGGTTAATCTCCGATGGATCTTGTGGGATCTGGTCGGCGTTTGTCTTCGGTGGATCCGACTGGATCCGGTCTTCGTTCGCCTACATATGTGTGTCTGCAAGTTGGATCCTTTCGATCTATGCTTCTTTTCATCGGCGGCGGTTGCTGTTCTGGTGCGCTGGTCCTATGAACCCTTAGCACGATGACTTCCTGACTGTCTACTACAACAATGTTTGCTTGGCTCTGACAAGGGAGGGGCGATGAGGGCGGCCCGCCTTCGGCTCGCTCCAGTGCTTGTAGTCGTCGCTAGGTGGTCTATGAACTTGGATGTAAATTTTACTTCTAGTGTTCTTTGTACTACCTTAACAGTTGATGAATAAATTTGAAGTTTCCTCACCAAAAAAATAAAGAACATAGAAATTTATTGAAAATGTTTTGTATTTTTTGGTCCGTGGCCATTTTAAGGCAAAATAGATTTATAGGCCCTTTTGCCATGTAGCATGGTCCTCAATCTGGCCGTCAACGTGTTCTGGAACTATTGCTGGAGATCTTGCCGAAGGATATTTGGATCGGATAGAATTCGGTTGTGCGTATCCGTATCAGCCTACGCGGCTCCATGAGGGTGCGGCGTGAAGCTCAATTGTTTGTTGACAATATGGGACATGTCAATATCTTGATTTCCATGGTATAGACAGCGGCGGAGAAATTCGTTGTGGTTGAGATCGGGGGATCAGTAAGGCAGAGGAGTCCTTGGAGGCGATAGAGTCAGCCAGGTGTTTGATAACTTTCAGAAGCCATAGTGACAAGTGGGGACGATAACACTTGAGGATTTCATTTTTGGTGGTGCTTCTCGGGGTGCCGAGTCGTGAATTTTAGGGTGAAAACTGAAGGTCCGACCTTCATTGGTTATGTCTGGCAATTGCCTTGTTGAAGGTATTGTTTTAAGAGCTCGGATATTGTCTAGGGTGAAAACTTAAGATCTTGCATCAGGCGACAACAGCGCGTGTGCACTGTTTTCTTCTTAAAGGTGTCGCTTTTGGAGACCTTTTATATTTTTCAGGTGTTTTCTTTGGTGATGATTTGCATGCTGCTGCTGAGAGGAGTTGAACACTGTGGCAAGACCTTTTTTTCTCTTTTTTTTCTTTCGGGTTGTGTGCATCTTGATGTCTCTGATACATTTTGTTGGTACAAAGACTTGTTGTAATTGATATCTTCGCGATATTAATATTTTTTTCAGAAATAAATATAAAAAATCATTAGATTGAAATGTTGCTAATTTTTTACAAATTGAAACATGGTCTCATGACCATGACAACTTTGTTTTGTGGGTGGCGTTTTTGAAGTAAAATATCAACTTTATTAGAACCCGAAACCTTTTTAATCTGCCTTGGAGGCAAAGCTAAACAGACCAGCTATGTCACCATGATGTGTTTTTTCAATGTCACGACAAGTAGTGTCTATGCATCATGATATTTTTAATTTTTTATACACAAATTTGCCATGTGTGTTTTTCCCCTTGACTATGTATGTTGTTCTTTGCCTGTAGCTATGATTACCAGTCCAGCAGACAAGAAAATTCAATTGTTTGCACGGACTTTCAGACTGATATTCTTTTATGACCAGGCATATAAAAATTAAGCATACTTACCTTTTTTTTATTGTGATCGGACGATAATGTAATGCAGCACTGCTATGAGATCCGGCGCACCCTTTCTAATCGGACAGATTTGAATTTTAAATTTACTTTACCCATGTACAGATAGTTGTGGATGACTATCATTCACATCCGTATCCATGGAGGGATGTGATGTCCAGTTTGCTTGTCAGCTTTGAACATGCCCTCACCCGCAAAAAAGCTTTGGACACGCCCTTAAGCCAGATATATCTATATTTATATCTATACCTATTTTTATTTCTATATCTATATCTACTAGCAGAATGTCCGTGCGTTGCTACGGGCTATCCGCAATATCTGTAACATTCGGATTCAACACAAAAACCCTATCCAATGACGCATCTTCCCTTTTTCTGTCGGAGCCTCTCATTCTTGACCGATTTTCCGCCGTAGCGAGACATTTCTTGTTTTTTCTCTCATTGGCGCCACCTCCTTTAAAAGCAGATGACAGTCAACTCATCTTCGCCATGCATTGCAGTAAGGATGAAATTTTCTTGTTTACGATATAATAGAGTGGGTTAAACTAACACATACTATTGACATAAAACAACAAATAACTACATAGATCTTTCCTAGTCACCAATAAGCTCCACCTCCATCCCACATATGCTAGAAGGGATAATTGTCGTTCTTCTCTTCTTCATATTTCCCTACGTCTTCTACTCCATGCCTCTTCGCCAATCCGTTTAATTGGCACCAACCAGCACCACGTCAACATTAATGTGTTCATCATCGATGCCTCATCTTCTTCTTTCTCATTCCTCGGCAACTTTAGTTCTGTTCCTACTTATTTCCTAGAATACTCTTTCTTTCTTTTTTTCTCTTATTATTTGGAACACTCTTACTTTCTCCAACACCATGCACCACTTTGACTTCAGTTCTTTTTCCTTCTTGTTTTTGGAACACTCTTCCTTTTTACTATAGCATGAACCACCTAGCTAGTGTTGTGTCATGTTGTCCTCACCCGCGAACATTTCGGCCACCGTCATCGAGTGGACATCCCACGGAGCATAGACTTCATCCATCTTGGTGAATGCTAGGTCGCCCATGTCGCGAGCGCATGGTGGCCGTTGTCCATGTTGGCAAGCGGTGCTCGGTGCTTTGCAATGTAACTGAGAGCCCGTTGATTGTTTTTGCCCACAAGCGCTTTCAAAATGATTCGCCATAACTAATTGCTTGCTTAATTAATTAAGTACACAAAAAATGAATGACCTACCTATTTCTCTACATGCCTAATTAATTGCCAACCAAATCAATTAATTATCTGACTAATTGGAAAATATCCCTACTTCTAATTATCTGTAGGCATTGGCTAACAAATTAATTAATTGCATTAATAACTCAATTTTTAAATTGATTCAGTGCGAAAAAATTCATATTCAAATGGACCTAATTAATTGCATATATAATTAACTATCTAGCTGATTAATTACATCAATGATTTGATTTCCAAATTGGTTTAGTGCTCGATTTCTAAATTATTTTTGCATGAATGGTTGCTACCAAACGACTATGACGATGACTACCGAGTAATGTAGGACACATTTCCTTAATAAATTTCTTGACATTTAAATGGACACACTTAATTTGAGAATGTAGCCGTCTAGCTCTCTATTTGACTGACAAGAAATATAATATGACCGCGTCCACATGGCGATCTGACGAGCCACCTCCCGTCACGGTCGTCCTTGATGCCGTGATCCACTCCCTGGCATTCTCGAGCATCGCGCCAGGGTTAGACCCAGCCATGACATCTTCCATGGTGTCGTGCACGACGTCCCTCCGCAAGAGCGGGCGTATGCGTACGCCCATAGAAAACTTGTGACTGTCAATTAATAGTAGAGATAATGACAATAATAAATAATATAGCATGGGGATTAGCAATTTGTTATGAAGTAATATATTATTTTATTATGGAAGGAGATCGAGAAAAATCTTATATCTGTCTTTTAGGGAAGTGATCTCACATATATGGTGCTAAATACCCGTGGGTTGCTACGGGATGAAATAATATTTAAAGAGTGGTAGTGGTGGCGTGTGACCGATTTTCGTAGGTCATCACCATCGTCCTTGCCGATGCAGTCGGAACCCTCGACTGTTAGTGCTTGGTCGTCCTGAAGCACGCGACCGTTGACCTTGTTCTATGGCATCTGTTATCCTTGCCCACAAACATTTCAGCAACCATCAGTGTGTGGACGACGGTCATCATCCATCTTTACGAATGCTTGGTCGCTCATGTCACGAGGCGTGGTGGTTGTTATCTATGTTGGCAAATGCTGGCCAACCATGTCGTTGAGAGCATGTTGGCAGTCACCAATGGCAGCGATAGCCTAGCTACTGGCCGTCCTCGCCCACAAACGCTTTCAAACTGATTCGGCACGATTAACTGCCTGCCTAATTAATTAATAACATGCCTAATTAACGGCATGCCTAATTATCTGCATGCCTATTAATTGTTTGCCTATTTAATTAATTGTCTGTCTAATTCAAAAAATCCCTATTTCTAATTGTACACAATCCTAATTAACTGGATGTATAATTATTTAGTTGAATTAATGATTTGGTTTTTGAATTGATTCAACGCGAAAAAATGCTTATTTAAATAGACCTAATTAATTGCACACATAATTAACTACCTGACAAACTAATTACATTAATGGCTTGATTTTGAAATTGATTCAGCACTTGGTTTTTAAATTGTTTTTGCATTAATGGTTGTGTGTGAAATGGCAATGTAGCAACATTTCTTTAATAGTATATATATTAGATAATGACTTCCTCTAAGAAGCTCCACTTTTGTGCGTGTGTTTTTAACAAACAGTTCATCTATATATATGACAGTCATATAATCCCACTGGGGTTTTTAGTACTATACTACAAGCAACAAAATTATCACCCTGAAGAATACCGCCACAAGGAACCTAGAGACAAATAATAGTGGATCTGCAACCATTGAAGTTAAATATATGGCAACTTAATGGGAAATTGTTATTTCCCTTTCCTCCGAAGGTTTCCTTATCTCCACATTGACACTATCTTAACATATCTTGAAATAGGAGAGCAATTTTGTAGAGAGAATATATCTTATTGAAATTAGAAAGTTTAAGAAACCATTTCATCAGCTGTAGTTTCCCTTCTAAAAATGCGAAGCTGCCCATCTCTGAACGGTGGTGGGGCTACAAAGAAATAGCTGGACAGGCCAATCAGCAGTGGTGGGGCTACAAAGAAATAGGGGATGTCATTGAGATCGCAGCTGCGCGGGTGCTTGATTAATTGTTTCTGGGTCTTCGCTACTCGCTTTGACTCTCAGAGCACATCCAAATTTTTATGTACTTGGTTTTTTTTCTTTTTTGCTAATTTTGGGAAATCAGCACCAAGCAAGGCATTGCTTATCCTGGTAGTTTCTCTAATTTTGTTGAAATAGTAAACATGGTTTTGAGGATCTTGTCTTACAATTTTAACATCATGTCAGCTAAACTTACACATCACACAGGTAAACCAGCTAGAGATTGAGAAGTAATGCATTTTGGTCACCAAGAGCATTCTCATATTTGACCAAAGAAAATTTTCCAAACAAAAAGCACGTCGTTGCAGCTGGATGGCTGTGCCAATGCATGCGCTAATTAACCCCACACGACCAGCAGCCAAGACACTTCTGCAACTGCATGTTTGCTGAACCCGTCGCTTCATCTGAGTACGCCAAAACTATGAAGCTATATTGGTTTACTACTTCCAGTTGCAAATCAGTTTCAATTCACCGGCCAGCAAAAGTTGCATCCAATGCGTAAGCACGATCGGAGGATTGACAAAATCCAGATAATTAGTGTACTGTGACTTGGAGTTGACTTGATGCAACTGCCGCTTCTTGATTCGCCTACTCCTTCTTTGGTCTCCTCTCAACACTACCACTCTACCAGATCCGTGTCTATGGAATCGGACCCTTCGCCATTACGGAGGCAGGGGAGGTGGCGTTCGGAGGCACCGAGCAAGGTGGCCAGCAGCGAGCGGGACGGTGGCGGTGGCAGCGAGCCATCGCAAGGACGGCGGCATTCTGCAACGGGAGAGGCGGTGGGCTGCTGCTAGCAGAGGTTAGACCTCTCGCTCGGAAGTCCCAAAGGATGTGGGCGTTGGTTTTCTTTTGAGGGGTGCCCCATCATTGATTTGGTCCGGAGAGGATCGGAAAACGGGATCTGTTTCCTTTTTAGTAAAGCGACGATATAATTGGAAGGGCGACGGTCGATTTAACGAAATCTGAAACCGCCATCAGGACCGCAGACTCCGAGTAGAGATAGCCTTTGAGGTAATTGAAATCTATTACCATATAATTATCGTATTCGAAATTTTCTGAGTTATGGCCTTACCATACCTGGATTGATAGCCTTTAGGATAATTCAAATTTATTACCATATAATTACCATATTCGAAATTTTCTGAGTCATGACCTTACCATACCTGGATTGATGAGATTTCTGAGTTTATAGCCTTTCCATACGTGGATTAATTGTGATTGATTACCATAAATATGTTGGGTATTGCCGGCCAGACGAGAGAAGAGGAAAACCGATGGAAGGTGGTGGGAGGTGGGACAAAAAAAATCAGACGAAAAATAACCGGTTGAAAATAGTGGGACTATTCAACCAACTCGTCCATTAGTAGTAGAGATACCTACTAATAAAACAAGGTGCGTTTCACCAATTTTTTCATCCGTTCACCGTTGAAAATATTTTTTTCGTATCCGATGTGGTACTAAATTCGTATGCATTTGTTTGCCAGAAAACGAATTTTCATAAGTGGGCTGCGTGTTGTGGCCCAGCGAAGCCAGCCCACTTATTTTTCTACCTATGCAGCACGGAAAATTCTATTTTTCGCACTGCGCGAAAAATAGTCGGTGTTTCGCACAGGACAACCAATAATGGGCTGGCCCATTTTTTTTAGTTTTCTAGTTTTACTTCTATTTTTATTCTCCTTTCCCTATCTCTTTTTCCCCTTCCAAGTTTACTTTTCTTTTGGAATTGATTTCGTAAATTACCAATGCTAAAAAAAATTAAGAATTAAAAAATAAATTTTAGAAATGTTCAGAATTCCAGATATTTGTTTCTATTTTGAAAAATATTTGCAACTTGCAAACGTTTCCCATATTTCAAAAATATTGTTTTTCAAAATTATTCGAGAATCTAAAAGAAAAGGCATTTCAAAAATGCTCCAAATTCAAAAAATATTTTAGTTTTACTGAATTTTTCAAAATTTAGAAAAAAGTTCGTGTATAAAACATACATAGTTTCTAAAAATCTTATGAATTTTTAACACATGTTCCGGTTTCAAAATAATGTTCACAAATTCAAATAATGTTAATGTTTTTTAGTTGGAGTTTCGCACAAGTCAACCAATAATGGGCTGGTCCATTTCTATTGTCCTTTCCCTATCTCCTTTTTACCTTCCAAGTATATTTTTCTTTTAGAATTTATTTCTTAAATTAAAAAAATTAAGAAAAATTCAGAACTCAAAGAAACAAATTTTGGAAAATGTTCAAAATTCTAAAATTTCGTTGATATTTTGAAATTTATTCGGAACTTGCCAAAAGTTCCCCATTTTTTTTTCAAAAAACAATTATTGTTTTTCAAAATTGTTTGAGAGTTCTAAAAGAAAACGGTGTTTCAAAAATGCTCCAAATTCGAAAAATATTTTTGTTTTAGAAGTTTTCTTAATTAAAAATAATGTTCATGTATAAAATACACATTTTCTAAAAAGTTATGAATTTTCAACACATTTTCCTGTTTAAAAAAATTCTTCATATATTTAAATAATGTTAATATTTTTATTTAAATTGTTTTTGAATTTGTTTGTGAATTTTAAAAGATGTTCTCTTTTATATTTTGTTCGCATTTTTCCAAAAGTGTATTAATTTTCGAAAAACTGTTCAGAATTTATAAAATTGTTTATGTTTTATAGAATATTCAGAAATTTCATACCTTGAAATCCCCTCAATTGAAAGGATTGAAACGAAAAGTAGATTGAATAACTCATGTGTCTTCTCTGGCGTATGATAACGTAACAAAATTCTTAAATGCCCTCGATCAATTAATAAAAAAAATAATGGATTGATTCCTTATCATGCGGAGAAACCAAGAAGCTAAATGTTCCTTTTTCATGTGCACATAGGGTTTTGCTTGCACATATAACTCTCACTGACTCCAAATGCTTACTATTTTATCTCCCGTTGCAATGCACGGGCATATGTGCTAGTTATTAATAAAACAAGGTGCGTTTCTTCAAATTTTTCATCCGTTCAACGTCAAAAGATTTTTTTTCTATCCGAGGTGGTATTAAAACTTTTGTACGTCGGTTTGTTAGCAAAGGAAAAACGATTTCTGCAGAATTTCGTAGTGGGCCGCGCGCTCTATGGCCCAGTAAAGTCAGCTCATGGTTTCCTGCCCAAGCAGCAATAAAACAAATTATATTTCCCTCACGCTGCGGCAAATAGTTTAAACTACGCACAGGGCGCCCAAGACATGGCGCCCCACTTTTTTTCTGCGTTCTCTTTCATTTTTATTTTACTATTTCTTTCTGTTTTTATTTTCTCTTTTTCCTCATTCCAAGTCTATTTTTTACATTTTTTCTGAAATTCGAGATTTTAAAAAAGTTCGTAATTTCAATTTTAGTTCAAATGTCATAAGAAGTTATGAATTAAAAAATGTTTTCCTATTTTAACGAACTTTTGGAATTTCATTTTATTTCTGTCGTACCAAATTTGTACAAATTTTAAAATAAATTTCATGTGTTAATGTTTTTGTATTAAAAAAATCCAAATTCGAATAATATTCGCACAGGACGCCCAAACTGTGCTGGCCCGTTTTGTTATTCCTTCAAAATTTAATTTTTACCTTATTTATTAAATAAAACTTTTGAAAAAAAGTTAAGATTTTTTTTATTTTTTTATTTTTTGTAAAATGTTCAGAATTACAATATTGTGTTCCTGTTTTTATGAATGTTTGAAAAAAAAATTGTTTCTCGTTCCAATTTTTTTTTGAAATTCAGGACATATTCAATGTTTTCCCAAAACTGTTTGTGTTTTCGAAAATGGTTTGGATTTTCAAAAATAGTTTTAAAAACTATTCCGAATTTGAAAAATATTCTTGTTTTAGTAAAATGTTCACAAATTCAAAATAATGTCCCCATTTAAAAATACATTTTATAAAACTGTTCTAAATGTTCAAAATATGTTCCGTTTTCAAAATTGGTTACAACTTTAAAAATGTTTGTGTTTTCATAAAAAAACTCATGTCTTCAAAAAATGACGTCGTTTAGAAAAATCATATTTGTTTTCAAAATGGACGGAATATTAAAAACATTATTCCTAATTCAAAACATATTCACTTTTCCAAGAATATTCGGCAATTCATATTTGTAAGATAATCTATTTTTTTATAAATCTGACGTTGCAGTATGTTGTTAAATGCGCCGGCCATTGGTTAGCAGTAGGTATTTGTTGCCATGGCTAGCAGCATGTGGTTGAGTCTTTGAGGTCGATTGTTCAACCCGTAATTTTTCTGAATTATTACTCGTGCCTTGCAAACAAAGGTCATTTCAGTGCCTGCCAGTAGCTGGTCGATTGGTTGTGCGTTCCACGCACTATTTGACGCAACAAGCGTCATATAGTAGGGCCACACAGCTGCCCCAAGAAAAGCAAAAATATACATATAGATTTAGTTTCGTCCATTCCACACGTAGTTCCCCATCTTTTTGGCTTATTCCCAACTGGGCCTACCACACATTTCTTTTTCTGTCACACTCACAAGGAGCAAAAATTTAAGGGCGCGAGGGGATTGAACTATGAACCTTTCCTATTGTGTCAATGGACAAATCCAACTCAGCTAGCTTGCAATTATGATAGGAATAGTCCCACCTTGAAATTTTATACTAAATCGCACCCGTTTTTATATGTCGCTAAGTGTCTGAAAATAAGAAGGTTGTGTGAGAATAAGGAAGTTGTCTCGAGAATCATGTGCAGAACGCGATACTCCACAAATTATTGCCGGAGGTAACTTGCACGTGCCAATAAAAGACAATATGCTGGTTGGCTATAGCCTATAATTGAAAAAAATTATGGACACATGCTAATAGAAGAAAATATGCTGGTTTTGCTCTAATTAATAAAAAATTATGGACACGTGAGCACAAAAATAGCCGAAGAGAATAAACCCTTATAATAAAGGAACATTCATGCCTGGTTATGTGCTAATTATGCCAATCAAACAAAAATTATGCACTCTAATTAGTAATCCACCCGATTACATCGTCGTAGGAGAGAGTGGTCGAAGCAACCGTGCCTTGAAGGTCACCGTGTAGCAACCAAATAAGGACGCAACCACAACTCTGAGACAGAGGCGGACCCGGAGGAAAAAAAGGCACCAGTTGGTGGTCTCCACCACGCCGACCAACCCCACTATTATCTAGATCTCGCGGGCCGATGATAGCCGAAAGGAGGATAAACGACAGTATAGATCGTGCGTTGTGTTCACATAGAGGATGTGGAACAGTGTGTTCAGGGTTGTGGGGAATGCCGACATATTATTTTTCTTCCCGTTGCAACGCACAGACATATATATGTGCTATATGATTTAATTTATGTAGCTCTTTGAAGTCTGACCTTTATTTTGAACGATTTATTTTTCGACAATTCCTCAAAAAACAAGTGGTCAGAAACAATGTATATGACTATTTTAAAATCATGCCTAGGTTTATAATTTTTGTAGCAGACTTACATGCGAATTATATTTGCAACACCGACAATAGTTCGGTTGATGAAGGAGGTGACTATAGGCGAGGCGCTAGCCGATGACACCTAACCGACGCGGCCAAGCACTAATGCCGACTATCTCCTCCCATTATCGACGGTGGTCGCTCACATCGTTCCACCGACATAAGGTTGAACTACCACCGCCGAGAATAAGGGACAATATAAACGTTGTGTTCACATAGAGGACGTGAAAGAGTGTGTGCGGGAATGTGGGAAATGCTGAGATATTATTTTTCTTCATTGCAACGCACGGGCATATTTCCTAGTATATATATATATATATTTCTCGTGTCCTCCACTATATTGAAAAAAATACCCTGCTCTCGTCTCCCTCTTGCGTTCCCGTCGATAAGCGATTGATCGCCGCCGGGCGCCCTAGGGCATAACCGCATGAGGGCCGTCAGCGCCTCTCGGAAGCTTCGTCAAGAACTCGACGTCGGTGGCCTGCGCCGGCAGCCGCGCGCATGCCGAGGCGGACCTGCCGATCTGCCGGGCTTCTCCGACCTCACGGTCGATACGGCTCAGACCTAACCTCACGATCGATACAGGTATGTTGTACACATGCCAAGTTACATACGTACATGACTACATGTTCTGTACATACAGCATAGGGCCGCGTAAGCTACGGGATTAAGTGAAAGTCTAGTTTGTTTATTTTTCTAGTTCTGTTACGCATTAAGAACGAAGAAAAACACACCACCAACTTAGAGCTACACCAATAGAAATGTACTCCCTTTTAAGACCTTTATTAGTGATCTAAAAGATCTTAGGGCATTTCTAACCTCTAAACTTAACAGAGTAAAACGTAAATTTGCATAAAATTCAATCTAATTTCAACCAAAATTTGCATGCATTTAAACATAAGTTCAACATAGATAGTCTTGAGAACTCAAATTAAACATAAGTTCAACATAAATTTAAACTTAAACTAAACTACACTAAAAATTTAAACTAAACTACACTCAAATTCAACGGTCGAAATGGATGTTGAGCCAGTCCTTACTCGTCAGGCCACCCTTAGTGAGAGCTGGGTCCGGGCCGGTGCCGTCGTCGTCGTCGCCGAGGAAGACGCTCCACCACTCCTCAACGTCGATCTCCTGCTCGCCGCCTTCCGCCTCGTCGTTGGAGATGACGATGACTTCCCCGCCATTGACAGCGAAAATAGCCCGCTCTGCCTCCACGAGCTTCGGGTGCTGCCGGCGGAGGTCCTCCATGTACGCCTCGCCGGCGGCCTCCGCCTCAAGGCGGCCCTCACCTCTCAGTCCTCCCGCGCTCGCCACCCCCGGCTCCGGCAGGACGAGGTGGACCCACGCTTTCTCAAACAGGATGTTCAGCCGGGCGGCGACCCCGTGGTACCGGACTTGCCACTAGTCGTACTCCATGGCCGCGAGTTCCGCCGTGTGGAACGACCTGACCCACTTCCTCTTGTGGGTCTTCCGGTCGGTGATCTCCGCAACCCACGTCACCACGAGCGCTGCCGGACGCCGAGTTAGGTCTTCATTGGCGACCGCGGCAGAGAGAGCTCCGGGAAATCCTCGAATCGGGTGGGGGCGGGCGGATCTGGCGAGCGGCGGCAGCTCGAGGAAACGGCAGCGGACGATGGCCCGCGGGCGTGGCGGCGCGGATCCGCATTGTGGATCGGCGGTGGGGACCTCCGGCCACCGCGCCTGGCCATTGGGAGGAGAGCGGGCGGCTGGGTAAGATGGGGGACGCACCGATGACAGGGCAAGGGGAAGAAGAGAAGGCAGAGGAGAGGAAGAGAGAGGGACATAAGTTTTACTCGATCGTCGAGCGGTGGAGTAAAAATAGAGAGATTTGCGGCGGCCGAGTAATTTTTTTTACTCCACTAACGTGTATTGGGGATCAGTTAGGTCCCGAGAAGTAAAATCATATTTTTACTCCTCTAACCGGTTATAAGGGATCGATTAGAAATGCCATTACAAGGAAATACGACTGTGGCTTCTGAATTACAGAATATATTGTTACAGTTTGATATCGATACTATGTACTATAAGACCTTGATATATTTTTGCACTAATACTGACATTGTCTTGTCAAATCCTGGCTTTGGTGTCCCTATGCACTATCACCTTTGCAGCCACCCAACTAATGGTTGGTATCCCAAAATATAAATATGAACAATAAGCTACCCGACCGAGACATTGTTGGTGTAAAGGTGACATATGGTGTATACATTTCTGCTAGTTGACCTAGGTTATGATGTGTCCTTTTATACGAAGAGCGAATATTGGTGGAAGCGCATATTTGTCAAAGTTGACATGGAACATGTGGTCGCTATAGCCACAGTGTCATGGCACATTTGGCGCTTCAGTTTTCATATAGATATTGAAGGGGGACATTGGCTTAAGCACCCGTTGGTCACTGACACATGAGACATGTCGTTCAGTACTGAAAATGCGAGAACGGTGGTAGCACCCCTTCGGGTACATCAACATAGCCGGCGATCTGTGCGCCTGGTACGAATGAAGAACTTAATTGTGCTTTCAGAGCATGTAGTTTTTCCCTGGTGAGCTTGTCAGAATTGTGTGCTCAAGGAGCGGCGTCGCCGGAGAAGAGGAGAGGATGCCATCTAGATACATGCTCAAATATCATGCAAACATGTGCGAAGAGACAAGGACTATGTGGTGAGGCGTGTCTACCAGGTAGGGGCCACTCTGTTTATACTGATCATTCTCAAACGGTATTACTTTGAGTACAAAATCTAGGGTTTAACCGGATAACACTTATCAGCACATTATTGCCATTTCAAATGAGTGACACATTAGCAAACTCTAGCATAAATATCATATCAAAGTTGTGTGGAAATAATTCGTTGAGGAGCGCTAGAAAGTCGTAGGTAAGTATGGTATGGATAGCTTTCAGATAGAAAGCTGCTGCTCCATTTTTAAATTTAATTTTTGAAACTTGCTGCTCATTTTTCTTAGTGACGCGAGGGAGATAGGAATCTACTGATTCACTTGCCTTCGTTTTGTAGAAGCAAAGCTTTAACTATCGAAACGGCAATTTTATCGAGGTGGGACGGGGTTTGAGGTTAACCTTGTTATGTTACCGTGGAAAACATTCAAATAAATTTTGAATTCAGAAATTTTCATCTGGAAATAGTTGACCCTGAACTTGAAAACAAAGAAACAAAACGGTGAGTGGAGTCTATTCGGTAACTCGGGCTAGGAAACTCGGTAACCAAAACGGCCAGAGAATTTATTGCCCGACAACCAAACCTTGCTCATTAGTCAGGTGAATTCTTCACAGAATTAGACCTCAGTAGAGACGATTTTTTCAGGGATCCCAACAGGTAGAGTAACTCTGTCTGTCCATCCGCCAAACCGATCTGAAAACCCACCACACGACAATGCTCAGCGCGAAAATAAGAGTGAGGAATCTGCTGCCTTGTAGGCTATAGCTTTTAGCTTAGTTTAGTTTGGAGATATGAATCTGCTGCCGCATTCATACTTGTGTGTGTGTGTGTGTGTGTGTGTGTGTGTGTGTGTGTGTGCATACTTTATCTCTTTGGACTCTGTTTCTCACAGGGAAACCGGGCAAACTTGAGCTTTGCTCGGCACATAACTGTTCTTGCATATTTGGGAAACCTGAAAGTCCAAGCAAGAGATCGCAGTCTGAGCACACGATGATACTGTACATGATAGTGCATTAGTAGAAGGAACCCCTTTGTTTACCGTCTGAGCGCACGATGATAGTCCATTAGGTAGAAGGAACCCCCTTGCTTATACGGCAGCACATTTGCCCAATCAGTTAAGTTCAGGTCAACATGGAAATGAAAAAAAGTCAGCTTGCTCTCCTGTTATCCGTAGAGTTATTCATCGCTCCCGTCGCCGGCCAAATTAATATTGCGCGTTGCTTGCAAGAAACGGCCAGTTTAATTCCATAAAAAACACATCTAATGCCTGGATTTGTGTCGTGGAGCCGACTTCAAATGGACAAACGTGCAGACAATCACAACAGCTTTTATTGTTTTGCTTATCCCGATTGAGTTTTTCTTTCTTCTATGTTTTGTCACATCAGTCTACACTATATAGCCGAGTTACTGGTACGCCGGTGTACACAGAATTCTTCGCAGGTACTCCCTAAGAATACTTCACAAGTAGAGTACTACATCGAGAGTGTCAAATGGAAGCAACAGACGAGGAGAGGCCACTGCTGAACCACCATTGCCGGCCTCCACAGCCGCAGGTGATAGATATTCCTCTGCCCAGCCAGCATCCCTACTGTTTAATTAGTATGTGGCACATAGCATGTGTAAATATGTCATCAACTTTAGTTTCTGCATTGTTGTTCAGGACGAATGTTCAAGGTACACGAGTGATGGAACAGTTGATTTCTACAGACAGCCTGCTCTCAAGCAGAGCACTGGTAACTGGAGAGCATGTTTCTTCATTCTAGGTACTGCGAAAAGCTTACTAAGAACATCTGCTTCATGCTCCAACATTTTACATATAGAAGTAATATGTTGAGCCTTGGACCTAAATCAGGTGCCGAATTCAGCGAATGCTTGTGTTTCTCTGCCGTCGCCAAGAACTTGGTTACCTACCTCACGACGGTGCTCCATGAGAGCAACGTCGACGCTGCGAGGAATGTGTCCACCTGGGTCGGCAGCTGCTTCCTCACTCCGGTCATCGGAGCCTTCTTGGCCGACTCTTACTGGGGAAGATACTCTACAATTGCAGTTTTCCTGTCGGTTTACATCGTTGTAAGCGAGACAACGTTTCTGGATTTACTGTAAACTGTTGTGCGGCATTTCTGCAAATTTTCATTGACCATGTGCCTCTCTGAAAAATTGTCTTGTGCCAGGGGATGCTCATCATGACATCATCGGCGGCGCTTCCGTTTCTCCTTCCTCGTTCCTCCGACGAGAGTGGTGGTGTCCAACCTGGTGCCGTCTACTTGGGGCTCTACCTTGTCGCCCTCGGCACAGGAGGAATCAAGCCCTGTGCCGCGGCCTTGGGCGCCGATCAGTTCGACGGCGCCGACCCAAAGGAGCGGGTGGCCAAGGGCTCCTTCTTCAACTGGTACTACTTCTCGACCAACATTGGCTCGCTGCTGGCGGCGACGTTGCTCGTATGGGTGCAGGACAACATCGGGTGGACCGTCGGGTTTGCGATCCCGACGGTCCTCATAGGATTCGGCCTAGCCGTGTTCGTCGCCGGGGGGAGGATTTACAGGTACAAGCCACTAGGAGGGGGAGGTAGCCCGCTGGCCAGGGTCTTCCAGGTGGTTGTGGCAGCCACGAGGAATTGCCGTCTCGAGCTGCCCGATGATTCCTCGGCCCTGCACGAAAATGATAGAGGTGAGCATACAAGTCAATTTAGGTTCTTTGACAAGGCTGCGATCGTGCTGCCGTCGTCGGAGAAGAAGGGCCCTTGGCGGCTCTGCACAGTGTCGCAGGTCGAGGAGCTGAAGATGCTGCTGCGGATGTCCCCCGTCTGGGCGTCGCTGCTCATCTTCTTCGCAGTCACCGCGCAGATGTCCTCGACGATGATCGAGCAGGGCATGGCTATGGACAAGCGCGTCGGCACCTTTGTTGTGCCGCCTGCGTCCCTGTCTACCTTTGACGTCATCAGCGTCCTCGTCTGGGTTCCTATTTATGACGCTGTCCTTGTGCCGCTCGCGCGGCGTGTCACCGGCGAGGACAGGGGCTTCACGCAGCTCCAGCGCATTGGTGTCGGCCTAGCACTCTCTGCGGCCGGCATGGCGTACGCTGCGTTGATTGAGACGAGGCGGCTGGCGGCACCGGCGACCTCGATGAGCATCATGTGGCAGGCGCCGTGCTACTTCGTGCTGGGCGCGGCCGAGGTGTTCACCAGCATCGGCATGCTCGAGTTCTTCTACGACCAGTCCCCAGGGTCCATGAAGAGCCTCGGCGCGGCGCTCGCGCTGCTCGCCATCGCTGGCGGTAACTACCTCAACTCTGTCCTACTGGGCGCTGTCGCGTCGACCACCGGGTGGATCGCGGACAATCTCGACCAAGGCCACCTTGACTACTTCTTCTGGTTCATGGCTGCTCTCAGCGCGCTCAACCTGTTGCAGTTCGTCTACTGCTCGACCAGATACAAAAGCATAGGTCAGCATTAGTATAGTACTAGTCAATTGTAAATGTTCTCAATTTGAAAATCTTTCATGAATCATACTTGAGCACGAATATTGTTCCCGTTTTGCTTCTTGGCGACGTACCAAGTGAAAATGAAATTCAGTGACGCACTAGTAGTAACCGCCATACAGAAGATGGAAAAAGAAACCCACCCCCCCCCTCCTCAACCGCGACCGTGTCGCTTTGCTGGCGGCCGGCGCCTCCCTCCTCCCCCAGCGTTCCCCATTCCTCCACCTCCCTGCCATCGCGCGGCGCCGCCGCTGGCCTGCCCGGCGACGTTAAAGCGGCGGCCCTCGCCCTTCCCATATAGGGTTTCTCCGCTGGACGGAGCGGCTCAGCGGTGTCTTGAGCGGCGACGGTCCTGCGAGCGGCGGGCGAAGCTGGCAGCGGCGGCGGCGCCGTTGGTGGCGTGGCGGCCCATTGGCGGTGCCGCCCGGCCTGACTCTGGCCTTCGGGCCCCATCTGGCCGGGCGGGCGGCGACAGCGTGGCGTTGACGTGGCCCTCGAGGCGGTGGCGGTGGCGTCGTCGGCTGGTGGCGGGTCGCGGCTCGGCTGCCGGCGTGCAGCAGCGTGGTGGTCGGGGCTTTGCGGTCCCATTATGGGCCCGGCCAGGCCCGGGTGGCCTGGTTTGCCTCTGCTGCAGCATCTGGTTGGCAATCCGCGTCAGTTCTAGAGGCAGAGGCCTCCGGCGTGACGGCGGTGGAGGCGGTTTCCTCCCCTTCGGCTCCGGTGCTTCCGTCCATGCTGTCTAGGCGCATCTTGCCTCTGCTCTCTTGACCTCGTGGTGGTGTTCGCAGCAAGACGACGTGGATGGGTCCAGGACCGTGGTGGCGCGTGCTTGCGGGTGTCAAGATGGTGGGTTGGCTCCGTTCTAGTGGGGGCCGGAGATGGGGGTGCGGGAGAAATCCCTGTCGGTTCTTCCGGCTCCGACGCGGTGACGCCGGTGGGTGCCGCCATTCCTTCTTGAAGGACGTCGGTGCTACCCACCCCTCGACCCCCTTCGGCGTGCTGGGGGAATCCCTAGGACTTGTCCGGACAGCCGCGTCGTTGGCGTCGCTTTCCTCTTTGGAGGTGTTGTTTGGTACGCGGCGGTCCGGTGCCATGGCGAGTGGCGGAACGTAGATGGAGGGCGCAGCGGTGGCGGACCATTCGTTCTTGTCGAGCTGCCGTTGTTGGCATTTTTGTCTTTTTCTTTTTCCTTTTAGGCTTGATGTGCCGTTTGCCCCGGCAGTTATCTTGTGTTCGTGCTTTATAATATATAAAGCGGAGAAAACCTATTTCGTAAAATGGAATGCAGTGCAAACTTGGAAACTTTAGTTTCTAAATAAATGCTGGACCCTACGGTTGTGTTTGGTTTCAGAAATCAATCGGAATGTAATGTGTCGGACCCGTTCCTAGGCCACATTCTCGCGTTTGGTTCGTTACTGGGACGGAACCCACTCGTTCCCACCCATAGAATATTCTGCCGAGATCCGAAACCGAGCGATTTCTTAAGGTAAACGTTTCTATCCAGGGCGCTGGTCGAAACGCTGCCCTGGACGCGCGCGAGCCGTGTGATTTTGTTTAGATCATGTGCTTCGTAACCCCCGCGCCCACACAGGCTAGGCCCACACATCTTTTTTTTTTCTTAATACAACATTGTCTCTTCACCAAGCAGCCATGCCCGTTCCTTCTTCTTCCAGCTTGCTTGAACCAGTGCTGCCATCGGCAAGCGCGACCGTGACCGAGCCCCCGCTGACCCTTGATCATGGACGAGCGGAGACACCCACATTGAAGCTCGCCGGCTTGTCATCGCGAATGCAGCAAATCACATCCACCATTCCAGCTCGGCGCGGTGACTGCCGCAGCTTGCCGCAACCATGGTCCCAAATGCCATGGTGACCATCGCAGCTCTGCGTGGGGACAATCCCAGTTCGCGGTGCGTTGTAGCTTTTCTGTTTGCCGGCTATAGCATTTTTGTCTACGGGTCGCATCTTCCGGTCGTCGGTTGTAGCCGTCTACCTTCGCCGGCCACAAATTTCATCGTCGCCCATTGTAGCAAAAATGTCCGTCGGTCGTTGATACGTTTTATACTATTAAAGTATCAATCTTGGATGTTTTATGTCGTGGTATTCTTACGGGGGGCTTGCGAGTCGACAGATGCCACAAGGGCTTAGTGTGAGGGTAAGACTGCTGCTGATAGGCCCGGGAGAGGGTATACGAGTAGCACACGGTGGTTTACCCAGCTTCGGAGCTCTCCAGAGAGATAATACTCCTACTGCTGCATGTCTGAGTGTATCTGATATATCTAGTACAGAGTGCTCCTGAAGCTGTATCTGAGGTCGGTGCCATAGGCATCTGGCATCCGGCCTCGTATATGCATATGAGCACAAGTATGTGTTCATCCTGGATGGATGGATAGCCAGCTTGATAGCCTGTGTGAGGCCTTGTGGCCGTGTCCATGGCTTGCTCCCCTGGGTCACTTTATATACTACTGCCCAGGGGACAAGTTAAACTATTGATGGTACTGCACATTGTTGATGGTGACGGATGAATAGTGTACGCCTATGCAGCAATAGTGGCCAGGCATGGCCGTGGTGTGGCTGTCTTGTTGATGTCTTGTCAGTGTCGCTTCGGGTTGCAGTCGGCAGCCGGCTGGTTGGCACGGTCGGCAGCCGGCAGCCGGCCGGGCAGAGCAGTCGGACGAGGAGCCGGCAGGAGCGGCCGGGCAGTCGGACTGAGGGGCTTTGCTAACCCCGATGTCTTGAATAATTGTCTTGCCGTCTTCAGGGTATCCGTGTCCAATTACTCCGACAGTAGCCCCAAGCCTCCGAGCAACTTGGCAAAGTTGGGCGGAGGTTTTTTGGCGAGTGTTCATGGAAATGATCATGAAAAAAGATAAAGTTAGTCCATGCAGATATATCAAATGTTTGCTATAGCATTGCAAGTTTTGTGTGGAGGGTGCCGACTCGGTTTCGTCCGAGCCCCCTTCAATCTTTTTCATGTTCCCTCCACTCTTTGGCTTGTGCTCTCGCTTGCCGGACAGTCGCTCTGCGGTCTGTGGATGAGAGTGGGTGGCCTCCAGCGTTTTTCGCGTGGGTGGCCTCCAGCGTTCACTCTTACTAGCCGGACAGCCGCTCTGCGGTCTGTGACTAAGAGTGGGCCTTTGGCACTGCGCACGCTACTAAGCCGTCTGCGGGAACTAACGTCTCAGGCCAAGCGGCCAGCCCCCAGGCCAACTCTAGCTGGGCTGGGGCGAACAGTGGTGCAACTGCAATAAAAATGCTGAGATTGCCCCCCAGCATCGCTCGGGGTTATCCGTGCTTGCATGATGCAAAAATATGCGAGTGAGGAGCTCACATTGATTTTCGTGTAGTCGCGGTAGAGGTTGTCGAAGACAGCCGGCGCGGCTCGGCGCTCGCGGAGCGCGCCGGCGCACCCGCTGGGTGTAGCCCTCGAGCCTCCGGGTGCTCAAGGAGGGTCCAACCGGTCGGGCTTGACCGGCCAGGCGGCGAGCAGAACGCGGCCGAGCCGGCTTGGCGCAGCCGGCCAAGCGGCGAGGAGTCTGGCAGCGCCATCTTCTTCTTTTTTCTTTCTGCCGGCTTCTGCCAGTCGGACAAAACTCTTCTTATTTTTGCTTCTTGCAATTTTCCATGGGGGCGCGCCAGCGCACCCACTGGGTGTAGCCCCCGAGATTCGGGCCGACTGCTGAGTAGTCGGGCCGGATCTCCCGGCAACTACTTTGTCTTCTTCTTCGCGGGGCAGCGTCAGTACTCACTGGGTGTAGCCCAGATATTGGTCGATCTGAGCGGTGGCCGGATCTCTCGGCGACTACTTTGTCTTCTTCTTCGCGGGGCCGCGTCAGCGCACCCGCTGGGTGTAGCCCCCGAGATTCGGGCCGACTGCTGAGTAGTCGAGCCGGATCTCCCGGCGACTACTTTGTCTTCTTCTCTTTTTCTCGTCGGCCGGCTGTGCTCAGCCGGACCGGCTCGTCGGTCGGGCAGGCAGCGAAGCGGGCGGACGAACCAGCCGGCCGAGCGGCAACACGGGCTGTTGACCAGAACAGTCAGCTGGACTGCAGTCTGCAAAGTCAGATCCTCCTTTTTTTTCGGCTTTGGGCAGTCGGCCCTTGACTTTTCTTGGGTAGTCAGCCCACTTTTCCCTCTTAGTCCCACTCCATGCGAGCATCCGGACGCCAACACCCGGCCACTTTCTCTCTTTTTTTTCCAGCCCGCTAGCAGGTAGCTGCCGTTGACTTTTCTTTGCATGGGGCAGTCGGCCCCTTTTCTTTTCTCTTTCTTCATGCAGCATCCGGCCGCCCCGGATATGAGCAGCGAGGGAGCGCAAAGCCGGCGCGTAAGGAGTCGGTGTGGGAGGGAGCCGGTCGACCGGCTGTGGAGCAGGCGGCCAAGGGCGCGCCCGACGGGGTGGTACGCGGAGGCGCCACGGGCGACGCGGAGGCGGCGCGCGCGCAGGGCCGACTTGCGGGGCAAGATGAACGCGTCGACCAGCGGCCGGTGCGGAAGTAGAACAGCCGGCGGCGCGAAGTCGGCGTGGGGAGGCGGAGCGGACGGGGAGGACCGGTGGCGGGATGCGGCAGCCGGCGTCCTGTGTGGCGGGAGGCGGGCGCGAGGACGGGCACCGAGGCCGTGGCAGCCGGGTAGCGGAGCCGGCGCAACATTGCTGTTGGACGGGCGCGTGGAGGAGGCCGGGCGCGGGGCGGGCGTGCCACAAGCGGCCCGAGCAAGCGCTGGGTGAGGGCGGGGCTGGCCGGGTGAGGCAGCACGCTTCGCACGGGACCGGCGTGCGGGACCGTTGCAGAGTTGGAGCAGACGGGTGCACGGAGGCGGAGGAGCCCTCGGCCAGATCGGGTGGTGGAGCAGCACGGCGAGCCGGCCGCAGCAGGGTCGCGAGCCAGTAGCACGGCGAAGCCGGGGGAGGAGGCCGGCTGCAGGCGGCGGTCGGCGCTGGTCACGCGTGGGCGTGGGGAGCAACACGGGCGGAGGCACGGATGCTCGAGCGACGCTGGAGCAGTCTGGCGGAGGCGCTGCGGCGCAGCCAGCAGATGCGTCGAGCCGGCGGCAGCGAGGCAGAGTCGGGCGAGACCAGCGGAGGAGCCGGACAGGCTTGGCGGAGGCGCAGATGCCGGGCGGCGGGCAAGCCAGGCAGACAGCCGGCGCGAGCGGCCGGGTGTTGAGGGCGGTAGAGGCGAAGCGCGCGGACCGAAGCCGGGCGGGCTCGCGGGACGCTGACGCGGCGCGTCAGACGCGGGGTCAGCCGAGCAAGGCGAGCTGGAGGCGGAGCCGCATGGAGGCGCTAGCCGGGGCAGCGCGGCTGCGTGCCTACGCGGGCGAAGAAGAGGAGAGCCTGCTCCTCTGCGCGTGCGTCGGACGGGGGAGAGGAGCGAGTAGAGGGCCCCGTGAGCCACAGCGACGCCAGGAGGCTCAAGGCAAGGACGGCGCGGCTGCGGGAACTGCTGCGAGGTCGAGCAGGGGTGCGAGCCGGCGACCGCAGGAGGAGGAGGTGCGCTGGGATGGTCGGAGATGGCGGCGGGATGGACAAAAAACGCCATTGTCTGGGCATTGTGCAAGCGTTATCTGGCTTGTGTATGGGGGTAGTCTGACCACGGTTGACTAGCATCTGGCTAGCTTGTATAGGCGAAATATGGAGGAGCGAAAGCGCGTTCCGGCCAAAGCAAGGCGCAGCGAGGAGGGGAGCAGATGCGAGCGGCGCGTGGATGGCCATGGCCGACCGAAACAAGGCCCCGCGCGCGGCACGCGCGCGGACGGACTGTCGGTGTTGCGGTGGGGATGAAGAAGGCAAGGCCGATGGCGAGGTCACGCCTCCCCTCACGGCCATTCCGGGAGCATGTCGATGTCGAGCCCCCGACCGCTATCGAAGAGGCGGCGCGACGCCGCGATGATGAAGACGAAGAGGCCGATGGCGAGGACGCGCCGCCCCTTGCGGCTGCTCTAAGGGCGTGTTGACGTCGGGCACCCGAGTGCTACCGGAGAGACGACGACGACGCCGCGGTGATGACGAAAGTGGTCTCGCCCAGACTGCGAAACTAGCAGCAGTGTGGTAGCATAGTAGTAGTACCACACCACGGCGGGCGCCAACTGTCGTGGTATTCTTACGGGGGCTTGCGAGTCAACAGATGCTACAAGGGCTTAGTGTGAGGGTAAAACTGCTGCTGATAGGCCCGGGAGCGGGTATGCGAGTAGCACGTGGTGGTTTACCCAGCTTCGGAGCTCTCCGGAGAGATAATACTCCTACTGCTGCATGTTTGAGTGTATCCGATATATCTAGTACAGAGTGCTCCTGGAGCTGTATCTGAGGTCGGTGCCATAGGCATCTGGCATCCGGCCTCGTATATACATATGAGCACAAGTATGTGCTTAGCTTTGGGTGGATGGATGAATGGATGTGTGTGAGCTAGCTAGCTTGCTAGCTAGCATGCATGCGTGGAGTGTGTTCATCCTGGATGGATGGATAGCGAGCTTGATAGCCTGTGTGAGGCCTTGTGGCCGTGTCCATGGCTTGCTCCCCTGGGTCACTTTATATACTAGTGCCCAGGGGACAAGTTACACTATTGATGGTACTGCACACTGTTGATGGTGATGGATGAATAATGTACGCCTATGCAGCAATAGTGGCCAGGCATGGCCGTGGTGTGGCTGTCTTGTCGATGTCTTGTCAGTGTCGCTTCGGGCTGCAGTCGGCAGCCAGCTGGTTGGCACGGTCGGCAGCCGGCAGCCGGCCGGGCAGAGCAGTCGGACGAGGAGCCGGCAGGAGCGGCCGGGCAGTCGGACTGAGGGGCTTTGCTAACCCCGATGTTTTGAATAATTGTCTTGCCGTCTTCTGGGTATCCGTGTCCAATTACTCCGACATTTTATATACATTTGCTAGCAACTTTATATCATTTTTTGGAACTAACTATTGACATAGTGCCTAGTGCTAGTTGCTGTTTTTTTGCTTGTTTTTTTACTTCGTAGAATATCAATATCAAACGAAGTCCAATTGCCACGAAATTTTTTGGAGATTTTTTTCTGGTGATAATGGACACTGGAAGCTTCTGGAGCAAAGGAGAGGGGTCTCGAGGGGCTCACTAGGCACCAGGGCGCGCCAGGGGGCCCAGTGGGTAGTGGAGCCCTCGGGCGCCCCCCTGACCTAGCTCCCCCTCTATAAATACTTTAAAATCCCAAAAACCTAGGGGAGTCAACGAAATACTTTTCCAGCCGCCACAAGTTCCAGAACCACGAGATCCAATCTAAAGGACTTTTCCGGTACTCTGCCGGAGGGGCAACAATCACGGAGGGGTTCTTCATCATCAACCTTGCCCCTCAGATGATGCATGAGTAGTTTACCACAGACCTACAGGTCTGTAGCTAGTAGCTAGATGACTTCTCTCTTTTTGATCTTCAATACAATGTTCTCCTTAATGTTGGAGATCTATTCGATGTAATGACTTTTTGCAGTGTGTTTGTTGGGATCCGATGAATTGTGGGTTTATGATCAGTTCTATCCATGAATATTATTTAAGTCTTTGTTGAACTCTTTTGTGCATGACTGTTATAGCCTTGTATTTCTTCTCCGAATCTTGGTTTGGTTTGGCCAACTAGATTGATTTATCTTGCAATGAGAAGAGGTGCTTTGTGATGGGTTCGATCTCGCGGTGCTCAATCTCAGTGACAGAAAGAGACATGACATGCATTTATCGTTGCTATTAAGGGTAACAAGATGGGGTTTATTCATACGTGAGTTTGTCTTGTCTCCATCATGTCTCTTTTTTATTGCATTACTCCGTTTTTCCATGAACTTAATACACTAGATGCATGCTGGATAGCGGTCGATGTGTGGAGTAATAGTAGTAGATACAGGTAGGAGTCGGTCGACTAATCTTGGACATGATGCCTATATACATGATCATTGCCTTAGATATCATCACGATTATTCTCTTTTCTATCAATTGCCCAACAGTAATTTATTTACCCACCGTATGCTATTTTCTTGTGAGAAGTCTCTAGTGAAAACTACGGCCCCAAGGTCTATTTCGTATCATACTAAAACCAAAAATACCTTGCTGCACTTTTTCTTTACTTATTTTATTTTGTGTTTTAGTTAGATATATTTATCAAATCTCATACAATTTAATCTATCTCAATACCGAGAAGGGATTGAAAACCCCTCTTACACATTGGGTTGCAAGTTTTTGTTGTTTGTGTGCAGGTGTTGTTTAGATAGTGTTGCTTGGTTCTCCTACTGGATTGATATCCTTGATTTCATAACTGAGGAAAATACTTACCTTTGTTGTGCTGCATCATTCTCTCCCCTTCGGGGAATTACCAACATAGATACAAGCAATCAGGAAGAATTTCTGGCGCCGTTGCCGAGGAGGATCAAGTCAAGATAGTCTCCCGTCAACTTGCCAATTTCTGGCGCCGTTGCCGGGGAGATATCATCAACATCTATCAAGTACCTACGCATAAACTCTCATCTCCTTGCAATTAATTTATTTGCCATTTGCCTCTCGTTTTCATCTCCCCCACTTCTAAAAAGTTTTTGCAAAAATACAAAAATATTTTTTGTTTGCTTTTTTCTTGTTTGATCTTTCGTTTGCTTGTGATCTTGTTTGCGTAAGTCATCATGTTCTAAGAAGATTATCATGGTATTTCTTATCTTAATATATTGGTAGAAATCGAGAAAAGTACTAAGGCTTATATGACCACGCAATTTGAGCACAATAATTTTTTTACCGACGAGCTTAGGGAACACTCTATTTTACTTGATGCTATCACGAAGCAACTTGATCATGTCAGCAAAGAGGTTGTTAATCTTCAATCCGAGGTTGCTCATACTGAAAATTTATTAGAAAAAATGTCCGATGTACAAGCCACGCTAGTGAATCAAATGGGAGCTCAGCCGAAATCTTTAGAGATTAGTAATGATGAAGATGTTAAGATGATTGGTGTTTCTTCCATTGATTCCTTGTTTAGTAATATTAAACTTGATGATAAGGGGTCTGAAGAAGAGTCAACTTTAGCTAGAAGGTGTCCCCATAATTTGGAGGGTTAAAATCTTGTTGAAAAAATTGATAAAAGTGGGTTTGGAGAGCTCAAAACTTTAACTAGTGATATACCCACTCTTTTGGATTACAAGGACTTTAATTATGATAGTTGCTCTTTGATAGAATTTATTTCTTTGTTACAATCCATGATAAATTTGCCCAACGCTTATGAACAAAATAAAGCTTTTAATAAACATATCGTAGAAGCTATGATGAAAGCTTTGGAAGAAAAGTTAGAATTGGAGATTTCAATTCCTAGAAAATTATATGATGAATGGGAACCCACCATTAAAGTCAAGATCAAATATTATGAGTGCAATGCTTTATGTGATTTGGGTACTACTGTTTCCACAATTCTGAAGTCTCTTTGTGATGTGCTGTTGGGGAACGTAGTAATTTCAAAAAATTACCTACGCACACGCAAGATCATGGTGATGCATAGCAACGAGAGGGGAGAGTGTTGTCCACGTACCCTCGTAGACCGAAAGCGGAAGCGTTATGACAACGCGGTTGATGTAGTCGTACGTCTTCACGATCGACCGATCCTAGTACCGAACGTACGACACCTCCGCGATCTGCACTCGTTCAGCTTGGTGACGTTCCACGAACTCACGATCTAGCAGAGTGTCGAGGGAGAGCTTCGTCAGCACGACGGCGTGATGACGGTGATGATGAAGCTACCGACGCAGGGCTTCGCCTAAGCACTACGACGATATGACTGAGGTGGATTATGGTGGAGGGGGCACCGCACACGGCTAAGAGATCAATGATAAACTTGTGTGTCTATGGGGTGCCCCCTTCCCCCGTATATAAAGGAGTGGAGGAGGGGGGAGGGCCGGCCCTCTATGGCGCGCCCTGGAGGAGTCCTACTCCCACCGGGAGTAGGATTCCCCCCCTTCCATAGTTGGACTAGGAGAGAAGGAAGGGGGAGAGAGGGAGGAAGGAAAGGGGGGCACTGCCCCCCTCCTAGTCCAATTCGGACCAGAGGGGGAGGAAGCGCGCGGCCTGCCCTGGTCTCCTCTCTCTCTCCACTATGGCCCAATAAGGCCCATACACTTACCGGGGGGTTCCGGTAACCTCTCGGTACTCTGGTAAAATCCCGATTTCACCCGGAACTATTCCGATGTCCAAATACAGGCTTCCAATATATCGATCTTTATGTCTCGACCATTTCGAGACTCCTCGTCATGTCCGTGATCATATCCGGGACTCCGAACTACCTTCGGTACTTCAAAACACATAAACTCATAATACCGATCGTCACCGAACGTTAAGCGTGCGGACCCTACGGGTTCGAGAACTATGTAGACATGACCGAGACACGCCTCCGGTCAATAACCAATAGCGGACCCTGGATGCTCATATTGGCTCCCACATATTCTATGAAGATCTTTATCGGTCAAACCGCATAACAACATACGTTGTTCCCTTTGTCATCGGTATGTTACTTGCCCGAGATTCGATCGTCGGTATCTCAATACCTAGTTCAATCTCGTTACCGGCAAGTCTCTTTAATCATTCCGTAATACATCGTCCCGCAACTAACTCATTAGTTGCATTGCTTGCAAGGCTTATAGTGATGTGCATTATCGAGAGGGCCCAGAGATACCTCTCCGGCAATCGGAGTGACAAATCCTAATCTTGATCTATGCCAACTCAACAAGTACCATCGGAGACACCTGTAGAGCACCTTTATAACCACCCAGTTATGTTGTGACGTTTGGTAGCACACAAAGTGTTCCTCCGGTATTCGGGAGTTGCATAATCTCATAGTCATAGGAACATGTATAAGTCATGTAGAAAGCAATATCAATATACTAAACGATCGAATGGTAAGCTAACGTAATGGGTCAAGTCAATCACATCATTCTCTATTGATGTGATCCCGTTAATCAAATGACAACTCATGTCTATGGCTAGGAAACTTAACCATCTTTGGTTCAACGAGCTAGTCAAGTAGAGGCATACTAGTGACACCCTGTTTGTCTATGTATTCACACATGTACTAAGTTTCCGGTTAATACAATTCTAGCATGAATAATAAACATTTATCATGATATAAAGAAATATAAATAACAACTTTATTATTGCCTCTAGGGCATATTTTCTTCAGTCTCCCACTTGCACTAGAGTCAATAATCTAGATTACACAGTAATGATTCTAACACCCATGGAGTCTTGGTGTTGATCATGTTTTGCTCGTGAGAGAGGCTTAGTCAACGGGTCTGCAACATTCATATCTGTATGTATCTTGCAAATCTCTATATCTCCCTCCTTGACTTGGTCGCGGATGGAATTGAGGTGTCTCTTGATGTGCTTGGTTCCCTTGTGAAATCTGGATTCCTTTGCCAAGGCGATTGCACCAGTATTGTCACAAAAGATTTTCATTGGACCCGATGCACTAGGTGTGACACCTAGATCGGATATGAACTCCTTCATCCAGACTCCTTCATTTGCTGCTTCCGAAGCAGCTATGTACTCTGCTTCACACGTAGATCCCGCCACCGTTCAATATAAATACGTATCCGGTTTGTGACTTAGAGTCATCCGGATCAGTTTCAAAGCTCGCATCGACGTAACCATTTACGACGAGCTCTTTGTCACCTCCATAAACGAGAAACATATCCTTAGTCCTTTTCAGGTATTTCAGGATGTTCTTGACCGCTGTCCAGTGATCCACTCCTGGATTACTTTGGTACCTCCCTGCTAAACTAATAGCAAGGCACACATCAGGTCTGGTACACAACATTGCATACATGATAGAGCCTATGGCTGAAGCATAGGGAACATCTTTCATTTTCTCTCTATCTTCTGCAGTGGTCGGGCATTGAGTCTGACTCATCTTCACACCTTGTAACACAGGCAAGAACCCTTTCTTTGCTTGATCCATTTTGAACTTCTTCAAAACTTTATCAAGGTATGTGCTTTGTGAAAGTCCAATTAAGCATCTTGATCTATCTCTATAGATCTTGATGCCCAATATATAAGCAGCTTCACCGAGGTATTTCATTGAAAAACTCTTGTTCAAGTATCCTTTTATGCTATCCAGAAATTCTATATCATTTCCAATCAACAATATGTCATCCACATATAATATTAGAAATGCTACAGAGCTCCCACTCACTTTCTTGTAAATACAGGCTTCTCCAAAAGTCTGTATAAAACCATATGCTTTGATCACACTATCAAAACGTTTATTCCAACTCTTAGATGCTTGCACCAGTCCATAGATGGATTGCTGGAGGTTGCACACTTTGTTAGCATCCTTTGGATCGATAAAACCTTCAGGTTGCATCATATACAACTCTTCTTCCAGAAATCCATTCAGGAATGCAGTGTTTACATCCATTTGCCAAATTTCATAATCATAAAATGCGGCAATTGCTAACATGATTTGGACGGACTTAAGCATCGCTACGGGTGAGAAGGTCTCATCGTAGTCAACTCCTTGAACTTGTCAAAAACTTTTTGCAACAGGTCGAGCTTTGTAGACAGTAACATTACCATCAGCGTCAGTCTTCTTCTTGAAGATCCATTTATTATCGATGGCTTGCCGATCATCGGGCAAGTCAACCAAAGTCCACACTTTGTTCTCATACATGGACCCCATCTCAGATTTCATGGCCTCAAGCCATTTCGCGGAATCTGGGCTCATCATCGCTTCCTCATAGTTTGTAGGTTCGTCATGGTCAAGTAACATGACCTCCAGAACATGATTTCGTACCACTATGGTGCGGATCTTACTCTGGTTGACCTACGAGGTTCGGTAGTAACTTGATCTGAAGTTACATGATCATCATCATTAGCTTCCTCACTAATTGGTGTAGGAGTCACAGGAACAGATTTCTGTGATGAACTACTTTCCAATAAGGGAGCAGGTACAATTACCTCATCAAGTTCTACTTTCCTCCCACTCACTTCTTTCGAGAGAAACTCCTTCTCTAGAAAGGATCCATTCTTAGCAACGAATGTCTTGCCTTCGGAACTGTGATAGAAGGTGTGCCCAACAGTCTCCTTTGGGTATCCTATGAAGACACATTTCTCCGATTTGGGTTCGAGCTTATCAGGTTGAAGCTTTTTCACATAAGCATCGCAGCCCCAAACTTTAAGAAACGACAACTTTGGTTTCTTGCGAAACCACAGTTCATAAGGCGTCGTCTCAACGGATTAAGATGGTGCCCTATTTAACGTGAATGCAACCGTCTCTAAAGCATAACCCCAAAATGATAGCGGTAAATCAGTAAGAGACATCATAGATCGCACCATGTCTAGTAAAGTACGATTACAACGTTCGGACACACCATTACGCTGTGGTGTTCCAGGTGGCGTGAGTTGCGAAACTATTCCACATTGCTTCAAATGAAGACCAAACTCATAACTCAAATATTCTCCTCCACGATCAGATCGTAGAAACTTTATTTTCTTGTTACGATGATTTTACACTTCACTCTGAAATTCTTTGAACTTTTCAAATGTTTCAGACTTATGTTTCATCAAGTGGATATACCCATATCTTCTCAAATCATCTGTGAAGGTGAGAAAATAACGATACCCGCCGCGAGCCTCAACATTCATCGGACCACATACATCAGTACGTATGATTTCCAACAAATCTGTTGCTCGCTCCATTGTTCCGGAGAACGGCGCTTTAGTCATCTTGCCCATGAGGCATGGTTTGCAAGTACCAAGTGATTCATAATCAAGTGATTCCAAAATCCCATCTGCATGGAGTTTCTTCATGCGCTTTACACCAATATGACCTAAACGGCAGTGCCACAAATAAGTTGCACTATCATTATCAACTCTGCATCTTTTGGCTTCAATATTATGAATATGTGTATCACTACTATCGAGATTCAATATAAATAGACCACTCTTCAAGGGTGCATGACCATAAAAGATATTAATCATATAAATAGAACAACCATTATTCTCTGATTTAAATGAATAACCGTCTCGCATCAAACAAGATCTAGATATAATGTTCATGGTCAACGCTGGCACCAAATAACAATTATTCAGGTCTAAAACTAATCCTGAAGGTAGATGTAGAGGTAGCGTGCCGACCACGATCACATCGACTTTGGAACCATTTCCCACGCGCATCGTCACCTCGTCCTTAGCCAATCTTCGCTTAATCCGTTATCCCTGTTTTGAGTTGCAAATATTAGCAACAGAACCAGTATCAAATACCCAGGTGCCACTTCGAGAATTAGTAAGGTACACATCAATAACATGTATATCACATATACCTTTGTTCACCTTGCCATCCTTCTTTTCCGCCAAATACTTGGGGCAATTCCACTTCCACTGACCAGTCCCTTTGCAGTAGAAGCACTCAGTCTCAGGCTTAGGTCCAGACTTGGGCTTCTTCACTTGAGCAGCAACTTGCTTGCCGTTCTTCTTGAAGTTCCCCTTCTTCCCTTTACCCTTTTTCTTGAAACTGGTGGTCTTGTTGACCATCAACACTTGATGCTCCTTCTTGATTTCTACCTCCGCAACCTTTAGCATCGCGAAGAGCTCGGGAATTGTCTTATCCATCCCTTGCATATTATATTTCATCACGAAGCTCATGTAGCTTGGTGGCAGTGATTGAAGAATTCTGTCAATGACACTATCATTCGGAAGATTAATTCCCAGTTGAATCAAGTGATTGTTATACCCAGACATTTTGAGTATATGCTCACTGACAGAACTATTCTCCTCTATCTTGCAGCTGTAGAACTTATTGGAGACTTCATATCTCTCAATCCGGGCATTTGCTTGAAACATTAACTTCAACTCCTGGAACATCTCATATGCTCCATGACGTTCAAAACATCGTTGAAGTCCCGGTTCTAAGCCGTAAAGCATGGCACACTGAACTATCGAGTAGTCATCAGCTTTGCGCTGCCAGACATTCATAACATCTGGCGTTACTCCTGCAGCAGGTTTGGCACCTAGCGATGCTT
Source organism: Aegilops longissima (assembly GCA_021605205.1). Classification (NCBI taxonomy): domain Eukaryota; kingdom Viridiplantae; phylum Streptophyta; class Magnoliopsida; order Poales; family Poaceae; genus Aegilops; species Aegilops longissima. Next base: position 622,983,053 of record CM038682.1, on the reverse strand, counting down.
CCAGGACGTAATTCTTCTGTGCAGCAATGAGGATAATCTTCAAGTTACGGACCCAGTCCGTGTAATTGCTACCATCATCTTTCAACTTTGCTTTCTTAAGGAATGCATTAAAATTCAATGGAACAATAGCACGAGCCATCTATCTACAACAACATAGACATGCAAAATGTTGGAAATATGCCCTAGAGGCAATAATAAAGTGGTTATTATTATATTTCCTTATTCATGATAATTGTCTATTGTTCATGCTATAATTGTGTTATCCGGAAATCGTAATACATGTGTGAATACATAGACCACAACATGTCCCTAGTGAGCCTCTAGTTGACTAGCTCATTGATCAATAGATGGTTACGGTTTCCTAACCATGGACATTGGATCTCATTGATAACGGGATCACATCATTAGGAGAATGATGTGATGGACAAGACCCAATCCTAAGATAGCACAAGATCGTGTAGTTCGTCTGCTAAAGCTTTTCTAATGTCAAGTATCTTTTCCTTAGACCATGAGATTGTGCAACTCCCGGATACTGTAGGAATGCTTTGGGTGTGCCAAACATCACAACGTAACTGGGTGGCTATAAAGGTGCACTACGGGTATCTCTGAAAGTGTCTGTTGGGTTGGCACGAATCGAGACTAGGATTTGTCACTCCGTGTGATAGAGAGGTATCTCTGGGCCCACTCGGTAGGACATCATCATAATGAGCTCAATGTGATCAAGGAGTTGATCACGGGATGATGTGTTACAGACGAGTAAAGAGACTTGCCGGTAACGAGATTGAACAAGGTATAGGGATACCGACGATCGAATCTCGGGCAAGCATCATACCGGTAGGCAAAGGGAATTGTGTACGGGATTGATTGAATCCCCGACATCGTGGTTCATCCGATGAGATCATCGTGGAGCATGTGGGAACCAACATGGGTATCCAGATCCCGCTGTTGGTTATTGGCCGGAGAGATGTCTCGGTCATGTCTACATGCCTCCCGAACCCGTAGGGTCTACACACTTACGGTTCGATGACGCTAGGGTTATAGGGAAAGTTTGTACGTGGTTACCGAATGTTGTTCGGAGTCTCATGTGAGATCCCGGACGTCACGAGGAGTTCCGGAATGGTCCAGAGGTGAAGATTTATATATGGGAAGTCATCATACGGTCACCAGAAGTATTCGGGGGTTTGCCGGTATTGTACCGGGATCACCGTAGGGGTTCCGGGGGTCCACCGGGAGGGTCCACCTGCCCTGGAGGGCCCTATGGGCGGTATGTGGAAGGGAACCAGCCCCTAAGTGGGCTGGGCGCCATCCCCCTAGGGCCCATGCGCCTAGGGTTGGGGGGGGGGACCCTAAAGGGGGCGCCCCCTTGGCTTGGGGGGCAAGCCCTCCCCTTGGCCGCCGCCCCCCTCTAGATCTCATCTAGAGGGGCCGGCCCCCTTCCCCCTTCGCCTTATAAATAGAGGGGTGGAGGGAGGGCAGCCGCACCACATCCAAGGTGCATCCCTCCCCCTCTCCAACACCTCCTCCTTCCGCGGTGCTTGGCGAAGCCCTGCCGGAGTAGCACGCTGCTCCAACACCACCACGCCGTCGTGCTGCTGCTGGAGTTGTCTTCCCCAACCTCTCCCTCTCTCCTTGCTGGATCAAGGCGTGGGAGACGTCACCGAGCTGCACGTGTGTTGAACGCGGAGGCGCCGTTGTTCGGCGCTTAGATCGGAATCAACCATGATCTGAATCGCTACGAGTACGACTCCTTCATCCGCGTTCTTGTAATGCTTCCGCATCGCGATCTTCAAGGGTATGAAGATGCACTCCCCTCTCTCTCATTGCTAGTCTCTCCATAGATTGGTGATGCGTAGAATTTTTTTAATTTCTGCAACGATCCCCAACAATGGTATCAGAGCTAGGTCTATGCGTAGTTTCTATGCACGAGTAGAACACAAGTTGTTGTGGGCGTCGATTTTGTCAATTTACTTGCCGTTACTAGTCTTATCTTGATTCGGCGGCATCGTGGGATGAAGCGGCCCGAACTGACCTTACACGTACGCTTACGTGAGACAGGTTCCACCGACTGACATGCACTAGTTGCATAAGGTGGCTAGCGGGTGTCTGTCTCTCCCACTTTAGTCGGATCGGATTCGATGAAAAGGGTCCTTATGAAGGGTAAATAGAAATTGGCATATCACGTTGTGGTTTTGGCGTAGGTAAGAAACATTCTTGCTAGAAACCTATAGCAGCCACGTAAAAACTTGCAACAACAATTAGAGGACGTCTAAATTGTTCTTGCAGCATATGCCGTGTGATGTGATATGGCCAAAAGGATGAATGATATATGTGATGTATGAGATTGATCATGTTCTTGTAATAGGAATCACGACTTGCATGTCGATGAGTATGACAACTGGCAGGAGCCATAGGAGTTGTCTTAATTTATTGTATGACCTGCGTGTCAATGAAAACGCCATGTAATTACTTTACTTTATTGCTAACCATTAGCCGTAGTAGTAGAAGTAATAGTTGGCGAGACAACTTCATGAAGACACGATGATGGAGATCATGGTGTCATGCCGGCGAAGATGATGACCATGGCGCCCCAAAGATGGAGATCAAAAGGAGCAAAATGATATTGGCCATATCATGTCACTATTTGATTGCATGTGATGTTTATCATGTTTTTACATCTTATTTGCTTAGAACGACGATAGTTTAAATAATATGATACCTCGTTAAAATTTCAAGAAAGTGTTCCCCCTAACTGTGCACCATTGCGAAGGTTCGTTGTTTCGAAGCACCACGTGATGATCAGGTGTGATAGATTCTAACGTTCGAATACAATGGGTGTAAGCCAGATTTATACATGCAAAACACTTAGGTTGACTTGACGAGCCTAGCATGTACAGACATCGCCTCGGAACACGGAAGACCGAAAGGTCGAACATGAGTCGTATAGAAGATACGATCAACATGGAGATGTTCACCGTTGATGACTAGTCCGTCTCACGTGATGATCGGACACGGCCTAGTCGATTCAGATCATGTATCACTTAGATGACTAGAGGGATGTCTGTCTGAGTGGGAGTTCATTAAATAATTTGATTAGATGAACTTAATTATCATGAACATAGTCTAAATATCTTTACAGTATGTCTTGTAGATAAAATGGCCCACGCTAATGTTGCCCTCAACTTCAACGCGTTCCTAGAGAAAACCAAGCTGAAAGACGATGGTAGCAACTATACGGACTGGGTCCGTAACTTGAGGATCATCCTCATAGCTGCCAATAAAGCATATGTCCTTGAAGCACCACTAGGTGATGCACCTGTTTTCCCAGCAACCCAAGACGTTATGAACGCCTGGCAGTCGCGTAGTGATGATTACTCCCTGGTTCAGTGCGGCATGCTTTATAGCTTAGAACCAGGGCTCCAAAAGCATTTTGAGGAACACGGAGCATATGAGATGTTCCAAGAGCTGAAAATGGTTTTCCAAGCTCATGCCCGAGTCGAGAGATATGAATTCTCTGACAAGTTCTACAGTTGTACGATGGAGGAGAATAGTTCCGTCAGCGAACACATACTCAAAATGTCTGGGTTGCACAACCGCTTGTCTCAGCTGGGAGTTAATCTCCCGGATGATGCGGTTGTTGACAGAATCCTTTAGCCGCTTCCACCTAGCTACAAGAGCTTTGTGATGAACTTCAATATGCAGGGGAGGTGGAGATAAAAAAGGAACATCAAGTGTTGATGGTGAATAAAACCACTAAGTTCAAGAAAGGCAAGGGTAAAAAGAACTTCAAGAAGGACGACAAGGGAGTTGCCGCGCCCGGTAAGCAAGCTGCCGGGAAGAAGCCAAAGAATGGACACAAGCCTGAGACTGAGTGCTTTTATTGCAAGGGAAACGGTCACTGGAAGCGGAACTGCCCCAAGTACTTAGCGGATAAGAAGGCCGACAATACCAAAGGTATATATGATATACATGTTATTGATGTGTACCTTACCAGCACTCGTAGTAGCTCTTGGGTAATTGATACTGGTGCGGTTGCTCATATTTGTAACTCAAAATAGGAGCTGCGAAATAAGCGGAGACTGGCGAAGGACGAGGTGACGATGCGCGTCGGGAATGGTTCCAAGGTCGATGTGATCGCCATCGGCACGCTACCTCTACATTTACCTACGGGATTAGTTTTAAACCTCAATAATTGTTATTTAGTGCCAGCTTTGAGCATGAACATTGTATCTGGATCTCATTTAATGCGAGATGGCTACTCATTTAAATATGAGAATAATGGTTGTTCTATTTATATGAGAGATATGTTTTATGGTCATGCCCCGCTGGTCAATAGTTTATTCTTATTGAATCTCGAACGTGATGTTACACATATTCATAGTGTGAATGACAAAAGATGTAAGGTTGATAATGATAGGGGTTCAGTCTCCATCAACATCTTCACCAGCACCATCTCCTCTCAAACCCTAGTTCATCTCTTGTATTCAATCTTTGTCCCAAAACCTCAGATTGGTACCTATGGGTTGCTAGTAGTGTTGATTACTCCTTGTAGTTGATGCTAGTTGGTTTATTCGGTGGAAGATCATATGTTAAGATCCTTAACGATATTCAATACCCCTCTGATATTGAACATGAACATGCTTTGTGAGTAGTTACACTTGTTCCTAAGGACATGGGAGAAGTCTTGTTATAAGTAATCATGTGAATTTGGTATTCGTTCGATATTTTGATGAGATGTATGTTGTCTTTCCTCTAGTGGTTTTATGTGAACGTCGACTACATGACACTTCACCATGATTTGGGTCTAGGGGAAGGCATTGGGAAGTAATAAGTAGATGATGGGTTGCTAGAGTGACAGAAGTTAAACCCTAGTTTATGCGTTGCTTCCTAAGGGGCTGATTGGGATCCACACGTTTCATGCTATGGTTAGATTTATATTAATTCTTCTGTCGTAGTTGCAGATTCTTTTGAGAGGGGTTAATCAAAGTGGGAGGCTTGTCCAAGTAAGGACAGCACCCAAGCACCGGTCCACCCACATATCAAATTATCAAAGTAACGAACGCGGATCATATGAGCATGATGAAAACTAACTTGACAATAATTCCCATGTGTACTCGGGAGCGCTTTGCTTTATATAAGAGTTCGTCCAGGCTTGTCCTTTGCTATAAAAAGGATTGGGCCACCTTGTTGCACCTTTGTTACACTTGTTACTTGATACCTGTTACGAATTATCTTATCATAAAACTATCTGTTACCGATAATTTCAGTGCCTGCATAAAATACCTTGCTGAAAACTGCTTGTCATTTCCTTCTGCTCCTCGTTGGATTCGACACTCTTACTTATCGAAAGTACTATGATAGATCCCCTATACTTGTGGGTCATCAACATGACGTAGACAAGATCTATTCATGTAGGAATAGACCCCATCTTGTTATCCTTAATAGCAACGATACATACATGCCTCGCTACCCCTTCTGTCATTGGGTGAGGACACCATACGATCGACCCATCACAAAGCACCTCTTCCCATGACAAGAAAAATCGACCTAGTTGTCCTAATTAAACCAAAGATTCGAAGAAGAAATACGTGGCTATAAGTAATCATTCATATAAGAGATCAAAGAACACTCAAATTATATTCATGGATGCAGATCTGATCATAAACTCGAACTTCATCGGATCCCAACAAACACACCGCAAAAAGTCATTACATCAAATAGATCTCCAAGAGACCATTGTATTGAGAATCAAAAGAGAGAGAGAGGAAGCCATCTAGCTACTGCCTATGGACCCGTAGGCCTATGGTGGACTACTCACTTATCATCGGAGAGGCACCAATGAGGATGATGAACCCCTCCGTGATGGTGTTAGATTGGATCTCGTGGTTCTGGAAATTGCGGCGGCTGGAATTGTGTTTCGACTGCTCCCCTAGGGTTTCTGGAATATCTGAGTATTTATAGAGTGAATAGGCGATGGAGAGGACCTCCGTGGGCCCCAGGATACATCAGGGTGCACGAGGGGCCTCTGGCGTGCCCTGGTGTATCATGGGCCCCACGGGACTCCCCCAGGTGCTTCCTTGGCTCCCAAGTTGTCTTCTGGTCCAAAAAAATCACCAAAAAGTTTCTCTGCGTTTGGACTCCGTTTGGTATTGATATTCCTGCGAAGTAAAAAACAAGCAAAAAACAACGACTGGCACTGGGCACTATGTCAATAGGTTAGTCCCAAAAAATGATATAAAGTTGCTATAATATTATTGTAAAACATCCAAGAATGATAATATAACAACATAGAAAAATCAAAAGTTATAGATACGTTGGAGACGTATCAGCATCCCCAAGCTTAATTCTTGCTCGTCCTCGAGTAGGTAAATGATAAAAACAGAATTTTTGATGTGGAATGCTGCATAACATGATCATCACATATTCTTTTATTTTGTAGCATGGACATTTGGACTTTTAAATAGTTCAAAGCAATATTCTAGTTTTGACATGAAGACTTCAATACTCAAGCATATCAACAAGCAACCATGTGTTTCAAAATATCAACACTAAAGAAAGTTATCCCTAGCCCATCATGCTCAAACATTGATCCATTCATGAAACACGCTCGAATATTAGCTACACCCAATGCTCAAGTACGATCATAGTGCCCCCTAGTTGGTGCTTTATAAGAGAAGATGGAGACTCAAATAAAAATAAAAATTGCATAAAGTAAATAGATAAGCCCTTCGCAGAGGGAAGTAGAGATTTCTAGAGGTGCCAGAGCTCAAAGCTTAAATTGAGAGATAAAAAATATTTTGAGAGGCATGCTTTTCCTGTCAACGAAAATGACCGAGTAGTTCCCAATACTTTCCATGGTAGATACATCATAGGTGGTTCCCAAACATAAAATAAAGTTTATTCCTTTTTCTTCCATACTTTCACACTCCATGGCTAGCCGTATCCACACTTTACAAGGAATTTATTATTTGACAACATAAAGAAAATTTGTTTTTCATTTCGGGACTAGGCATCCCTATTACCGCCGTACTCTCGTGCAATGACAAGTGAATAAACACTCATGTTGAGAATAACACATCTAGCATGAAAAATATTGGCCACCCCCTGCCACTTCATGAGTGGTACGGGCACACAAAAAGGAAATTCATTTTGAAAATTAGAGTTGACACATACAAATTTACTTAGAACGACACAAAAATACCGCATATAGGTAGGTATGGTGGACTTATATGGCAAAACTGGGTTTAAGGATTTTGGATGCACAAGTAGTATTTCTACTTAGATTGAGAAGCAACCAACCAAGAAACGAAAATTCTCATAAACGAGAATTAAGCATAACTAACACCGAATAATGCACCACAAGTAGGATGTAATTTCATGCATAACTATTGACTTTCATGCTTGCATAGTGAATCACAAACCTTAACACCAATATTCTTACTAAAGCATAATTACTCACCAACATGACTCACATATTACTAACCATGTCACAAAACTATTACAAATAATCAAGTTTATTTTGTCCAATGATCTTCATGAAAGTTTTTATTATATCCCTCTTGAATATCTATCACTTTGGGACTAGCTAGTTTCATATATTGCCATTGCTTTTGAAAAGCTCAAATAAATTTAAGTGAGGAACATGAGCATAAAAATTTCCTCTCTCAAAATAATATAAGTGAAGCATGAGAGAATTTCTTCAAAAATAATAAAGCACATTGTGCTCAAAAAGATATAAGTGAAGCACTAGAGCAATTACATAGATCAAAAAATTTAAGTGAAGCATAAAGAGCAATTCTAACAAATCATAGCATAATTTTGGCTCTCTCAAATAGGTGTGTCCAGCAAGGATACTTGCGAAAAAATAAAAAGCAAAACAAGCAAAGACTCATATAATACAAGACGCTCCCCACAAAACTCATGATATGTGATGAATAAAAATATAGCTCCAAGTAAAATACCGATGGTTGTTAGGAGAAAGAGGGGATGCCTTCCGGGGTATCCCCAAGCTTAGTTGCTTGTTTCTCCTTGAAATCCGTTAGTATAATAAAGCAAATCACCACTTTAAGTACTGTTGTAAACCCATTCATATTTTATTATTGCATTATACCTACTATATTCCAACTTTACCATGGCTTATACCCCCCGATACAATCCATAGATTCATCAAAATAAGCACACAATGCAACAAAAACTGAATCTGCCAAAAATAGAACAGTCTGTAGTAATCTGGACTTTGACCATACTTTTGTAACTCCAAAAATCTGAAATATTAGGACAACGCGGAGAATTTGTATATCAATCTTGTGTTAAAAATTCAGAAACATTTGTCACATCTGTGAATTTTTAAAATTCTACTACTGGACGCATACGTTTCTGTTTTTCAACAAGATCAAGTCAACTATCACCCAACATGATCCCAAAGGATTTACTTGGCACAAACATTAATTAAAACATAAAAACACAATCATAGCAGTAGCATAATTGTGCAAACACTAAATAAAAAAAGTCAAAAATAAATTTTATTCATTGGGTTGCCTCCCAACAAGCGCTATCGTTTTATGCCCTTAGCTAGGCATAATGCATAGATTCAAGTATTGTCATATTTAGTTTTTGATCCATAGGTTTCCCTCATGATGGATTCATATGGTGGCTTAATTATTGTTCTAGGGAAGTGTTCCATACCCTTCCTTAGTGGAAATTAAAATTTAATATTGCCTTCTTTCATATAAATCACGACACCTATAGTGCATAAAAACGGTCTACCAAGAATAATTGGGCAAGACGGGTTGCAATCAATATCAAGAACAATAAAATATATGGGAACATAGTTCCTATTTGAAAGAATAAGAACATCATTAATTCTTCCCAAAGGCTTTTTAATAGTAGGATCCGCTAAGTGCAAATTAAGAGAACATTCTTCAATATCGATAAGACCAAGCACATCACAAAGAGATTTCAAAATTGTGGAAATGCTAACACCCAAATCACATAAAGCAAAGCATTCTTAATTTTTAATCTTGACTTTAATGGTAGGTTCCCATTCATCATGTAATTTTCTAGGAATTGAAATATCTAATTCCAAATTTTCTTCTAAAGCTTTCATCATGGCATCAACACTATGTTTAGTAAAAGCTTTATTTTCCTCATAAGCATGGGGTGAATTGATCATGGATCACAACAAAGAAATACATTCAATCAAATAGAAGCTATCATAATTAAAGTCTTTGTAATCCAAAAGAGTGGTCACATCACTAGTTAAAGTTTTGACCTCTCTAAACCCACTTTCATCAAAAATTTCATCGAGATTTTCACCCTTCGAATCATTGGGACGCCCTCTAGCTAAAGTTGACTCTTCTCCAGTCCCTTTATCATGAGTTTTAACATTACTAAATAAGGAATCAATAGAAGAAACACCAATCATTTTAAGATCTTCATCATTTTTATGAAAGCAATCACTAGAAAACGCTCTTTCTAAAAATTCTCTTTTAGCTCTACGCATAGCGGTTCTTTTCTTACTTTCATCCATAGAAACATATAAAGCTTTAATTGCTTCATCAACCTTGCGTGGAAAATCTTTCTCTTGAGATTTTCTACATCACTAGAAATTGTATCAATGCTTCTAGACATATCATCAATTTTATTCAACTTTTCTTCTATCGTAGTGTTGAAAACTTTTTGAGCATTGATAAACTCTTTAATATTACTCTCAAGATCAGAGGTGTTCCTATTATTATTGTAAGAAGAATTACCATAGGAATTTCCATAATAATTAGAGGAATTTCCAGGGAAAGGCCTAGGATTAAAATTACCTCTATAAGCATTGTTATTAAAATTGTTCCGTGAGACAAAATTCACATCTACGGGATCACTATTTTGCTCAATAAAAGTAGACAGAGGCACATCATTAAGATAAATAGGAGAATTTTTACTAGCAACCAATTTCATAAGAGCATCAACTTTTTCACTCAAAGAATTAATTTCTTCAACCAAATTAACTTTTTTACTAGTAGGTGCTCTTTCTGTATGCCAGTGTGAATAATTTGCCATGATATTATCTAGCAATTTAGTAGCTTCACCCGAAGAATTTCCATAAAAGTACCACCCACGGCGGAATCTAAACGATTTCTAGAAACAAAATTCAATCCCGCATAAATTTTTGGTATGATCATCCAAAGATTTAAACCATGAGTAGGACAATTTCTTAACATCAATTTCATTCTTTCCCAAGATTGTGAAACATGTTCATGCTCAAGTTTCTTAAAATTCATGATTTGAGTTCTAAGGGAAGTAATTTTCGAGGCCGGAAAATACTTAGTAATAAAAGCATCCTTGCACTTATCCCAAGAATCAATACTATTGCAAGGCAAAGACGAAAACCAAATTTTGGCATGATCCCGGAAGGAGAAAGGAAATAATTTCAACTTCACGATATCATTGTCCACATATTGTTTCTTCTGCATATCACACAATTATATGAATGTGTTTAGATGGGACACGTCATCCTCATTAGGAGTACCGGAAAATTGATCTATCATAACAAGATTCAACAAAGCGTCATTAATATCACAAGACTCCGCATTAGTGGTGGGAGGAGGAAACGGAGTACTAAGAAAATCATTATTATTGGTATTGAAAAAATCACATAGTTTGGTGTTTTCTTGAGTCAACGTGACTACGCAAACAAGAATGCTAGCAAAACGAGATCTGACGAGAAAAAGGTGAACGAAAAAGATGGCGAATAAAAAGGTAAATTTTTGTGAAGTGGGGGAGATGGAAACGGGAGGCAAATGGCAAATAATGTAAATTCCAAGGAGATTAGGTTTGTGATTAGGAACCTGGTAGAAGTTGATGATGTATCCCTGGCAACGGCGCCAGAAATTCCTTTGACGTGGCTTGAGACTCCGTCGGTATTTGCCCAAAGAGGAAGGGATGATGCAGCATAACTACGGTAAGTATTTCCCTCAGTTATGAAAGCAAGGTATCAATCCAGTAGGAGAACCAAGCAACACTATGTAAATGGTACCTGCACAAAAAGAACAAAAACTTGCAATCCTACGCGTAAGAGAGGTTGTCAATCTCTCCATGGTAAAAAGGTAGATTGGTTTGCGTAAGATTGGATAAATAGATCGCACAAGAACACAAAATAAAAGATGCAAATAAAAAGTGCAGCAAGGTATTTTTGGGTTTTTGGAATAATAGATCTGAAAATAAACGTGGCAAAAGATAGATCGGAAAGCAATATGATAAAAGATAGACCCGGGGGCCGTAGATTTCACTAGTGGCTTCTCTCAACAAAATAGCGCACGATGGGTAAACAAATTACTGTTGGGAAATTGATATAAGAACAAATAATTATGATGATATCCAAGGCAATGATCAATATATACGCATCATGTCCAAGATTAGTAGACCGAAACGATTCTGCATCTACTCCTATTACTCCACACATCGACGCTATCCAGCACGCATCTAGTGTATTAAGTTCATGGAAAAACAGAGTAATGCAATAAGAACGATGACATGATGTAGACAAGATCTATTCATGTAGGAATAGACCTATCTTGTTATCCTTAATAGCAAAGATACATACGTGCCTCGCTACCCCTTCTGTCTCTGGGTGAGGACACCGTAAGATCGAACCCATCACAAAGCACCTCTTCCCATGGCAAGAAAAATCGATCTAGTTGGCCTAACTAAACCAAAGATTCGAAGAAGAAATATGAGGCTATAAATAATCATGCATATAAGAGATCAAAGAAGACTCAAATAATATTCATGGATATAGATCTGATCATAAACTCGAACTTCATCGGATCCCAACAAACACACCGCAAAAAGTCATTACATCAAATAGATCTCCAAGAGACCATTGTATTGAGAATCAAAAGAGAGAGAGGTAGCCATCTATCTACTGCCTACGGACCCGTAGGTCTAGGGTGGACTACTCATGCATCATCAGAGAGGCACCTGATAACCCACAAGTATAGGGGATCAATTGTAGCCTCTTTCGATAAGTAAGAGTGTCGAGCCCAACGAGGAGCTAAAGGTAGAACAAATATTCCCTCAAGTTCTATCGACCACCGATACAACTCTACGCACGCTTAACGTTCGCTTTACCTAGAACAAGTATGAAACTAGAAGTACTTTGTAGGTGTTGTTGGATAGGTTTGCAAGAATATAAAGAGCACGTAAATATAAACTAGGGGCTGTTTAGATAAAGAAGCAATAAAGTTAGTATAGCGAGTGTGGAAAAGTGGTGGTAGGAGTTGCGAAATTGTCCCTAAGCAATTGACTACTTTACTAGACCGATAGCAAGTTTTATGTGGGAGAGGCCACTGCTAGCATGTCATCCCTGACTTGGAATTCTATGCACTTATGATTGGAACTATTAGCAAGCATCCGCAACAAAAAATGTTCATTAAGGTAAAACCCAACCATAGCATTAAGATATATTGGTCCCCCTTCAATCCCGTATGCATCAATTTCTATGCTAGGTTGAAGCTTCTATCACTCTTGCCCTCCAATACATAGTCCTATCAACATACAACTAACCCTATGGTGTGATCCACGCGCGCGCCCATATGATGGGCACCAAAGGGCAGCAACATAACCACAAGCAAATTAAACCAATCATGGCAATTCACCAATTACCGATAGGACAACGAAAATCTACTCAGACATCATAGGATGGCAACACATCACTGGATAATAATATGAAGCATAAAGCACCATGTTCAAGTAGAGGGTACAACGGGTTGCGGGAGAGTGGACCGCTGTAGATAGATTGGGGAAGGTGATGAAGATGTTGGTGAAGATGACGGAGGTGTTGGTGTAGATCGCCGTCGCACGATGATGGCCCGGCGGTGTTCAGGCGCCACCGGGAGAGAGGGGGAGAGAGCCCCCCTTCTTCTTCTTCTTCTTCTTCTTCTTCTTCTTCTTCTTCTTCTTCTTCTTCTTCCTTGACCTTCTCCCTATATGGGAGAAGGGTTTCCCCTCTGGTCCTTGGCTTCCATGGCATGGGAGGGGCGAGAGCCCCTCCGAGATTGGATCTGTCTCTCTGTCTCTCTCTGTTTCTGCATTTCAGATTCTGGCCTTTCACCATTTCTTATATTCCCGGAGATCCGTAACTCCGATTGGGTTGAAATTTGGACACGATTTCTATCCTGATATTGGCTTTCTTGCGGCAAAAGAAGGGCACCAACCGCCTTACGGAGTGGCCACGAGGGCCCAGGGCGCGCCTGAGCCCCTGGGGCGCGCCCCTCACCCTCATGGGCTCCTCGGGCATCGTCTCGCGTTGATTCCACTTCCCAAAATTCACATATATTCCAAAAAAAATCTCCGCCAGTTTTTATCCTGTTTTGACTCCATTTAATATGGATTTTCTGTGAAACAAAAAACATGCAACAAACAATAATTGGCACTGGGCACTGGATCAATATGTTAGTCCCCAAAATAGTATAAAAAGTTGCCAAAAATATGTAAAAGTTGTAGAATATTGGCATGGAAGAATAAAAAATTATAGATACGACGGAGACGTATCAGCATCCCCATGCTTAATTCCTGCTCGCCCTCGAGTAGGTAAATGATAAAAAAGAGAATTTTTGATGTGGAATGCTACCTAGCATAATCTTGATCATGTAATCTAATCATGGCTTGAATATTAAGACACGAGTGATTCAAAGCAATAGTCTATCATTTGACATAAAAGAATTTAATACTCGGGCATGCCAACAAACAATCATGTCTTTCAAAATATCAATGCTAAAGAACGCTATCCCTACAAAATCATATAGTCTTGTATGCTCCCTTTTCTTAACACAAGGTACCCCTCATGCCCATCCCGGTGTCAGCCAAGCAATTGTTTTCATACTTTATTTTTTTGAACCTTTTCAACTCTTCACGCAATACATGAGCGTGAGCCATGGACATAGCACTATGGGTGGAATAGAATATGATGATGGAGGTTTTGTGGAGAAGACAAAAAAGGGAGAAAGTCTCACATCGACGCGGCTAATCAACGGGCTATGGAGATGCCCATCAATTGATGTCAATGCGAGGAGTAGGGATTGCCATGCAACAGATGCACTAAGAGCTATAAGTGTATGAAATCTCAAACTGGAAACTAAGTGGGTGTGCATCCAACTTGCTTGCTCATGAAGACCTCGGGCATTTGAGGAAGCCCATCATCGGAATATACAAGCCAAGTTCTATAATGAAAATTCCCACTAGTATATGAAAGTGATAACTCAAGAGACTCTCTATATGAAGAACATGGTGCTACTTTGAAGCACAAGTGTGGTAAAAGGATAGTAGCATTTCCCCTTCTCTCTTTTTCTCTCATTTTTTTATTTTTTGTGTTTTTTTGTGGGCTTCTTTGGCCTCTTTTTTTGTGTGGGCTTCTTTGGCCTCTTTTTTTGTAAAGTCCGGAGACTCATCCAAACTTGTGAGGGAATCATAGCTTCCATCATCCTTTCCTCACATGGGACGATGCTCTAATAATGATGATCATCACACTTTTGTTTACTTACAACTCGATACCAGGACAAAAATATGACTCTATATGAATGCCTCCGGCGGTGTACCGGGATGTGCAATGATCTAGCGTAGAAATGAAATCAGAAAACAGACAAGCCATGAAAACATCAATCCAGCTATCTTACAATCATGCAAAGCAATATGACAATAAATGCTCAAGTCATGTATATGATGATGATGGAAGTTGCATGGCAATATATCTCGGAATGGCTATGGAAATGCCATGATAGGTAGGTATGGTGGCAGTTTTGAGGAAGATATAAGGAGGCTTATGTGTGATAGAGCGTATCGTATCACGGGGTTTGGATGCACTGGCGAAGTTTGCACCAACTCTCGAGGTGAGAAAGGGCAATGCACGGTGCCGAAGAGGCTAGCAATGATGGAAGGGTGAGAGTGCGTATAATCCATGGACTCAACATTAGTCATAAAAAACTCACATACTTATTGCGAAAAATCTATTAGCCCTCGAAGCAAAATACTACGACGCATGCTCCTAGGGGGGAGGTTGGTAGGATATAACCATCACGCGCCCCCGACCTTCACGCAAAGATAAACAATCAAAATACAATGCGCGCCAATTTGGTTACATAGTTAGGAGACCATACGTGCATGCTTCGGGAATCACAAACCTTAACAACAATATTTTTACTAAACCACAATCATTCACGAGTACCTCCCTCATATTAGAATCTCTATATCGTAAAACTATTGCAAGGAATCAAACATAACATATTCAGCGATCTACAACTTTATGTAGGATTTTATGATAACCATGTGAATGACCAATTCCTGTCAACTCTCTAAATAGATATAAGTGAAGCAAGAGAGTTTAATTATTTCTACAAAAGATATGGCACACTCTAAAAAATATAAGTGAATCAAAAGAGCATTCTAAAAATGGCGGTTTTCTATGTGAAGAGAAACAGGCAATCCAAACTTCAAATGATATAAGTGAAGCACATGAAGCATTCTATAAAGCCATACTCAAAAGATATAAGTGAAGTGCAAAGAGCATTCTATAAATCAACCATGGACTATCTCATACAAGCATGGTGCATAAAAGAAAAAGGAAAAAACTAAATGCAAAAGATGCTCCAAGATTTGCACATATCACATGAACGAAACGAAACCGAAAACATACCGATACTTGTTGAAGAAAGATGGGATGCCTTCCGGGGCATCCCCAAGCTTAGACGCTTGAGTCTCCTTGAATATTTACTTGGGGTGCCTTGGGCATCCCCAAGCTTGAGCTCTTGCCTCTCCTCCTTCTCCTCATATCAAGACCTCCTCGATCTTTGATCACTTCATCCACACAAAACTCAACAGAAAGCTCGGTAAGGTCCGTTAGTATAATAAAGCAAATCACTACTCTAAGTACTATTGAAAACCAATTCATATTTTGTTTTTGGATTGTAGCTACTGTAATATATTTTTCCATGGCTTAATCCACTGATAGAAATCGATAGTTTCATCAAAACAAGCAAACTATGCATCAAAAACAGAATCTGCCTTAAACAGGACAATCTGTAGTAATCTGAACATCCACCATACTTCTGTTACTCCAAAAATTCTGAAAAAATTAGGAAAAATAAACAGTTTGTATAGAAAGACAGTGCAAAAAGTTTCGGAACCATTTGGCGTTCCAGTAAAAAATGTAAAATCGCGCCCTACAGCCAAAGTTTCTGTTTTGCACCGCACAAACCAACAAGCAATGTAAACATCCTAAAGGCAAATCTTGGCACATTATTTTTATAATACAATGGAATTGTACAAGGGGATAATTATTTTTTTTGAAAAGTTTCTGTAATCAAGATTCACAAAGTTTCCGTGAGCATGAACAAAGTTCAAGGCTAGCTCCCACTTTAACAATCCTCATCTTTCTCACTTTTGCTTTTCTTTTTGAAAAAATTTTAGGTTCCCTGAGGGAGTCCTGGATTAGGGGGTCCTCGGACAGCCGGACTATATACTCTGGCCGGACTGTTGGACTATGAAGATACAAGATTGAAGACTTCGTCCCGTGTCCGGGTGGGACTCTCCTTTGCGTGGAAGGCAAACTTGGCAATTCGGATATGTAGATCTCCTCCCTTGTAATCGACTCTGTGTAACCCTAGCCCCTTCCGGTGTCTATATAAACCAGAGGGTTTAGTCCGTAGGACGACAACAATCATAATCATAGGCTAGCTTCTAGGGTTTAGCCTCTATGATCTCGTGGTAGATCAACTCTTGTAATACTCATGTCATCAAGATCAATCAAGCAGGAAGTAGGGTGTTACCTCCATCGAGAGGGTACGAACCTGGGTAAATATTGTGTCCGCCGCCTCCTGTTACCATCCGCCTTAGACGCACAGTTCGGGACCCCCTACCCGAGATCCGCCGGTTTTGACACCGACATTGGTGCTCTGATTGAGAGTTCCATTGTGCCGTCATGATATAGGCTTGATGGCTCCTTCGATCATCGGCAATGATGCGATCCAGGGTGAGGTTTTTCTCCCCGGACAGATCTTTGTATTCGGCGGCTTCGTACTGTGGGCCAACTCGCTTGGCCATCTAGAGCAGATCGAGAGCTACGCCCCTGGACGTCAGGTCAGGTTTGGAAACTTAAACTATACCGCCGACATCCGCGGAGACTTGATCTTCGACGGATTCGAGCCCATGTCAGGTGCGCCGCACAGTCACGACGAGCATGACTTAGCTCTACCGTCGGACGGTGTTCGAGAGATCACACCTGTGGCCACTTCGGCTCTTAATCCGGAGCAGATTGCGCCGTTCGAGGATGGGTGGATGGACCCCGCCACGGAGGCCGCACACTCAGCGGCGATAGAGCCAAATACTGACTTCACCTCCTACGAGACCTGTGTTGCCGGACCCTTGGATTCATCCCCGGCCATGGGCTCCGAACCGCCTGCGTCCGTGCCTATCGAATCTGATTGGGCGCCAATCATGGACTTTGCCTCCGCGGATATCTTTCAGCACTCGCCCTGGGCGACGTGGTGAATTCATTAAGGTCTCTCTCCTTGTCAGGAGGCCCTTGGCCGAACTATGTCCGGCTCGAGTGGGAAGTGGACGACGAAGGAATTCGTTCCCCACCCACCACCCACTTAATAGCCACTGTCGACGACTTAACTGGCATGCTTGATTTCGGCTTCGAAGACATCGACGGTATGGACGATGATGCAGGAGAAGAACAGGAACCACCGCCCACAGGGCGCTGGACTGCCACCTCATCATATGATATATACATGGTGGACACCCCCAAAGAAAGCGATGGTAATAAGGCAACGAAGGATAATCCCCTCGAGAAGCAATCTAAGCACCAGCGTCAATGGCGCCGCTCTAAGCCCCGCCATAGCAAAAGCGGCGATACCGGCACAAGAGACAATGACGCTGCGGTTAGTGCCGAAGACGAAGACAATCCCCTCCAGCCAGGCTTCGAGCGGGAGGATGGGGAAGCTAGCCCTAAGGAACAGGCAGCAGACGGAGAACCAGAGAATGACAATTACATGCCTCTCTCCGAAGACGAGGTGAGCCTCGGCGACGAAGAATTTATCATGCCTGAGGATCCCGTCGAACAGGAGCGCTTCAAGCGCCAGCTTATAGCCACAGCAAAAAGCCTGAAGAAAAAGCAACAACAGCTTCAGGCTGACCAAGATCTGCTAGAGGATAGATGGATCGAGGTCCTGGCGGCCGAGGAATACGAACTCGAGCGCCCAACCAAAAGTTACCCAAAGCACAAGTTGCTACCCCAACTCGAGGAGGAAGCATTAAAACCTACGCTTCCAGCATATGATGCGGCTGACCGGCCACCTCATGGCCGAGACAAAGCGGCATATCAGGCCGAAGTCCAGCCCGCACCCCGTCGCCAGTTAAACAAAAATACCAAGGCCCGGGGTAACACGCAGGACCTGCGAGACGTATTGGAAAACAAAGCTGGACATGCAAGATCGATCTACGGATCACGGGGGGCGCGCCCCAACGCGTGACGATGACCGTCACACCAGATATACTAAAAGGAAATCCGACAGGGCCGAATACAGCAGACAAGACTCGTATGAACTGCGTCGCGACATAGCCCGGCACAGAGGCGCCACACACCCCCTATGCTTCACTAACGAAGTAATGGATCACGAATTCCCAGAAGGTTTTAAACCCGTGAACATTGAATCATATGATGGTACAACAGACCCCGCGGTATGGATTGAAGATTTCCTCCTCCACATCCACATGGCCCGCGGTGACGATCTACATGCCATCAAGTACCTCCCACTAAAACTCAAAGGGCCGGCTCGGCATTGGCTGAATAGCCTGCCGGCAAACTCCATTGCCAGTTGGGAGAATTTGGAAGACGCATTCCTTGACAACTTCCAGGGCACTTACGTGTGACCACCGGATGCCGATGACTTGAGTCACATAACCCAACAGCCGGGGGAATCAGCCAGGAAATTCCGGACTCGGTTCCTAACTAAAAAAAACCAAATTGTCGACTGTCCGGATGCCGAGGCCTTAGCGGCATTTAAGCATAACATCCGCGACGAGTGGCTCGCCCGACACCTCGGCCAAGAGAAGCCGAAGTCTATGGCAGCCCTCACGACACTCATGACCCGCTTTTGTGCGGGCGAGGACAGCTGGCTGGCTCGCAGCAACAACACATCAAGAAACCCTGGCAATTCAGATGCCAAAGATAGCAACGGCAGGCCGCGTCGGAACAGACACAAGCGCCGCAACAACAGCGACAACATCGAAGACATGTCAGTTAATGCCGGATTCAGTGGCTCTAAATCCGGTCAGCGGAAAAGGCCGTTCAAAAGAAGCAATCCGGGCCCATCCAGTTGGGACCGCATACTCGATCGCTCATGTCAAATTCACGGCACCCCCGATAAACCAGCCAACCACACCAACAGAGAATGCTGGGTGTTCAAATAGGCCGGCAAGTTGAATGCCGAAAACAAGGAAAAGGGGCTGCATAGTGACGACGAGGAGGAGCCCCGGCCGCCGAACACAGGAGAACAAAAGCAATTTCCTCCCCAAGTGAAAATGGTGAACATGATATACGCAACCCATATTCCCAAGCGGGAACGGAAGCGTGCACTAAGGGACATCTATGCGATGGAGCCAGTCGCCCAAAATTTCAACCCATGGTCTTCTTGTCCGATCACGTTCGATTGCAGGGACCACCCCACCAGTATCCGTCATGGCGGTTCTGCCGCATTGGTCCTTGACCCCATCATTGACGGATTTCACCTCACTCGAGTCCTTATGGATGGTGGCAGCAGCCTGAACCTGCTCTATCAGGATACAGTGCGCAAAATGGGTATAGACCCCTCAAGGATCAAACCCACAAAAACCACCTTTAAAGGTGTCATACCAGGTGTAGAGGCCTGTTGCACGGGCTCAATCACACTGGAAGCGGTCTTCGGATCTCTGGACAACTTCCGAAGCGAGGAGTTAATCTTCGATATCGTCCCCTTCCGCAGTGGCTATCACGCACTGCTCGGATGAACCGCATTCACCAGATTCAAAGCGGTACCGCATTATGCATACCTCAAGCTCAAAATGCCAGGACCTCGTGGGGTTATAACAGTTAATGGAAACACAGAATGCTCGCTCCGTACGGAGGAGCACACTGCTGCCCTTGCAGCAGAAGTGCAAAGCAGCCTTCTGAGGCAAACCACCAATTCGGCGAAAAAGCCCCCGGACACCTTCAAGCGAGTCCGGAGTACCCAGCAACAGGATCGCCAAGCCCCTATTCTCTGAAGGCCCTCTCGGATCGTCTGATTATCGGACCCGTCACGGGAAGGAAACACCAAGGAAGCAAGAAGCTTTGACGTACAAGGGAATCCCCAGGTGGTTTCTGATAACGATCGCTATACCTGTTTTGCATACCCACACGCAGCTTGCCCTTGGATAGGACATGTCAAATAGTCCTATTTTTTACTTATTGCACTACCTGTATGCATATGCTTTGACGTATCATTTAAATAACAATGTACAACATTAGCTCATTATTGCATTCCTTCATCCTTTTTCCCTGTCTGCTTATTTATGACAAATTGCACTCGTACATTCTGATACGTCCAGTGCGCCAGGGGCTTCAGTGTACCCCATAACACGACATGAAAAGTCCGAACACTTTCGACAGTGCGGCACCTCGAACTTATAGCATTATATGCATCAGCTCCGAATCATGTCTTGGGTTAATAGTTGGGTTTGCCCGGCTCCCATGTTTTGGTACCTTACGTTCCGCTATATCAGCTAAGGTAGCACTTGGAGAACTACTGCGATTGTGTCCCGGTTCTTCCGGACGAGCACCTCAGTAGAGAAAGCCGAAAACTGACTGTCATGATGCGGCGAGAGCTGGTCGCTGTTCGAGAGGTCTCAAATCCTTAAAGATTTTTCCGCTTCGGGCGAGGAGTCGGCCTTGTCCGATTTAGGCATACATAGCGCCCCAAGTTCGGCCTTCCGAATACTAGCGGCTCCGCCAAAATTTAAAATTGTAGACTTTTATGGCTAAGTGAGAGTGATAAAGCTTTATAGTCTGATTGCCTGGTTCGTTGTGCTGAACACCTCCTTCGAAGGACCCAAAACTGGGATAAAAGAGTGATCAGGTTTATCCCGAACACCTCAATACTAGTTACATGGGGGCAGAAGCCAACGACTGGCCAACTCTCAGATTTTATAAACGGCCGCATAGAAGGTAATATTTTAATTAACAAGCGTTACATAGCGCACATGAACTCGTTTCATATTACAGGATCACATGAGTACATTCATTCAAATATTACATCCTTAGCACATTCCTCTGCCACAAGGCGAGCACCCTTCAGGACACTGTCATAATACTTTTTGGGGTGGCGATGCTCCTTGCCCTCCGGCGGCCCCTCGTTCACCAGCTTTTCAAGGCCCATCTTCGCCAGGCACTTTCGCCGCAAAAGCCTCTGCAAGCACCTTCAATGCGATTTAACCGCTTTATGACTTCAAACTGTGCGCTGGCATTCACAAGCCACTTTACCAGGCCGAAGTAGCTGCCAGGCAAGGGCTCGCTAGGCCACATCCGAACTATGAGACCCCTCATGGCCAGTTCGGCCGCCTTGTGAAGCTCGACCAGTTGCTTCACCTGGCCGCTCAAGGGCATCGGTTGTTCGATCCCAGCATACTGAGACCAGAACAACTTATCCGTCGAGCTCCCTTCCTCAGCCCGGTAGAACTCTGCGGCATCCAATACGCTGCGGGGTAGATCTGCGAACACTCCTGGAGAGCTCCGAATTCGGGTAAGTAAAAGGAAAGTTTCCTGCTCATGCTTGCTTTGCATAATGAATGCCTAACCCGTTGCTATCTTCTTGACCGCCTGAATCTCCTAGAGGGCCTTTTGGGCTTCGTCCTTGGCATTTTGTGCATTCTCGAGGGCCTTTGCAAGCTCGGACCCTTGCGTCTTGGAGTCACGCTCCAAGGACTTGTATTTCTTGACAAAATCCTAGAGCTATTGCTGAACCTCGCCGACTCAGGCCTCTTGCTTCTCGCGCTCGGTGCGCTCCTTGGCCGCTTTGTCTTCGGCCTCGGATAGCGCCTTCTTCAGGGCCGCCACTTCGGTCGTGGCCCCTAGAAAAATTCATGACGATCCTATGATCTAACAACCACCTTCTTTTTTGTTGATATACAGACGGGGTATCACTTACCTTTGTTCTCTTCAAGCTGCCTCTTGGTAAGGCCGAGCTCTTCCTCGGACCGCTCAAGGTCCCGCTTCAGTGCGGAGACCTCCGCCGTACGAGCGGCAGCGGCCAGTAGTGAAGCTTGCTTATTCACATAGACACATTCTGGTTAGACTCCTGCGATTATTATTTGATCCTCTGTTCGGCTTTCCTTTGCGAACACCAAACAGAGCATCAGGGGCTACTGTCTATGCTGTAACATTTTCTCATAATTTGATTACTTACCTCAAGGCCTGTTAGGAGGCTGGCGCAGGCTTCAGTCAGTCCGCTTTTGGCAGACCGAACCTTCTCGACCACCGCACTCATGATAGTGCGGTGCTCTTCGTCAATGGAAGCGCCGCGAAGCGCCTCCAGCAAATTGTCCGATGCCTCTGGATGGACAAAGGCCATCGGCATAGATGGCTCGCCCCCCTTTGCGAGGGGCCGCCTGACAGAATCCGGAACCATTGGAGGTTCGGGCGCAGTATTCGGCTGGGGGCTAAACTTGCTGCCCCCATCATTAGAGCCCATGGGAGTCTTGCCCCCCATGGGCCCAGCGTCTGGGATGTCGCCTTGGGGCTTCTCCAGAACTACCTCCCCTTGGTTTGGTGCCCTTTGAGACAACACCTCGACGTCGTCCATAGGGCGGGGGGAGGAGGCGGTCGGGAGTGAATCGTTGTTCATCTCAGACTGGCCCAAAGACTCATCCAAAGAGGATACGTCGATATGGGCTTTGGATGGACTGCATGATCATGTTTGGCATGATAAGAAGCAATAAAACGAAATATACCAGAACTAGTATGGTATCCGGATACTTACGACTTTGCCAGGGGCTTGTCCCTGGGTAACCACTCCTCGTCGCTGAAAGCGGCCGCTGTGGAGCAGTCCGGAAGGAGGGTCCTTCCCTACTTGGACCCTTCGGTCTCCCCAAATGGGGCGGCCTTCCTTTTCTTGTCTCCCTCGGCTGGGGGGGGGGGAGAGAACTTTCCTTTTCCTCCTCCTCGTTTTCGTGGGAGGAGGGTGCCTCGGTGTTATCAGATGATGAGTCTGATACAACCTTGCGCCGGAGACCTTTCCTGGTCCCCGCGGCCGTCTTCTTGGCCTTCTTCTCCGGCGCCTCATAGGGCGCCGGAACTAGCATCTCCGTCAGGAGAGCCCTTGCTGGATCTTCGGGCAGTGGGGCCGGACAATCGATCCGCTCCGCTGTCGCGACCCAGTCCTGTTAAATGGCGTGGAGGCTCAGATCCCTCACATGATTATACTGGGGAAAGGAACATCTTATGAGATATAAGGAGCTTACCGGATTGGCAGGGCGCTTTGCGCTGAGTCCGCGATCCTCGGTAAGGGGAGGAGGTACCTCGGCGGACTTGAACAGCACCTTCCAGATGTCTTGGTGCGTCGTGTCGAAAAGCTCTCGCAGCGTCTGGTGCTTAGCCGGGTCAAACTCCCACATATTGAATGCCCGTCTTTGAAACGGGAGGATCCGGCGGAGAGCATGACCCGGACCACGTTGACAAGCTTGATTTTCTTGCTTATCATGTTTTTAACACAGTTCTGGAGTCCGGTCAGCTCCACCGATGAGCCCCAGGATAGCCCCTTCTCTTTCCAGGAGGTGAGCCGCATGGGGATGCCGGATCGAAATTCGGGGCCCGCCACCCAGTTGGTGTCGCGCGACTCGGTGATGTAGAACCACCCCGATTGCCACCCCTTCACGGTCTCCACGTAGGAGCCTTCGAGCCAGGTGACGTTGGGCATTTTGCCCACCATGGCACCCCCGCACTCCGCTTGCTGGCCAACCACCACCTTCGGTTTCACGTTGAAGGTCTTCAGCCACAGGCCAAAGTGGGGCCTGATGCAGAGGAAGGCCTCGCACACGATCATGGAAGTCCAGCCTGTAGTAGAACATGAGCCCGCGGACAAATGGATGGAGGGGAAATCCCAGGCCGCGGACGAAGTGGGTGAGGAATACAACCCTCTCGTGGGGTTCTGGAGTAGGGACGATCTGCCCCATGTCTGGAAGCCAGTGCGCGATGTCTGCGGCCAGGTATCCGGATTCCCGGAGCTTAGTAATGTTGTCCTCCATATTGGAGGATACCATCCACTTGCCTCCTGCTCCGGACATGTTTGGAGTGGTTTTGCGGATAAAATGCGAACTTGGGCGCTGGAGCTCGAGTGCGCGAGAATAGATGGGCAGGGAAGAAGAAGGCGTGTGTGAAAAAGAGGAGTCCTTGTCCCTTTATAAGGGCGGTAGAAACTGTGCGCCTCCCCGCTTGCCTGGTAAACTCGCTTATTCCCCAAGCGCCGTGATTGATGGCGCGGTTGGGTTACCCACACCCGTATTGATGAGAATCCCGTGATAAGGGGACACGATCTCTGCTTCGACAAGACGTGCCAGGAAAACCGCCTCACAATACGTGTAGTAGCTGGTTAAGAAAAACGGTTCGAATAATGACCGGGCCATGGCGTGATGTCACGCTATGAAAGTTGTCAGCAGATTAGATTTGTGGAATATTATACTCTCTACGGTGGTATGTGGAATTTGTTTTGCAGAGCCGAACACGATCCTTGTGTTCAAAATCTTCTATGGAGTATTCGGAGGAGGAACCCGCCTTGCAATGCCGAAGACAATCTGCACGCCGGACTTATCGTCATTGAAGCCTAGTTCAGGGGCTACTGAGGGAGTCCTGGATTAGGAGGTCCTCGGACAACCGGACTATATACTCTGGCCGGACTGTTGGACTATGAAGATACAAGATTGAAGACTTCGTCCTGTGTCCGGGTGGGACTCTCCTTTGTGTGGAAGGCAAGCTTGGAAATTCGGATATGTAGATCTCCTCCCTTGTAACCGACTATGTGTAACCCTAGCCCCTTCCGGTGTCTATATAAACCGGAGGGTTTAGTCCGTAGGACGACAACAATCATAATCATAGGCTAGCTTCTAGGGTTTAGCCTCTACGATCTCGTGGTAGATCAACTCTTGTAATACTCATATCATCAAGATCAATCAAGCAGGAAGTAGGGTATTACCTCCATCGAGAGGGCCCGAACCTGGGTAAACATTGTGTCCCCCGCCTCCTATTACCATCCGCCTTAGACGCACAGTTCGGGACCCCCTACCCGAGATCCGCCGGTTTTGACACCGACATTCCCCTCTTTATTTTATTTTTTAACTTTATAAAAGCACACAATAGAAATAAATGACTCTCTAAAACATCTGGGTTGTCCCCCTGGCAGCGCTTTCTTTAAAGCCATTAAGCTAGGCATATAGTGCTCAAGTAATGGATTCACCCGGATCCCAAGGTATATCAAAGCCAATTTTAATTAACAATGATTTGTGATTTAGTAGTGAGCACAAAGTAACATATATCATGCAACAACGAAGTCTAACTCTCTTCCAATGCATCGGCATGTCATAAAAGAACAATTCATGCACACATAGTAAAGGCCAATGCATAGTAAACAATTTCTTGCAATTTTATCATATTGGAAACATGGAGAGGCGGATATGTAGTTCCTCTCTCATAATAATTGCAAGTAGGAGCAGCAAGCACATGCATATTATATCTTTCAAAATCAGCATGTGTAGTAGTGAAACGCAACCCATCAATATAATCCTTAATAAGGGCAAACTTCTCCGATACAGTGTAGTCGGGAGAATTTAAAAAGATAATAGGACTATCATGCGTGGGTGCAATGGCAACAATTTCATGTTTAACATAAGGAACTATAGCAATTTTATCTCCATAAGCATAATTCATATTGGCATCTTGGCCACAAGCATAGCAAGCATCATCAAAAAGGGATATTTCAAAAGAATCAACGGGATCATAACAATCATCATAGCATTCATCCTTCGGTAAATTCAAAGGGAAATTAAACAATGTATGGGATAAAGAGTTACTCTCATTAGATGGTGGGAACGGGTGATCAATCCACTCTTACTCCTTTTGTTCTTCGCTCTCCTCCTCATCTTTTTCATCCAATGAGCTCACAGTGTCATTAATTTCTTCTTCCATAGACTCCTGCAAAATATTAATCTCTTCTTGGACAACGGAGGAGTCCTCAATATATGGTTTAATATAAGGATTAGAAGCATAATTATCATAGCAATATTTAAGTATAGCCAAATTTTCAGATTTGTAGAGAGTAGTATCACACTCTTCAATAAAACAAGCAATTTCACAAGTAACCCAAAAACAACAAATTCTTCAATTTGTTGAACATCATAGTAATTATAAACACCCTTACTATACGAAGATACGATTCCATTATCACTAAACTCACATTGCTAAGGAAGGTGTTTCTTAGGGTCTTTAGAACAACAAGTACAATCATATATTTGACACAAATTCCAAGCATAGCACTGCAAACGTTGAATTTGATCCAGTAAAAGTTTCCTTCTTCAGATATGCGGTGTCCACATAACAAGCATGCTCATCTAAAGATTTGCCCTCAACTAAGCTAGTTGGGGTTTCAGCACGAGCACATAGGGATCGAAGATGATCCAGGTAAAAAGCTTCAGGAGTGTGATAGATTTTGAGTGGTTCTTCCCATTGGTGTAGTAGGTACAACTATTTTTTGGTATTTTCCGTTTCCTACCCATGACTAAAGATACAAAACAAGAGCACAAAATAAAAACTACTTAGTGATAAAGCAAACAAGCACACACGAGAATATTCACTGCACGCTATAACTCCCCGGCAACGGCATCAGAAAAGGTCTTGATAACCCACAAGTATAGGGATCAATTGTAGCCTCTTTCGATAAGTAAGAGTGTCGAACCCAACGAGGAGCTAAAGGTAGAAATTTTTCCCTCAAGTTCTATCGACCACCGATACAACTCTACCCACACTTAACGTTCGCTTTACCTAGAACAAGTATGAAACTAGAAGTACTTTGTAGGTGTTGTTGGATAGGTTTGCAAGAATATAAAGAGCACGTAAATATAAACTAGGGCTTGATTAGATAAAGAAGCAATAAAGTTAGTATAGCGAGTGTGGAAAAGTGGTGGTAGGAGTTGCGAAATTGTCCCTAAGCAATTGACTACTTTACTAGACCGATAGCAAGTTTTATGTGGGAGAGGCCACTGTTAGCATGTCATCCCTGACTTGGAATTCTATGCACTTATGATTGGAACTATTAAAAAGCACCCGCAACTACTAACGTTCATTAAGGTAAAACCCAACCATAGCATTAAGATAAATTGGTCCCCCTTCAATCCCGTATGCATCAATTTCTATGCTAGGTTGAAGCTTCTGTCACTCTTGCCCTCCAATACATAGTCTTATCAACATACAACTAACCCTATGGTGTGATCCACGCGCGCGCTCATATGATGGGCACCAAAGGACAACAACATAACCACAAGCAAATTTAACCAATCATAGCAATTCACCAATTACCGATAGGACAACGAAAATCTACTCAGATATCATAGGATGGCAACACATCATTGGATAATAATATGAAGCATAAAGCACCATGTTCAAGTAGAGGGTACATCGGGTTGCGGGAGAGTGGACCACTGTAGATAGATGGGGGAAGGTGATTGATACGTCTCTGTCGTATCTATAATTTTTGATTGTTCCATGCCAATATTATACAACTTTCATGTACTTTTTGGCAACTTTTTATACTATTTTTGGGACTAACATATTGATCCAGTGCCCAGTGCCAGTTCCTATTTGTTGCATGTTTTTGTTTCGCAGAATATCCATATCAAACGGAGTCCAAACGGGATAAAAATGGACGGAGATTATTTTTGGAATATTCGGAGAACATGGGAAGGAAAATTCACGTGAGACGGTGCCCGAGGGAGGCACGAGGCAGGGGGGCACGCCCCACCCCCTGGGCGCACCCCTGACCCTCGTGGGCCCCCCATAAGGCGGTTTATGCCCTTCTTCGGCCGCAAGAAAGCAATTTTTCAGGAAAAAATCACGGCGAAGGTTTCAATCGAATCGGAGTTACGGATCTCCATATATACACGAAACGGTGAAAGGGCAGCAGACGAGAGCGCAGAAACAGAGAGAGACAAAGAGACAAATCCAATATCGGAGGGGCTCTCGCCCTTCCCATGCCATGGAGACCATGGACCAAAGGCGAAACCCTTCTCCCACCTAGGGAGAAGGTCAAGGAAGAAGAGAAAGGAGGGGGGCTCTCTCCCCCTCGATGCCGATGGTGCCGGAACGCCGCCGGGGGCCATCATCATCACCGCGATCTTCACCAACACCTCCGCCATCTTCACCAACATCTCCATCACCTTCCCCCCTCTATCTACAGCGGTCCACTCTCCCGCAACCCGCTGTACCCTCTACTTGAACATGGTGCTTTTGCGCCATATTATTATCCAATGATGTGTTGCCATCATATGATGTCTAAGTAGATTTTCGTTGTCCTATCGGTGGTTGATGAATTGCTATGATTGATTTAATTTGCTTGTGGTTATGTTGCTGCCCTTTGGTGCCCATCATATGAGCGCGTGCATGGATCACACCATAGGGTTCGTTGTATGTTGATAGGACTATGTATTGGAGGGCAAGAGTGACAGAAGCTTCAACCTAGCATAGAAATTGATGCATATGGGATTGAAGGGGGACCAATATATCTTAATGCTATGGTTGGGTTTTACCTTAATGAACGTTAGTAGTTGCGGATGCTTGCTAATAGTTCCAATCATAAGTGCATAGAATTCTAGGTAAGGGATGACATGCTAGCAATGGCCTCTCCCACATAAAACTTGCTATCGGTCTAGTAAAGTAGTCAATTGCTTAGGGACAATTTTGCAACTCCTACCACCACTTTTCCACACTCGCTATATTTACTTTAGTTGTGTCTTTATCTTAAAAGCCCCTACTTTTTATTTACGTGCTCTTTATTATCTTGCTAACCTATCCAATAACACCAACAAAGTACTTCTAGTTTCATACTTGTTCTAGGTAAAGCGAACATTAAGCGTGCGTAGAGTTGTATCAGTGGTCGATAGAACTTGAGGGAATATTTGTTCTACCTTTAGCTCCTCGTTGGGTTCGACACTCTTACTTATCGAAAGAGGCTACAATTGACCCCCTATACTTGTGGGTTATCAAGACCTTTTTCTAGCGCCGTTGCCGGGGAGTCATAGCGTGGGGTGAATATTCTCATGTGTGCTTGTTTGCTTTATCACTAAGTAATTTTTATTTGGTGTTCTTAGTTGTTCTCTATCTTTAGTTATGGATATGGAACACGAAATACCAAAAAAAATTAGGTGTACTTGCTACTCATGGAGATGAGGAACCTCCTAAAACCATCGATGATCATTATGTGAAAAATATTATGTACCACTTTGATAATCCTGAGAAAACCTCATTCAATTATGTAATGGGAGACACGTTGGATCAACGTGAATACTTTAGGGATTATCGCTTGACTCAAAAAGGGAAACTATTATGGGATCAAATTTATATGTTGCGTTGGTATGCTAGGCAACTATGCTTGAGATATGATTATACTTGTTGCTCTAGGATGAAGGCTCCACACCTTCCCTTTTCATGCAATTTTAATGATAATAAAACCTTAACTTCTTATGCTAATGGTATATATGATTACTATGATGTGGAACAAATAGAAGAATTTGTTGCTTTTAAGGGTGCTTATGAAATTGAATCCTTGTTTGAAAAGTATGAAGCTTTTGATGATGATGTTTATAGGCCTGACAATTTTGCTATATTGAAGTATTGCTATGAGAATTATGAATACAATTCCTATATTGATGCATTTATTGAGAAAGTCTCCGCTGTCCAAGAAGAGACTAATATTTTGCAGGAGTCTATGGAAGAGGAAAATGATGAAACTGTGAGCTCATTGGATGAAAAAGATGATGAGGAGAACGAAGAACAAAAGGAGGAAGAGAGGATTAGCTACCCGTGCCCACCTTCTAACGAGAGTAACTCTTCAACTCATACATTGTTTAAATTCCCTTCGTGCTTACCGAAGGATGATTGCTATGATGATTGTTATGATCCCGTTGATTCTCTTGAAATATACCTTTTTGATGAACTTGATGCTTGCTATGCTTGTGGCCAAGATGCCAATATTAATTATGCTTATGGAGATGAACTTGCTATAGTTCTTTATGTTAAACATGAAATTGTTGCTATTGCACCCACACATAATAGTCCTATTATATTTTTGAATTCTCCAAACTACACTATATCGGAGAAGTTTGCACTTATTAAGGATTATATTGATGGGTTGCCTTTTACCATTGCACATGATGACTTTTATGAATATAATATGCATGTGCTTTCTGCTCCTACTTGCAATTATTATGAGAGAGGAACTATATCTCCACCTCTCTATGTTTCCGACATGAAAAAATTGCAAGAAACTGTTTATACTATGCATTGGCCTTTACTATGTGTGCATGAATTGTTCTTTTATGACATGCCGATGCATAGGAAGAGAGTTAGAATTCAGTTACTTGATATATGTTGCTTTGTGCTCACTACTAAATGCCAAATCATTTCTAATTAAAATTGGCTTTGATATACCTTGGGATCCGGGTGGATTCACTACTTGAGCACTATATGCCTAGCTTAATGGCTTTAAAGAAAGCGCTGCCAGGGAGACAACCCGGAAGTTTTAGAGAGTCATTTATTTCTGTTGAGTGCTTTCATATAGTTTTAAAACAAAATAAAAATAAAGAGGGGAACCCAAAACTTCTCAAAAAGAAAAGTGAAAGTGAGATAGACGAGCATTGTGAAAGTGGGGGACATCCTTAAACTTGTTAAGGCCCATGGAAACTTTGTGAATCTTGATTACATAAACTTTTCAACAAAAATAATTATCCCCTTGTACAATTCCATTGTATTATAAAAATAATCTGCCAAGGTTTGCCTTCAGGATGTTTACAATGCTTGTTGGTTTGTACGGTGCAGGACATAAACTTTGGCTGTAGTGCGCGATTTTTCATTTTTTACTGGAACGTCAAACGGTTCTGATTCTTTTTGCACTGTATTTCTATACAAATTGTTTATTTTCCTAATTGTGGAAGAATTTTTTAAGTATCATAAGTATGGTGAATGTTCAGATTATTACAGACTGTTCTGTTTTAGACAGATTCTGTTTTTGATGCATAGTTTGCTTGTTTTGATGAAACTATCGATTTATATCAGGGGATTAAGCCATGAAAAAGTTATACTACAGTAGACACAATGAAAAAAAATATGAATTGGTTTGCAGCAGTACTTAGAGTAGTGATTTGCTTTATTATACTAACGGATCTTACCGAGTTTTCTGTTGAAGTTTTGTGTGGATGAAGTGTTCGATGATCGAGGAGGTCTTGATGTGAGGAGAAGGAAGAGAGGCAAGAGCTCAAGCTTGGGGATGCCCAAGGAACCCCAAGTAAATATTCAAGGAGACTCAAGCGTCTAAGCTTGGGGATGCCCGGAAGGCATCCCCTCTTTCTTCAACAAGTATTGGTATGTTTTCGGATTCGTTTCGTTCATGCGATATGTGCAAATCTTGGAGCGTCTTTTGCATTTAGTTTTCACTTTTATTTTATGCACCATGCTGGTATGAGATAGTCGTTGGTTTATTTATAGAATGCTCTATGCACTTCACTTAAATCTTTTGAGTATGGCTTTATAGAATGCTTCATGTGCTTCGCTTATATCATTTGAAGTTTGGATTGCTTGTTTCTCTTCACATAGAAAACCGCCATTTGTAGAATGCTCTTTTGCTTCACTTATGTTTGTTAGACCGTGGGCATATCTTTTGTAGAAAGAATTAAACTGTCTTGCTTCACTTATATCTATTTAGAGAGATGACAGGAACTGGTCATTCACATGGTTAGTCATAAAATCCTACATAAAACTTGTAGATCACTGAATATGATATGTTTGATTCCTTGCAATAGTTTTGCGATATAAAGGTGGTGATATTAGAGTTGTGCTAGTTGAGTAATTGTGAAATTGAGGAATACTTGTGTTGAGGTTTGCAAGTCCCGTAGCATGCACGCATGGTGAACCGTTATGTAACGAAGTCGGAGCATGAGGTGTTCTTTCATTGCTTTCCTTATGAGTGGCGGTCGGGGACGAGCGATGGTCTTTTCCTACCGATCTATCCCCCTAGGGGCATGCGTAGTAGTACTTTTCTTCGAGGGCTAATAAACTTTTGCAATAAGTATATGAGTTCTTAATGACTAATGTGAGTCCATGGATTATACGCAATCTCACCCTTCCATCATTGCTAGCCTCTTCGGTACCGTGCATTGCCCTTTCTCACCTCGAGAGTTGGTGCAAACTTCGCCGGTGCATCCAAACCCCGTGATACGATACGGTCTATCACACATAAGCCTCCTTATATCTTCCTCAAAACAGCCACCATACCTACCTATCATGGCATTTCCATAGCCATTCTGAGATATATTGCCATGCAACTTCCATCATCATCATATACATGACTTGAGCATTTATTGTCATACTACTTTGCATGATCGTAAGATAGCTAGCATGACGTTTTCATGGCTTGTCCGTTTTTTGATATCATTGCTACGCTAGATCATTGCACATCCCAGTACACCGCCGAGGCATTCATATAGAGTCATATCTTTGTTCTAGACATCGAGTTGTAAGTAAATAAAAGTGTGATGATCATCATTATTAGAACATTGTCCCATGTGAGGTTATCAAAATAAAAGAGGGCAAAGAAGCCCAAATAAAAAAAGAGGCCAAAGAAGCCCACCAAAAAAAGAGAAAAAATAAAATAAATAAAAAAATGAGAGAAAAAGAGATAAGGGGCAATGTTAATATCCTTTTGCCACACTTGTGCTTCAAAGTAGCACCATGTTCTTCATATAGAGAGTCTCTTGAGTTATCACTTTCATATACTAGTGGGAATTTTCATTATAGAACTTGGCTTGTATATTCCAATGATGGGCTTCCTCAAATGCCCGAGGTCTTCATGAGCAAGCAAGTTGGATGCACACCCACTTTGTTTCCAGTTTGAGCTTTCATACACTTATAGCTCTTAGTCCATCCGTTGCATGGCAATCCCTACTCCTCACATTGACATCAATTGATGGGCATATCCATAGCCCGTTGATTAGCCGCGTTGATGTGAGACTTTCTCCTTTTTGTCTTCTCCACACAACCTCCATCATCATATGCTATTCCACCTATAGTGCTATATCCATGGCTTGCGCTCATGTATTGCGTGAGGGTTGAAAAGGCTGAAGCGCGTTAAAAAGTATGAACCAATTGCTCGGCTTGTCATCGGGGTTGTGCATGATTTGAATGCTTTGTGTGGTGAAGACGGAGCATAGCCAGACTATATGATTTTGTAGGGATGAGCTTTCTTTGGCTATGTTATTTCAATAAGACATAATTGCTTGGTTAATATGCTTGAAGTATTATTGTCTTAATGTCAAATGATAGACTATTGTTTTGAATCACTCATTTCTTAATATTCATGCCATAATCTGATACATGATCAAGATTATGATAGGTAGCATTCCACATCAAAAATTATCTTTTTTATCATTTACCTACTCGAGGACGAGCAGGAATTAAGCATGGGGATGCTGATACGTCTCCGTCGTATCTATAATTTTTGATTGTTCCATGCCAATATTATACAACTTTCATATACTTTTTGGCAACTTTTTATACTATTTTTGGGACTAACATATTGATCCAGTGCCCAGTGCCAGTTCCTGTTTGTTGCATGTTTTTGTTTCGCAGAATATCCATATCAAACGGAGTCCAAACGGGATAAAAACGGACGGAGATTATTTTTGGAATATTCGGAGAATATGGGAAGGAAAATCCACGCGAGACGGTGCCCGAGGGAGGCACGAGGCAGGGGGCGCGCCACACCCCCCTGGGCGCGCCCCTGACCCTCGTGGGCCCCCCGTAAGGCGGTTGATGCCCTTCTGCGGCCGCAAGAAAGCTAATTTTTAGGAAAAAATCACGGCGAAGGTTTCAATCCAATCGGAGTTACGGATCTCCATATATACACGAAACAGTGAAAGGGCAGTAGACGAGAGCGCAGAAACAGAGAGAGACAGAGAGACAGATCCAATCTCGGAGGGGCTCTCGCCCCTCCCACGCCATGGAGACCGTGGACCAGAGGGGAAACCCTTCTCCCACCTGGGGAGAAGTTCAAGGAAGAAGAAGGAGGGGGGCTCTCTCCCCCTCGCTACCGGTGGCGCCGGAACGCCGCCGGGGGCCATCATCATCATCGCGATCTTCACCAACACCTCCGCTATCTTCACCAACATCTCCTTCACCTTCCCCCCTCTATCTACAGCGGTCCACTCTCCCGCAAACTGCTGTACCCTCTACTTGAACATGGTGCTTTATGCTTCATATTATTATCCAATGATGTGTTTCCATCCTATGATGTCTGAGTAGATTTTCATTGTCCTATAAGTGGTTGATGAATTGCTATGATTGATTTAATTTGCTTGTGGTTATGTTGCTGTCCTTTGGTGCCCATCATATGAGCGCGTGCGGGGATCAAACCACGGGGTTAGTTGTATGTTGATAGGACTATGTATTGGAGGGCAAGAGTGACAGAAGCTTCAACCTAGCATAGAAATTGATGCATACGGGATGGAAGGGGGACCAATATATCTTAATGCTATGGTTGGGTTTTACCTTAATGAACGTTAGTAGTTGCGGATGCTTGCTAATAGTTCCAATCATAAGTGCATAGAATTCCAAGTAAGGGATGACATGCTAGCAGTGGCCTCTCCCACATAAAACTTGCTATCGGTCTAGTAAAGTAGTCAATTGCTTAGGGACAATTTCGCAACTCCTACCACCACTTTTCCACACTCGCTATATTTACTTTAGTTGTGTCTTTATCTTAACAGCCCCTACTTTTTATTTACGTGCTCTTTATTATCTTGCTAACCTATCCAATAACACCTACAAAGTACTTCTAGTTTCATACTTGTTCTAGGTAAAGCGAACGTTAAGCGTGCGTAGAGTTGTATCGGTGGTCGATAGAACTTGAGGGAATATTTGTTCTACCTTTAGCTCCTCGTTGGGTTCGACACTCTTACTTACCGAAAGAGGCTACAATTGGTGCCCTATACTTGTGGGTTATCAATGATGAAGATGTTGGTGAAGATGACGGAGGTGTTGGTGTAGATCGCCGTCGCACGATGATGGCCCCGGCGGTGATCCGGCGCCACTAGGAGAGAGGGGGAGAGAGCCCCCCTTCTTCTTCTTCTTCTTCCTTGACCTTCTCCCTAGATGGGAGAAGGGTTTCCCCTCTGGTCCTTGGCTTCCATGGCATGGGAGGGGCGAGAGCCCCTCCGAGATTGGATCTGTCTCTCTGTCTCTCTTTGTTTCTGCGTTTCAGATTCTGGCCTTTCACCGTTTCTTATATTCTTGGAGATCCGTAACTCCGATTGGGTTGAAATTTGGACACGATTTTTATCCTGATATTGGCTTTCTTGCGGCGAAATAAGGGCACAAATCGCCTTACGGAGTGGCCATGAGGGCCCAGGGTGCGCCTGAGTCCCTGGGGCGCGCCCCTCACCCTCGTGGGCCCCTCGGGCATCGTCTCGCGTTGATTCCACTTCCCAAAATTCACATATATTCCAAAAAAAATCTCCGTCGGTTTTTATCCCGTTTGGACTCCATTTGATATGGATTTTCCGCGAAACAAAGAACATGCAACAAATAGGAACTGGCACTAGGCACTGGATCAATATGTTAGTCCCCAAAATAGTATAAAAAGTTGCCAAAAATATGTAAAAGTTGTAGAATATTGGCATGGAACAATAAAAAATTATAGATACGACGGAGACGTATCAGCACCAATGATGATGATGAACCCCTCCGTGATGGTGGTAGATTGGATCTCGTGGTTCTGGAACTTGCGGCTGCTAGAATTGTGTTTCTACTGCTCCCCTAGGGTTTCTGGAAAATCTGAGTATTTATAGAGCGAAGAGGCGGTGGTGAGGACCTCCGTGGGCCCAAGACCCCTGGCGTGCCCTGATGTATCATGGGCCCCACAGGCCTCCCCCCAGGTGCTTCCTTGGCTCCCAGTTGTCTTCTGGTCCAAAAAAAATCACCAAAAAGTTTCACTGTGTTTGGACTCCGTTTGGTACTAATATTCTGTGAAGTAAAAAACAAGCAAAAAACAGCAGCTGGCACTGGGCACTATGTTAATACGTTAGTCCCAAAAATGATATAAAGTTGCTATAATATGATTGTAAAACATCCAAGAATTATAATATAACAACATGGAACAATCAAAAAAATATGGATACGTTGGAGACGTATCAGTCATCATCATCAACCATCCTCCATCAACAATTCCATGATGCTCACCACCGGGAGTGACTAATTCCTTTGTATGCTTGCTGGATGATGATGGGTTGGGTGATATTTATCATGTAATCGAGTTAGTTTTGTTGGGGCTTGATCCCTAGTATCCACTATTTTCTGAGATTGATGTTGCTATGACTTTGCTATGCTTAATGCTTGTCACTAGGGCCTGAGTGCCATGATTTCAGATCGGAACCCTTTATGTTTTTTGAATATATTTGTGTTCTTGATCTTATCTTGCAAGTTATACGCACCTATTACATGTTATGATCTACATACCCCAAGGTGACAATAATTGGGATTCTTTCTGGTGATTACCGTAGTTTGAGGAGTTCATGTATTCACTATGTGTTAATGCTTTGTTCCGGTTATCTATTAAAAGGAGGCCTTAATATCCCTTAGATTTCCTAATGGACCCTGCTGCCACTGGAGGGTAGGACAAAAGATGTCTTGCAAGTTCTTATCGCAAGCACGTATGACTATACACGGAGTACATGCCTACATTACATTGATGAATTAAAGCTAGTTTTGTGTCGCCCTAGATTATGACTGTTACATGATGAATGTCACTGATCCAATGCCTACGAGCTTTTCATATATTGATCTTTGCTAAGTTAATATTGTTGATGCTACTGTTACAATCAGTATAAAACCGTTACTATTACTGTTACTGTTGTTGTTGCTATTGATATTGTTACCATTGCTATGAAATTACCATACTACTGTGCTACTGATCACTCTGCTGCAGATATTTAGTTCTCCAGGTGTGTTTGAATTGACAATTCAACTGCTAATGCTTGCAAATATTCTTTGGCTCCCCTTATGTCGAATCAATAAATTTGGGTTGAATACTCTACCCTCTAAAACTGTTGCGATCCCCTATACTTGTGGGTTACCAAGACCTTTTTGTGGTGGCATTGCCGGGGAGCATAGCTCTATTTGCTAAGTCACTTGGGATTTATATCTATTGATCACTATGAAGAATCTGAAGGACGATACAACCAAGATTGTTGCCTCTAAGACGAGGGGAGGTAAGGAACTGCCATGTAGCTCTGCACCTGATTCACCTTCTGTTTTGAGTAGACTAGCGACACCACCACCTGCTATTAATCCTGATATGTCACAAGTAACTGATGATGCTACCTCTGCTATGAATGATAGTACTATGCTTGATAAAACTGTGCCACTAGGTGAATTTCTCGATGAACAACTTGCTAGAGCTAAAGAGTTTGAGAATACTGAAATTGATGATGCACCTAGTAGACCTAGCTCTCCTAGAATTGAATTGCCTAAGATACCAGAGGGTTATGTCACTACAAGAAATCTGTTAATCTATGAAAGATTTTTAATGACATTTTCAGAAACTGTCATGGACGGCCTGGTATGCCCAGGCAAGCCCGCTGAAGCCCGGCTAACCGTCCCATCCCTCCTGCTCGGCCCCCTCCTTTCTCCCTCCTCCCGATTCCCCATCGTCTCCCAAGCATGGCCGCCACGCACCACATCTTCTCCTTTGTTCTCCCACAGCTTTCCGCTGGGCCTGCACCTCCCATCCTCTCAGCTCGCAGTTCCGTAGCTGCCAGATCCGCCGCTCCCCAACACAACCATCCCTCTCGCAACCCATTTTTCTCTCTCGTGCGACCCCTCACACCGCGACCAATGCACATCAATACTGGCGATGTCGGCCACCGCACAACACCCTCACCACCTGGTCTCCACCCCTCCGTCCTCCAGGCCGGCTAGATCCGCCGCTCCAGGTATCCGACGCTTGCCCGCAACCCCTAGCCCATGGCTAGGGTTCCGACTGCGGCGTCACATCCATCGATGGCGCGCCTCCGACGGCTCCTCTCTGTCGCACATAGTGCCTCCCCGCACCCTCTGCACCTCCTAGATGGTGCCCCTAGCTTGGTGCGCTCGCGCGCGTTGGGTCGGACGACGGCGACCCCGACCTCCTCTGCCGCGTCTCCCGCGAGGCAGTGCATCCTGCTGCGACCACCTCTGTCGCGCGACGACGAAGGCAGACCTACAATGCGACCACTGCATCACCTACAGACCTCTTCGTGAGCACTTGTACCTCTACCTCCTTCCTCTTCTCAGATCCCATTTTGAACCATACTCTGTTACATGTAGATTATTATCTTATATGGGCCTGAGGAATGAAATAATTTAGCAGGTAGGAATTCTAGTTTCTTCTTGTAGGAGTTGCTTCATGTGTAGTTGTCTATGTTGTTTGCTGGAAAGTGGCGGAAACTTGTTAATCCGATAGCCTACATGTTGTCTCTTAGGTGCTTTTTGCATAACTTGTTGTGTGGATGCTCTATTTTCTAAGATCAGCATTCAGGTAAAGCCGATCTTGGTAAAGTTAATGGATTGCATACTATTTTCATATTGCGCAACAAGCTTTGCGCATGATCTGCTTCCTAATTTCATAATGTATTCAATAACAACTCCTGGAAAATCGATATCATTAGAAGCTAGACTTTTGAGAAGGTTTGTTAAATGTTTAACAAATTCTGAATTATAACATAACAATGAGGTTGCAGCAGAATTTTGAAATAAGGCTCAGCAGTATAAATATATGCACCTTACACCAAATCCAGTGCAGAGGACTAGCTGCCCTGGTCTCCTTAGCTAGTTATCATGCACCTTCTCCTTTCTTTGTTCTATTGTTAATCATGAGTCTAATTTTTTTACTCTCTTTTATCTTCCGAATCAGATGCAAGCACTGCTGCTTGTTGTTCCTCCTCTACAACCATTGTGTGGACTAACAAAGCAGATGAAAGATTGAATCCATATGACAGAATGGAACAAATAAAATGAATAGATGAAAGATTATTTCGAACAAATTCCTGTATGCAATAGAAACTAACATAAGGACACATGAGGATAGACTAACTAACTAACAAGACCAGATTATTCATTTTGTAATAGTAGACAAAAAGTAAGTATGGTCTTCACAACGTCCACCACTGAATATCTCTGCACATTTCTAGACCAATTTATCTTATGTCCTGGATTTCACTATGACTTGACTCCTTTTCTCTGATTTCTTGATACACAACTTGTTGCCTATAGGTGCAGATGTTGACACCTTCATACTGTAGGTGTGCCTTTCACATGTTTGCTGAGATGTTTGATCACTTCAAAACAAAAAATCTGGCCTTATGCAATTCCATCAAAATAGCTTAGTGATTGCTATTGCATGGAGTGCATGTAAGTCCCTCGAGATCCCACATCCTACTTAATTAATTGTGTGCATGAAGTATTCTAGCTTTCATAAACTAAGGTGATTTCTTACTATTATGTATATTTGTGTACTAGTTCGAGCTTGCATACACTAGTTAATTAAGATCACAAGAAAAATAGACATGCTTATGATTTGCACTGAAGATTTTAAATATGAAATTGTTGGAGGATATGTGCTAGGATTTTATAGTTAAGCAGTGCCTTTTGTTTCATGGTGATACCTTTTTGGTTCGCCTAGATTGAGCATATATAAAATGCAATCTGTACAAGATGAACCAATGAAAAAAGGAACTTCAAACTTCAGCTTGTACCTTAACAACCTTAAATTGCTTCGATACACTACTAGAGTGGCCATCACCCGCTGGTCATGTGTTTTGATTCGGCTTGTATCTTAATAACTGTCAAGTAATTTTTAAGTCAAGTGTAGACTAAATTTGTAGTTATTGTGCAAGACGGCGAGGTTGCTACACATGCGCAAGACTTGTTCCTACTGCTGTCACCTTGTATAAATATATACTGGTTCATTTCATTTCATTATTGTTTCCTGTTATAAATAATAGTACTATGCTAGTCAAGAGGGCAACATATAGAATCATTATGCATAGAAGTAACACGAATGATTAAATCAATTGTTTTTATGATAGAAAATATTTTCTATCTATCCTGAATGAATATAAATGACATATTTTCAAGTTTCATAGTTCATGACATTACAACTTTTGAGTGCTCCTGTCCAGAGTGAAGAGAAGGCGAAAAAGATTAGAAAGAAGATACTTTTTTTCATTTGAGTTTTTCATCTAATAACAAGTACATAGCTTAATGTGGGAGATTTCTCAATGAAACTGTATCATATTATTCGTTGATATTTTCCATGCCATTTGAAGTCCACTTGGCAAGCGACTATTGTTTACTATTTGTCATCTCTTTGAGATGTACTTGCAGCATAAACATTGAGTTTCATGGCGCTGCTCGTCAACCCGGCGACCATAAACTTCGAATGTTCATGTGTCAACAAGTTTACACATTATGGTATGGATATTGTTTTTTAGAGATGCCATTTTGTTGGCGGGTTTATATGGCCTCAACTACTGCTGCTATTGTACTTGGAGTTCTATGATGTGTGTTTGGTTAATTTGTCATTTAACTTTCATTCACACACTTTTCTTTGGATTAATTTTAAGCAAACTCATGTTTACTCTTGTTTATAGTAGATACAATGTTATTCTCATTTGTAGGCACTATAAGATTTAAGAATTTTGGACAACATTTAATTCATTTTTATATTTGTTGCAATTCTCTTATTTCTACTATATATTCATATCTACAAATATCTATTATTTTTGTAAATATTCTAGGTAAGATTGGATAGCGGGCTACTTGGCCCATCACAATCAGCCACGACATGATAATTGCCATCAAGAGCGCCGATCGCAAGAGCCTGAATAAACACCTCACTATTTTATATGTTCTGTTGATGTAAAATGGATTGTACTTGTTCCTAACTCTATGTGATATATTTTGTCAATCTATGATGTAAGTCATCGTTTCATAGAGGATTTTGTACACTGCTAAGTTGTAGATACATACAGATGGCTGCATACTAGATAAACTATGTAATGTTTGACACTTTGCAAATAATTTTTCTTGGGCCAAAAGGATTTGTGTAACACATTGTTCTCAAAACGATTTGGGTCATATTTGGGCCAAAATAAATGGGCTCAACCAAATGTAAATTGTCCTTTAAATTATGCCTAAATCCATGATGATTTTTGTGATGAGAAATAGTATCCACGCGGTAGCCACGTCATTCGAATTGATCAATTAAAAATCCTGCATGGCGTTAATCTATGGCGGATTGTTCTGTCACCAAGGTTTGGGCCTGGGCGGGCTTGGGGCAGATCCATGGCCGTCAAGAACCGTCATGGAAGTCATGAGATCCAATTATGACACGATATACATGACGAATGTCTAATCCGTCAAGGATGGGCACCCATGATAGTTTTTCACTTATCTGTGACGGAC
Source organism: Aegilops longissima (assembly GCA_021605205.1). Lineage (NCBI taxonomy): Eukaryota > Viridiplantae > Streptophyta > Magnoliopsida > Poales > Poaceae > Aegilops > Aegilops longissima. Next base: position 622,941,247 of record CM038682.1, on the reverse strand, counting down.
TAGATCCGTCACGTATTAAGGGATATCTTGTAGTGTGTTATGGATGGAGAAATAGCTAGGGAATTTCTTGCTTGTAATGATAGAGAAGATGTTAAGAAATTACTACGTAAGCTGAAAGAAAAATCTTTGAATGCAAAATAAACTATGATCCTAAGTTTGCTACTTATCCTATCTTTGTAACTGATAAGGGTTATCAATTCTTTGTCGATCCCGAGTTGATTACTTTGGTTGAATCTGATCCTTCTAATGGTTATGAAACTGAAACCGTTGTGGCGCACCTTACTGAATTAAATGATACAGCCACCCTATTTGCTCATGAGGAAAAGATTCGCTACTACTATATTCTTACCTTGTTTCCTTTCTCGTTAAAGGGTGATTCTAAGATATGGTTTAATACTCTTGCTCCTGATTGTGTGCGTAGTCCCCAGGATATGATTTACTACTTCTTTGAAAAGAAAATCCTACTTATAAGAAACAAGCTGCCTTACAGGAAATATTTAACTTTATACAAATTGAAGAAGAGAACCCCTCAAGATTGGGGGAGGCTTCTCCAAATACTTAATACTTTGCCTAATCATCCTCTTAATAAAAATAAAATACTTGATATCTTTTATAATGGACTAACCGATGCTTCCAGCACTGGCACAACAAGGTGCTATACAAATGGTTTTTAACCCCTTTTCGCGACGGCGTTCTGAACCGTCGCCTAGTGAGTGACTGCGATAGGGGTGGGGGGGGGGGGTCCTTCCCACACGACCCAGAAACCGTTGGGGATAGGCCCTCCTGGCACACACGCTCGAAAAAATGAGGTCGTGTGCGACGGGCGAGCGGTCAAATACAATTATACATGCCCAATCGGTTCCGGTCGTAAGTACATCCCACACAGTCAGTCCCAAACAAACATTTCCATTTGTTATATACATTCCACACAGTCAATCTAAGGAATACGTTTCCGTTCTTATGTACATCCCACACAGTCAATCCAGGGAAAACGTTTCCATTCTTATGTATAATACGTCTCCAACGTATCTATAATTTTTTATTATTCCATATATTATCATTCTTGGATGTTTTAGAATCATTTTATAGTCATTATATATCATTTTTTGGTACTAACCTATTGACATAGTGCCCAGTGCCAGTTGCTGTTTTCTGCATGTTTTTGACATCATAGGAAATCAATATCGAACGGAGTCCAAACGCAGCGAAATTTTTGTGGATTTTTTGGACCAGAAGACATCTAGTGGGCTGGAGAAGCACATGGGGGGTGCCCCGAGGGGGGAACAACCCACCACAGGCGCGGCCTGGTGGGTTGTGCCCACCTCGGTGGCCTCCCGCACAGCCTCTTTGCTCTATAAATACGCCAATATTCCAGAAACCCTAGGGGAGTCGACGAAAATTAATTGCAGCCGCCACAAGTTCCAGAAACACAAGATCCAATCTAGACACCATCACAGAGGGGTTCATCATGCCCATTGGTGCCTGTCCGATGATGCGTGAGTTGTTCTTTCTAGACCTACGGGTCCGTAATTAGTAGCTAGATGGCTTCCTCTCTCTCTTTTGATTCTCAATACAATGGTCTCTTGGAGATCCATATGATGTAACTCTTTTGCGGTGTGTTTGTTGGGATCCGATGAACTTTGAGTTTATGACCAGATCTATCTTTTTATCCATGAAAGTTATTTGAGTCTTCTTTGATCTCTTATATGCATGATTGCTTATAGCCTCATATTTCTTCTCCGATATTTTGGTTTTGTTTGGCCAACTTGATCTATTTATCTTGCAATGGGAAGAGGTGCTTTGTGATGGGTTCGATCTTACGGTGCTTGATCCGAGTGACATAAGGGGAACCAACATGTATGTATCGTTGCTATTAAGGATAAAAAGATGGGGTCTATTTCTACATAAATAGATCTTGTCTACATCATGTCATCTTTCTTATTGCATTACTCCGCTTTTTCATGAACTCAATACACTAGATGCATGCTGGATAGCAGTCGATGTGTGGAGTAATAGTAGTAGATGCAGGCAGGAGTCAGTCTACTAATCTTGGACGTGATGCCTATATAATGATCATTGCCTGGATATCGTCATGATTATTTGAAGTTCCATCAATTGCCCAACAATAATTTGTTCACCCACCATTTGCTATTTTTCTCGAGAGAAGCCACTAGTGAAATCTACAGCCCCTGGGTCCCTTCTTTATTATATTTGCCTTTGCGATCTATTTTTATTTGCTTTTATTTTTAGTTCTATTAAACCAAAAATACAAAAATACCTTGATGCAATTTATTATTATTTATTTTATCTTGCGTTCCTGCGCGATCTATTTATCCAATCTACTACAATTTTACCTATCTTTTTACCCGTGAGGGATTGACAACCCCTCTCTTACGTCGGGTTGCAAGTATTTGTTCTTTGTGTGCAGGAGCTGTTTACGTGGTGTTGCATGGTTCTCCTACTGGTTCGATAACCTTGGTCTCATCACTGAGGGAAATACCTACCGTTGCTGTGCTGCATCATCCCTTCCTCTTTGGGGAAATATCGATGTAGTTCAAGCCAACATCAATGTACATCCCACACAACCTATCCAGGGAAAACTTTTCCATTCGTATATACATCCAACACAATTTTATGTATAGGCTCATGTGTGATAGGTGTAACTATCACACACGCTCTGCCTCGTATAACCGTTTACTTCTATTCAACTACATCACACAGAATTTGATGAAGAAAACTGTATGGCATTGGGCTATCCATCACAAGCGCTTTTGCTACTAGAACTGTTTGCAAAGTTTCATGACCCATTTATCAGGTTTATTAGTTTACAATTAATAATTCTAGTATTACAAAAATTTACGTTTCATATCGAACAATTGTTTGCCGATTTCATATTAGTCACATAAATATATTTTAACATCATAGTATGATAGCTACCTGAAAACAACACAGTACATCATATAGCTAGTTCAGCTTCATAAGAACAATATTAGAAGAATATATTCATTTCCCTAATCGAGATCATCCGGGCTCGTCTTATCCACCTCTGCTTTCAGTTCAGTGAGAACCTGTTTTGCACTGGCTAACTGGGAAAGTGCCTCCTCCATCGCCGACACCATCTTAGAAAAGTCTGATTTAAAAAATCTGAGCTCATTCTCCACCTTCCTATTTTTATCCCACATCTTCAAATATTCTTCAGTGTTGATAGCACTTTCTCTAAGACTACCTCTGTTCTCTTCCTCATACATGCTCCAGAGCTTTGCTAGGCACATCTTCAAAGACTGTGGCCACTCTTGATCAACCCACTCCAGGTAAGAACACTTCCATTCATCCTATAATATTTAAAACAAGATCAGTAACAATTGTAGGGGGAATGGGTTTATATCAACATAGAAAATCGCCAATAATTATTTTGAAAAACTAAAGAAACAGGTTAATTATGACATATCTTCTCAAAAAGATCAATGTGCAAATGAATTAATTGCTACTTAGACAACAACCAAATTCGGAAACATCAGAAGCTATAATTAACTACAACAACGCTACAAGTTCTTACTCATGTACTATAAATAACAAATTTAACATTTTATGAGGAAGCTAAATATAACTGCAATAGCATAGCGACAATATTTGGATGACAGCAAATTGATACTAACAGGTATGTACATACACAATGCCGGGGAAGCTGATCGTGTCCCACGAACACCTATGGGACCGGGTCCCTTGTGGTTCGGAGGGGGGCGGAGATTGCATGAAGAGCGGATCGAGGCGATGCACACGAGCAGATTTACCCAGCTTCGGAGCTCTCCGGAGAGATAACACTCCTACTGCTGCTTGGTTGATTCTATTGTGTTCTTGCTAGGGAGCAATGAGAGCTACAAAGCCTAGCCTGAGTGAGTGTGGTCTCGTATGAGTCGAATGAAACGAACGAGCCGAACCCTTTCTACGTTGCACATGGGCCTCCTTTTATAGTCTCAAGGTGTCACCGACAGGTGTCAACGCAGATGAGGGTACAAATGTAAAAATAGTGGTTGGTACACCAACTTGTATAGTGTACAGTAATCTATACCTAACTCTGACGGCAAGGGACAAGAGTCATAAATGCCCGTCGATCGCTTGAACAATTACAACAGGACCGTCAAGTGCGCCTCCGTTTGCCACGATGGTAGCTTGTCGGTGCCGCTTATCGCCGCTCCCGCTGGCTGCACAGCCCATTGACACGCGTGCAGAGGAAAGCCCCATGGCGACACGTTGGCGGATGAGCTGGAGCGGAGATGAAGAGAGGTTACCGCCGCGGCAAGCGCCTTGCAGCGCAGAATCCTGTCGGCGCGGGAGCTTGTCGCTCATCGAACCTTCCCGCAAGCTCCTCTTGCCGGGTCTTGTTTCGCCGTGCCTTGAGTGGCCTTCCGGCAAGCTCCTCTTGCGGGGCCTTGATTACTTTGTTCTTGAATGGCTCCAAAGGAGCCGCGGAGGACCTTGGCGGTCACTAGGCCAGCCACGCCGCTGGTGTCTGCATCTGCCCGGCACGAGTTCGGGATACTAGGGTACCCTACTCTAGTACACCGGCAGAGCCCCGGCCTGGGCCACCTGCAGCGCCAAGCTCTGTTGGGCCAGGCCCAAAACGATTGCAGACACAGCGCCCTAGATTATGCCATTATTCGCCTCGGACCCACCACATCCCCCACGAACGGCACGTTCCGGACGTGGCGTCGTGGGAGAGATCGTGGGGGCTTTCTTAATGGGAAAATCGGAACGCCCGTACCCTCTCCCCCCTTATAAGCAGGGGGAACAGGGGCAGGACGCCCACTTGCCATTGCTGTCACATCAAAAACCACGCGGCCCCGCCAAGAAGACGCCTCCGCAAGACCGGAGAAGTGGCGGGGCGGCCGACGGGCCAACAGCCGCCTCGCCGCCCGACGCGCTCCACCGCGGCAAGTATGGTTGCCGCGGGAGCGCCTCATGCCGCCACAGCAACGGGAGCGGGGCCTTATGGAGCCACGGCCCCCGCACCCGCCAAACGTCCGAGGGAGCCTACTCCTCCAGCTCGTCGTACTGGAGCGGAATTTGACTTCTCCGCTCTCAGCTCCGAGGAAGAAGAGGAAGAGTAAGATCTTGTCGCTGCTACTTGCAATTCTTCAATTTACTGCTTTGTCTTGTACCTTACTTGCTTCATTCTGAGCTCCTTCCTTTTCAGGACACTGGCTCAAAGGGCGTCGAAGAGAGCCAAGACTCCGGTGGTCATCGTCGAAGACGATTCCCCTGTGGCGACAGGAGGCACGTCTGAGACTCCCTTGCCGGATCCGGCAACCCTTCAACATAGCAGCCCCCAGCACAGCCCCCAGCGTAAGTGTTTGGATTATCTCTTACGGTTCGGTGTGCTTGGGTGCTCCTTCTTTACTGACTTCTGGCTTGTTGATTTGTGTAGGAGCAGAGCAGCCTCATCGGGAGGTCCCGTCACTCCTGAAGTCTGTCTCGCTTCAACTCACGCCGCCAAGGAGAAGTCTCCGCCAAGGGAGCTCTCCGGCAAGGGAGGCATCTCCGACAAGGGAGCTTCTCGAGCAAGGGGCAGCGCCGACGACCCTCCGTGGTGGAGACCGCGCAGCAGATCCCATTGCGGGTAATCTACTTGTCTGAAAATCTCCCTTGGGTTCTCTTTCTTCGTTCTTCTTTTGAACATTTGCTTGGTCGTTCTTTCTTTCTCGATCGTCAGATCCATCTGCTGGAGAGCCGATGGAGCGAGGTTGCCGGCGAGGAGGGCGCTCGCGGCAACAATGACAACGCTGCCAACATGGAAGAGGAGGCGGCGCCCGATGGGTCCGCCCGGCGAGGAGGCCGTCAAGGCTGCCGGTCTGAGAGGCTGGGAGGGTCGGTGATCGTCTTGGCAGCCACAGGGCTGCAGGAGCGCCAGGCGCTGCACCGACCGCCGATCCCCCGCCATCGATGCCGCACTGCACTCGAAGAGCCCCAGCCCGCGCCTATCGAAGGCGGCGAAGGTGTTTTCATCAAGCTTCCATGGGCATCGAGCTCCAGGCGCCGGTCGAGGAGAGACCTTGACGTGGAGCTGCTCGCCTCCGCTGGGCTGTCGCTGGTTAACGTGCCAAGCAGCGGCGATGGCGAGCCCGAGGAGGAGCAGCTCTTGAAGAAGTTCTTGTCGCTCTACCGCGCTGACAAGCTAAGCTGGAGTCGCGGGAAGCGCTTGTCGAGGGCGGGAGCGACATGGAGAAGCGCAGCAGGAGCTCGGTCGCCAACAAAAACTCTCGGGATATAGCGAGCGCGGGAGCAGCTTCTTTGAGGCGCCACGGCCTTCATCTTGGAGAAGGCCGAGGTCGAGGAACAGCAAAGGCTTGCCGGCGCGAAGCTCTCCAGCGCAAGAAGGTGGTGGCGCGAGCGGAAGATCAACCTTGACAGCTACGAGGAAGATCTTGCATGCAGCAATCAATTGGCGGGGCACTCCGGAGAGGCAAAGGACGCCGCCCTTGCTGCCGAGGCCGCCAAGAAGGAATTGGAGACGAGGTGGCCCAACTGAGGCCACCCTCCGAAGAGCGCCGAGGAGGTCACCGGCGCTAAGCGCGAGAAGGACGCCTACACTCTTGGCGAGCTGCAGGTCGTTTCTTTGAGAAGATCAAAGAGCTCTCGCCGCCAAGGACTCCAAGGCGGATCTGGAGCTGAAATCGACCACCACAGCGGAGGCGCTGAGCGCGCCAAGGAGCAGGAAGCAGGCCTCTTTGGAGAAGATTAAGGCCAACGAGGAGCTGTTGGCGAATGCATGACGCCGGGATACTCTCGAGATAGCATAATGCCTTTGGACGAAGGTCTTGTGGACACCGCCGCCGCCATCCACAATGAGCTGATGGAGCTGGGGATGGTGGATCTTGGGTACTCCACAGACGAGAACCTCCAACCCAGCGCCAAGCTCAGCCTGTTCTTCAAGGCGTCTTGACGGGTCTCCAGCTGACTCGGGAAGAGATCCCAAAGCAAGCTGGCCGACGAGTCGCGCCAAGTCTGCGCCGGGCTCTCGAAAGGTGCTTGATGAAGGTGGCCTTCCGCAACCCAGCGTCAACTTCACCAACGTCCTCAAGTCCCTGCCTCCATATCTTGGCGTTGAGGCGCTCAAGGCCCTTGTCGCACCCATCATGGGCAGGGTGGCGGAGTCAAGAGGCTCGATGGCGACCGCGTGGACTAGGCCGCCAAGTTTATCTTTTCCTTGTCGCTGCGAGATCATGTTTAGTAGAACAATTTATTAGATCTGCGACAAGTTATTTTGTAATATACTCTATCTTAGGCAACAATTGCAATGTTATTCCCTTTACTTGATTTCTTCCCTTGTATGTTTGTGCCCTCGCTTTTAGGGAACTTGTCGGTCGAGCACCTTTTGTCATGAGTCTGAGTGCGAACGTCAGAGCTCTTGGCGATGCTGCCTCCGACAAGTAACCTTGTCGCAACTAGTTGCAGCACGCTTAAGTTGTTGAGCGGACTCGAAACAAAGTAAGGGCGCAAGCTAGCCGCGAGTTGGTTCCTCCGCGCACAGGTTTTCCATACAAAGTACTATCATTCGAGGAAGATATCTTGAAAATTTAAAAACTGATTGCTTAAACTTAGCAACTTAGCTTTTCTGTCGTTTGCTTCCCGGCAAGGTGATACTTCCTCGAGCGACACTTGATGGCCCACACCATTATCTTCTCCTTCCCCCCCCCCCCCCCCGGTTAACTTGTGGGTGGATGAATCTTCCTTTCTTTCGAGAAGAAAGAAGAGAAAATAAAGTTATGGAGCCTAGTGGCTCGTTATAAGCTTACGAATGCGGATGCTGCACAAAATGTCGGATAACACATGCATAATAATGATGAAAGCATGAAATTGACAAACTATGCGCAACACATGAGCTTCTTGATGCAGGGTCTGCGCCCGGCTTTGTACAAAGGATTACATGCAACAGCGGCAAGACTTGTACAAAGGGGTGGTTGCGGAGCAGGTTCCGCAAGCTGCGCTATGGTTAAAACTTACGAAGATGCTCTATGTTCGGGAGTTGCTCATCGAACGCCATCTTGGTCTCTAAGCGGACAGCGCCAGGCCTAGTGACTCCTTTCACCCGATAAGGGCCTTCCCACTTCAAGCGTCAACTTGTTGGAATTCTTGGCGGACTGAGCGCGTCGAAGAACAAGGTCGCCTTCCTCGAAGCTTCGGCATTAACTGCGGCTATGGTAGCGGCGCAAAGCTTCTTTGTAGCGAGCAGCTCGTCTGACAGCACTGAAGGCGATCTTCCTCGAGGAGCAGCGCGTCATCTTGTCGCAGCTTCTCTTGCTCAAGCTCATCATAAGCGAGCACTCGAGGCGACCTGTATACGAGTTCCGTGGGGAGAACTGCCTCTGCTCCATAGATTAGAGCAAAAGGTGTCTGGCCAGTGGCTCGATTTGGCGTCGTCCTGATCGACCAAAGAACCACCGGCAGCTCCTCAATCCAGTTTCTTCCGCACTTGCGCAGCCTGTCGAAAGTTCTGGTCTTGAGTCCTCGCAGCACTTCAGCATTTGCCCTCTCTGCTTGACCGTTGCTTCTCGGGTGAGCAACAGAAGCAAAGCAGACCTTGGCGCCAAGATCTTGGACGTACTGCATGAAGGTGCGACTCGTGAATTGGGTGCCGTTGTCGGTGATGATCCGATTAGGTATCCCAAAACGGCAAACAATTGACCTGAAGAACTTGATTGCTGACTGTGCTATCACCTTCCTCACTGCTTCCACTTCCGGCCACTTTGTGAACTTGTCGATTGCGACGTACAAGTACTCAAAGCCCCCGACAGCTTCGGGGAAGGGGCCGAGATGTCGAGCCCAGACGAAAATGGCGGGATAAAGGGATCGTGGAGAGCTTGAGCTGGCTGGTGTATCTGTTTTGAATGGGCCTGCACGCTTCACACTTGGTTACTTGTGCGTTGCATCTGGAGGCTTCGGCGGAAGAAACCTTGCCGGAAAGCTTTGCGGCAAGTGCTCTTCTTGCCAATGTGGTGACCACATATGCCTCCATGTATCTCTGCCAACAGCTTCTGTCCATCTTCCTGGCAAATACACTTCAATTTCACTCCGTTGAGTCTTCTTCTGTACAGAATGTTGTCAACAAACTGGTACATACTTGACTGCCGGGCTACTCTTTCTGCTTCTTCTTGCTCTTCGGGAAGTTCTCCTGTCTGGAGGAAATGGACGATCTGCTGCGCCCATGCTGGAGCCTGTGGCTCGACAACAAGGACTAAAGGCACATCTGCCGCTGCGGGAACATCTGCTTCCACGGCAAGAACCTGCGGCTCGGCCGGAGCTTGATGATCCCTGACGAACTTGCTGGAGCAAAACTTGTCGGGAGCGTCTGCTTCAACGAAACAATCCCTAGGGCTTGTCGGAGCAGACTGCTCCTCAACGATATCTGCGTTGATTTTGGGGACCTTCTTGGCGGCGGCTTCAGGGAGCTCTGCCGGAAAGTAGTCATCAGAAACCAACTTTCTCTTCTTGTTCTGTCCGATTGATGGTGTTACGATTGGTTGAGTCAGCTTGAGCACAAAATTCCTGGTTCCACAGGTAACAGAGTGCAGCACACTTTGACAAGCCATCGGCAATATCATTCTGAGCTCTCGAAACATGTTCCATTTGCAGGCCTTCAAAGTGTTCTTCTAGCTTTCTCACTTCATCAACATAGGCTTCCATCAACGGACTCTGATAATTTTTGTTTACTTGGCGGACGACAAGCTGCGAGTCACCCCTGACAATAAGCTTTCTGATCCCAAGGTCTACTGCAATTATGAGGCCGGCAAGCAAACCTTCATACTCTGCAGTATTATTTGTTGCTTGCTCCTTGGGAAAGTGCATTTGGACTATGTACTTGAGGTGCTCTCCGGTGGGTGCGATAAGCAGCACGCCGGCACCGGCGCCTTGCAGCGAGAAGGCACCATCAAAATACATCAGCCACTCTTTACTTGCTTCTTTGACGGGGATGCTCGTCTCTGGAATCTCTTCATCTTGCGTTGGCGTCCATTCTGCTATAAACTCTGCCAATGCTCTACTTTGGATAGTTGAAGTGCTTTCAAACTTGAGGCCAAAGCTTGACAGTTCCAGTGCCCACTCGACAATCCTGCCTGTTGCTTCTGGATTTTGCAATATCCTCTTCAGCGGAAAGCGAGTGACAACTGTTATCTCATGTGCTTGGAAGTAATGGCGCAGCTTTCTCGAGGCCATGAGGAGGCCGAAAAGCAATTTCGCACACGAATACCTTGACCTAGCCCCTGCGAGAAGGGCCCGACAAAAGTAGATCGGCGCTGCACCATCCTTTTACGCATCTTGTCGCAATCTGCAAGCAGATCTGTCCTTATCGGGACGAGCTTGACGGCGAAGCCCCACTTGTCGCTGGATGCATCTGCCTCGGTTGCGGCTCATCATCCGCCTCCCTCTCCGCTACTAACGCAGCACTAACCACTTGATTGGTTGCCGCTATATACAGCAACAACTTCTCTTGTGGCTTAGGTGCGACAAGTATTGGAGTGGAGGACAGGTATCTCTTTAAGTCTTGCAGCGCAGCCTCCGCTTCGGGAGTCCATTTCATTGGACCTGCCTTTTTCAAAATTTTGAAAAATGGCAGGGCGCGCTCAGCTGACCTAGAGATAAACCTACTGAGAGCAGCCACGCAACCGGCAAGCCTTCTTACATCCTTGACGCGCTTTGGTGCTTCAATCTGCTCAATGGCCTTGATCTTGTCGGGATTGGCTTCAATTCCCCTCTGAGACATGAAGAACCCGAGAAGCTTGCCGGAAGGAACTCCAAACACGCACTTCTCGGGGTTGAGCTTGAGGTTGATCTTGCGCAGATTTGCAAAGGTCTCATCTAAGTCTTGGACCAGAGTTGCTTTGTCCTTGCTCTTGACCACTATGTCATCCATGTAAGCTTCTACATTTCTGTGTATTTGTGGCTCAAAGGCATCATGGACTACTCTTGCGAACGTTGAACCAGCATTCTTCAAACCGAAAAGCATCCGTATGAAACAGTATGTGCCACATGGTGTAATGAATGCAGTTTTCTCCTCATCCTCTTCTACCATGAAGATCTGATGATATCCTGAATATGCATCAAGAAATGAAAGCAAATCACATCCAGCCGTGGAGTCAACAATCTGGTCGATACGCGGCAAGGGAAATGGGTCTTTGGGACAAGCTTTATTAACATATGTAAAGTCGATACAGAGTCTCCATTTCCCATTTGCCTTTCGTACAACTACCGGATTGGCCAACCACGTGGGATGGAGCACCCCTCTGACAAGGCCTGCTGCTTCAAGTTTCTTGATCTCTTACGCAATAAACTCTTGGCGCTCCTTTGCACCTTCCGACTTTTTGCTTGACGGGCGCGCGCGAGGACAGACAACTAAGTGGTGCTCAATTACTTTCCTGGGAACATCGGTGATGTCAGATGGTTGCCATGCAAACACATCGACATTCGCCCGCAGGAAAGCAACGAGCTCGCCTTCCTATTTAGGGTCAAGCGTGGCACTGATGGTGAAGGTACCACCAGTGCCGTCCTCCTTGGCGGACACCTTCTTGGTCTTCGGCGGAGCAGCCATCATCTTCTTGCACTTGCCGGTGGAGCTCGATGGTGCGTCCTCGACGGTAGCGCATCACTCCGAGGAGGTGGGCTTGCCGGAGTGGGCATCAGAGCTCTTGCCGGACTTGGTCTTCTTCTTCCCCCCGGGAGCTTCAGCGGCAAGTGGTTTGCTATCTGTGGCGGCTGCTGCATCCCGGTAAATCTTGTCGGCGCAGATAAGCGCATCCTTCTTGTCGCCATGGACAGAAATAACGCTTATCGGGCCGGGCATCTTGAGCAGGTTGTAGGCGTAATGAGAGGCTGCCATGAACTTGGCGAGTGCTGGACGACCAGGTATTCCATTGTAGGGAAATGGGAAATCGGCAACGTCGAATGTGACTCTCTCAGTCCTGAAATTCAGTTCACTGCCAAATGTTACTGGCAGTGTGATATTCCCTTTCGGCTTGCTCCTTCCTGGGTTGATTCCTTGGAAAGTGCCAGTCTCTTCGAGCTCGCTGTCAGGGATTTGAAGCTTCTGGAGCACTGCAGAGGAGATCAGATTCAGGCCGGCCCCGCCGTCAACCAACATCTTTGTGACCTTGAGGTTGCGGATAGTTGGTGATACCAACATCGGCAAGCACCGACCGCGCGATTATGCGATCGGGTGATCCTCAATGTCAAAGATGATGGGCGTCTTGGACCACTTCAGAGGCTGCGCGATTCTACGGACGGTTACGCGCATTAACCTCACGCATCCACTGCTTAAGTTGGCGGTGTGAGGTATGCAGAGAAGCACCACCGTCAACGCAGAGAACCTCTGTTGCCTTCTGAAACTCCCGCTCATCAGCTTCGTCGTCTTCCATGTCTTCATCATCGTCATCTTCGTCTTCTTCCTTGTCGCGGCGCTGGGAGGTCTGTCTCCTTGCCGTTGCTTGGCCTTGCATGGCGTCCTCCCGGCCGGGTCTCTTCTTGCTAGCTGCACCAGCACCTTCACAGGCCTTCTCCTTGTCTCGCCGCTCGTACTCAGCCCTCTGCTGTTCAACAAGCTGCTCGACTTTCTTGCAGCTCTGGAGGTAGTGGCCCTTAGTGCGGTGAATCTTGCAATCTTGCTTCTTGGAGCTGTCACCTTGTCGGCGGCCGCCACGGCTTGGCGGTCGGTGTCAGCGGCAACCTCCTTGCCGGAGCCACCAGTCGTGGCTTTCTTGGCGGCACCATCCTTGCCGGACTGCTCGAGAACTAGTACTTCTTGGCTCTTCTTCTTTCTGTTGTGCCGCCGCCGGCTCTTCTTTGCCGGGGCGGTCCCCTCACTGTCAGATTCTGCTCCCACATTCTCTCCTGGGAGTCTTCTTCCCTCCTCAGCGCGTGCATACTTGTCGGCCAAGGCGTACAGCTCACTGACGTCCTTGACTTTGCACATCGCCATCTCCTCCCTCATCCTGCGGTTCCGCACATTCTGATGAAACGCGCTGATCACCGGCGGGGTGGACATCCGGGATGTTGTAGTGCACACGGCCGAATCTTTGGATAAACTTGCGCAGGACTCCCCTTCCTTCTAGGCGGCAGGTGAAGGTCACTCTCTTGGCCATGAGGCTTGTGGCACTTTGTGAAGGCGCCGACAAACTGATGGCACAAATCTGCCCAAGAAGATATGGAGCTGTCCGGCAAGTGCATGAGCCAAGATCTGACATTTGGCTTGAGCACCAGAGGGAAGTAGTTGGCAAGGATCTTGTCGTCTCGTCCCCCCGCAGCCTGCACCGCGATGGTGTAGATGCTGAGGAACTCCGATGGGTGTGTCCTGCCATCATACTTCTCTGGAACATCTGGCTTGAAGTTTTTCTTGTCGGGCCACTGGACTTGCCGCAGCTCACGGGTGAACGCAGGGCAACCTACCGCGTACGGCAAGTCGCCTGGTTCCCCTGGCGCATGCATGTCAACAGCGGGCCCGACGCGCTGGTCGGATTGGCGCCGCGCTTCTCTTCGGCGCTCGATGCGGGTTCGAGCGTCTTCTTGTTGCCGTTCCTTAAGAACTTGGCGCTGATCACGGCGGGCTCGTGGATCCGACGACGCGGTGGAGTCGCTGTCGATGTGGATCCGAGGAGCTGGTGATCTTGGCCTTCGAAGGGGAGTGCATGGTGGTTGCACCCGCAGGTCTCGTCGCCACCGGCTCGTGCCTTGTCGTCGCGCCGCCGGCAGGGCGCAGATTGGTTGCCGCGAGCGTCGCCGTTAGCAAAGCCGATGAGACTCGGATTGTGGCCCTCCACTCGTCGACCTTGTCGGCCGTTGGAGGTAGTCTAAAAGTAGTTGAGCTCTGCCAAGGCCTCCGCTGGAGTAGTAGGTGGCAGCGGCGTGCGGGCGAAGAACGGGATGTGCTCGGACTCCTAACCAAGTTAGGAGGAGCAGCATCCATAGCGACCGTACCCGCTTCGTCGCGCATCTTTGGCGTGCATGCGGTCTCGAGGGCCTCGGGATCCTCCAGCATGGCCTTGATCCAATGAGCGTATGGTGCTGCGAGCATCATGACGCTGTCGGTCCCGCGCCTCCTGAGAAGGACGCGGTGCGGATTCGGACGCCCAAGCTTGCGCCGCCTTGTCCTTGGACCTGGCGGTGTCGTGGGCTCTCTCGACGACGCCCGTTCCTCCGCCAGCGTCTTCCCCACCACTCGCCAGCTCTGGTGGTGGTGGGTTTGACGCGGACGGCTCTGCTGCCGCCGAAGCCTTCTTCTTCGGTGGCATGTTGAGGAAGGTGATGAAGAAGTTGCTCCCTAGCAAGAACATAATAGAATCAACCAAGCAGCAGTAGGAGTGTTATCTCTCAGGAGAGCTCCGAAGCTGGGTAAATCTGCTCGTGTGCATCGCCTCGATCCGCTCTTCGTGCAATCTCCCCCCCTCCGAACCACAAGGGACCGGTCGGACCGGGTCCCTTGGTTGATTCTATTGTGTTCTTGCTAGGGCTAATGAGAGCTACAAAGCCTAGCCTGAGTGAGTGTGGTCTCGTATGAGTCTAATGAAATGAGCAGGCGAACCCTTTCTCGTTGCACATGGGCCTCCTTTTATAGTCTCAAGGGGTCACCAACAGTGTCAGCGCAGATGAGGGTACAAATGTAAAAGCAGTGGTTGGTACACCAACATGCGATGTCTGATGATCTATACCTAACTCGGCGACAAGGGACAAGAGTCATAAATGCCCGTCGATCGCTGAACGAAGGCAACAGGGACCGTCAAGTGCGCCTCCGTTTGCCACGATGGTAGCTTGTCGGCGCCGCTTATCGCCGCTCCCGCTGGCTGCACAGCCCATTGACACGCGTGCAGGGGAAAGCCCCATGGCGACACGTTGGCGGATGAGCTGGAGCGGAGATGAAGAGAGTTACTGCGCGCAAGCGCCTTGCAGCGGTAGAATCCTGTCGCGCTCGGAGCTTGTCCCTCACGAACCTTCCGGCAAGCTCCTCTTGCGGGGTCTTGTTTCGCCGTGCCTTGGGTGGCCTTCCGGCAAGCTCCTCTTGTCGGGGCCTTGTTTACTTTGTTCTTGAATGGCTCCAAAGGAGCCGCGGAGGACCTTGGCGGTCACTAGGCCAGCCCTGCCGCGGGGTGCTGCAACTGCCCGTGCACGAGTTCGGGATACTAGAGTACCCCTACTCTAGTACACCGACACACAAAATTAGCAACATAGAACTAATAGCACTAAGGCCATCCACTATGTATGCCAAAACCAGTGTAAGGACAGTTGTTGCTACATTTTGCACCTGTGCCCTGCACTAGCGAGCCGATGCAGCAGAAAAAAATCAGGGACCCGGACTCCGGAGCACATAGTTGCTCCGACGCCTAGTTCCTTCGTGCCATAAAGATTTAATGTTTTTCTGCTTGGCTAGTCGGATGTGTGGAACAAAGTTGGCTGCACAAACTACTGAAGCGGTTCCAAATAATTTTCTAGTGGCACCGCTGACGAGATGGCAACATTTGTAGATACTAGGTACAAACTGTGACACTGTCTTAACATCCAGAATAACATAACACTGTGGAAGTGTCTGAATCACATCTAACAAATGATTTGTAACAACAAAAGTGGGGCTAACCTTCTCTGCACATGCGAGAAACTTCCTCCCAGTGTACACAGATTCAAACGCAACTAGCTTCACGCATGGAGATTGATGGTGATAACGAGCAGATAGATCTTCAGCCACCCCGCTCCATTCGTTGCAACTGACGGTCCTAGGGAGCTACAAGAGGAAGAAATGACTCAAATCGACTGCTGGGTTAAAATCCTTCATTCCAAGTCATAGCCCGAAAGAGAGAAGAGAGGCATACCTGGGTGGTGAAGGAGTCGTCGTCGTCGGATGAACCGCTGGAGAGGTCATTGAAGAAGACCATGGCGAGAGCGAGGAAGCAAGCAAGGAAGCGGCTATAGCTTAGGAGGGAAGGAAGGAGGAAACAGGGGAAATGTGACTTGTGGTCGGGGAGAAAAGGAGGTGGGGAAAGGGGGGTAGATATTTCGGTGGTAGGCCAAAATATTTTAAATGTGGAGGGAAACTTTGCGTGTGGTGCCGCCGGACACCATTCACTTTGAACAATTGTGTGCATCGCAAACGATTCTTCTGCTTTACGCGCATGGGATGAGTTTGATAATTCAAAATTTGGTGGAAATTTCCCTGGGTACTGTTCTCATCCACATCATTGCATAATTTAGGCACACAAAATGGCGTACAACACACAAAACACACTTAATGAATCGTGCAATTTTAGTAATTAAACAGAGCCAGATGACCTAAACATTTCTCTAACAAAAGACCAATATTAAAAACAAATCCTAAGTACGCATAATTTTAACAAAGCCGCCACCGCGCGGGCCTATGCATCGCTGGTGTGAGATGAGACATAGATGACTTGTCCTGGCGACATGCCGCCGTTGGTGGACTGCACACCCCCTGCTGAAGTCGACTGTGTCTTTGTCCTCGTCCTCGGCGCCGCCCTCAAGGTTGTAGTACTCGTAGTAGGGGCTGCGCCAAAGCTCACGTTGGTACTCCACCGCCGATTCCTCGACGGACAGACTCTTCTCTACCTCGACCTCAGCCACACGCAACTCCTCCTCCCGGCGCTCCTGGATCTCCGCCGCCTCCTACATCTCCAGCTCCCGATCGGCGATCTCATGAGGAAGCAGGTGCTCCATGGACACCGCCGTCTTTTCGGACGTGGGTTGCATGCTGGATTCCGAGGTGGCCTGGAATATCTTGGTGTGTGCGTCCTTGATCTTGGTGTGGATGGCCTCGACCTGAGCCAGGGCGACATCGCGGCACGGATGACAGCTCAAGCGCTCTCGGCGTTTGCAGCCACCATCGCAGCAGCTGCTGCAGCGGTATCGGCTGCTTGATAACCCACAAGTATAGGGGATCACAATTGTTTTCGAGGGTAGAGTATTCAACCCAAATTTATTGATTCGACACAAGGGGAGCCAAAGAATATTCTCAAGTATTAGCAGTTGAGTTGCCAATTCAACCACACCTGAAAGACTTAGTATCTGCAGCAAAGTATATAGTAGCAAAGTAGTATGGAAGTAACGATATGAGGGCAAAAGTGTGATGAGCAGTTTTTGTAGCAATCGTAATAAAGGGCAGCGGAAAAGTAACTAAGCAAAGATCAATATGTGAAAAGCTCGTAGGCAATGGATCAATGATGGATAATTATGTCGGATGTGATTCCTCATGCAACAGTTACAACATAGGGTGACACAGAACTAGCTCCAGTTCATCAATGTAATTTAGGCTTGTATTCCGAATATAGTCATACGTGCTTATGGAAAAGAACTTGCATCACATCTTTTGTCCTACCCTCCTGTGGCAGCGGGGTCCTATTGGTAACTAAGGGATATTAAGGCCTCCTTTTAATAAAGTACCAGACCAAAGCATTAACACTTAGTGAATACACGAATTCCTCAAACTACGGTCATCACTGGGAGCGGTCCCGATTATTGTCACTTCGGGGTTGCCGGATCATAACACATAGTAGGTGACTATTGACTTGCAAGATAGGATCAAGAACTCACATATATTCATGAAAACATAATAGGTTCAGATCTAAATCATGGCACTCGGGCCCTAGTGACAAGCACTAAGCGTAGCAAAGTCATAGCAACATAAATCTTAGAACATAATGGATACTAGGGATCAAACCCTAAAAAATCTAACTCGATTACATGGTAAATCTCATCCAACCCATCACCTTACAACAAGCCTATGATGGGATTACTCACGCACACCGGTGAGCATCATGAAATTGGTGATGGAGGATGGTTGATGATGACGATGGACACGTATTCCCCTCTCCGGAGCCCCGAACAGACTCTAGATCAGCCCTCCCGAGGAAGATTACGGCTTGGCGGCGGCTCCGTATCGTAAAACGCAATGAATCCTTGTCTCTGATTTTTTTCTCCCCGAAAGTGAATATATGGAGTTGGGGTTGAGGTCGGTGGAGTCCTAGGGGACCCACGAGGTAGGGGGCGCGCCCCAGGGGGGCGCGCTGCACCCTCATGGACAGGGTGTGGGCCCCCTGATGCTGATTCTTTCGCTAATATTTTTCATTAATTCCAAAATGTGTCTCCGTGGATTTTCAGGTCGTTGCGAGAACTTTTATTTCTACACAAAAATAACACCATGTTAGTTCTGCTGAAAACAGTGTCAGTCCGGGTTAGTTCCATTCAAATCATGCAAGTTAGAGTCCAAAAGAAGGGCAGAAGTGTTTGGAAAAGTACATACGTTGGAGACGTATCAACTCCCCCAAGCTTAAACCTTTGCTTGTCCTCTAGCAATTCAGTTGACAAACTGAAAGTGATAAAGAAATACTTTTACAAACTCTGTTTGATCTTGTTGTTGTAAATATGTAAAGCCAACATTCAAGTTTTTAGCAGAGATTATGAACTAACCATATTCACAATAACATTTAGGTCTCATGTTTACTCATATAAATGGCATAATCAACTAGCGAGCACTAATAATAAATCTCGGATGACAACACTTTCTCAAAACAATCATAACATGATATAACAAGATGGTATCTTTCTAGCCCTTTCTGAGACCGCAAAACATAAATGCAGAGCACCCCAGAAGATCAAGGACTGACTAGACATTGTAATTCATGGTAAAAGAGATCCAGTCACAGTCATACTCAATGTAAATTAATAGCAATGCATGCAAATGACAACGATGCTCTCCAACTGGTGCTTTTTAATAAGAGGATGATGACACGACATAAAAGTAAATAGATAGGCCCTTCGCAGAGGGAAGCATGGATTTGCAGAGGTGCCAGAGCTCGAGTTTTGAAACAGAGATAAATAATATTTTGGGTGGCATACTTTCATTGTCAACATGACAACCAAGAGATCTCGATATCTTCCATGCTACACACATTATAGGCGGTTCCCAAACAGAATGGTAAAGTTTATACTCCCCCACCACCAACAAACATCAATCCATGGCTTGTCCGAAACAACGGGTGCCGTCCAACTAACAACAATCCTGGGGGAGTTTTGTTTGCAATTATTTTGATTTGATTTGAGCATGGGACTGGGCATCCCGGTTACCGGCCATTTTCTCGTGAGTGATGAGCGGAGTCCACTCATCGTGAGAATAACCCACCTAGCATGGAAGATACAGATAGCCCTAGTTGATACATGAGCTATTCGAGCATACAAAACATAATTTCATTTGAAGGTTTAGAGTTTGGCACATACAAATTTACTTGGAACGGCAGGTAAATACCGCATATAGGAAGGTATGGTGGACTCATATGGAATAACTTTGGGGTTTATGAAAATGGATGCACAAGCAGTATTCCCGCTTAGTACAAGTGAAGGCTAGAAAGAGACTGGGAAGCGACCAACTAGAGAGCGATAACAGTCATGAACATGCATTAAGATTAATCAACAATGAGTGCAAGCATGAGTAGGATATAAATCACCATGAACATAAATATCGTGGATGCTATGTTGATTTTGTTTCAACTACATGCGTGAACATGTGCCAAGTCAAGCCACTCGAATCGTTCAAAGGAGGATACCACCGTATCATACCACATCACAACCATTTTAATAGCATGTTGGCACGCTAGGTAAACCATTATAAACTCCTAGCTAATTAAGCATGGCCTGAGCAACTATAATCTCTAATTTTCATTGCAAACATGTTTCATTCATAATAGGCTGAATCAGGAACGATGAACTAATCATATTTACAAAAACAAGATAGGTCGAGTTCATACCAGCTTCTCTCATCTCAATCAGTCCATCATATATCGTCATTATTGCCTTTCACTCGCACGACCGACCGGTGTGGATAATAATAATAGTTGACGTGCATTGGACTAAGCTGGAATCTGCAAGCATTTAATACAAGGGAGAAGACAAGGTAATATGGGCTCTTAATTAAATCAACAATAATGCATATGAGAGCCACTCAACTTTTTCATCATGGTCTTCTCCTCTCGACCCCCAAAGAAAAGAAAAGAAATAAAACTATTTACACGGGAAAGCTCCCAACAAGCAAAAGAAGAGCGAGAAATCTTTTTGGGTTTTCTTTTAATTACTACTACTACAGGCATGGAAAGTAAACTAGCTAAAAGCTACAACTAATTTTTTTTTGGTTTTTCTTAAGGTTTTTCAAACACACAAGAAGAAGGCTTAGAAAAGAAAATAGACTATCATGGATAGTACAATGAAAAAGTATGAGCACCAACAACTGGTAAGAGTGTGTGAACATGAATGTAATGTCGGTGAGAAATACGTACTCCCCCAATCTTAGGCTTTTGGCCTAAGTTGGTCTATGCCCACGGATCGAAGCTACTTTCTCCGGTGTACTGAGGAGGGTCCTCAGGGTGCCACTGATTGGCAATCTCCTTCGGATCCCACTGATAAACAGACTGTCGATAAGGGTCAAGTGGTGGCTCAGGCTCAGGCTCTGGGACTTGTGTCAGCCTCCAGTATGCATAAATGGCCTCGGGCAAGATAAGGTACGTGCCTGAAAGTATGTTAAACAAAGAGGGTGCAGGCAAGGTAATAGTCTCACAGTGAGTTTTATCAAATATCAAATTATACTTAAGCATCTTCTTCTTATTTTTAACAATAAATTCATGTGCTACCATACTCTTATAATCTATAAAAATAGGGGGCAACAACTTTTCCTCTTTCTCATAATGCCTAATAGGTATCTCAAAGTGTTTAGCAAGGCGTGAAGCAAAGATGCCTCTGAAGATGGGGCCCTTTGTACGGTTCAGACTTAATCGTTTAGCAACAATAGCGCCTAAGCTGAAAGTTGTATCACGAAACAAAGCATGGCGCAAAATGACAAGATCAGGTGCACTAAGATTTCCACTGTTCCCGCGACCAATTAAGCATCTACTAGCAAATATCGCAAAGTAACGTAGAACAGGAAAAATGTATACTAGTAATTCTTGCATCGGAAACTTTCCTCATTTCCCTTACAACAATTCTATCAATAAATCCATCCACATCACTACGATGTGGTTCCTCGATGCTGCCCACAAAGGGTATCTTGTAGACCCGACAGACTAGGCACCGTGGCCGGGTATGCCAAGCGTCGCCCGTTTGGTGGGCTTGGAACCCTGTACACATCGTTTGGAGCCGTGAGCGACACCCTGGCCGGATCTCCTTGCGGATGGAACCCGAATAGGCGATAAACCTGGACTAGAGACTTGTGTGGTTAGTCAAGTCGTGGCCGACTCCCTCGCCAGGCTTCCGCTTGAAGGTTGCCGAGATACACGACGTGTACATGGTGGTAAGTGGCGAGAGCGTGTGTGAAGAAGTACACCCCTACAGGGTTAACATCATCTATTCGAATAGCCGTGTCCGCGGTAAAGGACTTCTGGGTTGCCTGTGCAGTTCATAGACAAGTGAAAGTGGATACTCTAAAATGTGCAAGATAAGCGTGAGTGCTATGGATGGTGTTCCCGTAGGGAGACGGGAGCGGACCCATAGAAGTGTATTGATATGGTGAATATGTGGACTCGTGTGCGCCACCTCAAAAGAGTTACTTGCAGTCGTAGTGTAGGATAGCCACCGAGTCAAAGCTGGCTTGCTGCAGTCAAACTCCACCACCCCCTTTGTTGATACTGATGCATATGTAGATAGTTCTGATGTAAGTCTTGCTGGGTACATTTGTACTCACGTTTGCTTAATTTATGTTTTGCGCAGAGACTTCCGTCTCGCTAGTAGTTCAGCGTGGACTTGACGTTTAGCTTGTTACCTCAGCTACGATCTTGTGCCCTCGGCAAGATCTGGTAGATAGTCGCTTCTCAGCCTTTTTCATTTGTAGATGTCTGTACTCAGACATGTTAAGCTTCCGCATGTGCTTGTTGCTTGTATGCTCAGACGTTGGGTCATGAGACCCATGTTTGTAATATCTCGCTCCTCGGAGCCTAATGAATAAATACTTGAGTCGTAGAGTTATGCTGTGATGCCATGTTGTATTTACACATATCGAGCATATTGTGAGTATGATTGAAATGCTTGGTATGTTTGGGATCCGACAACCTAGTTGTTTCTCCTTGGTAGCCTCTCTTATGGGGAAATGTAGTCTTGTGCTTCCATGAGCCATAGTAGTCCGCTGACCCGGTTCACGGAGTCACGCTAGCCTAGCACTACTGCTCGGAACACTTGGTAGCGGCATGTGATTCACTTCGTTCTGTGTACATCGCCCTTCGGGAAATGTCACGGTGACATCCGAGTCCTGCCTAGCCTGCTACAGCCCGGGTTCCCTGAGTCCTGTTAGCCCAGTGCTACAGCCCGGATTTGCACGCTGTTGACCGACATGCTCGATGTTGATTCATGTATGCCTGTCCCCGTAAGTTAGTGCCACTTTGCGACTAGTCATGTCGGCCCGGGTTCTCGGTCATATGGATGCTAGCGACACTATCATATACGTGAGCCAAAAGACGCAAACGGTCCCGGGCCATGGTAAGGCGACACCCATGGGAATACCGTGCGTGAAGCCGCAAAGTGATATGAGGTGTTACAGGCTAGATCAGTGCGACTTAGAATCGGGGTCCTGACAGCTGTGGTATCAGAGCCTAACTGCCTGTAGGATTACCAAGCCAAACCGGTCGAAGTTGTGTCTAGAAATGCTTTAGTTATATAAGGGAATTGATTGTTTAAGGGAACGTAAGGCTCTTTTTACTCCTTTATATTATGCCCTTCTGATCTGAGTTATCCTCTTCTCTTCTACGGGGATTAAGAACTAGGCTTTCTCTTCTTTCTATCAGGATCACGTCTTACTATTCCGTAGACTTATAGGAATGATGGATTCAAGCCCGAGTTCAGTTCCTACTACTTCTGTGTGTTGACAGTTCATCTCAGAACTTTGATATTGTGATGTTAAGTGGTTATGCCACCATTTTTGTAGGATGTCTCAAATCTTTTTCGAGCATTTACAGCCGTTATGATGTCCGAGTCATCCCAGGTTTCTAAACAATCTGATGCATTTGCATATCCTTTCTTTCCGTTCCCGATGTCCTTTTGGTCAGAATAAGCACACTAATCAATGAGTTGAGGTACTCTATTGCCTCGGTATATATGTTGGGGTTATTATTATGACCCTAGGTGTCTAGAGTACCACCTAGTAAGCTAGCCATGATTTGTGTTCCCGGTGTGATGATTCTGGCCGTCATTCTCGAAAGCATCCCGTGATGCCATTTAGTTAGTAGGCTTTCTATTCCTGGTTTCTTGAACCAAAATTCACCCTACTCACCTCATGTTGGTAGTGTTTGCTCGTACCTTTAGGATATTAGTAACCTTTGCGATAGTCCTCGAGGTCCGTGGTATTTCCTTCTTCCAAATATCATGAACTGCTTATGGCAAAAGTTCTTCTGAACCAAAAGATCACAACCAGAGTGCTCTTAATGGGTTCTCCATTCTACATTGTGATTCTGCCAGTTCTACCTTTCTGCATGGGTTATCCGGAAGAAACCTGTTGAACTTGGTTCGACATACTAATCTATGCATCCACAACTCAGAAAGTTATATGTTCCTTGAGCTTACCCTCCTCAGCTGTATTCCGAACCTAGTCTATCAATTGATAGCCAGGAATAGTTGTGCATTCGTGTTCATCGATGCCTATTATTCTTGTGGTCCGTCAAGCCATTTTATTCCGGAATAACTAGGAGAAACAAACTCCAGTACCTCATCCATTTCTAGGATTGGGTCAAAGCAGTTGTATTCCGCAGATCAAATGCAATCAAGCTTTTGTTCTATTCTACCCTGAAGTATTACCCACTTTATGTCAGGAACGTCATGAGAATTGCACCATCTCTTATGAATTCTTGACGCAGTGATACTTCTCGCCATCATTGCTTCATTCATCGGTTCCGTGTTATTGTAACCGGAATGCCGACAAGTGTACTGTGATGTGCGAAAATCAATACTCCTAGCAACTCCGTTGCTTGGTAGTTAATGGATAATACTCTCATTCTTAGTGTGCTGGTTATTGAATCATCATCCTAAGATTGACCGTGCTACCTAGTCCATATCTCCGGGTGCACTCATCGACCAAGGAGTTAGGATTGTGACAATCCCTCGCTCCTTGATCATATCGTCTTGCCCTGAAAAGCAAGATTGTTCTCGAGCTTAATAACATATCGGCGGTTCGTGATTTTCCGAATATCTTCTCGGAAGTATTACCGGGTTGTTTCCTGACTGTTATGTTGAGCTCGTGATCATGTTGGTTTTCTTCTAAAACACCCATTCTCCAAGAATCTGTGTTGAATACCCTGAGCTAGTTGGTTAAGCCAACAACAACTTGGAGAGTTGGAAGATAAAATCTTGCCTAACTTAGTTCATTCCGAAGGGATACTCTTGTGTAGTGTGTGTTGAAGAAAGATGATATCTTCATCGATTGGTCCCTGTGATCAGTTGTTGGACCTATTGCCTTATCAGTCCTTTGATTTGAGTGTGGGCTATCATCAAATCAAGTTAGAACCAACGATATTCGTAATGTTGTCTTACTCGTGGTTGATCCCTCGAGCATACACCATTACATCTTTTGGTCTGACCAATACTATCACCGTGTTCACATGATGGCGGAAGTCCAGTGATATGGAAATTCCGATGAGTTGTTGTTGAGCCCATCGGCAGCATTTTGTCTCCCCCATGACTCATGTTGAATATCAACCTAGTGTTGGAAACTTTTATAAGCATTATCTTCATGTCCCGTTCATGAAGCATATGTTGGATGAAAGAAGTGACTTCCTCTAATTCACGTGCATTTGGTGCAAGTTGCCGCCGTGAGTTCGAGAAAGATTGTTTTTTCTTCCTCTGGAACCATCCCAAGTCAGTCATGCATATGTGCAAAGTATTCTATGGTTTGGAGACTTGCAACCTTCATTCTATATGTATCCCTAGCACACCAAGCCACTGATTGACTTGTTCAAGAAAAACGGAGTCTGTTCTAAGGTTAATCCTTTGGACTTCCACGCGTGGAGACTTCGATATCCTTGTCGATGGTTCCCCACCTGAACTCGGTAGTGCTTCATTATAAGAATACTATGTGGTCATGATTGTCTGCGACAGTATGTTCACATGTGTGTAGCAGAATCAACTCATGTTTTGGAGCTTGCTATCGTAGTTCATTTCCCGAGAATCTCGCAACGTCATCTCGTCGATTTGTGTTGCAAACTTTCATTTTTCCTTCTAGACTTGATGAGTCTGGAATATCCTGCTACCAGCTAGATTTGAATCTCAGGCAAATATGATGGTTGGAACTTTTCCAAGATCTATGACGTAGGTTCTGGCAAGGTTGATGTTTGGCCGACACAACTAGTTGGAAGACCTATTATTGTAGTATCTTGATTGAGCAAGTTGACCAATCTTCTCCATGAGGAATTCGAGTGACTTATTATAGAAGTTGTTCCTTATGGATCCTTTGTATTCCGAAGTCCGACCTTTACTTGATGGCCATGTCGATGCTTTTAAGCATGATCGTGGTACCTAGTACATCAAGGAGAACATTAGAAGCGGAGTGCTAAATGTCCCTCGGCCGATCATCCAGATTTGCTTCTTTGGCATTGCTAAGGAAAAATCTGAGAAAGTGATGTCCTCCTTTGCACCTGCATCCTCCATCACTATTCATCATGGTAGTAAGATGTGTTGCCAGGATCCTCGGCACGGATGTTGGTAAAACCTTGATGACCATGGAAATGCTCAAGTTTTTGAGAGCACACTCAGTCACTAGGTTATATCCTCGGTATCAATTGCAATGTGCCTCCCGTTTGCCGAGTTGTTCTATAACCATAGTTTCCTTTCCGAGCTGAGTATGCAATTTCCCCGAACCCCCTTCAAACGATCATCGTGAATAGCTTGATCTTCGAGAAGATCGATTCTTCTCGAGTTTTTCCTTTCTTCTCATGGTCATGTTGGATGAAGTTCTCAAAGCAAGACGTCGAGATCAAGATGATGCAATGAATCAACATCTTCGAGAAGGACAGTTGGATCGAGGAGATCGTGTTAGCTTTGTGTCCCCTCTGGCTTCTTACCTCACGACTTGAATCTCGGGACGAGATTCTTGTTTAGTGGGGGCGAGTTGTCACATCCCTAGTCCTGGTATGCACTAGGCTAGCCCTTCATGTGTGCATCATGTTTGAATTTTCAAATGAACTTGAAATGGGGGATGTTCAAACCCTAGCATAAAAAGGAATCCACCAGGTTCAACTAAAATATTTTTCAGTTAATCCAAATGGCTTTAAAAAATGTTCATCATTTCTGGAAAATGCTAGATACAATAATCAGAGGTTTCGAACATTTTTCCGTGACATATTTGGGCTCTGAATTAAATCATATAGTATTTGCATTTGGGCATTTAAATGCTATAAATATTTTTAAATGCTCCACCAATTTTGGAATTAGTTGAGGGCCTCTGGAATAATTTATTTAGTGCCCATAACTATTTTCAGAATTTTTAAATGTGATTTGGTTTGAAAACCAAATTAAAACAAATTTGGAAAAATAGAAAACAAAAACTTAAATAAAAGAGAGAGAGAGAAGGAGCTTACCTGGCCACTTACCTGGCGCAGCCCACCTGGCAGCCCACTGGCCGCCCAAGATCGTCTTGGCCCGTGCCGACCACCTGCTTCTTCTTGCCGCAGGCAGAGAGGAGCGCACCACAAGACGCCGAGCTCGCCACGCAGCTCCTCGCCGCCTGCCCGCTTGGACAGCGTGGCCACGCCCGGCCACTCCTCGGCGCCGCCCGACCCGCCGACACCCCATTCTCCCTGGTCTCTCCTCGTCCTCTCCCTCTATGGCCGATCGCGCCAGAAGCCGCCGCCGCCGTAGTCGACACCACCGCCATCCCTTGCCCGTTGTTGCTTCCTCTAGCTCCGCCTTGATGCCGTGAAGCTCCAAGCCAAAGAACGCGCCCGCGGATGCCCTGCAGCATCGTCACCGTCGCCATCTTCCTCGTCTGCTCCGACAAACGCCATCGCTTGATTCGCCGACCTCTTAGCGTCCCCGAGCACGCTGAGCTACTCATCGGCCTCCCTGTGAGCTCCGTCGCTTTTCCCCTCTCTTCCCCGCATCATTTTCGCCCTCTAGCCGCAGCCTTGAGATCACCCGCGGCCGCCGACCGCCATGACCGGCGAGCCCGTGCTCCCAAGCTTCTCCTGTTCGCTCCGGATGCGCAGGAGCACTAGGAACCCACAGAGCCTCTCCGCGCGGCGTTTGGTCGCCGGAGGGCGAAACCCGAGCCGTTCCGCCGTCGCTGACCTTGCCAGCGGCTTAACTCCGGCCGTGCCGACGTGGCAGTGTCATTAGCGGCTAATGGCGCCACTAATTAACACGTCTAGCGACACTGACATCTGGGCCCCACACCCTTAATTAACCATAATTTAATTTCTGTTTGGTTTTAACTAATCATAGTGGCCCCACACGTCAGCATTGACCTTGCTGACGTGGCCATTGACCGACCCCACCTGTCTATGACTCAAACAACACTGTGTGACTGACCAGTGGACCCCGCTGGTCAGGTTTGACCTAGACCGGGTCAGTTGACCGCTGACGTCACATCGCGCCAGTCGACGTGATAAATCCTTTTCTGGATTTATTCTTATTTAGGAAATTCCAGAAAATAGTGCTAACTTCTAAAAATCATATAAAATCAACCGTAACTCAAAATGAGATAAATTATATATGAAAAATGATCAGAAAAATCCAATCTATCCATATGTACCATTTTCATGCATGTTAGAACAACTTATAACTGCTGTTTAGGACAAATCATATAAATGGCATTTGAATAATCACATATGGAGTTGAATTTGAATCTTTGGTTCAAACCAATTTCATTTAATCTGGTTGCTAGTTGCTTTAGCTCAAAACACATCATATTACCATGTCACATTCATGCATCATATTGTTGCATTGCATTGATTGTGTTCTTCCTTGTTTGTCGGTGTTTGTCCCCTCTCGATAGACGTGGTTCCGATGATGTGATCGATGACACCGATGAAGATCTATACTATCTTCAGAAGTGCCAGGCAAGCAAAACCCCCTTGTTCATTCCGATATAATCCCACTCTCTCGCTCCTTCTCTCTTTTACTGCATTAGGACAACAACGATTCATCTGTTACTTGCTGCGGTAGTTGAACCCCTTTATCCTCTGCATGACCTGTCATTGCCACAGTAAATAGATGAAACCCACTAGCATGAGTAGGAGTTGTTTGAGCCCTGATGTGCCTACTCATTCATGCTTGTTTGTCATGCCTGCTACTGCTTAGAGTTGAGTCAGGTCTGATTCATCGGGGATGAATTGGAGGTGTGTGAACATGTCCTACTGTGTGAGAGCTACGCGTGTGAACACGATTTGGTAAAGGTAGCGGTGAGAGGCCATGTAAGAGTACATGGTGGGTTGTCTCATTGTAGCCGTCCTCAGGAACCGAGTTCTGTGTTTGTGATCCATGAACAGTTACTACCACACATTGGGTTCCGGTAACTCGACCCCTCTCGACTTATTAATCAACTCGATCTCTGTCCAGGAGTTGCAACTAGTTTCTGGTATTTGTAGGTTGTGTTAGTAGTCTACCAAGTGGCACCCGGTACAGGTGGGCTTGGGACAGACTAGGAACCGTGGCCGGGTATGCCAAGCCTCGCCCGTTTGGTGGGTTCGAACCCTGTACACATCGTTTGGGGCCGTGAGCGACACCCCGGCCGGATCTCCTTGCGGATGGAACCCGAATAGGCGATAAACCTGGACTAGAGACTTGTGTGGTTAGTTAGGTCGTGGCCGACTCCCTCGCCAGGCTTCCGCTTGAAGGTTGCCGAGATACACGACATGTACATGGTGGTAAGTGGCGAGAGCGTGTGTGAAGAAGTACACCCCTGTAGGGTTAACATCATCTATTCGAATAGCCGTGTCCGCGGTAAAGGACTTCTGGGTTGCCTGTGCAGTTCATAGACAAGTGAAAGTGGATACTCTAAAATGCGCAAGATAAGCGTGAGTGCTATGGATGGCGTTCCCGTAGGGAGACGGGAGCGGATCCATAGAAGTGTATTGATATGGTGAATATGTGGACTCGTGTGCGCCACCTCAAAAGAGTTACTTGCAGTCGTAGTGTAGGATAGCCACCGAGTCAAAGCTGGCTTGCTGCAGTCAAACTCCACCACCCCCTTTGTTGATACTGATGCATATGTAGATAGTTCTGATGTAAGTCTTGCTGGGTACATTTGTACTCACGTTTGCTTAATTTATGTTTTTGCAGAGAGACTTCCGTCTCGCTAGTAGTTCCGCGTGGACTTCGACGTTTAGCTTGTTACCTCAGCTACGATCTTGTGCCCTCGGCAAGATCTGGTAGATAGTCAGGCTTCTCAGCCTTTTTCATTTGTAGATGTCTGTACTCAGACATGTTAAGCTTCCACATGTGCTTGTTGCTTGTATGCTCTATACGTTGGGTCATGAGACCCATGTTTGTAATATCTCGCTCCTCGGAACCTAATGAATAAATACTTGAGTCGTAGAGTTATGTTGTGATGCCATGTTGTATTTACACATATCGAGCATATTGTGTGTATGATTGAAATTCTTGGTATGTGTGGGATCCGACAACCTAGTTGTTTATCCTTGGTAGCCTCTCTTATGGGGAAATGTAGTCTTGTGCTTCCATGATCCATAGTAGTCCGCTACAGCCAGTTCACCGAGTCCTGCTAGCCCAAAGACTACTGCTCCTAACACTTGATAGGCGGCATGTGATTCACTTCGTTCTGTGTTCCATCCCTTGGGAAATGTCACGGTGACATCCGAGTCCTGCCTAGCCTGCTACAGCCGGGTTCCCGAGTCCCGTTAGCCCAAAGCTACAGCCGGATTCGCACGTTGTTGACCGACATGCTCGATGTTGATTCATGTATGCCTGTCCCCGTAAGTTAGTGCCACTTTGGGTTCACGACTAGTCATGTCGGCCCGGGTTCTCGGTCATATGGATGCTAGCGACACTATCATATACGTGAGCCAAAAGACGCAAACGGTCCCGGGCCATGGTAAGGCGATACCCGTGGGAATACCGTGCGTGAGGCCGCAAAGTGATATGAGGTGTTACAGGCTAGATCGGTGTGACTTAGAATCGGGGTCCTGACAGCGGGGATGCGTAAAACCCTAGTCCTGCTTTGGTGGGTGTATTTCTGAGAGTTCTTGAGCTCTCGAACTAGCTGTGGTTGATACGTCTCCGTCGTATCTATAATTTTTGATTGTTCCATGCCAATATTATTCACTTTCATATACTTTTTGGCAACTTTTATATTATTTTGGGACTAACATATTGATCCGATTGCTCAATGCGGTTCAGTCATTGCATGTTTTATGTTTCGCAGAATATCCATATCAAACGGAGTCCAAACGGGATAAAAACGGAAAGAGCTTATTTTTGGAAAATATGGAAAATTCCGGAAGAAAAATCCACGCAAGACGGTGCCCGAGGTGGTCACGAGGTAGGGGCGCTGACCCCCTCGGGCGCGCCCTACCTCGTGAGCCCACCGTAAGGCGGTTGATGCTCTTCTTTGCCGCAAGAAAGCTAATATTCGGAAAAAATCACGGCGAAGGTTTCAGGCCAATCGGAGTTACAGATCTCCATATATCGCCAAACGGTGAAACAGAGCCGTAATGTAACGCAGAAAAAATAGAGATAGATCCAATCTCGGAGGGGCTCTCACCCCTCCCAACCCATGGGAGCCAAGGAACAGAGGGGAAACCCTTCTCCCATCTAGGGAGAAGGTCAAGGAAGAAGAATAAGGAGGGGGGCTCTCTCCCCCTCGCTTCCCTTGGCGCCGGAACGCCGCCGGGGGCCATCATCATCACCGCGATCTACACCAACACCGCCGTCATCTTCACCAACATCTCCATCACCTTCCCCCTTCTATATTCAGCAGTCCACTCTCCCGCAACCCGCTGTACCCTCTACTTGAACATGGTGCTTTATGCTTCATATTATTATCCAATGGTGTGTTGCCATCCTATGATGTCTGAGTAGATTTTCGTTGTCCTATCGGTGGTTGATGAATTGCTATGATTGATTTAATTTGCTTGTGGTTATGTTGCTGTCCTTTGGTGCCCATCATATGAGCTGCCACGCGGATCACACCGTAGGGTTAGTTGTATGTTGATAGGACTATGTATTGGAGGGCAAGAGTGATGAAGCTTCAACCTAGCATAGAAATTGATGCATACAGGATTGAAGGGGGACCAATATATCTTAATGCTATGGTTGGGTTTTACCTTAATGAACGTTAGTAGTTGCGGATGCTTGCTAATAGTTCCAATCATAAGTGCATAGAATTCCAAGTAAGGGATAACATGCTAGCAGTGGCCTCTCCCACATAAAACTTGCTATCGGTCTAGTAAAGTAGTCTATTGCTTAAGGGACAATTTCGCCACACCTACCATCACTTTTCCACACTCGCTATATTTACTTTAGTTGTGTCTTTACCTTAGCAGCCCCTAGTTTTATTTTCGTGCTCTTTACTTTCTTGCAAGCCTATCCGAAAACACCTACAAGGTACTTCTAGTTTCATACTTGTTCTAGGTAAAGTAAACGTTAAGCATGCGTAGAGTTGTATCGATGGTCGATAGAACTTGAGGGAATATTTGTTCTACCTTTAGCTCCTCGTTGGGTTCGACACTCTTACTTATCGAAAACTGTTGCGATCCCCTATACTTGTGGGTTATCAAGACCTTTTTCTGGCGCTGTTGTCGGGGAGCAATAGCGTGGGGTGAATATTCTCGTGTGTGCTTGTTTGCTTTATCACTAAGTAATTTTTATTTGCTGTTTTTAGTTGTTTTCTATCTTTAGTTATTGGTAGGAAACGCAAAATACCAAAAAAATTAGTTGTACCTACAGCTCCAATGGTTGAAGAACCACTCAAAATCTATCACACTACTGAAGCTTTGTGCTCGTGCTGAAACCCCAACTAGCTTAGTTGAGGGCAAATCTTTAGATGAGCATGCTTGTTATGTGCGACACCGTATATCTGAAAAAGGGAAACTATTATGGGATCAAAGTCAACGTTTGCAATGCTATGCTTGGAATTTATGCTATTATTATGATTTTACTTGTTGTTCTGAAAACCCTAAGAAACACCTTCCCTACCAATGTGAGTTTATTTATAATGGAATCTTATCCTCGTATGCTAAGGGTGTTTATAATTACTATGATGTTCAACAAATTGAAGAATTTGCTGCTTTTAAGGGTGCTTACGAAATTGCTTCTTTGATTGAAATGTATGGTGCTACTCTTTACGAATCTGAAAATTTTTCCGTACTTAAATATTTCTATGATAATTATGCTTCTAATCCTTATGTTAAACCATATATTGAGAACTACTCCGCTGTCCAAGAAGAGACTAATATTTTGTAGGAAGCTATGGAAGAAGAAATTGATGAAACTGTGAGCTCATTGGATGAAAAAGATGATGAGGAGAGCGAAGAACAAAAGGAGGAAGAGCGGATTAGCTACCCGTGACCACCTTCTAATGAGAGTAACCCTCCAACTCATACATTATTTAATTCCCCTTTGTGCTTACCGAAGGATGATTGTTATGATGACTGTTATGATCCCTATGATTCTTTTGAAATATCCCTTTTTGATGATGCTTGCTATGCTTGTGGCCAAGATGCCAATATGAATTATGCTTATGGAGATGAACTTGCTATAGTTCCTTATGTTATGAATGAAATTGTTGCTATTGCACCCACGCATGATAGTCCTATTATCTTTTTGAATTCTCCAAACTACACTATATCGGAGAAGTTTGCACTTATTAAGGATTATATTGATGGGTTGCCTTTTACCGTTGCACATGATGATTTTTATAGATATAATATGCATGTGCTTGCTGCTCCTACTTGCAATTATTATGAGAGAGGAACTATATCTCCACCTCTCTATGTTTCCCATACGATAAAATTGCAAGAAACTGTTTATACTATGCATTGGCCTTTACTATGTGTGCATGAATTGTTCTTTTATGACATGCCGATGCATAGGAAGAGAGTTCGACTTCTTCATTACATGATATATGTTACTTTGTGCTCACTACTAAATGCCAAATCATTGTTAATTAAAATTGGCTTTGATATACCTTGGGATCCGGGTGGATTCATTACTTGAGCACTATATGCCTAGCTTAATGGCTTTAAAGAAAGCGCTGCCAGGGAGACAGCCCAGAAGTTTTAGAGAGTCATTTATTTCTGTTTAGTTCTTTCATATAGTTTAAAAACAACAAAAATAAAGACGGGAACCCAAAACTTTTTCAAAAAGAAAAGTGAAAGTGAGAGAGACGAGCATTGTGAAAGTGGGGGACGTCCTTGAACTTTGTTCATGCCCATGGGAACTTTGTGAATCTTAATTACATAAACTTTTCAATAAAAATAATTATGCCCTTGTACAATTCCATTGTATTATAAAAATAATGTGCCAAGGTTTGCCTTTAGGATGTTTACAATGCTTGTTGGTTTGTGCGGTGCAGGACAGAAACTTTGGCTGTAGTGCGCGAATTTTAATTTTTTACTGAAACATCAAATGGTTCTGATTCTTTTTGCACTGTCTTGGTGTACAACCTTTTTATTTTTCCTAATTTTGGCAGAATTGTTGAGGTATCAGAAGTATGGTGAATGTTCAGATTGCTACAGACTGTTCTGTTTTAGACAGATTCTGTTTTTTATGCATAGTTTGCTTGTTTTGATGAAACTATCAATTTATATCAGTGGATTAAGCCATGAAAAAATTATATTACAATAGAAACAATGCAAAAACAAAATATGAATTGGTTTGCAACAGTACTTAGAGTGGTGATTTGCTTTATTATACTAACGAATCTTACCGAGTTTTCTGTTGGAGTTTTGAGTGGATGAAGTGTTCGATGATCGAGGATGTTTTGATGTGAGAAGAAGGAAGAGAGGCAAGAGCTCAAGATTGGGGACGCTCGAGGCAACCCAAGTAAATATTCAAGGAGACTCAAGCGTCTAAGCTTGGGGATGCTGGGGAGGCATCCCCTCTTTCTTCAACAAGTATCGGTATGTTTTCGGATTCGTTTCGTTCATGCGATATGTGCAAGTCTAGGAGTGTCTTTTGCTTTTATGTTTTTATTTTTCTTTTATGCACCATGCTGGTATGAGATAGACCTTGGTTGATTTATAGAATGCTCATTGCACTTCACTTAAATCTTTTGAGTATGGCTTTATAGAATGCTTCATGTGCTTCACTTATATGATTTGAAGTTTGGATTGCCTGTTTCTCTTTACATAGACAACCGCCATTTGTAGAATGCTCTTTTGCTTCACTTATATTTGTTAGAGCGCGGGCACATCTTTTGTAGAAATAATTAAACTCTCTTGCTTCACTTATATCTATTTAGAGAGATGACAGGAATTGGTCATTCACATGGTTAGTCATAAAATCCTACATAAACTTGTAGATCGCTGAATATGATATGTTTGATTCCTTGCAATAGTTTTGCGATATAAAGATGGTGATATTAGAGTCATGCTAGTTGAGTAATTGTGAAATTGAGAAATACTTGTGTTGAGGTTTGCAAGACCCATAGCATTCACGTATGGTGAACCGTTATGTAACGAAGTCGGAGCATGAGGTGTTTATTGATTGCCTTCTTTATGAGTGGCGGTCGGGGACGAGCGATGGTCTTTTCCTACCAATCTATCCCCCTAGGAGCATGCGCGTAGTACTTTGTTTTGATGACTAATAGATTTTTGCAATAAGTATGTGAGTTCTTTATGACTAATGTTGAGTCCATGGATTATACGCACTCTCACATTTCCATCATTGCTAGCCTCTTCGGTACCGTGCATTGCCCTTTCTCACCTCGAGAGTTGGTGCAAACTTCGCCGGTGCATCCAAACCCTGTGATACGATATGCTCTATCACACATAAGCCTCATTATATCTTCCTCAAAACAACCACCATACCTACCTATCATGGCATTTCCATAGCCATTCCGAGATATATTGCCATGCAACTTCCATCATCATCATATACATGGCTTGAGCATTCATTGTCATATTGCTTTGCATGATCGTAAGATAGCTAGCATGATGTTTTCATGGCTTGTCCGTTTTTTTGATGTCATTGCTACGCTAGATCATTGCACATCCCGGTACACCGCCGGAGGCATTCATATAGAGTCATATCTTTATTCTAGTATCGAGTTGTAATATCGAGTTGTAAGTAAATAAAAGTGTGATGATCATCATTATTAGAGCATTGCCCCAGTGAGGAAAGGATGATGGAGACTATGATTCCCCCACAAGTCGGGATGAGACTCCGGACGAAAAAAATAAAAAAAATAAAAAAATAAAAAAGAGAAAGGCCAAAAAAAAGAAAGAAGAAAAAAAAAACAAAAAAAAATGAGAGAAAAAGAGAGAAGGGGCAATGTTACTATCCTTTTACCACACTTGTGCTTCAAAGTAGCACCATGTTCTTCATATAGAGAGTCTCTTGAGTTATCACTTTCATATACTAGTGGGAATTTTCATTATAGAACTTTGCTTGTATATTCCTACGATGGGCTTCCTCAAATGCCCTAGGTCTTCATGAGCAAGCAAGTTGGATGCACACCCACTTAGTTTTAGTTTGAGCTTTCATACACTTATAGCTCATAGTGCATCCGTTGCATGGCAATCCCTACTCCTCACATTGACATCAATTGATGGGCATCTCCATAGCCCGTTGATACGCCTAGTTGATGTGAGACTTTCTCCTTTTTTGTCTTCTCCACATAACCCCCACCTAAAGGTGCTATGTCCATGGCTCACGCTCATGTATTGCGTGAAAGTTGAAAAGGTTTGAGAATGTCAAAAGTATGAAACAATTGCTTGGCTTGTCATCGGGGTTGTGCATGATGTGAATGCTTTATGTGGTGAAGATGGAGCATAGCCAGATTATATGATTTTGTAGGGATGAGCTTTCTTTGGCTATGTTATTTCAATAAGACATAATTGCTTGGTTGGTATGCTTGAAGTATTATTGTTTTTATGTCAAAGTATAGACTATTGCTTTGAATCACTCGTGTCTTAATATTCATGCCATGATTAGACATATGATCAAGATTATGCTAGGTAGCATTCCACATCAAAAATTATTCTTTTTTATCATTTACCTACTCGAGGACTAGCAGGAATTAAGGTTGGGGATGCTGATACGTCTCCGTCGTATCTATAATTTTTGGTTGTTCCATGCCAATATTATTCACTTTCATATACTTTTGGCAACTTTTATATTATTTTGGGACTAACATATTGATCCGATTGCTCAGTGCAGTTCACATCATTGCATGTTTTATGTTTCCCAGAATATCCATATCAAACGGAGTCCAAACGGGATAAAAATGGATGGAGCTTATTTTTGGAAAATATGGAAAATTCCGTAAGAAAAATCCACGCGAGACGGTGCCCGAGGTGGTCATGAGGTGGGGGGGCGCGCCTGACCCCCTGGGCACGCCCCCTACCCTCATGAGCCCACCGTAAGGCGGTTGATGCTCTTCTTTTGCCGCAAGAAAGCTAATATTCGGAAAAAAATCACGGCGAAGGTTTCATGCCAATCGGAGTTACGGATCTCCATATATGCATAAAGCGGTGAAACAGAGCGAGCAACGCAGAAAAGAGAGATAGATCCAATCTCGGAGGGGCTCTCACCCCTCCCAAGCCATGGGAGCCAAGGAACAGAGGGGAAACCCTTCTCCCATCTAGGGAGAAGGTGAAGAAAGAAGAAGAAGGGGGCTCTCTCCCCTCGCTTCGATGGCGCCGAGCATGCCGGGGCCATCATCATCACCATGATCTACACCAACACCGCCGTCATCTTCACCAACATCTCCATCACCTTCCCCCTTCTATATTCAGCGGTCCACTCTCCCGCAACCCGTTGTACCCTCTACTTGAACATGGTGCTTTAAGCTTCATATTATTATGCAATGATGTGTCGCCATCCTATGATGTCTGAGTAGATTTTCGTTGTCCTATCGGTGGTTGATGAATTGATATGATTGATTTAATTTGCTTGTGGTTATGTTGCTGTCCTTTGGTGCCCATCATATGAGCACGCGCGTGGATCACACCATAGGGTTAGTTGTATGTTGATAGGACTATGTATTGGAGGGCAAGAGCGACAGAAGCTTCAACCTAGCATAGAAATTGATGCATACGGGATTGAAGGGGGACCAATATATCTTAATGCTATGGTTGGGTTTTACCTTAATGAACGTTAGTAGTTGCGGATGCTTGCTAATAGTTCCAATCATAAGTGCATAGAATTCCAAGTAAGGGATAACATGCTAGCGATGGCCTCTCCACATAAAACTTGCTATCGGTCTAGTAAAGTAGTCAATTGCTTAAGGGACAATTTCGCCACACCTACCATCACTTTTCCACACTCGCTATATTTACTTTAGTTGTGTCTTTACCTAGCAGCCCCTAGTTTTATTTTCGTGCTCTTTACTTTCTTGCAAGCCTATCCGAAAACACCTACAAGGTACTTCTAGTTTCATACTTGTTCTAGGTAAAGTAAACGTTAAGCGTCGTGAGAGTTGTATCGGTGGTCGATAGAACTTGAGGAATATTTGTTCTACCTTTAGCTCCTCGTTGGGTTCGACACTCTTACTTATCGAAAACTGTTGTGATCCCCTATACTTGTGGGTTACCAGTGGTCAGCGCGTGGTTCGAAAGAGCCGAATCCTTCTCCAGTATGCCATGGGCCTCCTTTTATAGTTGTAAGGGGCTGCCACAGTGACACACAGGAGGTGGAAAGGCGCACAGTGCCCTGAGCTTATCGCTCGTATTACAGGACAAGACGCATTAAATGCGTAGCTTAGGTGTCCCCTTGCTTTATTGGGGACGGGCGAGCCCGTCCCTCGTCGCCGCTCCTCCTTGCTTCCGACACGCGCCAGCCAGCGATCGTCTTGGCGCCATGTAGGCATGCAGGCAGCTGAGGTG
Organism: Aegilops longissima; assembly: GCA_021605205.1. Taxonomy (NCBI): domain Eukaryota; kingdom Viridiplantae; phylum Streptophyta; class Magnoliopsida; order Poales; family Poaceae; genus Aegilops; species Aegilops longissima. The sequence goes on along the minus strand of CM038682.1, from coordinate 622,903,241 downwards.
GCGCGGCGGTGGAGTCTTCGAGAAGATCTGCATGCCGCCACGCAGATGCTTGACGAGTTGGCCTGGGAGCTGCATGTTGCCACGCAGGTGCCCGCCCAGCTGGTTGGGCTGGCAGCTGCAGGTGAACAGCGGTGGAAGCTTGGTTGGCGTGGACCTGGTAGTGGCCCTGCTGGCGTCCTTGGTGAGGACCTTGCCGGGTGGCCCGACAAGGGTCTCGCCGTGGCGCGCTGTCGTCGCCGGCAAGAGCCTTGCCGGGGTCTGGTGGCCTTCCTCGGCAAGGATCTTGCCGAGGATCATCGTCTTCTAATCCTCATCTGATCTTGAATATGTCTTCACAAAGAATTGCATGCCACCACAGGGGTGCCTTCCCGAGCCTTGGCCCCACGTGGATGAGGGCGTTGGGGACCGTGGGCTCAAGGGTGGCTCGCTCTGTTGGTGTGGGGCGAGCTGCCCCGGCAAGGGTCTTGCCGGGGGAACCTGCTTCGTCCCTCTGCTCTTTGTGGTCTTGGCCTTGGAGTTGCTCTGTTTGTCTTGGGCTTCGGTCTTCCCTTGGCTTACATCCCCTGCTCTGCTTGGTGCGACCGCGGGCGCGACTCTGACTGCCCGTGCATAGGTAAAGGGGTACAAAAGCATGCCCCTCTTTTTTTACACCGACAGGAGCCCCCGGGCCCGAGCCACACATAAGCGCGACACGTTGTTGGGTTAGGCCCAAAACAGTGCGCGGGCAGGGATGGCAGTTTTTACCGTGGTAAGATTCTTCGCGCGCTCCGCCTCCCGCGACCCGCGCGCGTGGCGCGGCGTGGAGGGGTGTGCGTGACGTGGGCGGCATGCGTGGGGCGGTTTCCACACGCATGCGTCACATCGCAGTAAATGGGCAGCTCGTGCCTTCCCCGTAAAAAGAGGGAGGCGTGGAGGCGCGGCTCATTTACTGAACGGGGCCGAGGCGCAGTGAGGGAGTCCTGGATTAGGGGGTGTCCGTATGGCCGGACAATAACCTTTGGCCGGACTCCTGGACTATGAAGATACAAGATTGAAGACTTCGTCCCGTGTCCGGATGGGACTTTCCTTGGCATGGAAGGCAAGCTTGGCGATACAGATGTAGATCTCCTCCCATTTGTAACCGACTCTATCTAACCCTATGTAACACCCCGGAAGTAACTTTCCATATTTGTAACTCCAACTCTTGCCATTTTCGGCATTGTGATATGATATTCCCTCCGTGGTTGGGTTTTTCTTCATTTTGCATTTTGTCCATGTCATGCATTTTACATCATGTCATCATGTGCATCGCATTTGCATACGTGTTAGCCTCATGATTCGAGCATTTTCCCGTTGTCCGTTTTGCAATCGGCACTCCTATCTCCCCGGCGGCCCTTTTACGTTTTTCCGTGGCGGTACTAAACTTTCTCGGAATGGACGAGGTTTGTCAAGTGGCCTCGGTATACCACCGTAGACCACCGGTCAAGTTTGGTCATTTGGAGCTCGTTTGGTACTCAGCGGTTAACCGCACTCTCGCAAAGGCCTCTTTTAAGTTGCAGCCCAACACCCTTCAAAATAGCCCAATAACCCATCTAAGGCACTTCCATGCTCTCCGTCGTTCGATCACGATCATGTGGTAAAACTACACCTCATTTGGACTCTCCTAGCTCCCTCTATGCCTATTTAAACACCTCCCCGTCCAAATCCGGGTCTTCTTCCTCCCAAACCCTAGCCTTCCTCCTCTGCTTGCCGGACACGTCCGGTCCGCGCGCCTGTCGCCGCCGCCCCGCAGCCAGTGGCAGCGCCCACGTGTACGCCGCCGCCCACCGCCGCCCGCGGCCGCGGAGCCCACGGAGGGCCCGCGAGCCAGCGCCGCCGCCTCCCGGCCCAGCCGCTTCGGCCGCCTCCAGCCAGCGCCCAGCGCCGCCGCCGCTTCGCCGGCCGCCCCATCACCGTCATCGCTGCCGCCATCGGGCCCGCACCGGCCGGCCCGCCGCCGCCCTCGCCCGGCCGGGCGCCGCTCGCCGCCTCCCCGCCACGGCCGCTCCGCCACCGGCAGCCGCGCCCGCTCCGACCCGACCGGGCCTCCCGCCGCCGCGCGCCGACCTCCTCGCCGCCCGGCATCTCCTCCTCCGGCGCTCCGGCGAACAGCAGCCGCCGCGCCGCCCGCCTCGCCCGATCTGGATCGGGCCGGATCTCAGATCCGCCGCGGTTGACTCTCTCCCCCTCCGAATTTCGTCAAGTTTTTCATCCGGTGATTATTTCGTGGCATTTTCAACGCGTCATAACTTTGCATCTGTAGCTCCGTTTCGTGCGTGTAATATGTCAAAATGTTCGCCTCGAAGAGTAGATCATTTCATCTCATTGCATCATTTTCATTTGAGCTCATCTTGATGCCTTAAATGCTGTTGGAAGAGGGCTATGTGATGTTAGTTTCGCTTTCTTATGAACTTGCACTTTTGTTATTTTTGCTATGATTGATGTGTGCACCCTATGAATTTGAGTCCTACATGTGTTTTGTAATATGCCATGCCATCTTTCCAGGGTGTATGCCATGTATTTTTGTGATCTATGTGGTGACTAGCACAAGCATGCAAAGTAGGCTTCCTGATGTTGTTTTCAGCCCTGTTTAGGCGATATTTTGATGCCATGTTAACTTGATGCTACCAAGAGATCTATGCATATTTTGAGATACTTCATGAGGATGTTTTGAACATATGGTTATGCTCTATCCATCCATGCCTTTTTTGCATTTATGGAGTGCCATAGCTTGAGTCAATCGAGCTCTACTTTTGCTTCAAAATGTTTCCTGGCAGATTGTTTACATGTTATTCAATTTTGCCAAGGTTGTTGTGGTTGATCCGTGTATGCTATGATGTTGTTCTTGCCATGTATGTCTTCTATGCCATGTCTTCTTGATGGATGTATGCTCAGTTTATCATGTAAGGCTCTGTAGTGAGTGCTTTGAGCTCTTAAACATGCCTACTTGTTATCTGTTTTGACATGCCATTTTGCTGAATCATTAACTAAACTTGCGATATTGACATGGGTGTTACTATATTTTCTGATCCTTTTTGGCTTATGGTCAGTAAGGGACTTTTGTTCTATGCTTTGAGTAGATTCATGCCATGCCTTTTTTTGCTATTATAAGTTCCTGTAGCATGTAGTTTTCTTGCTCTGAACATTGCTACCTGATGCTGTTTTTGTCATGTCCACTGATATTTTGTGCACTTTTGCCATGCTTGTTTGGACCTGTTATGATGTGATTTAGCCGTAGCTCAGTGTTCATCTTTTGTCAAGCATCTTGAGTAGATCACTGCCATATACTTTGTTGGTACGTTTGGGTGCAGTAGCTTAATTTCTTGTTGCTTGCTAAGTGGCATCATCTTTGTTAATGGCGATTTGTGCCATTCTTGTTTTGCTTGTCATTTGCAAACCGTGCATCCGATTCGGTGATCTTTATATCGATTTCAACGAAATCATCTCATATTTCAGTGGCATACTTGGTTTGCCAAGTTGATGCCTGGTTCATCATTTTCCTTCCGGCCTTTATCGCATTGCATATCACATCTCGCATATCATGTCATGTTTTGCATCATGTTGCTTGTGCATTGCACCGTGATTTATTGTGGTTCCTTTTTTGTGTTCTTGCTTTGGGTAGAGCCGGAGGCGAGTACGTGAATGAGGAACCTGTTGAGAACGCTTTCGAGGATCAAGCTTTCGACAACTCGAGAACATTGCGAGCAAGATGACCATACCCTCGAAATCACTTCTATCTTTGCTATGCTAGATGCTCGCTCTTTTGCTATGCCTATGCTACGATGCCTACCACTTGCTACATCATGCCACCCATATTGCCATGTCAGCCCTAACCATCCTTTCCTAGCAAACCGTTGATTGGCTATGTTACCACTTTGCTCAGCCCTCTTATAGCGTTGCTAGTTGCGGTGAAGATGAAGTTTGTTCCTTGTTGGAACATGGAGATGTTGTTCCTTGTTGGAACATGTTTACTTGTTGGGGATATCACAATATATCTGCTATAATTAATGCATCTATATACTTGGTAAAGGGTGGAAGGCTCGGCCTTATGCAGTGTTTTGTTCCACTTGCCACCTTAGTTTCCGTCATACCGGTGTTATGTTCCTTGATTTCGCGTTCCTTACGGTTGGGTGATTTATGGGACCCCTTGACAGTTCGCTTTGAATAAGACTCGTCCAAAGAAGGCCCAACTTTGGTTTTACCATTTGCCACCTAAGCCTTTTTCCCCGGGTTTCGCGAGCCCGAGGGTCATCTTTATTTAACCCCGGACGGTGCTCCTTGAGTGCTGGCCCGAATCGAGCTACTGCGGGGCCACCATGGGGAAACTCGAGGCTTGGTTTTACTCGTAGCTAGTCTCATCCGGATGTGCCACGAGAACGAGATATGTGCAGCTCCTATCGGGATTTGTCGGCACAATCGGGTGGCTTTGCTGGTCTTGTTTTATTCTGTCGAAATGTCTTGTAGTCCGGATTCGAGATTGATCGGGTCTTCCGGTAGAAGAATATCCTTCGTTGACCGTGAGATCTTATAATGGGCTAAGTTGGGACACCCTGCAGGTATTATCTTTGAAAGCCGTGCCCATGGTTATGAGGCAGATGGGAATTTGTAATGTCGGTTGTAGAAAACCGAAGTTGACCTCAATTAAAATACACATCAACGCGTGTGTAACCGTGATGGTCTCTTCTCGGCGGAGTCCGGAAGTGAACACGATGTTGGAGTTATGTCGGCGTAAGTAGTTCAGGATCACTTCTTGATCGCTACTAGCTTCACGACCGTGCTTTGCTCCTCTTCTCGCTCTCTTTTGCGAATGTAGCCACCATATATGCTAGTCGCTTGCTGCAGCTCCACCTTACAACTCTGTCCTTCCTATAAGCTTAAATAGTCTTGATCTCGCGGTGTGAGATTGCTAAGTCCCGTGACTCACAGATTCTACCAAAACAGTTGCAGGTGCCGATGATGCGGTGTAGGTGGCGCAACCAAGCTCAAGTGGGAGTTCGACGAGGAACGTGGTCGTTATTATGTGTCTTTTCCTGATGATCGATGGTGGAGCCAGTTGGGACGATCGGGGATCATGTAGCATTTGGGGTATCTTCTTTTATTTTGGTTCCGTAGTCGGACCTTGAGTGTTATCTGAATGATGGATGTTTATTTATGTATTGTGTGAAGTGGCATTGTAAGCCAACTATGTATCTCTTTCCCTTATGTATTACATGGGTTGTGTGAAGATTACCTCACTTGCGACATTGCTTTCAATGCGGTTATGCCTCTAAGTCGTGCTTCACACGTGGGAGATATAACCGCATCGAGGCGTTACAAGTTGGTATCGAGCCTTCCCGACTTAGGAGCCCCTACTTGATTGTTTCTTTGGCGTTGTTGAGTCTAGAACGGAAAATGTTTTGAGTCTTAGGATTATATATATCGGAGAGTAGGATTCTTTTACTCCCGGACCCTTCGTCGCTCTGGTGAGGTATCTGACGTAGAGTTTTGACTCTCCTCTCCTCAAATTTCACTAAAATTTTTTTAGGATCACGCGGGTATCTTGGGATCGTTCGATGGTTTTGTGACGAGAACATTGTTCTTGGTGCCTCGACATTTAGGGGTTGTGGCGGTGTCCGGGAGTTGAGCTCCGAGGTGTTGTCGTCACAATTTTATCGTTGCGATTCGGAATACACGAGTTTTGCCGACATCGAAATCTCTTTTGTGCGAGTTGTTGGTGAGATAACCCGATAACCCAATCTTCGGGCGAGCTCGGGAGTATTGCCATGACTTGTATAACGGATGTTTTTGAAGGTCGAGGTACACGATTTCGAAGGTTTCTTGGTTATGTGTTGACGGATGGATACAATTGCATCTAGGTATTGTTAGTTTGGGTGATATATTTTGTGTCCCTGTATCCCCAACACCAGATTGCATAACCAGAAAGTTTCGGAGTTTATAGGTGGAATTCTAGTAGCTTACGGGATATCTTTCCGACGGATGTATGATTTGAGATTGGGGTTCAACGTCTAGTGGTCCGCCCATTCACGGTCGATTCTGATGGTCGCGAGGCGCCTTAAAGAATCCTTGGCTATGCTGATTCGGGACGTCTTGTTTGTCATTCGTGACATCCGTGTCGTCGTGCCGTGTGGGCCCCACCACTAACACTTTGGGCGAAATCTCTATCATGTGTTTGTTCCGGCTTATTCTAGAAGCCAATCTTTTGTTTTGTTTTCAGTTGTGATATTCGAGTTGTTTCTAAGGCAGATGGTGTTTCCATATCTTTATCTAAGTGGCTTCTCACCTTAATGGACGTCTGATGCTAACTTTGGAATTCATTCGTTCATCCTTGTTCGAATGTTTATTGTGAAGACTATATGTTGCAATTTCTATCCGTTGATTTCAACTTGACTATTTGTCTATCAAAGTGCTAACGGATGTCACCCTCTTCAGGATGGCTCCGCCAACGCGTCAGAATCCGGAACGGAATGAAGGGAATCAGTCGAACCCTCCACCTCCACCTCCGCCTCCGGAGGCCTGGCAAGCTATCATGGCAGCCACCAATGCCAATGCTCAGATGATTTTGCAGCTCTTGCAAGAACTTACTCAAGGGCAAGGCAGTCAAGGAAATCAAGGTCAAGGCAACAACCAGCCGCACTTTGCTACTCTCGATCGGTTCCTCGCTAATCAGCGAAGTCTTTCGGTTTACGTAGTCGAGGCCACAGACGCCGACGATTGGCTTGTGGACATCTGCAAGCATTTTGATTGTAGCAATGTCGAGACACGAGGATTTTGTCAAGTTTGCATCGTTTCAACTCAAGGACCAAGCTGCTTTGAGTGGTACCAGCAATACAAAGATTCGAGAGGAGGTCGTGTCATTACTTGGGATGAGTTCCACCGAGATTTGAGCTCACCACATTCGAAAAGTGTTGTTGAGAGCAAGCGTGAGGAGTTCCGCAATCTCAAGGAAGGCAACATGTCGTGTATCAATACAATATCCAGTTCGAAACTCGCTCGCTTTGCTAAGCTAGACGTCCCTGATGAAAAGAGTATGATCTATCAATTCAGGGGTGGTCTGAGAGAAGATCTGCAATTAGCTCTTGTGCTTTTTGAGCTAGAAAAGTATGATGAATTCTACAACATGGCACTGAAGCAAGAAGCTGCCCAGCTCAAATGTGAGGCTTCTAAGAAGAGAATCAGGGATGCAGTTCAGTCTTCTTCTTCCTCTCAAGTGGCAGCTAAGCAGCACAAGTTCTACCTTCCTCCTCCTCCGTTCCGTCAGCCTTATCAGAAGAAGAACTCAGGTGGCCGTGGATCTTCCCACCCACCCAACCCAGGTTATCAGAACAAGTCTAATTCTCAAGCTTCAAGGTCAAGTACTCCTTACCACCGTCCGCTCTCGAGGTGACTTGTAACAAGTGTCGTGAGAAAGGTCACTATCGAACAAGTGCTTCAACCAAAGCGCCTTCCGCCTCCTCCTCTGTGAAATCTTCCAGCAATGCGGTTGTCAAGCATAATCCAAAGCATGCCAAGGTCAATATGATGAATGCAGCTCAAGCGGAGGAATCTTCGATGTGATAATGGGTAATCTTCGATTAATGATATTCTGCAAAAGTCTTATTTGATCTTTGGTGCATCGCATTCTTTCATGTCATATCCTTTTGCATGAAGCACAATTTTGATCTGAGAGAATTACCTAAAGCATTGCAAGTTATTTCTCGGCTAAGCGTTTGAGCTCTAGCATGATGGTTCGAATGTTGGTATCAAGATGGGCGATTATAGATTTCTGCTAAACCAATTGTCCTTGGTGACTCGGATATTGATCTTATTCTCGGAATGGATGGCTTTCTCGGCACAAAGCTCAGCTTGATTGTGCTGCCGGGGAAATTCAATTGACTCACTCTTCTAATGATGTGATCATCTATGCGCTCGTGATGAAACCATTCGGTTGTTTTCTCTCAATGAGAAGGGCGAATTGGATGCAATCTCTCGATTCGATCGTTTGTGAGTACCAAGATGTCTTTCGGAAGAGCTTCGGGTATGCCTCCTCATCGGCCAGATTGAGTTTGTTATCGATCTTGAGCAGTGCATCGAACCCGTTTGCAAGCGTCCATACAAGCTTGGACCTGATGAGCTGAAGGAATTGAAGAAGCAGCTCGATGAACAAGAGCGTCTGGGTTTGATCAGACCGAGTTCATCTCCTTGGGGTTGTGGTGTTCTTTTGTCCGAAGAAGGATGGCGCGGACCGACTTTGCATCGATTACCGTCCGTTGAATAAGAAGACTATCAAGAACAAATATCCACTTCCCAACATCAATGAGCTTTTCGAGCAACTCAAAGGTGCTAAAGTGTTCTCCAAGCTTGACCTTCGTATGGGTTATCATCAGATTCGCATTCGTGAACAAGATATTCCCAAGACAGCATTCAGAACAAGCTTTGGTTCTTATGAATATCTTGTCATGTCTTTCGGCCTTGTCAATGCTCCTCCAACATTCTCTCGGATGATGAACTTCATATTCAACCCCTACACCAATGAATTCGTCTTGGTCTATCTTGATGATATTTTGGTCTTCTCTAAGAATAAGAAGGATCATGCCAAACATTTGCGATTGGTGCTAGACAAGCTCGAGAGAGCATCAATTCTATCTAAGTTCTCCAAATGTGAATTTTGGCTTGATGAAGTGCTTTATCTTGGTCATATCATCTCAGCCAAGGGCATCGCTGTTAATCCGAGAAGGTGTCCGCAGTTGTGAATTGGGAACCTCCTCGAATGTCAAGCAGCTCCGCAGTTTCTTGGTCTTGCAAGCTATTGCGAAGATTCGTTGAGAATTTCTCCAAGATTGCAAAGCCTCTTTCCAACCTTCTCCGAAGCATGTGAAGTATGTCCGGTCTCCCGAGTGTGGCGTTGCTTTCAATACTCTCAAAGAGAAACTCGTCACAGCTCTGTCTTGACTCCTCTGATGAATCCAAGCCATTGAAGTTTTCGGTGATGCTTCTCTTCAAGGTCTCGGTGCTGTGTTAATGCAAGAGAAGAGAGTTGTGGCTTATACCTCTCGTCATTGAAGCCCAGCGAAAAGAACTACCCCACTCACGATCTTGAGTTGGCGGCGTTGTCCATGCATTAATAACGTGGAGACATCTCTTGTTGGGAAGGAAAGTGGACATTTTCACCGATCACAAGAGTCTCAAGTACATCTTCACTCAGCCCAACCTCAACCTCGGGCAGACTCGATGGGTGAAATGATTCAAGAGTACAACCCAAGTATTGAATATACTCGGGCAAGGCCAATGTCATTGCAGATGCTTTGAGCGGGGAAGGCTTCTTGCAGCAGTTTAATCCTCAAGCCCTTCCAACGGATCTCTGTGAAGCTTTCCATAAGCTGAATCTTCAAGTTGTTCCTCAAGGCTTTCTTGCCAACCTCATAGTCTCTCCTACTTTGCAAGATCAGATTCGTGAGGCTCAACTCCTGGATGCCATGGTGAGAAAGGTGAAACGTGGTATCGACAAGGGCATTTCCAAATACAAGTGCTTCCACGTTGATGACAAAGATACTCTTTTCCTTGAGGACCGGATTGTGGTTCCTAAGGGTGACCTGAGAAAAGTCATTATGAACGAGGCTCACAATTCGCTTCTATCCATTCATCACGGAAGTGCGAAGATGTACCAGACCTCAAGCGGTCATATTGGTGGACTCGAATGAAGCGAGAAATTCTCAATTCGTGAATGAGTGTGATGTCTGCGAAAGAGTGAAAGCGAGAACACCAAAGACCAGCTGGTCTCCTCCAACCTCTTGCTATTCGAAATGGAAGTTTGATCATATCGAGATGGACTTCGTGACTGGTTTTCCAAAGTCCAAGCGTGGAAATGATGCTATCTTCGTTGTCATTGACAAGCTTACTAAAGTGGCTCATTTTCTTCCAATCAAAGAATCTATCACAGCAGCTCGGTTGGCGAGCTATACACCTCGAGGATTGTCTCCTTGCATGTCATTCCACAAGTGATCTCTTGAGACCGTGGCAGCATCTTTACCTCCAAGTTTTGGGATTCTTATCGAAGGCCATGGGCACCAACATTCGTTTCAAAGACAGCTTTCCATCCTCAAACAAGTGGCCAAGTCGGCGAGTCAATCAAATCCTTGAAGATATGCTCGGGGCTTGTGTCATTTCCTTCGGTATGAAGTGGGAAGATTGTCTTCCATATGCCGAGTTCTCCTACAACAACAGCTTCCAAGCGAGTTCGGGTAAGGCCCCATTCGAAATTCTCTATGGCAGAAAGTGCCGTACTCCTCTCAATTGGTCCGAGACAGGTGAACACCAACTTCTTGGCAACGACTTGATCACAGAAGCAGAAGAAATGTGCAAAGTCATTCGTGAGAATCTCAAAGCAGCATAATCGCGCGGAAGAGCTATTATGATGATAAGCACCGTGATGTGGCTTTTGAAATCGGAGACCATGTCTACCTCCGCGTCTCTCAATGAAGGGCACTCGCCGCGGTATCAAAGGAAGCTTGCCCCTAGATCGTGGGTCCTTTCAAGATCATTGGCAAAAGAGGCGATCTAGCCTATCAACGAGCTTCCGTCCAACTTCGCGAACGTGCGATGTGTTTCACGTGTCACAGCTTCGCAAGTGCTTCAAGACTCTGAACGCACTATCAACTTCAAGAAATTGTCCTTCAAGAAGATCTCTCTTATCATGAGCACCCGTTGCTATTCTTGAAGAAACCGGCGCAAGACTCGCAACAAGTCAATCAAATTCCTGAAAGTGAAGTGGTCACACCATTCCGACCGAGAAGCCACACAGGGCGCGAGGATCACCTCCGTTCGAATATCCGGAGTTCTTCGGTCCTAGATCTCGGGGCGAGATCCTCTTGTAGTGGTGGAGTGTTGTAACACCCCGGAAGTAACTTTCCATATTTGTAACTCCAACTCTTGCCATTTTCGGCATTGTGATATGATATTCCCTCCGTGGTTGGGTTTTTCTTCATTTTGCATTTTGTCCATGTCATGCATTTTACATCATGTCATCATGTGCATCGCATTTGCATACGTGTTCGTCTCATGATTCCGAGCATTTTTCCCGTTGTCCGTTTTGCAATCCGGCACTCCTATCTCCCCCGGCGGCCCCTTTTACGTTTTTCCGTGGCGGTACTAAACTTTCTCGGAATGGACCAAGGTTTTTCAAGTGGCCTTGGTATACCACCGTAGACCACCGATCAAGTTTCGGTCATTTGGAGCTCGTTTGGTACTCAGCGGTTAACCGCACTCTCGCAAAGGCCTCTTTTAAGTTGCAGCCCAACACCCTTCAAAATAGCCCAATAACCCATCTAAGTCACTTCCATGCTCTCCGTCGTTCGATCACGATCGTGTGGTAAAACTACACCTCATTTGGACTCTCCTAGCTCCTCTATGCCTATTTAAACACCTCCCGTCCAAATCCGGGTCTTCTTCCTCCGAAACCCTAGCCTTCCTCCTTCTGCGCGCGGACACGTCCGGTCCGCGCCGGACCTGTCGCCGCCGCCCCCGCAGCCAGTGGCAGCGCGCCACGTGGCACGCCGCCGCCCACGCCGCGCGCGCGCCGCGAAGCCCACGGAGGGCTTGCGAGCCCGCAGCCTCCCCTCCCGGCCGCTAAAGCCGCCTCCGCGCCCAGCCTCGCCGCCGCCGCCGCCGGCGGCCCGTCGCCGTCATCGCCGCCGCCATCGGGCCCACACGGCCGCCCCGCCGCCGCCCTCGCCGGCCGGCGCCTCGCCGCCTCCCGCCACCCGCCCGCCTTTCCGCCGCCTCGCCGCGCCCGCCCGCCTCCCTCCCCGCCAGCGCCGACCTCCCTCGCCGCCCGGCATCTCCTCCTCCGGCGCTCTGGCGAGCAGCCGGCCCGCGCCGCCGCCTCGCCCGATCTGGATCGGGCCGGATCTCAGATCCGCCGCGGTTGACTCTCTCCCCCTCCGAATTTCGTCTAAGTTTTTCATCCGTGATTATTTGTGGCATTTTCAGCGCGTCATAACTTTGCATCTGTAGCTCCGTTTAAATGCGTGTAATATGTAAAATGTTCGCCTCGAAGAGTAGATCATTTCATCTCATTGCATAATTTTCATTTGAGCTCATCTTGATGCCCGAAATGCTGTTGGAAGAGGGCTATGTGATGTTAGTTTCGCTTTCTTATGTAAACTTGCACTTTTGTTATTTTGCTATGATTGATGTGTGCACCCTATGAATTTGAGTCCTACATGTGTTTTGTAATATGCCATGCCATCTTTCCAGGGGTGTATGCCATGTATTTTTGTGATCTATGTGGTGACTAGCACAAGCATGCAAAGTAGGCTTCCTGATGTTGTTGTTTTCAGCCCTGTTTAGCTGATATTTTGATGCCATGTTAACTTGATGCTACCAAGAGATCTATGCATATTTTGAGATACTTCAGTAAGGATGTTTTGAATATATGGTTATTCTCTATCCATCCATGCCTTTTTTTGCATTTATGGAGTGCCATAGCTTGAGTCAATCGAGCTCTACTTTTGCTTCAAAATGTTTCCTGGCAGATTGTTTACATGTTATTCAATTTTGCCAAGGTTGTTGTGGTTGATCCGTGTATGCTATGATGTTGTTCTTGCCATGTATGTCTTCTATGCCATGTCTTCTTGATGGATGTATGCTTAGTTTATCATGTAAGGCTCTGTAGTGAGTGCTTTGAGCTCTTAAACATGCCTACTTGTTATCTGTTTTTGACATGCCATTTTGCTGAATCTGTTAACGAAACTTGCGATATTGACGTGGGTGTTACTATATTTTCTGATCCTTTTTGGCTTATGGTCAGTAAGGGACTTTTGTTCTATGCTTTGAGTAGATTCATGCCATGCCTTGTTTTGCTATTATAAGTTCCTGTAGCATGTAGTTTTCTTGCTCTGAACATTGCTACCTGATGCTGTTTTTGTCATGTCCAGCCTGATATTTTGTGCACTTTTGCCATGCTTGTTTGGACCTGTTATGATGTGATTTAGCCGTAGCTCAGTGTTCATCTTTTGTCAAGCATCTTGAGTAGATCACTGCCATATACTTTGTTGGTACGTTTGGGTGCAGTAGCTTAATTTCTTGTTGCTTGCTAAGTGGCATCATCTTTGTTAATGGCAGATTTGTGCCATTCTTGTTTTGCTTGTCATTTGCAAACCGTGCATCCGATTCGGTGATCTTTATATCGATTTCAACGAAATCATCTCATCTTTCAGTGGCATACTTGGTTTGCCAAGTTGATGCCTGGTTCATCATTTTCCTTCCGGGCCTTTGTCGCATTGCATATCACATCTCGCATATCATGTCATGTTTTGCATCATGTTGCTTGTGCATTGCACCGTGATTTATTGTGGTTCCTTTGTTTGTGTTCTTGCTTTGGGTAGAGCCGGAGGCGAGTGCGTGAGCGAGGAACCTGTTGAGAACGCTTCGAGGATCAAGCTTTCGACAACTCTGAGAACATTGCGAGCAAGATGACCATACCCTCGAAATCACTTCTATCTTTGCTATGCTAGATGCTCGCTCTTTTGCTATGCCTATGCTACGATGCCTACCACTTGCTACATCATGCCACCCATATTGCCATGTCAGCCCCTAACCATCCTTTCCTAGCAAACTGTTGATTGGCTATGTTACCGCTTTGCTCAACCCCTCTTATTGCGTTGCTAGTTGCGGTGAAGATGAAGTTTGTTCCTTGTTGGAACATGGAGATGTTGTTCCTTGTTGGAACATGTTTACTTGTTGGGGATATCACAATATATCTGCTATAATTAATGCATCTATATACTTGGTAAAGGGTGGAAGGCTCGGCCTTATGCAGGTGTTTTGTTCCTCTTGCCACCTAGTTTCCGTCATACGGTGTTATGTTCCTTGATTTCGCGTTCCTTACGGTTGGGTGATTTATGGGACCCCTTGACAGTTCGCTTTGAATAAGACTCATCCAGCAAGGCCCAACTTTGGTTTTACCATTTGCCACCTAAGCCTTTTTCCCCGGGTTTTCGCGAGCCGAGGGTCATCTTTATTTAACCCCGGACGGTGCTCCTTGAGTGCTGGCCCGAACTGAGCTACTGCGGGGCCACCACGGGAAACTTCGAGGCTTGGTTTTACTCGTAGCTAGTCTCATCCGGATGTGCCACGAGAACGAGATATGTGCAGCTCCTATCGGGATTTGTCGGCACAATCGGGTGGCTTTGCTGGTCTTGTTTTATTCTGTCGAAATGTCTTGTAGTCCGGGATTCGAGATTGATCGGGTCTTCCCGGTAGAAGGAATATCCTTCGTTGACCGTGAGAGCTTATAATGGGCTAAGTTGGGACACCCTGCGGGTATTATCTTTGAAAGCCGTGCCCGCGGTTATGAGGCATATGGGAATTTGTTAATGTCGGTTGTAGAAAACCGAAGTTGACCTCAATTAAAATACACATCAACGCGTGTGTAACCGTGATGGTCTCTTCTCGTGGTCCGGAAGTGAACACGGTGTTGGAGTTATGTCGGCGTAAGTAGTTCAGGATCACTTCTTGATTGCTACTAGCTTCACGACCGCTTTGCTCCTCTTCTCGCTCTCTTTTGCGAATGTAGCCACCATATATGCTAGTAAACTGCTGCAGCTCCACCTTACAACTCTGTCCTTCCTATAAGCTTAAATAGTCTTGATCTCGCGGGTGTGAGATTGCTGAGTCCCGTGACTCACAGATTCTACCAAAACAGTTGCAGTGCCGATGATGCGGTCACGGTGGCGCAACCGAGCTCAAGTGGGAGTTCGACGAGGAGCGTGGTCGTTATTATGTGTCTTTTCACGATGATCGATAGTGGAGCCAGTTGGGATGATCGGGGATCTGTAGCATTTGGGGTATCTTCTTTTATTTTGGTTCCGTAGTCGGACCTTGAGTGTTATCTGAATGATGGATGTTTATTTATGTATTGTGTGAAGTGGCGACTATAAGCCAACTATGTATCTCTTTCCCTTATGTATTACATGGGTTGTGTGAAGATTACCTCAATTGCGACATTGCTTTCAATGCGGTTATGCCTCTAAGTCGTGCTTCGACACGTGGGAGATATAGCCGCATCGGGGGCGTTACACCCTAACCCTCTCTGGTGTCTATATAAACCGGAGGGTTTTAGTCCGTAGGACGAACAACAATCATACCATAGGCTAGCTTCTAGGGTTTAGCCTCTCTGATCTCGTGGTAGATCTACTCTTGTACTACCCATATCATCAATATTAATCAAGCAGGAGTAGGGTTTTACCTCCATCGAGAGGGCCCAACACAGGTAAAAACATCGTATCCTTATGCTGCTTGTTACCATCCGCCTAGACGCACGATTCGGGACCCCTACCGAGATCCGCCGGTTTGACACCGACATTGGTGCTTTCATTGAGAGTTTCTCTATGCCGTCGCCATCGGAAGGATGCCTCATCCCGTCTTTAAAGACGGTACTGTTGCTAAAGGAGCTTTGGCTATCGGCCAAACTCTCCAGCTAGGCGGTTTTCTTGTGACCGCCTGTTCGGCCGCCGCGCCGACGATGACTTCTTGGGTCATCAAAACAATCTTCATGTCAACTCGGAACTTCGCCGGCGATTAGATCGACGGAGCTCTCTTCCTTAAGCGAGCTTACGGATCACGCCGCTGCCTACAGGGAGTCGCTGAGACTACGATCAGATTGGGCCTAAACCCGATCCGAGAGATTAACTCTCCCGGTCACCCATCACGTTGCTTTGTGGAGGAGGAACAATGCGGCGACCCTTCATCTATCTTAAGGACGAGTTATGTCGGTTCCCGATCCTCAAGCTGGATACCAGCGGAGGAGGAAGTCACTCACGACCTGAACTTAGAGTCGAGACGGGCTAGATTCATTGGACAACATCCAAGAATCCAAACTTCCGGGTTCGGAAACTCCTTGGCCCTTGAGCCTCAGATTGGGTGAGGTTTTGGATTTAATTCCACCCACCCACCCGAACATATCGATCTATCCAAAATTAGGCAAGAGCCCGAGGAAGCGATACATGATTCTTGGGCGATTCCTCCTGGTTATGAGCAGGATAAAGGATGCCCGAGGAAGACGCAATTTCATTCTTCTGCAATAATTGCGGAAGGAATCCTCAACGCCATAGGTCGCCGTGAAATTACGCTTTGCTGACTTGGCGTCCATAATGCGGAAATCTTGTCTGATTAAAAAAGCTGGAAAACCAAGTAAGATTTTGGGACAATCCGGCCCTGAATACAAACCAGTCCGAAATAAAAGGATGCATTATCGGCGGTCACCGGGTTAAACACCAAAAAAAAACCCCCTACGGGGCATGGAACCGTCTTTGGAGGGATGGCTCAATGGACCTGTAAAATTCATAGTACTGAGGCGCCACACCAACTCATAGCCTTAGAGCATGTTGGATACTCCGGCAGGTGGCCAAAAGTGGCGAAGAGCTTCTAACCCCAGAATCCACAGAGCACCAGCCGAGGGATACCAGTACGGTATTAACAGTCTTTGAGACTTTCGCATCAAATAATATCGGAAACGAACACTCCGCAGCCTTGCCAAAGTCTACCAAGTAGCAACGATAAACCCATGGAGTGACACGGCTATTACCTTTAATGCGAGTGATGAACCTAAATTCGAACAGCCCGAGCACCGGCCGCATTGGTCCGTAGTCCAATAGTGGATGGCTTTATACCTACCAAGGTACTCATGGGCGGTGGCAGCGGTTGAACCCCATTTACGAGAAACCCTTGAAAATGGAAATAGGCTGGAGCCGCATTGAGCGAAGCAGCACAACCTTTAGAGGAATAATCCCGGTCGGAAGCGTCTTTGTCTGGGAAAAATCACCTCGGATGTGGTGTTGACGCACGCCGGATAATTACAGGTCGAGGAGGTCACATTCCAAGTGGCCCGTTCAACAGCGGATACCACGCTCTAATAGGGCGAGAGGCATTCACAATTTTTCAAGCTACACCCCATTACGGGTACATGAAGCTCAAAATGCCCGGGCCCAACGGAATCATCACTCTTGCTAGTGACCCGGACATAGCACTCCGCGCCGAAAATAAGACAGCCGCACTGGCCCTTGAGGCACTATCCGAAGCCCTAGCGGTCGAGGAACTGACCGCGCTGCTCTCCACGGTGAACAGGGACGACGTGATACTCGATAAAAGATCCAATTCCACCTCCTTTAAACCGGCAGACGAAATAGTCAAATTCCAAGTCCATCCAACGGACCCTACAAAAACGGCCTCCATCGGGGCGCAATTAAACCCTGATGTGAGCGCGCATTACGAGAATTCCTCGCCAAAATTGGGACATTTTGGCTGGCACCTCGGACATGCCAGAATCCCACGCCGGTGGCGATCACAGCCTAAACATCCTAAAAGGATTCAAGCCAGTCAGCGGGCTCTTGGCGTTTCTCCGAACCTAAGAGACAAGCCATGGGAGAGGAGCTAGCCAAACTATTGGAGGCGGATTCATCGAGATATAAAACATCCGGACTAGCTAGCAAACCTGGTGATGGTACCAAGAAGGACAAATCACAGGCGCCTGTCGTCGATTTCAAGACCTCAACAAGGCTTGCCCAAGGATCCTTTCCCCTCCCGCATCGATCAAATTATCGGCGCTACCGCGGGACACGATTCATTGTGTTTCCTCGGCGCATACTCCGGCTACCATCAAATTAAGATGGTAGAGCCGACCAACCCATAGCGGCATTCATCACCCATCGGCCCATTCGATTCAACACAATGCCCTTGAGCTCAAAAGCGCGGCGCAACATATCGGTGCTTGATCCGGACATGTCGGCAAACCAGGATCGGCAAAACGGTGGAGGCATACGTAGATGATGTGGTCGTGAAAACCAAGCATGTCGAAACTCTAGTAGGCGACTTGAGGCTCACATTCGATAACCTCCGAACATATGACATCAAGCTTAACCCGAAAAATCGTTCTTGGCGTACCGGCGGAAAGCTCTTGGGCTTCATTGTATCCGGTAGAGGAATTGAAACAAACCAGCCAAGATCCGAGCTCTGTCACAATTGGATATCCCAAAGGACCTCAAACAAATACAAAAATTATTTGGATGCGTGGCGGCTCTAAGCCGCTTTATCTCCAGCTTGGGAGAAAAGGCATTACCCTTTATCGCCTCCTCGGTGCACGAACACTTTGAGTGGATGGATGCATACGGCGGACTCGAAGAAATAAAAGCCATATTGGCAACAAACCCGGTCCTGGCCACGCCTAACATCGGCGAACCAATGCTATTATACATCGCAGCAACTCATCAAGTTGTAAGCGCGGTGCTCGTTGTCGAACGAGAAGCGAACGGACACAAGTTCCCCTTCAAAACCAGTTTACTATGTGTCCCTTGTCCTCACTCCATGCAAGTCACGGTACCGCATTATCAAAAGATAGCGTCGCGGTGTTTATAGCATCCGGAAGCTGCGACACTACTTTCAAGAGTGTTCGATAATAGTAGCCTCGAAGTACCTCTTAACGACATTATAAACAACCGCGACGCGACGGGCGGATTGCCAAATGTGCCATTGAGCTCCTCTGTTCGACATAACCTATAAGCCACGGCGAGCTATTAAGTCGCAAGTTTTGGCCGACTTCGCCGAATGGACTGAAGCGAACTCCCTAAAAGTCGGCACATATTCCAACTGGATCATGCGCTTCGCGGCTCCAAAATGTTGGCGGTCACGGGGGCTGGCATCGTTCGACGTCCCCAACAGGAGATCTGATTCAATACATACTCGAGATAATGTATACGGACTCCAACAACGCAGCGAATCGAGGCCCTTCTACATGGTCTCCGGATGGCGGTCTCCATGGGAATTCAGCGCCTAGAGGTGCGGGGATTGAACCTCGCGATATCCCAAATAAATGGAGACTTTGATGCCAAGGATCCGCAAATGGCAGCTTATCGCAGCGCCGTCCTAAAAATGTCAGCTCGGTTGAAGGGCTCGAATTTCACCATATAGCTCGGAAAACAATCAGGCAGCACGCCTTGGCGCATTGGCGCAAGCGCGATGCCCCCCAATATCTTCTTAGAGAGGTTGTTCAAGCCATCCGTATTATGGGAAGGGAGTCCGGAAATAACAGCCCGGACCCAACCGCACTACCCGACAATCGAACATTACGACACAACCGGAGGCTCGCCAGCGAGTAACATCTTCAGCCCGTAATAATGGCAGTCATTGCCCGTGGACAGAACCATTCTAGCCTACCTAATCAGGCGAGGAACTTCCGAGGACCAAAAGCGAGGCACGCTACATAGTGCGGCGATCTAAAGCCTATAACGTCCATGAGGAGAGCTTTATAAGAAAAGCACCACGGAGTCCTTCAAAGGTGTATCTCCGAGGAGGGCGGAATCTCCGGCTGAAATTCATGCGGACTCGGCGGCAGCACCACGCCGCAGCCGGGCCCTTGTAAGCAAGGCCTTCCGTACATGATTTTATTGGCCGACGGCCCGGCGGATCTTTCAGGACTTAGTCCAGCGATCGTCGGCTGCCGACTCTTGGCTAACCAAAGCCACAAGCCACCCACCGCCATCAAACTATACCCATCACCTGGCCCTTGGCAGGTGCAGGGGCTTGAAATGGTTGCACCCTTAAAGGAGGAACCCACAAGCAAAAATACCTACTGGTCATGGTGGATAAATTCACCAAATGGATAGAGGCCAAGCACGTTAAGGCGGCGAATCCGGACCGATGATAGACTTCATATCAAGGGTCGACACCATTACGGCGTCCCCACAACATCATCACGATAGCGGCACGAACTTTCACGGCCGGCGAGGTCAAACCTGGTGCAAAAACATGGGCATCAAGCTCGACTATGCTTGATCTATCACCCACAAACTAACGGTCAAGTCGGCGAGCAAATGGTCTAATTATGGCGGCATTAAACCCAGATTAGTGCGGTCCCTCAAGGAATCTAACACGCCTTTGGGTAGAGGAGCTCGACTCCGTACTCACGGGGCTGTGGACCACGCCAATCGCACCACGGTTCACACCATTCTTTATGGTATACGGTGCGAGCAGTTCGCCTGTGACATAATTCATGACTCACCTCGGCGTGCGCATATGCGAAGAAAGAAGAAGCGAACTTCGATCGGCGGGACAGTTTGGGCGCCTTGGAGGAGGGCGTGGCGTGGCAAAAGCCCGTTCCGCATTCTATCAACAGCGAGGTTGAAGATATCAAAGTAGAGAATGCAGGCCAAAACTTACAATGTTGGCGAGTTAGTTCTATGCTGCGGACAAGAAAAAGGACAAACTCAAGCCCAAATGGGAAGGTCCTTTATTATTGACCAAGTCTTGGTGGTGGGCGCGTACCGTCTGCGAGATGCATCGGATAACCGACTCGAGCCGAACCCATGGAACACAGCCCGTCTCCGAAGATTCTACACCTAGCGCCGGACCCTGTGTTCGTCTCCTTCCTCTGTCTATTTTTTACACATTAGCTGCCTTATATTTCTCTCCTTCTCCCTCCCTTTCTCTTACAGCCTTTAAGGGCTCGTTCGCGCCTTGTTCGCACACAATTGACGCGCTATCCGCGCTCGTTATACCTGGGGGCTTCCTTAACAGAAGCTTAATTATGCGGGCTTCACGCCCAACACATGTGTCACACTTACGCATGTACCTTTTATTCACCATTATATGCATCGATATGACTTAAGTTTTGGCCAAGCTGGGTTGCCTGGCTCCTGTGCTTACCCCTACGTTCCCGATTGTTCGGCTAGGCGGTAAAGGGAGCACCTCTGCGATTATTCTTGCCGGGTCAGCCGGATGTGTACCTCAGGCCCAGGTGAAGCCGAAAGCTAGAGTTCTTAAGGGAATATTTGGTCGGTGAACTAAAGATGATTTCTCACTTGTTTATTTATCTGCCCCGGATGCTTTTACTGCTTTTTCACAGTCCGGACATGCACTTTAGGGCATGCCTCCTAGAAAAGGAACCCCTAACGGAACTATTCTCCTGGAAGATGTTTCTTACTAACCATGTAATATAACATAACTAGTTGGGCACTTGTGCATTCAAGCACTAATGACCCCTTGGTCTCCATGCATGCCCGGTTCTTACATAACCGAGAGGTATTCGGACACACTCCGGACTATCGGGTCCCGAGGTTGAAGCGAAAAGGTCTGCCATGACAAACGATCTACAATATGGCTAGAAGGCATTTTACATGTCATCTTAAATTACATAGTCAATTTGACTGAGCATATTCCTCTTCAATGCCATCCAACAGGTTGTCTAGTTTACAGATCTGTTGGGAATATTTAATGACCAACTCTACTTGGCGTACACTAAACTTCGCATGGATCTCCTTCCCGCCGGCCCCACAGGTCCGACCTCGGCCATGTGGTTTGGGTCAACAACCGTGTACAGCGTCTTCACCATGGCCCGAGGCCTCCCGGCACCTTGACGGCAGGCCGATATCTTCCATAATCGGAGCGCCGCGCGCTCCCTTAAGCCTCTTTGCAAGCTCTCCAAGGCCTTCGGGCATGGAGACAGAGATAGCCACAAGGCCTGGCGGCGCCTTTCATCACTGCCGAACTTCGTTTGTGCGGTTGAAATAACAGGAAGAAGGTCACCCGTAGAACTGGGCATTTCCTCTGCAGGACGACCTATGAGCATACCTACAGACATAACTCTGTTAGTCGACTTCCTCGCCGAACTCTTTTTCAAAGTTCGTTCAAGCACTTACTAAAAATTCCGCGTCGAAGCCGTCGATTCTCCTTCACGGAGTCCGACAGCTGGGCACGAACATCCTTTTGTTCCTCGCCCAGCTGGGTGTTGGCATCTTGGAGATTATTCTTCTCCTGCCTCACCCTCGTAAGCACGCTCTCGCCGGCCTTTAACCGGCACAAGAGTTGTTGGTTGTCCGGATCTACTCCGGCGCCATCTGCAATGATATTGTCAGATTTGCACACACACCGCACTTCACAACATACTTATCTTTGAGCGTATATTACGGAGGAGGTCTCCTTGGCCTCCCATCCATGACTAGTGTGGCCTCAAGTTGGGCTTTGCACTCTTCCGGCTCTGGGACAGTTGGGTATTCTTTTTGTAGATCCTGCATAACAAATGATCCTTAAATCAGTTATTCTAACTATTTCAAGTCTCGGGCTCTTGACATATATAACCATCAAATTTTCTCACCAGTATGTCTTTCACATCTTTGCTCCGTAGCTCTGGCTAGACCATTTTGGCGGCACGCAGTGCGCATCTCCCAATTGAAGGCATCAATGCCTCTTGGGAGAAACAAGCGTCACGAAGAACTGTCGGCGGCCTTTGTGATTCATGGCACTCTCCACCTCGGAACTGGTGGCGGACAGTCTGTCCGCGTCCTCTGTCGGAGGACCGTCCGACGCATGCCCCGTGTTCGCCTCTACTTCTGAACCTGGCTGGTGGAGGCTCGATTGGCAATCTCTCCGGATATAGTCCGGCGAGCCCTCTTTTTCCTAAAAAGGAAACACGCAGGCGTTAGTATGCATCATGAGAATAATACCTTGGAATAAGGCAGCGCGCCTTCTTCTTTCTTGCCCGGTGCCTCGACCGGACTGCGTGTCTCTTTAGCTTTGCCGCCCTCGCGGTCTCCTGTTGGCTAGTCGCCACAGGTTCGGCATTCCGCCTCGGGATCCTCCCTGCGAAACATCATTGGTATCTGGTGATAAAAAATAAGCATGGATGGATCATCTTGAAGTATTGGGACTTGGTCTCGATTACTTGTGGCGAGGAGCAGTCCAGATAATCGGTCAGAATAGCCACCAAGGCATTGTCGATGCACGTTGGTGAAATACCCCATCGATCAGCTCCACGGATATGTCCGGATCCTCTTAGGAGGCGGATCGAGGACCGTTCGGATCCTCGGGTTGTGGAGGAGGGCTGTTTATATCCTTTACGGCCCGGCGCAATTCCTGCGTCGAAATAACAAGATAAGGTACTTAACTATGGAAATATGGAACGGATGGGCCAAAATAAGTGTCCGCTTACCCAGCTTGGAGGATGTACATAGAAAATCCACCTTGTGGATTGACGCGGAGGAACTCCTCCTCTTCTCCCTTATTACAATCACGGACAAGATCTTCGTCGAGGCGGCAACCGATCCGGCCCCTCACGGCCGTAGCGGGTGGCATCATCCTCCCCGTTGAAATCCCACATGGGGTGGCCTCTATACTGAAGCGACTGCACCCCCTGCATAATGCATGTGGCCATGACCCCGATCATGGTCAGTCCAGAATGAGCTAACAACCTTATCCGGCTCATCAGGTAAAGGACATCCTTTGCATTTTCCCTCTGAGGGCTCCGTGGACGCCAATTTAGGCGCTTCTTCAAAGGAGCATTATTGAACTCGGGGAGGCCGATCTGAACAGGGTCCGGCAGGGGGATGTCTTCTATATAAAACCATTCTGAAGGCCAGTCTTCGGACGCCTTCCTTGGGGTTCCGGATAGATATCCGGTCCCTGTGATGCGCCATAGTTCGGCTCCGCCCACTTGATATATCGACCCCTCCTGAGAACGGGGCACAAGGCAGAACAACTTCTTCCACAGCGCGGAATGATCCTCGATGCCCAAAAACATCTCGCAAAGGGCTACGAATCCCGCAATATGCAATATGGAGGCAGACGTAAGGTTGTGCAACTGGAGGCCGTAGGACTCCAGGAGCCCCTGGAGAAATGGATGAATTGGAAATCCGAGCCCTCTTATCAGATAAGGGAGAAGGCATACCCGCTCTCCTTTGGAGGGACTGGGGACGCTCTCCGCTTGCTCTCCGCCATTATAGGTGGAAAGTCCGGCTCGAACCGGGACCATGAAGGCTGGGGGAAGGAATCCCTTGGTTTGGAGCGTCACTAGCTCGCTGTGCGGGACGGAACATCTCTCCCAACCTCGGGATGAGGGCTGGGAGGCGAGAGGAGGATCTGCGTCGGCCCGGCCATGATGGAATGGATCTCAGTCGGATGCGCTCCGATGAATGCTCATGAAGGGAAGATGGTGTGATTCGGATCTAAATCCTCGTCTCTTTTATAGGCAGCTCATTTGCGCAGCTAGGGGGGTAAATGTAAAAACACCTGGCTTTTAGCATTCGTTTGACACGTGGAAGGCGGCCATTATTGGGCGTGGAAGCCAAGGCGCAATATTCACGAAGCGGACACTATTCAGCGGTACATAGAATTTGGAGAAGAACCCGCCTTGCAATGCGAAGACAATCTGCGCGCCGGAGTCATCGTCATTGAAGCCTGGTTCGAGAGAGACTCTTGAGGAGTCTTGGATCAGGGGGTGTTCGGATGGCCGGACTATAACCTTTGTCCGGACTCCTGGACTATGAAGATACAAGATTGAAGACTTCGTCCCGTGTCCGGATGGGACTTTCCTTGGCGTGGAAGGCAAGCTTGGCGATATGGATGTAGATCTCCTCCCATTTGTAACCGACTCTATGTAACCCTAACCCTCTCTGGTGTCTATATAAACCGGAGGGTTTTAGTCCATAGGACGAACAACAATCATACCATAGGCTAGCTTCTAGGGTTTAGCCTCTCTGATCTCATGGTAGATCTACTCTTGTACTACCCATATCATCAATATTAATCAAGCATGTCGGCGTTAGGGCAGGGGTCCCCAGACTTGCTCACTGCGACCCTTGGCGTGGCTCAAAAGGGGCCCATCACGGCCCATCTTCATCAACACAAGCTCAAGACCCTCGCGAGGCCAAGCCTCATGAGGCGGACAGGGGAGCTTCCTCGGGCCTGCAGCCTCATCAGGCTGGCTCGCGAGGAGGCGGAGAAATCAATCACGGGGTACCTCACGAGGTGCCCATGGCGCAAGCCATGGCGACCAAGGGCGCCCGGTGAGCGCCCGACTCTGTGATGTCCTTCTTTCCTCTTTGGTGCGAAGGGAGCAAGCGCGAGGCGAGCATCAAGCAAAGGCGTCCATTTGATTGCAACAAGACCAAGACCAGCCCAGCGGCAGGAAGGAAGTCATTGTGGAGCCCAAGCCCGTCACCACGAGCCTTTGACGACGAGGACCAATTTTAGTCGGGATAAGTGTACTAGATGTTCCCCTTCAAAATGGTCAATTGTTGGCGCCCTTCCCGCTCAATATTTGGGGAAGAGGCCCAGGGCCTTCGCCTATAAATAGGACTAGCCACCCACAGGGTAGGGGGGAGCTTGATCCCAGATCCAGAACAGAACTAGAGGTCAAGCAATAGAGAGAGAGAGAGAGGGCGACTGAAATCCTCCAAGCAGTTCATCGCCCCAGCCAAGAACAGACCCTCACTAGGCTGTTCTTCCTTGTATTGTTCATCACCATCAGCCCAAGAGGCAATCCACCACACCACAAACTAGAGTAGGGTATTACACCACAATGGTGGCCCGAACTAGTATAAACCTTATGTCTCTTGTGTTCCTCCTTTCGTAGTTTAGATCCTAGCGAGGCAGCGGGGTGCAGGTAGGTAGAGGTGAGATCTCCACGCGCGCAGTGTTGAACCTCAAGGTGCGGAACCGAAATCCGACATTTGGCGCGCCCGTAGAGTGCGCGGAGTTTTCCTTCCGCCACGCCCGCGACCCGCCTCGCGATGAGCAGCGCGCCGCCCTTCGGCCGCTAGCACCAGCGCGAGGCCAAGGCTCGAGCCTGGCCCCGGACTTACAGCAGGTGCGGTGGCGGACAAGTTCAAGCCGCAGCGCCGCCCGCTTCTGGCAGCGCGACCGATCCGCTAGCCTTCCTGCGGCGTCTGAGAGCCGTCCTCGGCTGGAGGTGACAGCGAGGTCATAGCCAACTGGCTTCCCATGGCCCTCACCGGCGCTCAGCGCGCATGGCTGCTCCACACCGGCAGCCTCCGTGGCCTCTTGGGAAGAGCTGCTTGCGCCTCTTCCTCACCCACCACCTGCGCCAACACAGTCCGCCCGGCAGAACCCCTGAGTCCAAGGGGCGCACCAACCAGAAAAGCAGTTGTTCACCCAAGACAAGGCGAGACCAAGCAAATAGCCATCGGCGAGGCGGGTCCCAGCGCCACTTTCACCATAGGCGCCAACCTCGAGCCCGAGCGGGAGGAGGCCTGGTCAAGTTCTGCGTGCAAACAAGAAGGTATTAGCACAGGAGCCTGATCGATTGGCGGGGATCCCTAGGGCGTGTCGAGCATCACCTCCACGTGTGCCCCAACGTACACCCGTGAAGCGAAGCGGGCGGCAGTCCATCGAAAAGCAAGCCTTCATCGTCCGAGACCCGCAAACTAGAAGCGCTGGGGTCATTAGCGAGTCCGATATCCGGATTGGTTGGCCAACCACTCGTTGTGCCAAGAAGGAGGAAAGGCGCGTATGTGTCGACTTCACCAACCTCAACAAGGCATGCCCGCAAGATCCGTTCCGCTCCCTCGCATCGACCAGATCGTCGATTCCACCGCTGAGTCACGACCTGTTATGCTTCTTGGATGCCTTCTCCAGGTATCACTAGATCAAGATGGCGGTAGAAGACATGGAAAAACGGCCTTCGACCCGTGTGGGGTGTCTTGCTACGTGCATGCCATTGGGCTGCGCAACATGAGGCGACCTTCGGTGGTGATGCACATCACCTTGGGTCCGCAACTCGGGAAGAATGTTGAGGCTTCGTCGATGACATTGTGGTGAAGTCTCGGGAGGCGGAACCACGATACAAGACCTGGAGAAACCTTCATGAGCCTCAACACGGTGAACCTCGGCTCAAACCGGAGAAGTGTGTGTTTGGAGTCCCCTCGGGCAAGCTCTTGGGCTTCTCGTATCCCACCGAGGCATCGAGGCTAACCCGAGAAAAGGTCAAGGCGGTCGAGGACATGAGCCCGCCAAAGACCCTCGAGGAAATCTGAGCTCACTGGGCGCGTGACTGCGCTAGGGCGCTTCATCTCAAGATTGGGGAATGGCGCTGCCTTTCTTCCAGCTAATGAAGAAAAAGGACCCTTTGAATGGGTGAAGAGGCCGACAAGGCGTTTCAAGATCTCAAGAGGTACCTCACCAGCCCTCCGGTCATGGTGGCCCCACGCCCGCAGGAACCCCTGGTGCTCTACCTCGCCGCCACTCCCTACTCCGCCAACGCAGCTCTGGTGGCGGTTAGGGAAGAGCGTCAAACCAAAACCACAGCAGCAGCCCAGGTCAAGGCAAATCAGGAACAAGGAGGACCCCGAAACCACTACCACGGTGAGAAGGATCAGCCGCGAGAAGACACATGCGGGAATGGAAGAGGTCCCTCCCCCAGACTACCAGCCTCTAGAGGCTCCATCGCCTCAGGAGGCGCCACGGTCCCCAGAGGGCGCCATCGGCACTGGCGCTCCAAACCTCGTTGAGCACCGAGTGTACTTCGTCAGCATGGTGTTGTGGGACGCGAGGGCACGGTACCCCATGCCTCAGAAACTCCTCCTCGCGCTATTGGTGGCCTCGCGCAAGTTGCGGCACTATTTTCAGGGTCACCCCATCAAGGTCGTCTCAGCATACCCCTTGGAAAGGGTGCTCAGGAGCCCCAACTCAGCCGGAAGGGTGGCTGAGTGGAACATTGAACTGCAAGCGTTTCAGCTCGAATTCAGCACGACCAGAGTCATCAAGGGGGCCGCATTAGCAGATTTCATGGCAGAATGGACGGAGGCACCGGGCCTCATGCCTACGAGGATCGGTCCCTCTCCCCGGGAAGCGAAGCGCTAGAAGGCTAGGTCATGTACTTCGACGGGGCGTTCTCCAGGCATGGCGCTGGGGCTGGGGCGGTGCTCATATCTCCCACTCAGGACAAGCTCTACTACGCTGTGCAGCTCTGTTTCCAGCAAGGTGAAAAGGTCTCCAACAACATAGCGGAGTATGAAGGTCTAATAGCGGGCTTGAAGGCCGGAGCTGCCCTAGGGGTGAAGCGCCTTACCATCAAGGGCGATTCACAACTCCTCGTCAATTTCTCCAACAAGGTGTACGTGCCAAAAGATGAGCACATGGAAGCCTACCTTGCGGAGGTCCGCAGGATGGAGAAGCAGTTACGGGGTTGGAGTTGCAGCATGTGCCCCATGGCACCAATCGAGAGGCCGACGACATCGCCAAACGAGCATCCAGGCGATTACCTCGAGAGCTGGCGTCTTGAGGCGGCTTTTCAAGCCCTCGGCCATGCCATCACTATCAAACACGGCGCAGCCTCGGAGGAGCTCCCAGCCACCCGCCTCGGGAGCCCGGTTTGCGGCCCAGCCTCGAGGCGTGCACGCTCGATGATGGAGCCTCGGGAGGGGTGCTGGATCGAGAGCTCGGAGCTACTTAACGCAAGGGACCCTGCGGAGAAGGAGGAGGAAGCGGAGCGTGTGGCGCGGCAAGTCACAGCGTACTGCATCAGGGATGGAGAGCTCTATCGAGCGACCAAATGATGTGTCCCTCGCTACATCTCCGAGGAGCAAGGAAAGAACTGCTGGCGGATATACACGATGGAGACTGTGGGCATCACTCGTCATCACGAACCCTCGTGGGCAAGGCATTCCGGAGCGGTTTCTATTGGCCTACTGCGCTCAACGACGCCGTCGAACTAGTGAAGGCTTGCGAAGCCTGCCAATTCCATGCCAAGCAGATCCATCAGCCGGCAGGAGGTCTGCAAACTATACCCCTCTCGTGGCCATTCACAGTCTGGGGGCTGGATATCCTGGGCCCGTTTCCTCGAGCGCCAGGGGGCTATCGCTACCTCTACATCACCGTGGACAAGTTCACCAAGTGGGCTGAAGTGGAAGCCGTCCGCACCATCCCCGCAGGTTCTGCGGTCAAGTTCGTCAAGGGCATCGTGAGCCGGTTCGGGGTGCCGAACCGCATCATCACCGACAACGGTTCGCAGTTCACCAGTAACCTCTTCAAAACATACTGTGCTAATCTGGGAACACAGATATGCTACACTTCGGTGGCGCATCCCCGAAGCAACAGCCAGGCCGAGCGGGCCAACGCAGAGGTCCTGAGGGGCCTCAAAACCAGAACATTCAAGAAGAAACTGGAGGCATGCGGCAGAGGTTGGTATGACGAGCTTCAGTCCGTGATGTGGTCCATCCGCACGACCACGACCAAGCCAACTGGAGAGACCCCGTTCTTCCTAGTCTATGGAGCCGAAGCGGTCCTCCCTCACAAGGTCAGACGTCGTTCCGCACGGGTCCTGGCGTTCGACGAGGCGCAGCAGGACGCCATGCAGGGGACGGACCTCGTGCTGGGGGAGGAGCGTCGTCGAAGTTGCGTTGCGGCGAGTACCAACAAGCACTGCGACGATACCACTGCCGCAACATCCGCCCCAGAACTCTTGAGGTAGGGGACCTCGTGCTCAGGCGGGTTCTCTCCAGGGAGGGGCTGCATAAGCTCTCTCCCATGTGGGAGGGCCCATTCAAGATTGTTCATGTTTCCAGGCCCGGCTCTGCGCGCTTGGAGACTCAGGAGGGTGCAGGCCGAGCGCGTGGAACATCCAGCACCTCGGAGGTTTACCCCTAAAAGGCCCAGAGCACATGAAGAAGGTGAATGCTGTGAAGCTTATCTTTTGGAAAAGGCCCAGAGCACGTGAAGAAGGCGAATGCCCGTGAAGCTTATCTTTTTGGAAAAGGCCCGGAGCACATGAAGAAGGCGAATGCCTGTGAAGCTTATCTTTTTGGAAAAGGCCCAGAGCCTGTGAAGAAGGCGAATGCCTGTGAAGCTGTCGCGTTTTGGAAAAGGCCCAGAGCCTGTGAAGAAGGCGAATGCCTGTGAAGTTGTCGCGTTTTGGAAAAGGCCCAGAGCCTGTGAAGAAGGCGAATGCCTGTGAAGCTGATGCGTTTTGGAAAAGGCCCAGAGCCTGTGAAGAAGGCGAATGCCTGTGAAGCTGTCGCGTTTTGGAAAAGGCCCAGAGCCTGTGAAGAAGGCGAATGCTTGTGAAGCTGTCGCGTTTTGGAAAAGGCCGAGCACATGAAGAGGGCCAGCAGCCCGTGAAGCTTGCTTCCCCAAGAAAGGCCTAGAGCCTCGTGAAGAAGGCCAACGCCTGTGAAGCTCGCCGCCGTGACACTCTCACGTAATAATGAGTTGGGGCTGTACACGCATACAGTCTCGAGGCGCGGCCTCGGGCCCAGGGCTCCCTCCCACGCCCAGATGGCAGCACTTGGCTCCGCGCTGGTGAGAAGACGTCGAAGACTAGATTAGGTGCCGGACGCGGCTTTTTCATTTGCTTTCTGCAGTTGGCTTGTTCATTCTCATTTGAAGTTTTATTGAAGTTGTTGCCGTTTTTGATTTGTGGCTCTTCGACTTTTCGCTCTCCTACCTCGATTTCTCTCACGCAAGGTCTCGCGAGGGGGCAGCCTGAGCGCCCTCGCGAGTGTTTTCTGCCCTTATCGTTCAAGGTTTCCCAACCTGGGTCCACCACAGGAGCACCCCTCCAGTCCGTGCCTCACGGGCACCGCGACACGAACACAGGACCTGGGTCGGTCGCCCCTCACGGCTGAGGCTGGGAACTACCTCTGTAGCAGCGTCTTGGCCCAAGGCACGATGCAAAAATAGCGAAACAGACGATGATTAACGGTGAAAGTCCAAAACACGCCCCCACGGGGCCCCACACTACTGTCTTTTTACGCAGGAAAAAGAAAAAGAAAGAACTAATCAGGCGCGGCTCGCCCGACACCAGCCCGCAGGTAAGACTCGAGCCGCCTCCGGGGCTCAGGCGGACTCCCTCTCGCGCTTCACCGAGGCACGACGGCGGGCGGACCCGCTACCACCCTCCAAGCAGGCATGACGGCGTGGGGGCTGATCGCGGCCGCTGCTGGAGGAGCCGCTGCCCAAAGAAGAATCGATGAAGCTCGAGGAGCCCTGAGCGCCGCCGACCATGTGTGCGCTGTCGTCTCCGTCATCGCCGGGGCTGGGCCCCCGGCCGCGATCGTCGTCATCAGGACAACACCCAGCGCGGCGACCATCCTCCCCGAACACCCTCACGTAAAGGGTGGCATCGCCGTCGAACTTGAAGTGCAGGGTGCACCGACGGCTCGAGCCCACGCTGCAAGCGTCGCTCGCCACCATGAGTCAGGGCCAGGCTCCCGGCCGCGGAGAACTCCAACGAAGCCCAGGAGGCCCGACTGTAGTAGCCGTCTGCCTGGAGCCAGAGGCCGCCCGGGGCGCCAGCCGGGAGCTCACCTAGGAGGAAGCGAGGAAGCTGAAGCCGGGCGCAAGTCGGCTCCGCCGACCACACAACGAACTCCAGCAACACCTCCGCAGCGCCGAAGCGCGGCCTAGGGGGTCGCGCGGCCGTAGCATGCCCCTCGGCCACGGCCAGCCATCCATCACCGCGTGGGAGATCACCTCCGCGGCCACGGGGAGTCGCCGTGGGAGCCATAGGATGTTTGCGAGGGCGGTCTCGACCGCGCTTGGGCGGGGGAGAGGCAGGCTCAACCTGGCGGGCCTTCCCCTTCTCTGCGGCCGAGAACTTCCTCGGCGGAGCCATGAAGAAGAAGGAGAAGCAAGAGGGGACAGACTGGAAGGGCACGCGCCGTTCCGTACTTAAAGCCAGAGGAGGCCAACCGCCGGCCTCCACGACCGCAGGTAATCATGACCCGCTTTGCATGCAGGGACTTGTCAATTCGTGCAGTTGCCGAGGCGTTAGGGGGAAATGGAGATGCCCACGTCCAATCAACCGCCACGCGGCGCCCAAGGCCGCAGGTTGTTAGGGCTCTTGGCGCCGCCTCTTGCCCTTCGCCTCTGCTCGGCCAAGCCCGGACGCGCCTTGGGCCTGGGGCTCTTGTCGGTGTTCGGGAGCAGGGGTCCCAGACTTGCACGCTGCGGCTGCGGCGTGGCTCAAAGGGGCCCATCACGGCCCATCTTCATCAACACAAGCTCAAGACCCTCGCGAGGCCAAGCCTCATGCGGACGACGGGAGCTTCTCGAGCACGCAGCCTCATCGGTGGGCTCGAGGAGGCGGAGAAATCAGGAGGGGTACCTCACGAGGTGCCCATGACGCAAGCCATGACGACCAAGGGCGCCAGGCGGGCGCCAGCCCGCGCAGTGTCCTCCTTTCCTCTTTGGTGCAAAGGGAGCAAGCGCAGGCGAGACCATCAAGCAAAGGCGTCCATTTCGGTGCAACAAGACCAAGACTAGCCCAACGGCAGGAAGGAAGTCATTGTGGAGCCCAAGCCGGCGTCACCACCAGAGCCTTTGACAGGCGAGGACCAACTTTAGTCAGGATAAGTGTACTAGATGTTCCCCTTCAAAATGGCCAATTGTTGGCGCCCTTCCCGCTCAATATTTGGGGAAGAGGCCCAGGGCCTTCGCCTATAAATAGGACTTGCCACCCACAGGGTAGGGGGGGAGCTTGATTCCAGATCCAGAACAGAACTAGAGGTCAAGCAATAGAGAGAGAGAGAGAGGGCGACTGACCTCCTCCAAGCAGTTCACCGCCCCGGCCAAGAACAGACCCTCACGAGGCTGTTCTTCCTTGTATTGTTCATCACCATCAGCCCAAGAGGCAATCCACCATACCACAAATTAGTGTAGGGTATTACACCACAATGGTGGCCCGAACTAGTATAAACCTTGTGTCTCTTGTGTTGCTCCTTTCGTAGTTTAGATCCTAGCGAGGCGGCGGGGTGCAGGTAGGTAGAGGGCGAGATCTCCGCGCGCACCCTAGTGTTTGAACCTCAAGGGTCTACCGGAACCCGAAATCCGACAAAGCAGGAGTAGGGTTTTACCTCCATCGAGAGGGCCCGAACCTGGGTAAAAACATCGTGTCCCTTGTCTCCTGTTACCATCCGCCTAGACGCACAGTTCGGGACCCCCTACCCGAGATCCGCCGGTTTTGACACCGACACGCAGTCTTCAAGGCGTCCACTCCCCACGATCACGGGGTGGGGAGAGGTCGCTTCGCCTGTCCCATCGGTTCTGCACGTCCGCCACGCATCCCCCATGCACTTGGCGTAGCAAGCGGCGGGGGCGGGAAACCGGGCCGTCGCTGGTTGGGGCAGCGGGTCGGTCTGATTCCGCTACCTCTGGTGGCTGGATTGGCGAGCAGGCGGCCGAGCCTCGGCCCCGCTCCTTTATAAGGAGGGGGAAGGGGGATGGCGTCCCGCACTCTTCTGTCATCTATCTCCTCTTGCTTCTGCTTATTCCTTTCGCTCGCCATGGAGAAAGGGAATCCTGGTCCTTCGACGGTGGCGGCAAGTGTCGCTGCTCGACAACGCGTCCCTCCTCCTCCTGAGCCCGCGGTGGTGGAGCCGGCTGCAAGGGGAAGGGGGAGGGGGCGAGGCCGTGGGCAAGGCCGGGGCAGAGGTCGCAGTGCTCGGGGAAGAGGAGGATGGGGCGGCGCGCCGGCTTCGCCCCCGCCAATGATGCCTTTCCCGATGGAGGGCCATGTCGAAGACCAGCCCCGCGAGTTCTTCATCAGGCCGCGCTGGCCTCCGCGTCGCCGTCTTCGTCTTCCCGTCCTGTTTTCTCGGGAGATGGAACGTGACCGGCCCCAATCCCTCAGATTGCACATGAGGGGTTGCGGGAACGGGGGCACGCGGGTCGTTGTCGACTTCCCGGCTCCTCGAGTCACGTACCTCCGTCGTGGGTGGAAGACGTTTGCTTGCATCCACAGCCTGACGGTGGGGCTCGTCCTCTACTTCAAATTAATGGAGGACGACCTACTCTCCATCAAGGTCTTCGGAGAGTTTGGGACTCGTCTGAAGTGCTGCGTGGAGAGCTCCTCTGATGGAGATTCTGACGATGGAAGCTCTTTCTCGAGCGAAAGTGATGAGGAGGACAGCGGGGCAGATAGCGGGGACGAGTCTGCCTAGGCATCGGACGCCCCGCGCCTGGGTGGGTGCGACAACAGCAGCATCTGCACCTGGCCGCTCCTCTGGCAGAGGTTTGCCGGGGGCGGGGCCAGCTCCTTGAACTTCTCGGGGCCGTCTCCTTGGGCGGCTGGCGTCGGGAGGCTGTGGAAGAGGAAGAGGGCGGGCAGCAAGGCCATCAATTCGGAGTATGCAGGCACCGACGCCTTCATTGCGTATTGGCGGTCCTGCCGCCTTGTCTTCCAGCTCCTTTCCCGGCACTGTCATCACCGGCCCGCCCGTGGGCGGCCACCGAGGTGTTCTCTTGGTCTTTCTGCTGCTCGTAGCTCGCCTAGGCGCCCCCTTTTGCCCTTTCAATTCCTTGACCTGCCTCTTGAGGAGAGGGACAAGAAAGGGATTACGGGCATCTTATCTCTTTTTTAGTTTGTAAGCCTGCGGGCCTTTGTTAAATTTAAAACTTGTAATCCCCTTGCTCATGTTTTTCATCTCGCATTTAATCTGACACAGATGGGATGTTTGTAATGAAAAAGGATGCTTGCGGGTTTTTCATTCGCGGGTAATCCCGCGACAAGGAGTGAATCCTTGTTATTGTTTAAGATAAACGTTTTCGCCAAGCAGGCCTTGCCGTCCCCATTCCTTCGAACGTTCTCGCGCTCTTGGCGGAGGCGAGGGATGAAGTGGGCTTGAGCTCCTCGTCCCACCTACTTGCCGCCATGTTACGACTCAAATCCGGACCACAAATAATCCTTAGGTATAGGAAAAGGGGAGCACGACAGCCTAGAGATAAAAGCGAGATTTCACATACCCCATCCGGTTCGAAATGCATGATGAGGATAAAGACTTATCTGGATCTGCAGCCCCGACAATCTCATCTTGCCGCGGTTGGGCGATCCTTGTGCTTGCAGCCCCGCAACTCTGGTTTCTTTGGGGTCGGGCGCCGTCCTTTTCCTTCTTCCCGAGTAGCTTAGCGAAGTGCTCATGTGCCCTGCGAACCAAAGGAGGACGTAAAAGGAATGATAGACGCCAAGACTTTTCGACCTCTAGGCTAGGGGTTAGTCGTTGCTAAGCACTATCAACCTTAACCAAGGAAGAGACTCGACCTAGCATGCATGCTATAACTTAGGGCGCCAGCGCTTCATTTATTTATGCTCAGGGTCTGCGCCTGGCTTTGTTCAAAGGGTCACATGCCTTGTCGGCAAAGCTTGTACAAAAGGTGGCTTGCCGGGAGGCCCGACAAGCCGCGCCTTATGGTTAAAACTTGCGAAGATGCTCGATGTTCCGAGAGTTGCTCATTTGACAGCATCTTTAGGTCTCAGTGCGGACTCGCGCCGGACACTGTGACTCGTATTACCCGATAAGGGCCTTCCCACTTTGGCGTCAACTTGTTGGAATTCTTGGCCGACTAAACGCGCCGAAGAACAAGGTCGCCTTCCTCAAAGCTTCGGGCATGAACCCTATGGCTATGGTAGCGGCGCAAGGCTTGCTGGTAGCATGCCGCTCTCACAGCCGCCTGAAGACGATCTTGCTCAAGGAGCGTCGCATCATCTTGGCGCAACGGCTCTTGCTCAAACTCGTCATAAGCGAGCACTCGATGTGACCCGTATATGAGTTTCCTGGGGAGAACTGCTTCTGCCCCGTATACCAGGGCAAAAGGTGTCTGGCCGGTGGCTCAATTTGGCATCGTCCTAATCGACCAAAGAACTGCCGGCAACTCATCAACCCAGCGCCTTTCTCTCTTGTGTAGCTTGTCAAAGGTCTTCGTTCTCAGGCCTCGCAACACTTCATCATTTGCCCTCTCTGCTTGGCCGTTGCTCCGCGGATGTGCCATGGAAGCAAAACAGACCTTGCTGCCGAGCTCTTGGATGTACTGCATTAAGGTGTGGCTTGTGAACTGCGTGCCGTTGTTGGTGATGACTCTGTTTGGCACACCAAAATGGCAGACTAGTCCTTTGAAGAACTTGACGGCTGACCGAAAGCAAATACCTTCCTCACTCGCTTCTACCTCCTACCACTTTGTGAACTTGTCGATTGCAACGCATAAGTACTCAAAGCCCCAACAGCAGCTGGGGAAAGGGCCAAGTATATCGAGCTCCCAGACCGAGAATGGCCAGGAGAGAGGGATTGTTTGAAGGGCTTGGGCTGGTTGATGAAGCTTCTTTGAATGGAACTGCACGCTTCACACTTGGTTACTAGTGTTTGTCGATCCTGGAGGGCGGTGGGCGGAAGAAACCTTGCCGAACGCCTTCGGCAAGGGCCCTTGACCCTATGTGGGAGCCACATATGCCTCCATGTATCTTCACCAACAGCTCTAGTCCTTCCTCCGGGGATGCACTTGAGTTTCACACTGCTTTGGCCTCCTCCGTGCAGACGCCATCGATTTAACTGGTGCAGGCGGACCGACGGGCTACTTTCTCTGCTTCTTCCTGCTCCTCAGGAAGCTCCCCTGTTTGGAGGAAGTGGATGGTATGCTGCGCCCATGCCGGAGCCTGGGGCTCGATGGCAAGGACCAAAGGCATTTCTTCCGCCATGGGAGCGGCCGTCTCTACGGCCAGGGCTTGACACCCTGTCAGAGCTAGTTGCTCTTGGGCAGGCTCAGTGTCCGCGGCAACACCCTTGCCGGCAGCCCCAGTGGGCTCGGTAGGAAAGTACTTGTCGGGACCTGATTTCCTCCGCTTGCTCTGCCCCGCTGATGGTTCGACAGATGGTTGAGTTAACCGGAGCAAAAAGGTACCTGGTTCCACATGTAGCTTGAGTGTGGCACGCTTTGTGGTGTCGGCAATGTCGTTCTCGCTTTCGGGGACGTGTTCACCGGATACCATCAAACCGTTCCTCCAGCTTCCTCACCTCATCTACGTAAGCTTCCATCAATGGGCTCTGATAATCCTTGTTGACCTGCCTAACAACGAGCTGCGAGTCACCCCTGACGATGAGCTTCTTAACCTCGAGGTCTGCCGCGATCCTGAGACCGGCAAGCAATCCCTCGTACTCAGCGGTGTTGTTGGTGGACATCTCCCTGGGGAAGTGCATATGGATCACGTACTTGAGGTGTTCTCCGGTGGGTGCGACGAGCAGCACACCGGCACCGGCGCCTTGCAGCGAGAAAGCCCCATCAAAGTACATGATCCAGTCGCGGTCTGCTTCCTTGCCGGGGAGAGTGGTCTCCTGGATTTCTTCGTCAGGAGTCGAGGTCCACTCCGCGATGAACTCCGCCAAGACTCTACTCTGAATTGTCGAGGTACTTTCAAACTTTAAACCGAAGCTTGACAGCTCCAAGGCCCATTCCACAATCCTTCCGGTTGCGTCCGGGTTGTGCAGTACCGGTGCAACGGGAGGCGGGTGACGACAGTGATCTCGTGGGCCTGGAAGTAGTGATGCAACTTCCTCGAGGCCATAAGGAGGCCGAAGAGCAATTTTTGCACGCCGGAATACCTCGACCTAGCCCCCTGCAAGAGGGAGCTGAAAAAGTAAACCGGGTGCTGCATCATCTTCTTCTTTGGCACCACTTTACTCGACTGCGTGGGCACTGCCTTGGTGGCACCAGACTCTGCCGGGGGCTGCGCCTTGTCGGCACCAGGCCCTGCCGGGGGAATCTTTGGCTTGCCATCCGC
Organism: Aegilops longissima; assembly: GCA_021605205.1. Classification (NCBI taxonomy): domain Eukaryota; kingdom Viridiplantae; phylum Streptophyta; class Magnoliopsida; order Poales; family Poaceae; genus Aegilops; species Aegilops longissima. Next base: position 622,865,920 of record CM038682.1, on the reverse strand, counting down.
TGCTTCTCCCGCCATTGCTGCCTCCTCGTCGACCTCCCTCTGTGCCACCAGTGTGGCGCTGACCACTTGGTTCGTCGCCGCCAGATACAGCTGCAACGACTCTTGTGGTTTAGGCGCAACCGGTATTGGCGTGGAGGAAAGGTATTTCTTTAGATCCTGCAGTGCTGCCTCGGCTTCTGGGGTCCACTCTAATGGGCCTGCCTTCTTCAAGATTTTGAAGAAGGGAAGGGCGCGCTCGACGGACTTGGAGATGAATCGGCTCATGGCGGCAACGCAGCCGGTGAGCCGACACACATCCTTGATCCGCTTGGGTGCCTCAATTTTCTCAATAGCCTTGATCTTGTCCGGGTTTGCCTCAATCGCGCATTGCGACACAAAGAACCCGAGAAGCTTGCCGGACGGAACGCTGAAGACACACTTCTCAGGGTTCAGCTTGAGGTTGATCTTGCGCAGGTTAGAAAATGTCTCTTCTAGATCTTGCACAAGAGTTGGCCCGTCCTTGGTTTTGACCACTATGTCATCCATGTAGGCCTCCATATTTCTATGGAGCTGAGGTTCAAAACCAATTTGGACTGCTCTTGCAAACGTTGAGCCAGCACTCTTCAACCCGAAAGGCATCCGTAAAAAGCAATACGTACCACATGGGGTGATGAATGCTGTCTTCTCTTCATCCTCTTTTGTCATGAAGATTTGGTGGTAGCCTGAGTAGGCATCAAGGAATGATAACAGATCACACCCGGCTGTGGAGTCAACAATCTAGTCGATGCGCGGCAACGGGAAGGGGTCCTTAGGACAAGCCTTATAAATATCTGTGTAATCAATACACAGCCTCCACTTCCCATTCGCTTTGCGCACCACTACCAGATTGGCCAACCACGTCGGGTGGAGCACCCCTCTCACCAAACCCGCCGCTTCCAACTTCCTGATCTCCTCTGTGATGAGCTGCTGCCTTTTCAAAGCCTGCTTTCTGACCTTCTGCTTGACGGGCCGCGTGTGGGGGCAGATAGCTAGGTGGTGCTCAATCACCTCCCTGGGAACACTGGGGATGTCGGACGCTTGCCATGCAAACACGTTGACATTTGCCCGCAGGAAGGTGACGAGCGTGCCTTCCTATTTGCTATCGAGGGTGGAGCCTATGATGAAGGCCCCTCCCGTGCCATCCTCCCCGACGGGAACCTTCTTGGTCTGCGGCGACTCGGCTCTAGATATCTTGCTCTTGTTGGTAGAGCTCTCTGGCATGTCCTCGATGGTAGCACAACACTCCGAGGAGGTGCGCTTGCCGGAGTGGGTGCGAGAGGTCTTGCCGGGCTCCTTCTTCCCTCCCGGGCCTTCAGCGGCAGGAGCAGGTGCCTTGACGGCAGCTGCTGCAACTGCTTCCCGGTAGAGTTGGTCGGCGCAGATCAGCGCGTCCTTCTTGTCGGAGGGGACGGAGATGATGGTCAACGGCTCGGGCATCTTTAGCATGTTGTAGGCGTAGTGTGACACCGCCATGAACTTGGCTAGTGCCGGGCGTCCGAGGATCCCGTTGTAGGGCAAGGGGATCTCAGCCACGTCGAAGACGATCCTCTCTGTCATGTAGTTCAACTCTCCTCCAAATGTCATGGGCAGTGTGACCTTTCCCTTCGGCTGGCTCCTCCCCGGATTGACCCCTTGAAACGCACTCTTTTCCTCGAGGTCTCCATCGAGGATTTGCAACCTTTGATCACGGCTGCAGGCGAGATCATGTTCAGGCCGCCCCACCACAACCAACATCTCGCTCACCCCGAGGTTGCGATCGCTGGCGAGACCAACAATGAAAAACACCCGACCGCGTAGTGCGGTCGGGGGTCCTCGGCCAAAGATGAGGGGCGGCTGGACCACTTTAGGGCTTCGAAAGGCCGAACGACGGCTCTGCTGCTGTAATCTCACGCGCCCACTGCTTGAGCTGGCGGTGAGAGGTATGCAGCGAGGCACCGCCATTGACGACATGGTCTCCATAGCCTTCGAACCCTTGCTCACCAGACTCGCTGCCCTCGTCGTGACCGCTGCCTTTCTTGTTTCTTGTCGCGCCTCGGGCGGCCTCTCTTGCTGGTTGTCCTTGCGGGCGGCCTCCTTGGCCGCCACGCTTCTTGCTCGATCCTCAAGACCGCCCTGGTCCTTCTCCTTGTCTCGCCTTTTGTACTCAGCCTTTTGCTTGTCAGCAAGCAGCTCGACTTGTCGACACTTCTGGAGGTCGTGGCCCTTGGTGCGGTGGATCTTGCAGTATTGCTTGCCGGAGCTTCCTGGCTTGTCGGTAGCTGCCGGGTTCGGCAGCGCGCGCACCGACAATCTCCTTGCTGGGTGTTCGCTTTGACCTTCTTGCCGGCACCGGTATCGCCAGATCCCTCAACGGCAAGCACGGCCTTGCTTTTGTGTTTCCTGTTGTGATGCCAGCCCTTCTTCGTCGGGGTGGCGGCGTCTTCATCGGTAGAGTCGGTTTCCGCGCTGTCGTCTTCGCCGGGGTACTTCCTTCCCTCTTCAGCCGGGCGCACCTATCGGCCAGAACATAGAGCTCGTCCAGATCCTTAACCTTGGTCATCGCCAGCTCCTTGCGCATCTTGCGATTGCGCACGTTCTGGTGGAACGCGCTAATCACAACAGCAGGATGAACGTCGGGGATGTTGTACTGCACCCGGCTGAATCTCTGGATGTACTTGCGCAGGGTCTCCCCTTCCTTCTGGGGAATGATATGCAGATCACTGGTCTGGCCATGAGCTTGGTAGCCTCCTGTGAAGGCGCCAACAAACTCATGGCACAGATCTGACCAAGAAGAAATGGAATCCACCGGCAAGTGCATCAACCAAGACATCACATTGGGCTTGAGCGCCAGCGGGAAATAGTTGGCAAGCACCTTGTCGTCGCGAGCCCCAGCGGCCTGCATCGCGATGGTGTAGATGCTGAGTGATGTCTACTACACAACCTTCTTCTTGTAGACGTTGTTGGGCCTGCAAGTGCACAGGTTTGTAGGACAGTAACAAATTTCCCTCAAGTGGATGACCTAAGGTTTATCAATCCGTGGGAGGCGTAGGATGAAGATGGTCTCTCTCAAACAACCCTGCAACCAGATAACAAAGAGTCTCTTGTGTCCCCAACACACCCAATACAATGGTAAATTGTATAGGTGCACTATTTCGGCGAAGAGATGGTGATACAAGTGCAATATGGATGGTAGATATAGGTTTTTGTAATCTGAAAATATAAAAACAGCAAGGTAACAAGTGGTAAAAGTGAGCGTAAATGGTATTGCAATGCTAGGGAACAAGGCCTAGGGTTCATACTTTCACTAGTGCAAGTTCTCTCAACAATAATAACATAATTGGATCACATAACTATCCCTCAACATGCAACAAAGAGTCACTCCAAAGTCACTAATAGCGGAGAACAAACGAAGAGATTATGGTAGGGTACGAAACCACCTCAAAGTTATTCTTTCCAATCAATCCGTTGGGCTATTCCTATAAGTGTCTCAAACAGCCCTAGAGTTCGTACTCGAATAACACCTTAAGACACAAATCAACCAAAACCCTAATGTCACCTAGATACTCCAATGTGACCTCAAGTATCCATGGGCATGTACGATATGCATCACACAATCTCAATTCATATATTCAAACAACACATAGAACCTCAAAGAGTGCCCAAAGTTTCTACCGGAGAATCACGACGAAAGCGTGTGCCAACCCCTATGCATAGGTTCATGGGTGGAACCCGCAAGTTGATCACAAAAACGTACATCAAGTGAATCACGTGATATCCCATTGTCACCACAGATACACACGGCAAGACATACATAAAGTGTTCTCAAATCTTTAAAGACTCAATCCGATAAGATTACTTCAAGGGGAAAACTCAATCCATTACAGGAGAGTAGAGGGGGAGGAGAAACATAAGATCCAACTATAATAGCAAAGCTCGCGATACATCAATATTGTGCCAAATCAAGAACACGAGAGAGAGAGAGATCAAACACATAGCTACTGGTACATACCCTCAACCCCGAGGGTGAACTACTCCCTCCTCGTCATGGAGAGCGCTGGGATGATGAAGATGGCCACCGATGAGGGTTCCCCCCTCCGGCAGGGTGCCGGAAAAGGGTCCCGATTGGTTTTTCGTGGCTATGGAGGCTTGCGGCGGCGGAACTCCCGATCTATCTTCTGTTCTGGAAGTTTTACGATACGTAGGTATATATGGGTGCAGGGTGTACGTCGGTGGAGCTACGGGGGCCCCACGAGGCAGGGGGGCGCGCCCTAGGGGGGTGGACGCGCCCCCCACCCTCGTGGCCAGCTCCCATATCTTCTGACATAGAGTCCATGTCTATCCGGTGGCTTTCCTTCCAAAAATAACTTCTCCAGTTGATTTCGTTCCGTTTTGACTCCGTCTGATATTCCTTTTCCTCGAAACACTGAAATAGGCATAAAACAACAAATCTGGGCTGGGCCTCCGGTTAATTGGTTAGTCCCAAAAATAATATAAAGTGGATAATAAAGCCCAATATTGCCTAAAACAATAGATAAAGTAGCATGGAGCAATCAAAAATTATAGATACGTTGGAGACGTATCAAGCATCCCCAAGCTTAATTCGTGCTCGTCCTCGAGTAGGTAAATGATAAAACAGATAATTTTTGATGTGCAGTGCTACTTGGCATAATTTCAATGTAAATCCTCTTAATTGTGGTATGAATATTCAGATCCGAAAGATTCAAGACAAAAGTTCATATTGACATAAAAATAATAATACTTCAAGCATACTAACTAAGCAATTATGTCTTCTCAAAATAACATGGCCAAAGAAAGTTATCCCTACAAAATCATATAGTCTGGCTATGCTCCATCTTCCCCACACAAAGTATTTAAATCATGCACAACCCCGATGACAAGCCAAGCAATTGTTTCATACTTTAACATTTTCAAAACTTTTTCAATCTTCACGCAATACATGAGCGTGAGCCATGGATATAGCACTATATGTGGAATAGAATGGTGGTTGTGGAGAAGACAAAAAGGGAGAAGATAGTCTCACATCAACTAGGCGTATCAACGGGCTATGGAGATGCCCATCAATAGATATCAATGTGAGTGAGTAGGGATTGCCATGCAACGGATGCACTAGAGCTATAAGTATATGAAAGCTCAACAAAAGAAACTAAGTGGGTGTGCATCCAACTCGCTTGCTCACGAAGACCTAGGGCATTTGAGGAAGCCCATCATTGGAATATACAAGCCAAGTTCTATAATGTAAAATTCCCACTAGTATATGAAAGTGACAACATAGGAGACTCTCTATCATGAAGATCATGGTGCTACTTTGAAGCACAAGTGTGGTAAAAGGATAGTAGCATTGTCCCTTCTCTCTTTTTCTCTCATTTTTTTATATTTTTATTAGGGCCTTTTCTCCTCCTTTTTTATGGCCTCTTTTTTTATTTATTTTTATTTTTTGTCCGTAGTCTCATCCCGACTTGTGGGGGAATCATAGTCTCCATCATCCTTTCCTCACTGGGACAATGCTCTAAAAATGATGATCATCACACTTTTATTTTCTTACAACTCAACAATTACAACTCGATACTTAGAACAAAATATGAATCTATGGGAATGCCTCCGGTGGTGTACCGGGATATGCAATGACTCATGAGTGACATATATGAAAGAATTATGAATGGTGGCTTTGCCACAAATATGATGTCAACTACATGATCATGCTAGCAATATGACAATGATGAAGCGTGTCATAAGAACGCAATGGTGGAAAGATGCATGGCAATATATCTCGGAATGGCTATGGAAATGCCATGATAGGTAGGTATGGTGGCTGTTTTGAGGTAGGTATATGGTGGGTGTATGATACCGGCGAAAGGTGCGCGGTATTAGAGAGGCTAGCAATGGTGGAAGGAAGGAAAAGTGCGTATAATCCATGGACTCAACATTAGTCATAAAGAACTCATATACTTATTGCAAAAATCTAGAAGTTATCAAAGCAAAGTATTACGCACATGCTCCTAGGGGATAGATTGGTAGGAAAGACCATCGGCTCGTCCCCGACCGCCACTCATAAGGAAGACAATCAATAAATAAATCATGCTCCGACTTCATCACATAACGGTTCACCATAATGCATGCTACGGAATCACAAACTTTAACACAAGTATTTCTCAAATTCACAACTACTCAACTAGAATGACTCTAATATCACCATCTCCATATCTCAAAACAATTATCAAGCATCAAACTTTTCTTAGTATTCAATACACTCATAAGAATTCTTACAAATCTTGTATGCTTAGCATATTAGGATTATTTAAGAAAATTACCATGCTATTTAATACTCTCAAAATAATATAAGTGAAGCATGAGAGTTCATCTATTTCTTCAAAATAAAAACACCATTGTGCTCTAAAAGATATAAGTGAAGCACTAGAGCAAACAACAAACTACTCCAAAAGATATAAGTGAAGATCAATGAGTAGTCGAATAATTATGTAACTATGTGAAGACTCTCTAACATTAGGGAATTTCAGATCTTGGTATTGTATTCAAACAGCAAGCAAAACAAAACAAAATGACAATGCAAGGATAGCACAACTCATGTGAAGAAGCAAAAACTTAGGCTCAACCGATACTAACCGATAGTTGTTGAAGAAGAAAGGTGGGATCCCTACCGGGGCATCCCCAAGCTTAGATGCTTGAGACTTCTTGAAATAATATCTTGGGGTGCCTTGGGCATCCCCAAGCTTGAGCTTTTGTGTCTCCTTAATTCCTCTCATATCATGGTTTCTCTTTTTATCAAAAGCTTCATTCACAACAAACTCAACAAGAACTCGTGAGATAGGTTAGTATAAACCAATGCAAAACCTTATCATTTCCTACTGTAACAAATCACAAAAATTATTATTCAAAATTGCATACTAAATGCCTCTGCATATTTAATACTCCTATCCTCAAATAGAATCATTAAACAAGCAAACATATGCAAACAATGCAAACATAACAGTAATCTGCCAAAACAGTATAGTCTGTGAAGAATGCAAGAGTATCAATACTTACCTAACTCAAAAAATTATGAAATAAAATTCCCACTGTAATATATTTATCAGAGCTCAATATGCAAAACGATTCAACATTATACCACTCTCTGACTTTTCTAGGGAATTTTTGCAACATTGGTAAACTTTCTGTTTTCAAACAGCAATACGTATACTAGCAAAATAAGCATGGCAAAGGCTATCCTTGACTTTTTTTATTGAAACTGAAGATGCAAAACATTATTCTAAATAACATCAAGCAAATACTAACAAAATAAAATGATGTTCCAAGCAAAACACATATCATGTGGTGAATAAAAATATAGCTCCAAGTAAAGTTACCGATGAACGAAGACGAAAGAGGGGATGCCACCCGGGGCATCCCCAAGTTTAGACGCTTGGTTATCATTGAATATTACCTTGGGGTGCCTTGGGAATCCCCAATATTAGGCTCTTTCCACTCCATATTCCATAGTCCATCGAATCTTTACCCAAAACTTGAAAACTTCACAACACAAAACTTAACAGAAAACTCGTAAGCTCCGTTAGCGAAAGAAAACAAAACACCACTTCAAGGTACTGTAATGAACATATTCTTTATTTATATTTGTGTTAAACCTACTGTATTCCAACTTCTCTATGGTTTATAAACTATTTTACTAACCATAGATTCATCAAAATAAGCAAACAACACACGAAAAACAGAATCTGTCAAAAACAGAACAATCTGTAATAATCTGTAACTAACGCAAACTTCTGGAACTCAAAAAATTCCAAAATAAATTGGTGGACCTGATTAATTTGTCTAGTAATCATCTGCAAAAAGAATAAACTAAATATCACTCTCCATTAAAAAGTTGAAGCTAATCTCGTGAGCGCTAAAGTTTCTGTTTTTTACAGCATGATCATAAAGACTTCACCCAAGTCTTCCCAAAGGTTCTACTTGGCACAAACACTAATTAAAACATGAAACCACATATAACCATAGGCTAGATAGATTATTTATTACTAAACAGGACCAAAAAGCAAGAAACTAAAATAAAATTGGGTTGCCTCCCAACAAGCGCTAACGTTTAACGCCCCTAGCTAGGCATGATGATTTCAATGATGCTCACATAAAAGATAAGAATTGAAACATAAAGAGAGCATAACGAAGAATATGACTATCGCATTTAAGTCTAATCCACTTCCTATGCATAGGGATTTTGTGAGAAAACAAATTACGGGGACAAGAATCAACTTGCATAGGAAGGTAAAACAAGCATAACTTCAAGATTTTAAGCACATAGAGAGGAAACTTGATATTATTGCAATTCCTACAAGCATATATTCCTCCCTCATAATAATTTTCAGTAGCATCATGAATGAATTAAACAATATAACCAGCACCTAAAGCATTCTTTTCATGATCTACTAGCATAGAAATTTTATTACTCTCCACATAAGAAAAATTCTTCTTATTCGGAATAGTAGTGGGAGCAAACTCAACAAAATAACTATCATGTGATTGAAAATTAAGATCAAGATGAAAACTTTCATGGTTATCATTATTCTTTAAAGCATACGTGTATCACAATAATCATCATAGATAGGAGGCATGCCTTCATCATAGTAAATTTGCTCATTAAAGCTTGGGGGACAAAAAATATCATCGTCATGAAACATAGCTTCCCCAAGCTTGTGGCTTTGCATATCATTAGCATCATGGATATTCAAGGAATTCATACTAACAACATTGCAATCATGCTCATCATACAAAGATCTAGTGCCAAACATTTTAATACATTCTTCTTCTAACACTTTGGCACAATTTTCCTTTCCATCATACTCATGAAAGATATTAAAAAGATGAAGCGTATGAGACAAACTCAATTCCATTTTTTTGTAATTTTATTTTATAAACTAACTAGTTCTAAAACAAGAAACAAAAAGATTCGATTGCAAGATCTAAAGATATACCTTCAAGCACTAACCTCCCCGGCAACGGCGCCAGAAAAGAGCTTGATGTCTACTACACAACCTTCTTCTTGTAGACGTTGTTGGGCCTGCAAGTGCACATGTTTGTAGGACAGTAGCAAATTTCCCTCAAGTGGATGACCTAAGGTTTATCAATCCGTGGGAGGCATAGGATGAAGATGGTCTCTCTCAAACAACCCTGCAATCAAGTGGATAATAAAGCCCAATATTGCCTAAAGCAGTAGATAAAGTAGCATGGAGCAATCAAAAATTATATATACGTTGGAGACGTATCACTTAGGAACTCGGACGGGTCTTGCCAGTGTACTTCTCGGCAACGTTGGGCTTGAACGTGCGGTGGGACGGCCATTGGAACTGCATCAGCTCACGGGTAAAATCCGGGCAGCCCACCTCGTAAGGTAGGCCGCAGAGGCCCCCCGGTGCCAGGTGGTCCATAGCGGGTCCCGCCCGCTTGTCCGACTGGTGGCGCGTTTCGCGCCGACGCTCGACGGTGGTTCGAGCGTCTTTGTGAGCTCGCTGCCGAAGGACCTGGCGCTGGTCACGGAGGGTCCACGGGTCGGACGACGCTATGGATATGTTATCACAAGCATCGTCGCGACGGGCCGACACCCACGGCGGCTGGCGAGGAGGAGGAGAGTGCACAATGGCCGCAGCTCCCCCGATCCTCCCAGCGCCAGCATGTGGTGGCACGGTGGAGCGCCGACCCGAGGGCCCTGCCGGTCGCGGATCGTCTTTGTTGGTGATGGCGACGAGGTTCCGAATGGTGGCCCTCCACTCGTCAAGCTTCTCCGCTGCAGGAGGGAAATCGAGGAGCAGCTACGCGCGCGCCAAAGCATCCGCTGGCGTGGGCGGCAGCGACAGCTGCGTGGATCACGACACGCTTCGACTTCTAACTACGTTAGAAGGAGCTCCATCACGACCCAGTGGCTGCGTGCCATTTTCGCCAGCGCTTCGGCAAGCTTGCTGAACCCCTTCATCTTGCTGACGACGCACATGGCTCTTCCCACGGTGGTGCCCAGGGTCACCAACGTGGTGACGCTGTTCGGCGTGCACACCATGGGAAGAACGAGCGGTGGTCGCCGGTGTATGCGTCCTGGAGGTCGCCGCGCTGCCCGGAGTTGGCACAACAACACCCCCAGGGGGCCCCGTGCCGCCGGCTGGGGCCCCAGCTCCGTCTTTGGATCCAGCGACGTGTAGCCGGTCGTCTGGCGCACAAACGACGCCGCTCGCCAGGCTCCAACTGCCTGGGCGATGCTGGTGCTCGCGGGCCGCGGCTCGGGTCCTGTCTGCGATCGGTCCGCTGCTCGTCCGCACCGGCACGGGCCGTTCGGCTCCCAACGAGCCGATCGCTGTGGCCGTCTTGTTCTTAGGGTCCATGGCGACAAAGAACTGCTAGGCTAACTACCAGACCAGATTATCACAATTGCGCCCCCTACCTGGCGCACCAAAGATGTCGGTGTGGAACGACACCTATGGGATCACAAGAATCCCTACTACGGTTGCCGGGGCACAGGGTTGCAAGGAGAGCAGGGCTAGTAGACAGCACAAGGATCGTTACCCAGGTTCAGGCCGCGAGGATGCGTAAAACCCTAGTCCTGCTTTGGTGGGTGTATTTCTGAGAGTTCTTGAGCTCTCGAACTAGCCGTGGTCAGCGCGTGGTTCCAAACACCCGAATCCTTCTCCGGTATGCCATGGGCCTCCTTTTATAGTTGTAAGGGGCTGGCACAGTGACACACATGAGGTGGAAAGGCGACAAAGGCCCTGATCTTATCGTCAGACACAGGACAAGACGATTAAATGCGTAGATTAGGTGTCCCCTTGCTTTACTGGGGACGGGGGCGAGGCCTGTCCCGTCCGTCGCCGCTCCTCCTTGCTTCGACACGCGCCCTGGCCAGCGATATGTGCGGCACCATGTAGGCAGGCAGGCAGCTGGGGTGGCGCGGTGGTGGAGTCTTCACAAAGATCTGCATGCCGCCACGCAGGCGCTTGACGAGTTGGCCTGGGAGCTGCATGTTGCCACGCAGGTGCCCGCCTAGCTGGTTGGGCTGGCAGCTGCAGGTGAATGGCGGTGGAAGCTTGGTTGGCGTGGACCTGGTGGTGGCCCTGCTGGCGTCCTTGGTGAGGGCCTTTCCGGGTGGCCCAGCAAGGGTCTCGCTGTGGCGCGCTGTCGTCCCCGGCAAGAGCCTTGCCGGGCGTCTGGTGGCCTTCCTCGGAAAGGATCTTGCCGAGGATCGTCGTCTTCTAATCCTCATCTGATCTTGAATATGTCTTCTCAAAGATCTGCATGCCACCACAGGGGTGCCTTCCCGAGCCCTGGCCCCACGTGGTGATGGCGTTGGGGACCGTGGGCTCAAGGGTGGCTCACTCTGTTGGTGTGCGGCGAGCTGTCCCGGCAAGGGTCTTGCCGGGGCTGCCCCGGCAAGGGTCTTGCCGGGGGAACATGCTTCGTCCCTCTGCTCTTTGTGGTCTTGGCCTTGGCGTTGCTCTGTGCACAGGTAAAGGGGTACAAAAGCGTGCCCCTCTTTTTGTACACCACAGTCCACATGGGGCCCACGAGGTAGGGGGCGCGCCCTGTGCCCTCGTGGCCAAATGGTGGGCCCCCTGGTGTGCTCTGAGTGCCAGAAATTCTTAAATATTCTAAAAAAATCATATTTCATTTTCAGGACGTTTGAAGAAATTTTATTTTCAGGGTATTTTTATTGCAAGGATAATTCAGAAAACAGATAGAAAATACTATTTTTTCTTTATTTAATCTAAATAACAGAAAGTAAAAGGAGGGTACAGAGAGTTGTGCTTTCTAACTTCATCCATCTCGTGCTCATCAAAAGGAATCCACTAACAAGGTTGATCAAGTCTTGTTAACAAACTCTTTCCGAATAACATGAAACCGAAGAATTTTTGAATAACACTAGGTTACCTCAACGGGGATATGCATGTCCCCAACAATAAGAATATCATATTTCTTCTTGACAGTAGGAAGAGGGAATTCAAAACCTCCAATAGTAATCGTTGAAATTTTTTCCAATAGAATTGATACTATGGACTTGGGGTTGTTTCCTTGGAAAGTGTACCGTATGCTCATTACCATTAACATGAAAAGTGACACTGCCTTTGTTGCAATAAATAACAGCCCCTGTAGTATTCAAAAAGGGTCTACCAAGGATAATCGACATACTATCGTCCTCGGGAATATCAAGAATAACAAAGTCCGTTAAAATAGTAACGCTTTGCAACCACAACAGCACATCCTCACAAATACCGACATGTGTATAGCAGTTGATTTATCGCCATTTGCAAAGATATTTCAGTAGGTGTCAACTTATTCAAATCAAGTCTACGATATAAAGAGAGAGTCATAACACTAACACCGGCTCCAAGATCACATAAAGCAGTTTTAAAATAGTTTCTTTTAATGGAGCATGGTATAGCTGGTACTCCTGGATCTCCTAGTTTCTTTGGTATTCCACCTTTAAAAGTATAATTGGCAAGCATGGTGAAAATTTCAGCTTCTGGTATCTTCCTTTTATTTGTAACAATATCTTTCATATACTTAGCATAAGGATTCATTTTAAGCATACCAGTCAAACACATACGCAAAAAGATAGGTCTAATCATTTCGGCAAAGCGCTCAAAATCCTCATCATCCTTTTTCTTGGATGGTTTAGGACGACAAGGCATGGGTTTCTGAACCCATGGTTCTCTTTCTTTACCGTGCTTCCCAGCACCAAAGTCTCTCTTATCATAATGTTGATTCTTTGATTGTGGGTTATCAAGATCAACAGCAGGTTCAATATCTACATCATTGTTATTGCTAGGTTGAGCATCAACATGAACATCATCATTATCACTAGGTTCAGGTTCATTACCAGATTGTGTTTCAGCATCAGAAATAGAAATATCATTGGGATTCTTAGGTGTGTCAACAATAGGTTCACTAGAAGCATGCAAAGTCCTATCATTTTTCTTTTTCTTCTTCTTAAAAGGACTAGGTGCATCAACATTAGTTCTCTGAGAATCTTGCTCAACTCTCTTAGAGTGTCCCTCAGGATACAAAGGTTCCTGAGTCATTCTACCCCCTCTAGTCATAACTCTAACAACATTATCATTTTTCTTATTATTTAATTCATTGAGCAAATCATCTTGTGATTTAAGCACTTGTTCTACCTGAGTGGTAACCAACATAAGCACTGAAGTTTTTTTGTTTAACAATAAAATTATCAAACTCATCCAAGCATTGGTTAGCAGACTTATTACGAGGAATATCACCTTCATCAAATCTATAGAGAGAATTTACCTTTACTACCCGTGTCAGGTTATTAAGACCATGTATTTCTTCAATAGGTGGTAAATTCTTAACATCTTCAGCTTTAATACCCTTTTCTTTCATGGATTTATTTGCCTCTTGCATATCTTTAGGACTGAGAAATAGAATACCCCTTTTATTCGGAGTTGACTTAGGAGTTGGTTTAGGAAGTGTCCAATCATTTTCATTACTCAGTATATTATTCAATAGCAATTCAGCTTGCTCAACAGTTCTTTCCCTGAAAACTCAACCAGCACAACTATCCAGGTGGTCTCTGGAAGCATCGGTTAGTTCATTATAAAAGATATCAAGTATTTCATTTTTCTTGAGAGGATGATCACGCAAAGCATTAAGTAATCGGAGAAGCCTCCCCCAAGCTTGTGGGAGACTCTCTTCTTCAATTTGCACAAAATTATATATTTCCCTTAAGGCAGCTTGTTTCTTATGAGCGGGGAAATATTTAGCAGAGAAGTAATAAATCATATCCTGGGGACTATGCATACAACCAGGAGCAAGAGAATTAAACCATGTTTTAGCATCACCCTTTAATGAGAACGGAAATAACTTAAGGATATAGTAGTAACGATTTTTTTCTCATGAGTGAATAGGGTGGCTATATCATTCAATTTAGTAGGATGTGCCACAACAGTTTCAGATTCATAGCCATAAAAAGGATCAGATTCAACCAAAGTAATTAACTCAGGATCGACAAAGAAATCATAATCCTTATTAGAAATACAGATAGGTGAAGTAGCAAAAGAAGGGACATATTTCATTCTAGCATTCAAAGACTTTTCTTTCAGCTTGGCTAACAGTTTCTTAAGACCATATCTATCTTTGCAAGCAAAAAGGTCTCTAGCAGTTTCTTCATCCATAACATAACACTCAGGCACATCAGGCATTTCATATCTAGGGGGAGAATCTTCATCAGCACTTTCATCAATATTACCTGTTTCAATAATTTCATTCTCTCTAACCCTAGCAAGTTGTTCATCAAGAAATTCACCTAATGGCACAGTATTATCAAGCATACAAGTAGTTCCATCATAAGCATCATGCATATCTGAGGTGGCATCATCAATAACATGTGACATATCAGAATCAATTAATAAGAGGTGTAGGTGTCACAAATTTACTCATAACAGAAGGTGAATCAAGTGCAGAGCTAGTTGTCAGTTCCTTACCTCCCCTCGTAGTTGAGGGAAAAATCTTGGTTCTTTCATCTTTCAAGTTCCTCATAGTGATCAATAGATATAAATCCCAAGTGACTAAAAGAATAGAGCTATGCTCCTCGGCAATGGCGCCAGAAAATAGTCTTGATAACCCACAAGTATAGGGGATCGCATCAGTTTTTTAGGGTAGAGTATTCAACCCAAATTTATTGATTCGACACAAGGGGAGCCAAAGAATATTCTCAAGTATTAGCAGTTGAATTGTCAATTCAATCACACCTGAAAGAATTAATATCTGCAGCAAAGTATTCAGTAGCAAAGTAGTATGGAAATAACGGTAACGGTGGCAAAAGTAATAGTAACAGTTTTTGTAGCAATCGTAATAGTGGCAACGGAAAAGTAACTAAGCAAAGATCAATATGTGAAAAGCTCGTAGGCAATGGAACAATGATGGATAATTATGTCGGATGCGATTCCTCATGCAACAGTTATAACATAGGGTGACACAGAACTAGCTCCAGTTCATCAATGTAATGTAGGCATGTATTCTGAATATAGTCATACGTGCTTATGGAAAAGAACTTGCATGACATCTTTTGTCCTACCCTCCCATGGCAGTGAGGTCCTATTGTAAACTAAGGGACATTAAGACCTCCTTTTAATAGAGTACCGGACCAAAGCATTTGTCGACGTTCTGGGAACGGGGGCCCCAGACTTGCCTGCCTGCGGCCTAGGGCGTGGCTCGCCCGGCGGCCTGGTACGACCCATCTTCATCAGCAAACACTTGAGGCCCTCGTGAGGGGCCAAGCCTCGCGAGGCGGACGACATAAGACCTCCTCAGGGGCAGCCTCGCTAGGCTGGCTCGTGAGGAGCGGAGACATCTACGCAAGGGGCACCTTGCAAGGAGCGCATGACGCGAGCAGTGACGACCAAGACAAGGCAGGCAACTGGCGGGCGCCAGCGGGCGCAGAGTACCAGTTGCCTCTTTGGTGCTAAAGAGGAAGGCGCAGGCGAGGTGTCCCGTGGCGTCAAGCAAAGTTTTCCATATCGGTGCAACAAGACCAAGACCAGCAGGACGGCAGGACGGAGGTCATCGTGGAGCCCAGGACAGCGTCACCACCAGAGCCTTTGGCAGGCGAAGACTACTTTTGTAGGGATAGCTTGTACTAGCTGTCCCCCTTCATACTTGGCCGTTGAGGGATCCCTTCCCGCCTAATATTTGGGAAGAGGACCAGGGCCTCTATAAATAGGACTAGCCACGACCATAGAAGAGGACGACTCATCTGGACTCATCTAGACGGATCATTCGGATCGCCCAGGCTGCGTCCGATGGCGTCGTCGGCGAGGTCGGGGGCGGTCGGGTTGCTGCGAATCCACGACAACGACTGTCGGTGCAGAAGACGAAGACGGCGCCGATGGCGGCCATGCGATGCTCCTCCTATTGCTGTAGTCGACGGAGAGGTGTACGAGGTCGGCGAAGAGCTCCCGGACACGGCAGCGCGATGAGGGGATGGCGATGGCCACACGGGTGAAACACGGCGACGGTGGAGCGCTCTCGGGTGAGGTCGGGGAAGGGGGCTAGAGGGTGAGGCAGAGATCAGAGAGTAAGGTGGGAAGGACCAGGGGGCTCTGGGCGTCTCCAGGTGCTCGAACGAGGGAGGGGGAGGAAGCAGGAGGTGGAAGCAGGAGGTGGAGCTCAGTTGCGCGCGCGTCGACACGGTGTCGTCCTCCTGGCAGAAGCTAGGAGACGACTGGCGCTGGCCAGTGGCTAGGCCAGATGGGCTGCACAGGAGCTTGGCCAGCCAGGGTAAGTCCACGTAGGTGGCCCAGTGGCCTTCTCTCTCTCTTTTACTAATTGTTTCTGTTTTCTAGTTTTCTTTTCTGCTTTCGATTTAGTAAAAATACTAAACCATTTCAAACAAAATCCTGGAAATATTTATGGGTTCTTTCTGAATTATTCCAGTGACCCTTAACTATTTCCAACATTTTTGGAGCATCTAAATTATATATAGCATTTAAATAGCTCTAATTCAAATATGTTTGAATTAATTCCAAGTCCAAATATGTCCTGCAAAAATGTGAACCATTTCTGGTAGATGCTTCCACCTTGATCCAGAAATGGTGAACATTTTTAAAGGGCATTTTGAAAACATTGAAAAAGATTTTAGTTGAACCTATTTGAATTCCTTTTGATCCTAAGGTTTGAACATCCCCATTTCAAATTTCCATGAAAGTTAAACATGATTCAAGCAAGATGCAAACACAAGGTAGTACCAGAAGCTAGGGATGTGATAGCCGGAGAACCACATGAGGCGCCTCAGCCCCAGGGAGCCATGGACTCCACCAGCGCTCCCGCCCTCGTCGAGCACCCGGTATAATTTGCCATCACGGTGCTATGAGATGCAAGAGACCGATACCCCATGCCTCAAAAGCTCTTGCTCGCGCTCCTGGTGGCCTCGTGTAAGCTGCGCCACTACTTCCAGGGTCACCCCATCAAGGTTTTCTCGGCTTACCCGCTGGAGAGAGTGCTCAGGAGCCCTAATGCTGTGGGAAGAGTCGCTGAATGGATCATCGAGCTACAAGCGTTTCAGTTGGAATTCAGCACAACCAGGGTCATCAAGGGAGCTGCGCTCGCCGACTTCATGGCAGAATGGACCGACGCCCCGGAGCTCGAAGCAGGCAAGGACCGGTCTCTCTTACCGGGAAGTGAAGCGCTAGATGGCTGGGTCATGTACTTCGATGGCGCGTTCGCACGCCAGGGAACTTGGGCTGGAGCTGTGCTCATCTCGCCCACTCAGGACAAGCTTTACTACGCCGTGCAGCTCTGCTTCGAGCGGGGCGAGAAGGTCTCCAACAACATCGCAGAGTACGAGGGCCTCATCGCCGGCCTTAAGGCTGCAGTGGCCCTGGGAGTGAAGCGCCTCACCATCAGGGGCGACTCACAGCTCCTCGTCAACTTCTCCAACAAGGTGTACGAGCCGAAGGACGAGCACATGGAGGCATACCTCGCAGAGGTACGCAAAATGGAGAAGCAGTTCTTGGCTCTGGAGCTACAGCACGTGCCTCATGGCACCAACAAGGAAGCCGACGACATCGCCAGAAGGGCATCCCGGCGCTTGCCCCAGGAGCCCGGCATCTTCGAGGAGCGGCTCTTCAAGCCTTCGGCAACACCAACGCCAGCGTGGCCGGCGCCGCCTCGGGAGGAACTTCCCCAGCCATCGACCTCGGGAGCCCCCGCTTGTGGCCCGGCCTCGGGAGCTCGCCTGCTCCTAGCGCTCGAGCCTCAGGAGGGGTGCTGGACCAAGGAGTTCAACGCATACCTGGTGCAAGGAGCGCTGCCGGAGAAAGAAGAGGACGGAGAGCGCGTAGCCCGCCAGGCGACGGTGTATTGCATTCAGGACGGTGAGCTTTATAGGAAACAACCAAATGATGTTTCTTTATGGTGCATCTCCAGGAAGCAGGGGAACGATCTGCTGGCTGACATACACGCCGGGGACTGCGAGAATCACTCTTCATCGCGCACCTTGGTTGTCAAGGCGTTTCATAGCGGTTTCTACTAGCCCACGGTGCTCAACGATGCAGCCGACCTGGTGAGATCCTGCGAAGCCTGCCAATTCCATGCCAAGGAGATCCACCAGCTGGCTTAAGGCCTCGAGACTATCCCACTCTCCTGGCCATTCACGGTCTGGGGGCTGGATATCCTAGGTCCTTTCCCTCGAGCGCCCGGGAGCTACCACTACCTTTACGTCACCATCGACAAGTTCACCAAGTGGGCGAAAGTGGAAGCCATCCGCACCATCCTGGCCGGATCCGCGGTCAAGTTCATCAAGGGTCTCGTAAGCCGGTTCGGGGTCCTCAACCGCATCATCACCGACAACGGCTCACAGTTCACTAGCAACCTCTTCAAGACATATTGTGCTAACCTTGGAATGCAGATTTGCTCCGCTTCGGTAGCACACCCCAGTATCAATGGCCAGGCCGAGCGCGCCAATATGGAGGTCTTATGGGGCCTCAAGACCAGGACCTTCAAGAAGAAGCTCGAGGCCTGCAGCAGGGGCTGGCATGACATGCTCCAGTCTGTGTTGTGGTCCATCTGCACCACCGCCACCAAGCCCACATGCGAGACCCTGTTCTTCCTCGTCTACGGAGCAGAGGTGGTTGTCCCTCATGAGGTCAAGCATCACTCCGCCCGGGTCCTGGCGTTCGATGAAACGCAGCAGGACGACATGTGGGGGATGGACCTCATGCTGGGGGAGGAACGCCGCCGAGAAGCCTCGCTCCGAGCGGCAAGGTACTAGCAGGCGCTGCGACGGTACCACTGTCGTAGCGTCCGCTCCAGGACGCTCGAGGTGGGCGATCTCGTCCTGAGGCAGGTGCTCTCCAGGGAGGGGCTGCATAAGCTCTCACCCATTTGGAAGGGCCCGTTTCGGATTGCCCACGTCTCCAGGCCTGGCTCCGTGCGCCTGGAGACGTAGGACGGGATCCCCATCCAGAACGCCTGGAACATCCAGCATCTCCGGAAGTTCTACCCATGAAGAAAGGCCCAGAGCTTGTGAAGCAAGGCCCAGTGCCCGTGAAGGTCTCCGCTTGTGACACTCTCACATAATAATGAGTGGGGCAGTACACACCCCGGAGTCTCCGGAGTGCCGCCCTCGGGCCTCGGGGGCTCCATGCCACGTCCTAGTGGCAGCACTTAGCTCCGCGCTGGTGAGAAGACTAGACTAGGTGCCGGACGTGGCTGTTCATTTGCTTTCTGTATTTGGTTTGCGACCGCTTTCAATGGAATTTGGAGTTCTGGTTTTCTTTGTCGATTGCTTAGCTGGGTCTTCCCTTCTTTTCCTGCTTTTTCGCTCATTCCTTGTTTTGCGCCTGGGAGGGCGGCGATTGCCCGATGCTCTTCCTCGCTCGCCTCACGCAGGGGCTGGGCAGGTGTGCACCACACTGGGCTAGCCCAACCACGAACACACCTTGCCAAAGCTCTGTCGCTCAAGAGCCTCAGCTCTCCTAATCTTCTCAAGGCACCCTCGATCGAGCTCGTGCTTGGCGCACCCTCCTAAGTCCGTGCCTCACGGGTACCGTGACGTGGTGCACCAGGCCATGACTAGCCCATGACTGAGGCCTCACGCAGGGAAGGATAAGCACAGAACGGACGACCTAACAAATTTTGCAGCTCTACGACGACTCCTAAGGTAGACGGTTCCTGAGCCAGCGACTGCGGGGCATCATCAGGCCCCAGAAGGCGCACCACGAGACATGAAACTACCCTGGGCGCACCAAGCTAAGTTATCTTCCTACACCTACATGAAACATGAGGGCCACGACACAGCACAGGACCAATGAGCATAACATAGCAACCTGAAAACCACGGTTCATTCCACGCCCCTGCGGGGCCCCATACTTGATTTTTGAAGTGCAGGAATAAAGGAAAGGACGAATGAAAGCGGCTCCTACGGTGCGGCTGCTCACGAGGATCGGCCCCCTCCTCGTGCTTCACTGGGGCGCGGCAACGAGGCGGCCCGCCACCGTCCTCAAAGCGGGCGCGGCAGCATGGCGGCCGGTCGTAGCCTCCGCTGCTGGAGCTGTCGCCAGAGGAGGAGTTAATGTAGCTGGACAAACCACGGCCGTCGCCGAGGGTGAGTTCACCATCGTCCTCACCACGGCCGTCACCAAGGCCGAGCACTTCGTCACCTTCATTGTCTTCAGGGCAGCAACTAGCGCGGCGACCGTCTTCCCCGAACACCCTCACGAAGAGGGTCGTGTCGCCGTCGTAGTTGAAGTGGAGGGTGCACCGCCTGCTCAGACCGCGAGTGCGGGCGAACATCTGCCAACCGCGGGCCAGGGCTATGTTGCCCGCGGCAGAGACCTCCACCGCAACCCACGAAGCCTTGCTGCAGCAACCGTCGGCCTGCAGCCAGAGGCCGCCAGGGCCCATGGCTGGCAGTTCGCTGGCGAAGGAGCGCGGAAGCTGAAGCCAAGTGCCGGACGGGTTCTCCACCCACACAACAAACTCCGGCAGCACTTCCGCCGAGTGGAAGCGCGGCTGGGGAGGACAGGTGGCCATGTGTGACAGCCTGGTTTTTGCCCTCTTCTCTTTGCCTGATTTTCTGTTGGTTTGGGTTTGAATTTGAAAATTTTGAATCACTTCAGATGGACTTAAACACTTGGGTACCCCCTTGAATTTCACCCAAGTGACTTATGTCTCTCCCTAAGCCACCATTTCTTCTATGATCCATCTCAAAATAATATTATGAATATTTTTCTCTAATGAAAAATATTCATTTTCTCTCTAAAACCCTAACTAGCCCCTTGTGTTCCAAAGCAACCCCAATTTTCTTGCCCACAAAAATCTGAGAAAATTCCCAAATATTCTTTGAACCCTAGGGCACCTTCCTGAGCAAAAATATTTCATCACTTTTTGGAATATTTTTGCTACAGAATATATTTTCTGTTCTGGACAGAAATGGTAGTTTCTACAGCAACTACCATTTTACTTGCTCAATTGTGGCTGATTTTTCTTGTGCATCATCACCTTAGTAGATGATTGCTAACCTCCAAAGCCCAGCTCCCAACTCTCAGTATTTTGACCATAGTAAGCTCTCAAAGTTACTCTCCAGAAACTTACCAGGAAGTTGAAATCCATGTTACTGCGCCTGAGCTCAAACCAATGTGTGGTAACCTCTCAATCTACCACGGACTACACGCCAGACATGAAGTTTAGGCTTAACTCGGCCTGAGGTCAGAGTTCACGCGTGATCAGGTTCGCCCAGGCGCATAGCAAACGATCGACGCTCTTCGTCGCTCCCTCCCGCTCTCGCTGCTCGCGTGATCGCTTCCCCGCCTGCCAAACCTTGCCAAACTTCGCCCCAATCATCGTCCCGACACTCATAACTCTCTCATGGCGCTCGCCGATGCCGGAGCTCGCCGCAGCGAGCATGGGCGCGGTGCGGCCAACCCAACAGTGCGTTGCGCACTGTGTTCGTCGCCACCCCCTCACTCGTGTGCTCGTCTCCACTTGCCCACAGTGCCCGCGTGAGTTGCGTCGCCTTCCCCCTCGCCCACTGACGCCGTTCGTCGCCGGGCACCGTGTCCAGGTGTCCTCCGGCAGAGCCCGAGCCCCTCTCATCGCTCGACTATAAATAGAGCCCTCCCTAGCCTCCTCGAGCATCATCCACTCCTCACACACACACTCCAGAACTCAGAGAAAACCAGAGTCTGACCGGCAGGCTGCTGGCTGCCGTCCCCGAGCTCGAGCTCACCGGGCGATCCCTCAGTCGTCGCCTCGCAGCTCCAGCCCCTCCCAGTGCTCCGGCCACCCTTCCAGGCCTCCCAATGCCTCGGTGCTGCTCCGCCCAGGCTGACCCCCCTGGTGCTGCCTCTAGTCGCCTGCCTCCAACTCCGGCGACTCTGCTTTTGTCGCCACCGAGAGGCTGCTTCGACGCCTGGCCCCGACCACCCCAGCTAACCTACGGGAAAGGGCAGGTGCGCCTCCGTCTCCTTTTTCGATCCCTCCCTCCACTTCTGGCCAAGGAGCCTCCTCAAGGCAGGTGCCCGGCGGAGCCTCCCGCCTCTGCTTCCCTCGCCTCCTCTCACCTGACTAGCGGGGCCCTCTAGTCAGCCACTTTGTACGCACCCGAAGCGGTATGAGTGGTGGCGCCCGCGAGGTTTATGCCTTCGACGTCACCCTCCAGTTCTGTTTATTTAAATTCAAAATTCAATTTTATCCAGAGAGCTTCAAACAGCCAAAACTTTTTAACCATAAGTCCAAATGAATTGATTCTTTTTGCATTGTGTTCTTTATGAAGAAATCTAGCAGCTCACCAAAAATGAGATTTTTCTATGCTGCCTAGATTTTCTAGTGAATTTCAGAAGGGTTCGTGATGTTTTATTTTTGTGTTCATAATTGTTTACAGAAAGTGAAGCTTGTCTTGAGGACCACCAGGATGTTTGTGAACCTCAACTACACTAAGGCAAGCCACATCAACATTTTCATGGTGCCACTACAATATTTTTGATTTTTCAACTTGAATTAATGGTTTAATCCATGCATTTAAATCACTAGAATAATATTTATATTATGTGTTTGAGTTGATATGCTTAGTTTACAAAAGTTTGGAGCTAATTCAGTTGGTTAAGTAACTAGAAGTAATATTTGTTATGAAGAAGTAATCTGGTTATCGATATAAGTAATTATTTTTGAGTTATTTTCTTAAATGAGATAAATGATAAATTTGCTAAGTAAAGATTCTGCTTAAAGTGATAATAAATCATAACCAGAGGGGTGTTATGAGCTGTTGATGTCTATGCTTAGTGTGGATATGGTTGACCTAGTTATTTCCGTTGATATATGATGCATATGTTTCTGATGCATTTTCATGGCATATCATGACACCTGTTACTTTCACCTTAAGTTGAACCTGATAATAACTCAACTTGAACATATCGTTGATTGGGTCATGGTGCCACTGAATCGAGTTTTCCTAGTGCAATCACATTTTCCTTTATGGGAAGGCCTTTATTCGGTCCGTTGTCATGCCTCTGGTCGGTGCCTCCAACGAGGGAAGGTTATGGGCGTGTGGTACCCTGGCCCGGTAAGCAGACATAACCTTGTGTGCCCGTTGTTGTTGTTATAGTACCTTGTCCCCATTTGGGACCGTTTATGTTTTGCCACGACGGTGGCCATTGGTGTCCTTGGTAGACACGGGGCCACCCAGGACTAGCCCAGTGGGGAGTGAGTCGGAGTGGCCGGGAGAGTGTCATGGCAATGGAGGGGTTTCGTCGGAGTGCCATTGGTCCACCCGAATGGGAGTGCAAGGCCATGGGTTCCGTGGTGTGGGTACAGTGTGCTACCTCTGCAGAGTGTATTAAATCTATCGATAACCGAGTCCACGGTTCCGGACACACTCGAAAGTAGGTCACACCATGGGTCAACGTTTAGTTAATTTTGCACACTAAGATATGAACTTTGCACCGTTGAGAATATGATGTTTGGGTAAATATTGTGTTGATGGAGACCAAGTTGTTGGTCCGTTTGTGATCTTGGTGAGGGAGTCCTGGATTAGGGGGTCCTCGGACAGCCGGACTATATACTTTGGCTGGACTGTTGGACTATGAAGATACAAGATTGAAGACTTCGTCCGTGTCTGGGTGGGACTCTCCTTTGCGTGGAAGGCAAGCTTGGCAATTCGGATATGTAGATCTCCTCCCTTGTAACCGACTCTGTGTAACCCTAGACCCCTCCAGTGTCTATATAAACAGGAGGGTTTAGTCCGTAGGACAACAACAATCATAATCATAAGCTAGCTTCTAGGGTTTAGCCTCTACAATCTCGTGGTAGATCAACTCTTGTAATACTCATATCATCAAGATCAATCAAGCAGGAAGTAGGGTATTACGTCCATCAAGAGGGCCCGAGCCTGGGTAAACATTGTGTCCCCCGCCTCCTGTTACCATTAGCCTTAGATGCACAGTTCGGGACCCCCTACCCGAGATCCGCCGGTTTTGACACCGACATTGGTGCTTTCATTGAGAGTTCCACTGTGCTGTCACGATAAGGCTTGATGGCTCATCTTGTTGTCAAGGACAGCATTACCTCTGGGGGATCCCTGGCTGTAGGCCAAACTCTCCGACTAGGCGGCGGCGCCATGACCGCCTGCTCGCCGTCGTCAGACCGACGATGACTTCGGTCATCAAAAACAGCTTCCACGCCGCTCGATTCACCGAGCAGATGGATCCAATGGAGCTCTTCCTTGAACGAGCTCTTGATTGCATCGCCACCTCGGGAGTCACTACGGATTATGATCGGATCGGGCTTAAACCCGACCAAAGGGATATTAAGTCTCCGCCGTCACCCATCGATAGCGTGTTGGAGGAGCAATGCGCGATTCTTCCTCTATTTTGAGGACAAACTATGTCCGATTCCCGAGCTCTCCGAGCCGGATACCCGCTTCACGGGAGGACATGGCCCAAGCTTCAACCTAGAATCGACATAAATGGGCCGTAACTATTGGGCAACATCCCGGAGCCTGAACTGCCAAGATCGGAAACTCCTCTGCCCCTGGGTCTCAGATCGGGTCAGGGTTTGGACCTAAATCTACCCACCCACCCAGACATAAGTGATCTTTCCCACATTAGACAAGAGCCCCAAGATACAGTACATCACTATTGGGCTAGATTCCTCCTTGTAATGAGCAAGGTCAAGGACTTTCACGAGGAAGACGCAATTTCATTCTTTTGCAAAAATTGCATGGACAAGGGAATCCTCAACGCCATAAGTCGCTGTGACATAGCACACTTTTCTGACTTGGCGGCCATAGTACAGAAGTACTGTGCGATGGAATGCGCCTGGAAAACCCGAACAAATTCTGGGATCCTCCGGCTCTCACTATACCCCCCGTCCGAACTAAAAGGGTGTACTCTCGTAAGTCACCCGATCCAATTACAAAGAAACCAAAGCCCACTACAGGGCATGGAACCATATTGGAGGGATGGCTCAATGGGCCATGCAAAATTCACAGTACAACGGATACCATGCCAACACACAACCTTAGAGCATGTTGGATACTCCGGCAGTTGGCCAAGAGCGGCGAGGATCTCCTCATCAACAATACCACAGAGCACCATCCCGTGGAAAATAACAATACAGTATTGACAGTCTTCGAGACTTTCGCCTCAAATAATAGGCACAAGCGAGCACTCCGCAGCCTCGCTGAAGTCTGCCACGTTGCAGTAATAAATCCATGGAACGATATGGCCATAACCTTCAATGCCAGTGACGAACCTCAATTCCGAACAGCCCGAGCACCAGCTGCTTTGGTCCTTAGTCCAATTGTGGACGGCTTCCGGCTTACTAAAGTGCTCACGGACGGTGGTAGCGGATTAAACCTCATCTACGAGGAGACTCTTAGCAAAATGGAAATAGACAAGAGCCGCATTGAGAAAAGCACCACGACCTTCAGAGGAATCATCCCTAGTCGGGAGGCACAATGTGCGGGAAAAATCACACTAGATGTGGTATTCGGCACGCCGGAGAATTATAGGTCCGAAGAAATCACATTCCAAGTGGCCCCGTTCAGTAGCGGATACCACGCCCTTTTAGGGCGGGAGGCATTCATGATCTTCCAAGCTATACCCCATTACGGGTACATGAAAGATGCCCGGGCCCAATGGAATCATCACTCTAGCTAGTGATCCGGACATAGCACTCCGCGTCGAAAATAAAACCGCTGCACTGGCCCTCGAGGCGTTATCCGAAGCCCTCGTGGCCGAAGAACTAACTATGCTGCGCTCCACAGTGGACAGGGATGACGTGATACTTGACAAAAGACCCAAGTCCACCTCTTTTAAACCAGCGGACGAAATAGTCAAATTCCAGGTCCACCCAACGGACCCTATAAAAACAGCATCCATCGGGGCACAGCTGAACCCCACAACAGACGCCGCACTACGGGAGTTCTTGCGCGAAATTGGGACATCTAAGCCTGGCATCCTTCAGACATGCCAGGAATCCCACGCAAGCTGGCCAAGCATAGCCTAAACATTCTAAAGGGATACAAGCCGGTCAAGCAGACTCTTTAGCGTTTCTCAGAGCCTAAGCGACAAACCATGGGAGAGGAGCTAGCCAAGTTACTCGAGGCCGGATTCATTAGAGAAATAAAACATCCGGACTGGCTAGCAAACCTGGTAATGGTACCAAAGAAGGGCTAATCCTGGCGCCTATATGTCGATTTCAAGGACCTTAAGAAGGCTTGCCCTAAGGATCCCTTCCCCTTCCCCTGCGTCGATCAAATTATCGACGCTACCGCAGGACGCGACTCATTGTGTTTCCTCGACGCATACTCTGGATACCATCAAATCAAGATGGTGGAGTCTGATCAAGCCGAAAGGCATTCATCACTCCATACGGCCCCTTCTGTTTCAACGTCATGCCTTTCGGGCTCAAAAACGCCGGTGCATCCTATCAACGCATGATTCAGACATGCCTGGAAACACAAATCGGCAAAACAGTGGAGGCATACGTTGACGATGCGGTCATCAAAACCAGACACGTCAAATCTTTAATAGACGACTTGAGGCTTACGCTCGACAATCTCTGAACATATGACATCAAGCTCAATCCGGAAAAATGCATTTTCGGCGTGCCCGCTGGAAAGCTCTTGGGCTTCATCGTTTCCAATAGAGGAATTGAAGCAACCGCTAAAACTGAGCTCACACAGCTTGGCTATTCCAATGCACCTCAAGCAAATCTAGAAATTAACTGGATGCGTGTGTCGGCTTCTAGGAACGGGGTCCCAGACTTGCTCGCTCATGCCCACGGCGTGGAAGAAGTCGGGGGGTCAGACGCCCATATTCATCAACAAGGCATCCAAGACCTCGCGAGGGACCAAGCCTCACGAGGCGGACGACGCAGACCTCCTCGGAGTGGCCTAGTCAGCAGGCTCACGAGGATCGGAGATATCAAGGCAGGCAACCTCACGAGGCTCTCGTGGACGTGAGCCATGACGACGACACCAGCAGAAGCGCCACAGTAGGTCCTTGTTTCCCCTTTGGTGCTAAGGAGGCCAGTGCAGGCGAGGAGTACCAAGGGATCAGGAAAAGGTTGCTATATCGGTGCAACGAGACCAAGACTAGGAGGACGGCAAGACGGAGGTCATCGTGGAGCCCAAGACGGTGTCACCACCAGAGCCTTTTGCAGGCGAAGACCACTTTTTGTTAGGATAGCTTGTACTAGCTATCCCCCTTCAAATTTGCCCGCCGTTGTTGGCTCCCTTCCCGCTCAATATTTGGGAAGAGGACCAGGGCCTATATAAGTAGAGCTAGCCACCATAGTAGGGGGCATCGAGCAATTCATCCAGCTCTCACCCGCTACCAAGCACAAGAACACCTCAACCCCAGGAGGTTGTTCTCCCCTCTGTATTGTTTATCATCAGCCCAAGAGGCAATCCACACTACCACACTGGAGTAGGGTATTACACCACAACAGTGGCACGAACCAGTATAAATCTCGCGTCTTTCTGTGTTGAGAGTTCTTCGAGTTCGTCCGCGAGATCTTAGCGAGCTAGGGTGTAGATCGGTAGGAGGGAAAGACTTCACAAGACACCCCAAAGATTTGAACCTTGAAGGTTTGCCGTAACCCACATCCGGCATTTGGCGCGCCCGTAGGAGTGCGCCGAAGCTTCCTTCCATCAGCTTCATCGCCCGCCGCCCATCGCTCCATGGCGGATGCTCGCTGCTCGAGCTGAGCGTCAAGCTTCTCACCGCCGCTGTTTCAGACGGGCTCCCATTGGTGGGCCACCTCGTCGTTCTTCGTCTCCTGCCGCCAACGCTGCCACCGGCCCGGCGGGGAACGAGCAGCAGGCGTCCTCGCTGCATCCCTCGGTACGGCAGGACGGCCGCACCGCCACTCCATCGCAGACCTCGGCCAGTTCTTCGTCTACGCATGCCGCGCTCCCATGGAGGCGCGGGCCGCGCTCCTCGCCGCAAACGAACTCCTGCGCTAACGGCCAGTCGACGACCTCTACAAGGAGTGGCTCGACCGCATCGCCGAGCTCGTCCGTGCCGCAGGGGGCTCCCTGGTGCCGTCACTCTCTCTGCCTCACCCTCACCCGGCCACGGGCGGTGAGGCTCATGGCGCGCCTCCACCACCTCTGCCCCAAGACGGTGCCTTGGCACCAAGGCGCGCGGAATGATCCGCCACACCCGGTGCGCGCGCGCGAAGAGAGAAGCTCCCAAGAAACCCTCACCATGAAGAAGCTGCACCTGCTTCCCGCCGCCTCGCCAAGATCACAGACGCCAAGCAAGCCGCCAGCTGACCTCATCAAGACCAAGCTCCACCTCCGAAGTGGGCCCCAGCAACCACGGCCGGCTGCCGCGCCTTCACCCCCGAGCTGCATAGAGCCGCCTGGCCAGGCAAGTTCAAGCCGGACCTTCCTCCTCACTACGACGGCCACGCCGACCCCGCAGAGTTCCTGCAGCTCTACGAGCTGAGCATCGAAGCAGCCAACAGCGATGAGAAAGTCATGGCGAACTGGTTTCCCATGGCTCTCAAGGATGGAGCCCGCTCCTGGCTCCTGAACCTGTAGCACGACTCGATCTCCTCCTGGCATGAGATGCGCGACCGCTTCGTCGCTAACTTCCAGGGCACTCGTGACCGCCCGCCGGCCGCGGGCGACCTGCACCGCATCAAGCAGCAACCAGGAGAGACCCTCTAGAAGTACATCCAGTGCTTCAACAACACCCGCCTCAAGATCCCCAAGGTCACGGATGAGGCCATCATCTCCGCGTTCTCCGACGGCGTCCGTGATGTCAAGATGAAGGAAGAGCTCGCTATCCATCAGGAGCTCTGCACATCTCAAGAGATGTTCAACCTGGCGACCAAGTGTGCAAGAGCTGAGGAGGGGCGCCTCTCCCTCCTCGAGCTGCCAGCCGGGGGCACAGAGGAGAAGAAGGCCAAGGCCAAGGACGTGAAGCGCAAGGAAGCGGCAGTGCTAGCAGCGGAGTCCGACACCAAGTGAGGCAGAGACCAGCCCGAGTCATCCAAGAACAGCCGACCGTTCTATGCCTTCCACAACTTGAACACCCACAACACCAGCGACTATCAAGAGCTCAGAGCCATACGAGAGGGACGCTTCGGTCGACGCCCTGAGCGCAGCGACCGGGGCTACGGTCATGGAGGAGGACATGCAGGCGGACACTGGGACGACCGTGGCCCTCGCCAGGAATGGCGCGACAGGCCTCATGAGGGACGCTGGCAGGACCATCCTCGTGAGGGGGCCTGGAGGGACTAGCCTTGTGAGGATCGCCCCCAAAGCAACGCCGGTCTTCCCCCACTGCCGCCCCCAAGAAGGAGTGACGACCACCGTCAGGATGAGGGGGCTGGTGGCTTCCAGGAGCCGCGTGCAATCGCCTGCATCTTGGGCGGTGCCCAGGCCCCAGCCTCTCAGCGCATCTTCAAACAGTTCGCTCGCAAGGTGAACGCGGTGCTCCCCAAGCTCGAGGCCACCCACCCGCTCAAGTGGTCCCAATGCGCCATCACTTTCAACTCGGCAGATCAGCTCAAGTGCGCGGCCACCGCTGGCGCCCTCCCGATGTTGTGCTCTCCAGTCATCAACAATGTGCAGGTTACCAAGACCCTCATGGATGGCGGTGCTGGGCTCAACGTCCTATCCGTCGACACGTTCGACAAGCTCCAAGTGCCATATGAGCAGCTCCAGCCTACCAAACCTTTCTTAGGAGTGACCGACGGTTCCACCACACCGATAGGGCAGGTCCGCCTGCCTGTCACCTTCGGAGAGCGCAAGAACTACCGCACCGAGCTCATCGACTTCGACGTCGCCCACATCCGCCTGCCGTACAATGCCATCCTCGGGTATCCGGCCCTGGCCAAGTTCATGGCAGTCACCCATCACGGCTACAACGTCCTCAAGATGCCAGGAAGCGAAGGAATCATCACGGTCCCATGTGAAGAAAGAGATGCGGTGTGCTCCCTTGAGCGCGCTTTCCAAGCTGCAGCAATCAACGACCCTGACAGCGGAAGTGGGGGCCCTCCATAGGCCATCCCCAAGAAGAAGCAGCCGTGCCGTGCAGGACCTCGGGAGGATGGCGTCGAGGCAGGAGCCTCATCAGGATCAGCGTCCGTCCCAGGGGCGCCTCCCTCCATCGCATAGGAAGGCGCACCCGGCGCCCTCATCGGGCAGGGCTCGGGGGCTCTCTTCTGGAGGGCCTCGGACCTTTGCCAACCTCACGAGGGAGGCGCTTGGGCACCACTTGGAGGCGTGTTTCACGACATGTTTCCCTCAGGAGAACACATGGCAAGGAGAGCCCACCACTCAGGAGTTCATCCCCAAGACCACTCAGGAACTACAAGACGCAAGAGCCATGCACGGCGACAGCCGCTCACAAGGCACAGCTCCCCATCCAGGTGAGGATGCCGGGCTGCGAGTTTGCGTCAACGTCCCAGGGCTCAACATGGCCGCATCTCATGAGTGTTTCTGGCCTTCGCGTGTGGGCCATTGCGAGGGCTCGTCATACAGCTACGTTCGCATGCCCTTCGGCTTGTCGAGCGTGTCAGCCTATCAGCGCAACATGCGGCGTATCCTGGCGGCTCAGGAGGCCAGGTACCATGCCGTCCTGGAAGAAATGGAGATGGTATTCAGGGAACCTCTCGAGCCCCCAGAGCCTCCCGAGGCTCAGGGCTCTGGTGGTTCGTGAGGAGCCGCTCCCTCGACGCACGCCTTCAGGTGCACCAACTCTACTTCGTCTACAGAACCAGGTGACATCTTCCAAGCTCGTTTAGCTGGGAGTGCCCCACGGGCTGTATTATTCCCAGGCCGTATGGGTCCGTCCCTGTGGCATGTATCCCTTTTGCTTCTGTCTTTAGCTTACCCTGCTGGGGGGCCTCTTAAGCTGCATTATCCCTAAGCCGCTCGGGCCGGACCCAGTGGCATGTATCTTCCTCCATTTACCAAGCTAATCTGCTTACCACGCTTAACCTGCCTACGGCTATCGCCTGCTCGATCATCGCCTCCCATGGGGCCTTCTCATAGGCACGGCGCCGGTGCACCCTGCCACGTCGACAAATCTGAGCGGTCAAGCTCTGGCTCACGGCACGCCCCGCGCATGTCACTTCACCAGGCCCTCAGTGCCTTTACTCCATCCAGAGCAACCAGTGGCGGGCTGGCAGCTATAACGGCAAACCATGTTCTTCTTGTGACTGTTCGCAGGGATCCCGTGGGGAGGATAGCAGGCGGCACCGCGAGTCTCCTTTTCTCTCGTGCAATTCTCTTGCGCGTTAAAGGGGGGGGGGTCCTGAGCATCGGGACTCAGGAGCTCTTACTGGCTCTCCAGCCCTCATGACCTGGCCTTGACCACGGCATCTCGACCTGGCATACCAGCGGCGGCTGAGCCCGCTCGAGGGCCGGGACCTGAGGACGTAGAGTGCTTGCACCTAACTACCTTGCAGGAACACACAGTCGCCAAGACTCAAGACCAGGCGCAACCCGCCTTGAGGTAGGGCCTCGTGAGTCCCGCACTGGCTCACGGGTGCCCAGATACACCTCGCAGCCCTGCGGTGCAAGCCACGTGTTAGGGCGGGTCTGACACGCCTGGATTCCTCCCGAGGGGGCCCCCATCCCACTCACAAGTGGAAGCACCATGCTCCGCGCTGGCCGTCGACACTGCCGAGGAGCGGCTATGCCCGTGCACAAGCGGAAGCACTATGCTCCGCATTGGTGATAAACAACTAAGGGTGACTCCACGGTCGTACCAACCTCAGGGAGCCCAGATCTCAGCGTCCAGCCTCACCGCAACGCCTCCCATCGGGAGAGCCGCGCGAGGGGGCTGGGCATGGGGGCTACGCTCGGGCCACACCCAAGCGCACGCCACCCAACCAGGTCTCCCGGACCTGGGCGTTGCGCGCCCCTCCCGAGGCCTCGGTGAGGGCAGGTATGGATATTGTTTGCACGTCAAGGGGGACTCCTGAGCATCGCGACTCAGGAGCCTAACTGGTCACGTAGCCCCTCACTCCTTGGTCTGTCCTGGTCTCCGGTCGGCCCAACAGCGGTTGAGGTATGCGCGGGGCCGGGCTCTGCCGACGTAGAACATTAATCTATCCTCGCGTAATCTCCCTATAAGCTGTTTGAGCGTCAAGGGGGACTCCTAAGCATCGCGACTCAGGGGCCTAACTAGTCATGTAGCCCCTCACTCCTTTGTCCGTCCTGGTCTCTGGTCGGCCCAATGGTGGTTGAGGTATGCGCGGGGTCGGGCTCTGCCGATGTAGAACACAAAGAAAATAGGACGAAAATCACAAAATCTTGAAGCAAACATTACAACACACATTGTCCTCACAATATCAGATGAAAAGTCTAAACGCCTCCACGAGGCCTGATGCATGTTGCAGGTACGTAACGCGAAACTAGCTGCAAGTCACCCCTGGGCACCACTGTCGCCTGCAGAAGGTGCTCCATCCCGGGTAGCGACGCCTTCGCCTACACCACCAGCCGCAGGATCGGCGGCATCGCCAGACAAGTGTGAGGAGGCAAAGCAGCGGAACTTCCCCAGCACGGCCTCCACCTGACCTTGCACAGCTGCGGCGGCGGCCTCACAGTCATCCTCAGCCACGGGCTCTAGCAGCTCCTCAAGGCGAGTATTGGGATCGCGAAGGTGCAAGTGGCTGAAAATGCGAGTCAACGCGGCTGAAGATAAGACGCGAGCCTCTGCCTCAGCCATAGGACCCACACCGTCAACGACTTCCTCGAGCGCCTTCACCAAGAGAGGAAGCAGCCGGGCGGGGCCGTTGTAAAGCCCCGGATTCGATGCGCCAGGTGTCTGCCAGTTATTCGTCGGTGTTGCCATGTCATTTGCTTGCGTGTTGCACTTTGCCATGTCATCATCTGCATTTCATATCATGTCATCATGTGCATCGATTTGCATACATGTTCGCCTCATGCATCCGAGCATTTTCCCGTTGTCCGCTTTTGCAATCCGCACTCCTATGTCTCCGGCCGCCTTTTGCCTCTTTTTCGTAAAGGGTATTAAACGTTCTCGAATGGACCGAGATTTGCCAAGCGGCCTTGGTATAGCACCGTAGACCGCCTGTCAAGTTTCGTGCCATTTGGAGGTCGTTGATACTCCAACGGTTAACCGGTAACCGCAAAGCCTCCTTCTTTGCAGCCCAACACCCTTCCAAAGTGGCCCAAAACCCACCTAGCTCCCTCCATGCTCTCGGTCGCTCGATCACGATCAAGGGTGGCAAACCGCACCTCATTTGGACTCTCCTAGCTCCTCTACCTATATAAACACCTCCTCCGAAAATCGCAGTCCAATCCCCCTAACCCTAGTTTTTTCCTCTTCAAGCTGTGCCGGACGCTGTCTGGCCATTCCCTCGGCGAATCAGACGCCGCCACGCCAGCTCCCCGCCTGTCTCCACCATGGGCCCGCTGCCCATCATGAGCCCGCCTGGCCGCTTGGGCCGAAGCGCCACCATGCCCGTCTGACCCGGACGCCACACAGCGGCCTCGCGCCGCCACGGAGCTGCCACAGCCTCGCCCTCACGCTGCCGCTGCGCCGCCTGCCGCCCGGCCGCCCTCCGCCAGCAGGCCTCGCCCGTTGCCCAGCTGTTGTTCTCGCCGCCCATCGCTGGTGCCGCGGCCTCGCCCGCGCTTCTCCGCGGTGGCCGGGCGGCCACTTGTCTCGGCCGCCGCCGCCGCAGCCTCACCGCCTCCATCCGCCTCCGCCACGGCGCCTCGCTGTCGCCGGAGTCGCCGCCTGTCGCCTCCTCCTCCTCCTGCCGCCGCCGACCTCGCCATTGTCGCCGCCGGAGGAGCTCGCCTGAGCTTCTCCGCCGGATCTATCCGGGTGGATGAGATCCACCACCAGCCGAACCAAACGCCGGCGCCCGAGTCCGGATCTCCTCGTCGCGCACCACCTCGTCCCGGTTGACTTTCCCCCTGATTTTCGTCTAAGTCATTTATCTGCTAATATTTTGGTGCATTTTCATCGCATCATAACTCTCTGCATATAGCTCCGTTTCGTGTGTTAGAAGAGTGCTATGTGATGTTAGTTTCTGTTTCTTAACAGAACATGCACTTTTGTCATTTTTGCCATGATTGATGTGTGCATCCTATGGACTTGAGTCCTACATGTGTTTTGTTCTATCCCATGCCATCTTTACAGGGGTGTATGCCATGTATTTTTGTGGTCTCTGTGGTGACTAGCACAAGCATGCAAACTAGGCTTCATGATGTTGCTGATTTCAGCCCTGTTTTGCTGATATTTTTATGCCATGTTAACTTGATGCTACCGAGAGATCCATGCTTATTTTGAGATACTTCAGTAAGGGTGTTTTGAACATATGGTTATTCCCTATCCATCCATGCCCTTGTTTGCAATTATGGAGTGCCATAGCTTGAGTCAATCGAGCTCTACCTTTGCTATAAAATGTTTCCTGGCAGATTGTTTACATGTTATTCAATTTTGCCGAGGTTGTTGTAGTTGATCCAAGCATGATATGATGTTGTTCTTGCCATGTATAGCTTCTATGCCATGTCTTCTTACTGTTGGGTGCCTTGCCATGCCATGTATTGCTCTGTGGTGAGTGGTTCAAGCTCACCAACATGCCTACTTATTGTTGTTCCTGCCATGTTTGAATCTGTAATATAACTTGCCATGTTTACATGGGTGCTATCATATTTTCTGATCCTTTTTGGCTTATGGTCAGTAAGGGACATTTGTTCTATGAATTTATTAGATTCATGCCATGCCTTTGTTTGCCATGATAAGTTCCTGTAACATGTTGTTTGATAGCTCTAAACATTGCAACCTGATGTTATTTCCTGATAAGTCTGAAACTGTTATTATTTGCAATCTTGCCATGTGTTTTTGAGCATGTTCTAGTGATTTCTGGAGATAGCTCAGTGTTCATGTTTTGTAATGCTTTACCTGTGCATCATGCCCATGCCTTTTGTTTTCATGTTGAGGTCCTGTAGCATGTTGTTTTGATGCTTGCAATATGCCTAGTTGCTGTTTTGGACAGATTGTTGTCATGACTTGTATAGGGTGTATGTGTTGAACCGCTGTTCTGCTTTTGAGTGTGCTCTATATGAAACTTGCTTGATTTTGCATGTAGCTTCATATTATCATGTTGCACCTTGTTTTAAGGTGTTTGCTT
The DNA here is from genome assembly GCA_021605205.1 of Aegilops longissima. Taxonomy (NCBI): domain Eukaryota; kingdom Viridiplantae; phylum Streptophyta; class Magnoliopsida; order Poales; family Poaceae; genus Aegilops; species Aegilops longissima. Next base: position 622,830,769 of record CM038682.1, on the reverse strand, counting down.
GATGTTGGTATGCATTTTGCATCAATGCCATGTTTAACTTGTTTTGCTCATATCTTCTAGGCCGAGTCTCAATCTAATGAACTTTATATGTAACTTGACTAGAATTTCGTGTAGATCATCGTGGTGCATCTTAACTTTCTGTTTAATAACTTGAACATAAGGTTTATTCAGATCTGGACCAATTTCGAAATTTGCATATGAGGACTTACCGAATTGTTCTATGTTGTTTCCGCCTCATTTAAACTTGCTTTGATGTGTTGCTCTTGTTTGCATCATCTCTTGCCATGAGTAGCTTCATGTAGTCTTGTCATTCATCATGCTTGGTTGAGCATCATGTCTTGTCTATGTGTGGTGTGTTTACCTATGTTGTGTGCTTCTTCTTGTTAGTTCCTGCTTTATTTGCGATCGTGAGGATTCGCTTCGCTCACGCTTGGTTCGGCTTCATCCGCTCATCTTCTTCATGGACTCGTTCTTCTTCCTAGCGGATTTCAGGCAAGATGACCGCTACATCGGATCTCACTACTATCATTGCTATGCTAGTTGCTTCGCTTTTTCGCTATGCTGCGCTACCTATCACTTGCTGCTCAAGCCTCACCTAATTGCCATGTCAGCCTCTAACCTTTTGCACCCTTCCTAGCAAACCATTGTTTGGCTATGTTACCGCTTTGCTCAGCCCCTCTTATAGCGTTGTTAGTTGCAGGTGAATATGAAGTTTGTTCCTTGTTGAACATGGAGATGTTGTTCCTTGTTGGAACATGTTTACTTGTTGGGATATCACAATATATCTTATATTATTAATGCATCTATATACTTGGTAAAGGGTGGAAGGCTCGGCCTTATGCCTGGTGTTTTGTTCCACTCTTGCCGCCTAGTTTCCGCCATATCGGTATTATGTTCCCGGATTTTGCGCCCCTAACGCTGTCGGGTGATTTATGGGACCCCTTGACAGTTCGCTTTGAATAAGACTTTTCCAAAGAAGGCCCAACATTGGTTTTACATTTGCCTCACCTAGCCTTTTTTCCTTGGGAGTCGCGATCCCGAGGGTCATCTTTATTTTACCCCGGCCAGTGCTTGTCTAAGCGTTGGTCCAAACTAGAGCACCATGCGGACCATCCCTTGGCAACTTGGGTTACGTTGGTACTGACGCTTAGCTTATCCGGTCGTGGCTCGAGACGAGATACGCGCGGCTACTATCGGGATGTCGGCACGCCGGAGGTCTTGCTGGTCTTGTTTTATTGCTGTCAAATGTCTTGTAGCCGGATTCCGAGACTGATCGGGTCTTCCCGGGAGAAGGATTATCCTTCGTTGATCGCGAGAGCTTATCATGGGCTGTTGGGACACCCTGCAGGTATAAACTTTCGAGAGCCGTGCCCGCGGTTATGTGGCGATGGGAATTTGTTAATATCCGGTTGTAGTAAACTTGAAGCAAACTCTCTAAAATACACCAACCGTAGCGTAATCGTGAGTGTCTCTTTTCGGGTTGATCGAGAGGAGAACACGATTTCGGGTTACGCTTGACGTAAGTAGGAGTTCAGGATCACTTCTTGATCATTACTAGTTGACGACCGCCTTTGTTTCTCTTCTCGCCTCATTTATGTATGATAGCCACCATATATGCTTAGCCGCTGCTGCAACCTCACCACTTTACCCCTTCCTTTCCCATTAAGCTTTGCTAGTCTTGATACCCATGGTAATGGGATTGCTGAGTCCTCGTGGCTCACAAATTACTACAACACCAGTTGCAGGTACAGTTTGTGCGATGATCATGACGCGAGAGCGATGTTTGCTTGTGTTGGAGTTCTTCTGCTTCTTCTTCGATCAGGGGATAGGTTCCAGGTCGGCAGCCTGGGCTAGCAGGGTGGATGTCGTTTGAGTTTCTGTTTATGTTCCATCCGTAGTAGGATGTTGATCTTGTACTTGATGTTGATGTATTCTTGTGGCATTTGTGCCTTATGTATGTATCCCCATCTATTATGTAATGTTGATGTAATGATATCCACCTTGCAAAAGCGTTTCAATATGCGGGTCTATCCTTGGTGGGACCGTCGAGTTCCTTTTGGATAGGGTCGCATATTGGGCGTGACAAGTTGGTATCAGAGCCTCGACCGACCCTAGGAGCCCCCTTGATTGATCACGTAGTTTGGCCGTTGTTGAGTCTAGAAGAAAACTGTTTTCGGAGTCTAGTTATATCGGAGAGTAGGAATTCTTTTTACTCCTCAGCCCCTTCGTCGCTCTAGTGAGAAATATTGACGTAGATGTTTTGAACTACTCCTCTTCCCTTCAAATTTTTTTTCTTTAGGATCACGCAGTTGGTTTTCCGATCGTTGTTCCTCAGCTCTTTGGTTCCGGTGCATTTCTCATCATGGTGATTCGACCCTCTTTGTTTTGCAACTTCAATCCTCAGTTCTTCCTCCGACGTCGTTGTTTTTCCTTGTCCGAAGTTGTCCTTGTTTTTCCCCACCCGCCCACCCTTCTTCTTCTCGAAACCGGAGTCCGTAACCGAGTATCCATCCTACTCGTGTGAAGTTTTTGCTCTCTCTCCTCAATGATTTCAACCGGTGTTTTATCTCCAAGATATTCGTCGTTTTCCCCTTCCAAGTTGTCTTTGTTTTCCCGCCCTCCCACCCTTTTTCTTCCCGGAGTCTGACTCTCTCTCGACCATCAATTTCATTCGTATGGATCCTCTTCAGCCTTCCATCAATCATTTCAACCGGTGGATTCTCGTCTCGTTCGTCATTCTTCATCTCTTTCTTTTTCCGGTGAACTCAATTCTAGTTTTTCGGGTTGATCTTATTCTTTCTCTCGGCTCAAGTGTTTTCCTTGCTCGTTCGCCTCTCGCCAGCTTATCATTCCGGAATTCCGAAGTCATCTCAGGAGATTCGTCTGTGTTCGAATTAATTCGAGGTTGTCACCTCATTCAAATATTTCAATTGTTCCGATGCATCACCTATCTCTTCAACAATCCTTTCCAACGGTGTTATCTCTTCAGTGGGCCCTAACCCACAGGTCTTTTCCCAGGATCTTACCTGAGTCTTCTAATTATTCCGGAGCTATTCCCAAATTCCTTTCAAAGCGTGACATAAGAATGGATCCCATCAGTCAGATGCTTTTCCAAGATCGATTTCAAATCATTTCATTGTTGACTCAACCTCTTTGCTTTTCATTCTACCGGAGTACCTCAGTTATTTTGGTGGTGTTTCTCGTCGTCATTTGAAGAACGAAGTAGAGTTTCTCTTAAAATCTTGTCCGTTCTCCCGGAGGTTCATGGTGCTAGCTCGATGTTATCCTATCTAATTGTTTCCAGCCATGCAAATTCTTTTCATCCATCCGGAGCATTTCAGGAGTTGCTTTCTCTCTCGATCATCCGGAGGCCATCTTTTCGGAAGATATCTCTCCATTCTAAGTTTTCAAAGTCGTTCTCCAATTATTCTATATCCGTGCCCCTTCGTTCGTCTCAATATTCCTCCGGTGCTTCGTTCAAGTATTCTTCTATCAGTTCGCGATCTCTTTGTTCTCTTGCATTTTAATTCCCTCAAGTATCTTTGTGCTTTTCTAATTCTTCCCGGTGATTCATTCTCTTTCATCAGTCATTTTCAATTCTTACGGTGGTTCGTTCAAGATTCTTTTCCTTGTTTATCATTTTAATCCATTCGTTCTTTTCAACCTACCGGTGATTCATGAAGACCTTCTCAAGTTTGCAATATGTCACTTCTCAATCCTTTTTCAAGAAGAATAAGTAGTTTGTAAAATCCATTGCTTGTCATCAATTAAATTTGATGAAGGACAAGCATACAATAAATCTTATTCCTATTTCATCCAAGTGAGTAATCCCTTCCTTCGGAGTTTGTTCTTGATGAATAAATTCTAGTTCCAATGGTTTTTCATCTTTTCTTTTCCGGAGTTCATTTATTTCCTCAGCCATTTCGTCGGAACCTCTATCTAAATCATCGCAAGGCTCATCTTATTCTTTCATCCTTCATTTCTATCTCACCATCCTTTTTGTTACCGGAGTTCTTCATGATTTAAATTCATTCTTCAAGAGTTCATCAATATTTTGTTGGCGGAGTTCAAGTATCTTTTCTTCTCGCGTCTCGAAGTGCAATTAGTTCTCCGTATTCTTTTGAAGTGGAGTTTTGCATCTCTTCGTTCTTATCAGCCATCCAATCATTTCCGTTTGTGGTCGGTTATCACCTTATAATTTTGAGATGTTTTCCATAAGTCCACAACAATCTTATTCTTTCGTTGTTGATTTTCTCAACAACTCCACTCAATCCTTCCTTCTAAATTCTTTTCATTCCATTCTTCAATTCTTCCGGAGGTATGGTGTTGTTCATCTCGTCAAGTTTCATCCCATCTTGGGAAGTTCATGTTCTAATCCTTCCATGTTCAGCCGGAGTGCTACCTAAATCCTTTCAGCCTTACTCGTTTCTTTTCCCATTCTAACCACTCCGGTTAGAACGAGTGCTTTCATAGTCTATCCGATTCCGCGAGCTTTCGATTCTCGCCATTCTCGCCGTTACTCTCTTCTTCTTGAGTGCTCTCAATTCTTTGCTTGTTCTCTTGAGTTCTTGTTTTCTCCTCATCCTTTTTCCCTCCCGTCTCGGTCCTAAGATCTCGGGACGAGATCTCTTGTTAGTGGAGGAGTGTTGTAACGCCCCGGATTCGATGCGCCAGGTGTCTGCCAGTTATTCGTCGGTGTTGCCATGTCATTTGCTTGCGTGTTGCACTTTGCCATGTCATCATCTGCATTTCATATCATGTCATCATGTGCATCGCATTTGCATACATGTTCGTCTCATGCATCCGAGCATTTTCCCCGTTGTCCGTTTTGCAATCCGGCACTCCTATGTCTCCCGGCGCCCCCTTTTGCCTCTTTTCGTGTGCGGGTATTAAACATTCTCGGAATGGACCGAGATTTGCCAAGCGGCCTTGGTATAGCACCGGTAGACCGCCTGTCAAGTTTCGTGCCATTTGAAGGTCGTTTGATACTCCAACGGTTAACCGGGTAACCGCAAAAGCCTCCTTCTCTTTGCATCCCAACACCCTTCCAAAGTGGCCCAAAACCCACCTAACTCCCCTCCATGCTCTCGGCCGTTCGATCACGATCGCGTGGCCGAAAACCGCACCTCATTCGGACTCTCCTAGCTCCCTCTACATATATAAACACCTCCCCCTCCGAAAATCGCAGTCCAATCCCCCCCTAACCCTAGTTTTTCTCCTCTGCGCCGCGCCGGACGCGTCCGCCGGTGCCGGACACGTCCGCCGCCGTCCCTCGGCGAATCAGACGCCGCCACGTCAGCTCCCCGCCTCCGTCTCCACTGCGGGCCCGCTCGGCCCATCGCGAGCCCGCCGGGCCGCTTCGGGCCCGAGCGCCGCCGCCGTGGCCCGTCGTCTGACCGCCTCGCGCCTACGGCCGGAGGGAGCCGCGCGCCGCCTCCCGCAGACCGCCAGGCTGCGCCGCCGCCGCCCGGCCGTCCTCCGCCGCAGCCCCGCCGCCGTTGCCCGCCACCTCCACCGCCCGTGTGCTGCGCGCCTCGCCCGCGCCCTCCCGTCGGTGGCGGCGCCGCGCCGGCGGCCACTTGGCCTCGCCACCGCCGCCGCTGCAGCTCTCGCCGCCTCCATCCGCCTCCCGCCGCCGCGCCGCCCGATGCGCCTCCGATGCGCCCGGTCGCCTCCTCCTCCTCCCCGTCGCCCCGGCCGACCCGCCGCCGTCGCCTCGCGGAGGAGCTCGCCGAGTTTCTCCGGCCGGATCCATCCGGGTGGATGAGATCCACCACCACGCCGAACCAAACGCCGCGCCCGAGTCCGGATCTCCTCGTCAAGCACCACCTCGTCCTGTTGACTTTCCCCGATTTTCGCTCTAAGTCATTTATCTGCTAATATTTTGTTGCATTTTCATCGCATCATAACTCTCTCGCATATAGCTCCGTTTCGTGTGTTAGAAGAGTGCTATGTGATGTTAGTTTCGCTTTCTTAATGTAACTTGCACTTTGTCATTTTGCCATGATTGATGTGTGCATCCTATGGACTTGAGTCCTACATGTGTTTTGTTCTATCCCATGCCATCTTTACAGGGGTGTGTGCCATGTATTTTTGTGATCTCTGTGGTGACTAGCACAAGCATGCAAACTAGGCTTCATGATGTTGCTGATTTCAGCCCTGTTTTGCTGATATTTTTATGCCATGTTAACTTGATGCTACCGAGAGATCCATGCTTATTTTGAGATACTTCAGTAAGGGTGTTTTGAACATATGGTTATTCCCTATCCATCCATGCCCTTGTTTGCAATTATGGAGTGCCATAGCTTGAGTCAATCGAGCTCTACCTTTGCTATAAAATGTTTCCTGGCAGATTGTTTACATGTTATTCAATTTTGCTGAGGTTGTTGTAGTTGATCCAAGCATGATATGATGTTGTTCTTGCCATGTATAGCTTCTATGCCATGTCTTCTTACTGTTGGGTGCCTTGCCATGCCATGTATTGCTCTGTGGTGAGTGGTTCAAGCTCACCAACATGCCTACTTATTGTTGTTCCTGCCATGTTTGAATCTGTAATATAACTTGCCATGTTTACATGGGTGCTATCATATTTTCTGATCCTTTTTGGCTTATGGTCAGTAAGGGACATTTGTTCTATGCATTTAGTAGATTCATTCCATGCCTTTGTTTGCCATGATAAGTTCTTGTAACATGTTGTTTGATAGCTCTAAACATTGCAACCTGATGTTATTTCCTGATAAGTCTGAAACTGTTATTATTTGCAATCTTGCCATGTGTTTTTGAGCATGTTCTAGTGATTTCTGGAGATAGCTCAGTGTTCATGTTTTGTAATGCTTTACCTGTGCATCATGCCCGTGCCTTTTGTTTTCATGTTGAGGTCGTGTAGCATGTTGTTTTGATGCTTACAATATGCCTAGTTGCTGTTTTGGACAGATTGTTGTCATGACTTGTATAGGGTGTATGTGTTGAACCGTTGCTCCGTTTTGAGTGTGCTCTATATGAAACTTGCTTGATTTTGCATGTAGCTTCATATTATCATGTTGCATCCTTGTTTTAAGGTGTTTGCTTGATGTTGGTATGCATTTTGCATCAATGCCATGTTTAACTTGTTTTGCTCATATCTTCTAGGCCGTAGCTCCAAATCTAATGAACTTTATATGTAACTTGACTAGAATTTCGTGTAGATCATTGTGGTGCATCTTAACTTGCTGTTTAACAACTTGAACATAAGGTTTATTCAGATCTGGACCAATTTCGAAATTTGCATATGAGGACTTACCGGAATTGTTCTATGTTGTTTCCGGCCTCATTTAAACTTGCTTTAATGTGTTGCTCTTGTTTACATCATCTCTTGCCATGAGTAGCTTCATGTAGTCTTGTCATTCATCATGCTTGGTTGAGCATCATGTCTTGTCTATGTGTGGTGTGTTTACCTATGTTGTGTGCTTCTCCTTGTTAGTTCCCGTTTCGCTGCGATCGTGAGGATTCGTTCGTCTATGCTTGGTTCGGCTTCATCCGTTCATCTTCTTCACGGACTCGTTCTTCTTCCTAGCGGGATTTCAGGCAAGATGACCGCTACCCTGGATCTCACTACTATCATTGCTATGCTAGTTACTTCGCTCTTTCGCTATGCTGCGCTACCTATCACTTGCTGCTCAAGCCTACCTAATTGCCATGTCAGCCTCTAACCTTTTGCACCCTTCCTAGCAAACCATTGTTTGGCTATGTTACCGCTTTGCTTAGCCCCTCTTATAGCGTTGCTAGTTGCAGGTGAAGATGAAGTTTGTTCCTTGTTGGAACATGGAGATGCCGTTCCTTGTTGGAACATGTTTACTTGTTGGGATATCACAATATATCTTATATTATTAATGCATCTATATACTTGGTAAAGGGTGGAAGGCTCGGCCTTATGCCTGGTGTTTTGTTCCACTCTTGCCGCCTCTAGTTTCCGTCATATCGGTATTATGTTCCCGGATTTTGCGTCCCTAACACGGTCGGGTGATTTATGGGACCCCTTGACAGTTCGCTTTGAATAAGACTTTTCCAAAGCAAGGCCCAACATTGGTTTTACATTTGCCTCACCTAGCCTTTTTTCCCTTGGGAGTCGCGCATCCCGAGGGTCATCTTTATTTTACCCCGGGCGATGCTTGTCTAAGCGTTGGTCCAAACTAGAGCACCGTCGGGACCATCCCTTGGCAACTTGGGTTACGTCGGTACTGTGTACGCTTAGCTTATCCGGTCGTGGCTCGAGACGAGATACTGTGCGGCTACTATCGGGATGTCGGCACGCCGGAGGTCTTGCTGGTCTTGTTTTATTGCTGTCGAAATGTCTTGTAGCCGGATTCCGAGACTGATCGGGTCTTCCGGGAGAAGGATTATCCTTCGTTGATCGCGAGAGCTTATCATGGGCTAAGTTGGGACACCCTGCAGGTATAAACTTTCGAGAGCCATGCCCGCGGTTATGTGGCGATGGGAATTTTTAATATCCGGTTGTAGTAAACTTGAAGCAAACTCCTCTAAAATACACCAACCGTGTGCGTAACCGTGAGTGTCTCTTTTCGGGGTTGATCGAGAGGAGAACACGGTTTCTGGGTTATGTTTGACGTAAGTAGGAGTTCAGGATCACTTCTTGATCATTACTAGTTGACGACCGTTCCTTTGTTTCTCTTCTCGCTCTCATTTGCGTATGTTAGCCACCATATATGCTTAGCCGGTGCGGCAACCTCACCACTTTACCCCTTCCTTTCCCATTAAGCTTTGCTAGTCTTGATACCCATGGTAATGGGATTGCTGAGTCCTCGTGGCTCACAGATTACTACAACACCAGTTGCAGGTACAGTTTGTGCGATGATCATGACGCGAGAGCAATGTCTGCTTGTGTTGGAGTTCTTCTGCTTCTTCTTCAATCAGGGGATAGGTTCCAGGTCGGCAGCCTGGGCTAGCAGGGTGGATGTCGTTTGAGTTTCTGTTTATGTTCCATCTGTAGTAGGATGTTGATCTTGTACTTGATGTTGATGTATTCTTGTGGCATTTGTGCCTTATGTATGTATCCCCATCTATTATGTAATGTTGATGTAATGATATCCACCTTGCAAAAGCGTTTCAATATGCGGGTCTATCCTTGGTGGGACCGTCGAGTTCCTTTTGGATAGGGTCGCATATTGGGCGTGACAGCCGTCCTCATTGGTGGCCAGCGACTTCTCCAGGTCATGCTCGTAGAGCGTCTTCAGTGCCTTGCGAGATCTCTTCTCAAGATCGGCGAAGGCCACGTGGTCTTCAGCCAGGACTCGCTCCTTGGCATCAAGATCAGCCCCCGTCACCTCCATCTTCCGCTCAAACTCTTCCAACCGGTTGCGCTCGGCGGCCTGCGTCTTCCCCAACTCCGCCAGCTCAGCATCACGGTTCCTGACGGCGTCCTCCCGGGCCTTCACCTCCTCCTCCTTCGCTTGGCGGCAGCGTGCTTCTTCGGCGTGCTTGTTGTGCATGCTCTGCAACTCATCCTCCAGCACTTGGCAGCGGTCACGGGCGGCCTTGGCGTCCTTCAGCGCCATCTCACGATCGGCTGCGGCGCTGGTGGCACTTTGCTTCTCCTTCTCGGAAGCCACAGCGGCCTGGCCCAGCGTCGCGCGGACCGCCAGGTCAGAGTGAAGCTAGTCAGAGGCCAGCTCCAGGCGCCCGGCCACCAGGCATGGGCCCGCGCCCAGGAGATCTGCCTGCAACTGGGTCATCTCCGAAAAAGCGCGTTCCAGAACAGCAGCAGGAGCAGGAGAACCAAGGAGTGGAGGTGCAGCAGTGGGAGGAGACGACACCGTCACCAGGGCCTGGGAGATCGCAGGTTCCGGAGCAGCTAGGACCTCATCAGCCGCGCCAGGCGCCGGCACTTCCGGAGCCAGCGGGGCCATGGGGGCTGATTCCATGTGGCGATGTTCCTCTTGGCTCCGCGAGGACGACCGGGCTGGGGAGATGCGGGCACTGCTGCCTCCTTTCTCTGCGGGGGGAGGCACGGCCGCCGCATCCTCCTTCCTCTTCTTCGCCGAAGATGTCGGCCTGATCAACCAAAGGCAAGCATCAGGAAATGGTGAGTACAAACAGGGAAAAGGCGAAGATTAAGACACTTACTGATCCAACGCAACATACTTCCGCTTGGGGAGCTTGAAGCCTGACAGCATCGGGACATGAGGAGCAGGCGTTCGGGTTCCGGCGGCAGCAGGCGGTGCAGAAGCAGAGCCGGAGCCAACCCCAGAAGGTGTCGGGACGGAGGCGGCATCACGAGGCACCAGCGACGACCTACCCCTTGTCGGGATGAGGGGCTGCTTCCTCTCCTCCTGGCGTGCGTCGGCCTCGGCATCGTCAGGAAGGGCGCGGAGGATCTCGACTTTGCTCAGAGGGGAAGTCTCCCCCACCTCTTCAAGGGTCTTTCCGAGTCCACCTCCTCTTCCCCCTCCCCACGGGACTCGTCAGAGGACACTTCCACCGGGTTCGGTGCCGCGTGAGCTCCCGGAAGCGCTGGCGGCACCAGCCCGCGCGCGTCAAAAGTCAGCCTGGAGGCGACGAATTCCTCCCGATCCCTGCATTTGAATAGGGGAACAAAGGCGCTTGTTGGGTACTCCTAGTTGTCCCCAACTATGAGGCGCAGGACAGTGGCCAATTCGTCTCCAGGCAGGGCCCCCGGCCTCAGGCGGGTCTTGTTTCCCTCTTCTTCAAGCTCCCACAGGGGGCGCGCGCGCCTGGAGTGGGGCAACTCGCAGCGTCAAGAACTCCCTCAGGAGCATGACCCCTGTCACCTTGGCCACCCTCGCGTTGCCCGGCTTCAAGTCGGTCATCATCTGCCCCAACAATAACGATGCCCGCTCATCGGCAAGCTCCGCCTTGGGCCACCCCCCGCTGGAAGAGGGCGCCACCGTAGGCAACACCAGACGCGGACCGGCACGCTTGGCGTCCATCATGACCCATTTGGATGGAATGTTGTCGGCCCTCTTCGCGGTGCTCGTGATCGAGTTGGCCTTGCCAGATGTGACAAAGTGAATGCATCCGGAGATGTGACCCTCGCTGACACGGAGGAAGAAGAAATGGCACAGGAGCACCACAGACAGCGTCACGCCCAGGTATGCCTCACAGTAGTAGGCGAAGATGGACAGGAGGAGGACAGAGTTGGGATGGAGATGCAACGCCTGCAGCCCGTAGTGGTCGAGGACTTCATAAAAGAAATCAGAGAAGGGAGGAACCAAAACGACGGCAACACTGCTCGAGAAGAAGAGGAAGAAGGTGCTTTCCTCGGGCTCCGGCACATCAGAGGCAAGTCGCAGCTCGGTCTCCCCCCACTCATTGCTCTCACCCGCCGTTAGCAGGCGCACGGAGGCGAGGCTCTTCTCCGTGATGGTGGGCGCCTCAAGGGCCGGCTCATACCAAGTCGGTGCTGAGGAAGTCTTGACCTTGCGCGGCGCCATGGATCGCGGATGCAGGATAAGATTGGAACGGATCTCGAGGTAGTGGTGGCGAGGAGCAAGAAAGGGGATCTGGAGCGAGGCAAGGAAGAAGCAGTGAAGGCAAGTACTTCCTGCGCTAGCCTTTTGTCAGGTCAAGCAGTTGCCGAGGCAGCATGGAGAAGTGGAGACGCCCACGTCCAATCAACTGCCACACATTAATCGAGGCCGCAGGCTTTTGGGGCCCGCGGTGCTCCGTACTAGACCCTTGGCTTTGCCGCGAAGCCAAGCTCGAGCGCACCTTGGGCCCGGGAGCTGCTGTCGGTGTTCTGGGAACGGGGGTCCCCAGACTTGCCTGCCCGCGGCCCATGGCGTGGCTAAGTCAGCGGGCCGTACGGCCCATCTTCATCAACAAGGCATCCAAGACCCTCGCGAGGGGCCAAGCCTCGCGAGGCGGACGATGCAGGACCTCCTCAGGAGTGGCCTAGTCAGGCAGGCTCACGAGGAGCGGAGATATCAAGGCGGGGCAAACCTCACGAGGCTCTCGTGATGTGAGCCATGACAATCGACACTAGGCAGGCGCTAGGCAGGCGCCAGCGCGCGCAACGTCCTTGTTTCCCCTTTGGTGCTAAGGAGGCCAGCACAGGCGAGGAGTACCGAGGGATCAGGTAAAGGTTGCTATATCGGTGCAACAAGACCAAGACCAAGAGGACGGTAGGACGGAGGTCATCATGGAGGCCAAGACGATGTCACCACCAGAGCCTTTTGTAGGCGAAGACCACTTTTGTCAGGATAGCTTGTACTAGCTGTCCCCCTTCAAATTTGCCCGCCGTTGTTGGCTCCCTTCCCGCTCAATATTTGGGGAGAGGACCAGGGCCTATATAAGTAGAGCTAGCCACCACAGTAGGGGCCATAGAGCAATTCATCCAGCTCTCACCCGCTAAGTCACCAAGCACAAGAACACCTCATCCTCTGGAGGTTGTTCTCCCCTCTGTATTGTTTATCATCAGCCCAAGAGGCAATCCACACCACCACACTGGAGTAGGGTATTACACAACAATGGTGGCCCGAACCAGTATAAATCTCGCGTCTTTCTGTGTTGAGAGTTCGTCGAGTTCGTCCGCAAGATCTTAGTGAGCTAGGTCGTAGATCGGTAGGAGGGAAAGACTTCGCGCGCACCCCAGTGTTCGAACCTTGAAGGTTTGCCGGAACCCCACATTCGACAGCGTGGCTGCCTTAAGCCTCTTTATCTCCCGATTGGGAGAAAAGGCACTACCTCTTTATCGCCTTGTTCGACGCACCGAACACTTCGAGTGGACGGATGCGGCCACGGCCGGATTGGAAGAAATAAAAGCCCTCTTGGCCAGCAACACAATCTTGGCCGCGCCAAATATCGGCGAACCAATGCTGTTATATATAGCGGCAACACACCAGGTTGTAAGCGCAGTGCTCGTCGTCGAACGAGAGACGGACGGACATAAGTTCCCGCTTCAAAAGCCGGTATACTACGTATCCACTGTCCTCACTCCATGCAAATCACGGTACCCACATTATCAAAAGATAGCATACGCAGTCTTCTTGGCATCCCGGAAACTACAACACTACTTTCAAGAGTGTTCAATTACGGTGGCCTCACGAAGTACCGATCAATCGACATAATAAATAACTGCGATGCCACGGGCGGATTGCTAAATGGGCTATTGAGCTCCTCCGTTCGACATAACATACAAACCACGGAGAGCCATTAAGTCACAAGTCTTCGCTCATTTAAATCGCGAATGGATGAAGCCGAACTCCCTAAAGAGTATGACGTGTACTCTAACTGGATCATGCACTTTGACGGCTCTAAGATGCTGGCTGGTCTGAGGGCAGGCATCGTCCTGACATCCCCCACTGGAGATACAGTCCAATACGTACTCCAAATATTATACACATACTCCAACAATGCACCAGAATATGAGGCTCTATTGCATGGTCTCCGGATGGCAGTCTCCATGGGCATTCAATGCCTAGAGGTGCGTTGGGATTCGAACCTCGCAATATCTCAATTAAATGGAGACTTTGATGCCAAGGACCCAAAAATGGTGGCTTACCGCAATGTCGTCCTCAAAATGCCAGCTCGGTTCGAGGGGCTCGAATTTCACCATGTGGTTCGAGAAAACAATCAAGCGGCGGATATCCTCGCCTGCATCGGCGCTAGGCGCGACCCTGTCCAACCTAATATCTTCTTGGAAAGGCTGTTTAAGCCATCTGTGGTGTGGGAAGGGGAGACCGGCAACAACAGTTTGGATCCGGCCACAACACCAGATCCCGAACACTCTGACGTAATCGGAGGTTCCGCCATCGAAATAACACCTTCGTCCCGCGTGATTATGGCTGTCATCGCCCCGTGGACAGAACCCTTCTTGGCTTACCTAAATAGGCAAGAACTCCCTGAGGACCCAAACGAGGCACGTTGCATTGTGCAGCGGTCTAAAGCCTACAAGGTCCATGAGGGAGAGCTTTATAAGAAAAGCGCTACCGGAGTACTTCAAAGATGCATCTCCGAAGAGGAAGGACGACAATTTTTGGCAGAAATTCATGCTGGACTTGGCGGCCATCACGCCGCAGCTCGGGCCCTTGTAAGCAAGGCCTTCCGTACAGGTTTCTACTGGACGACAGCCCAAGAAGACGCACAGGACCTCGTCCAACATCGCGTCGGTTGCTAGCTTTTTGCAAACCAAAGCCATATGCCACCTACCGCTCTCCAAACAATCCCCATTACTTGGCCCTTTGCGGTCTGGGGGCTTGATATGGCCGGACCCCTTAAAGGAGGAAGCCATAAGAAAAAGTACCTATTGGTCATGGTGGATAAATTCACCAAATGGATAGAAGCCAAACCAGTTAAAACAGCCGAGTCCGGACCAGTGATAGACTTCATATCCGGGATTGTACACCGTTATGGTGTCCCCCACAGCATCATCACCGATAACGGCTCGAATTTCACAGCCGACGAGGTAAAAACTTGGTGCGGCAACAAGGGCATTAAGCTCGATTATGCCTCCGTCTATCACCCCCAAACAAACAGTCAAATCGAACGAGAAAATGGTCTTATTATGAGCGGCATTAAACCCAGATTAGTGTGATCCTTGAAGGAATCAGATACACACTGGGTTGAGGAGCTCGACTCCGTACTATGGGGGCTGCGGACCACGCCGAATCGCACTACCAGATACACACCTTTTTATGGTGTACGGCGCAGAGGCGGTACTGCCCTGCGACATCATTCATGACTCACCTCGAGTGTGTATGTACGAAGAGAAAGAAGCTGAGCTTGATCGGCAGAATAGTTTAGACGCCCTGGAGGAGGAGTGTGACGTTGCAAAAAAGCCTGCTCCGCATTCTACCAGCAACAGGCTCGACAGTATCAAATCAGAGATGTACGGGCCAAAACTTATAACATTGGCGAACTCGTTCTACGCCTACTAGAGAATAAAAAGGACAAGCTCAAGCCCAAATGGGAAGGTCCCTTCATCATCGATAAAGTTCTAACCGGTGGAGCGTACCGTCTGCGTGATGCATCGGACAATCGACTCGAGCCAAACCCATGGAACGCGGCCAGACTCCGAAGGTTCTATGCCTAGTCCCGGACTCTGTGTTCGTCTCCTTACCTCCGCTCTTTTTTATATATATCCGCTATTTGTCTTTCATTCTTTCTTTCTTCCCTTTTTCTTCATGGCCTTAAAAGCTTAAAATGTGTCTTGACTACACAATCTTGACGCACTGTGCGTGCTCATTATACCTGGGGGCTTCTTATACAGAAGCTTAATATATTTATATTCCGGGCTTTATGCCCCCTGCACATGTGTTACTTTTCCACATGTACCTTTTCTTCGCCATTATATGCATCGATATGACTTAAGTTTTGGCCAAGCTGGGTTGCCTGACTCTTGTGTTTATGCCCTACGTTCCCGTTAATTTGGCTAGGGAATAAGGGGAGCACCTCTGCGATTGTTACTGCCAGGTCAACCGGATGTGTACCTCAGACTGGGTGAAGCCCAAAGCTACCGTTCTTAAGGGAATACTCGGTCGGTGAACAAAACATGACTTTTACTTATAGCAATACATGCCCCCAGATGTTTATATCCTGCGTCTCTTTTCGCAGTTCGGACATGCACATTAATGCATGCGTACCCAGGGAAAGGAACCCTTAACGGAACTATTCTCCCTAGAAGATGTTTCTTACTATCCATGTAATATAATATAGCTAGTTGGGTACTTGTCTGTTCAAGCACTTATGACCCCTACACCTGGCTTCCACGCATACCCCGGTTTTTACATAACTGAGCGGGTATTCGGATACACTCCGGACTATCGGGTCCAGAGGTCGAACGAAAAGGTCCCCATGACAAATGATTTACAATTCGGCTAGGGACAAAATATGTCATTTGAAGTACACAGTCACTTAGACTGACTAAATTCTTCTTCTATACCATCCAATAGGCTGTCTAGCCTACAATCCTATTGGGAATACTTTGCGGCTAATTTTAGCTAGTCATATACCAGACTAACGGGGATCTCTTTCCCGTCAGACCTTACAGGTGCGACCTCGGCCATGTGGTTCGGGTCAGCCTTGGTATATCGCGTCTTCAGCATGGCCCAGGCTTCCCTTGCACCTTGTCGGCATGCCGATATCTTCCATAATCGGAAGCGCCGCCACGCTCCCTTGAGCATCTCTGCGAGCTCCCCCATGCCTCCTGGCAGGGAGGCGGATGGCCACAAGGCCTGGGCAATGCCTTGCATCACCTGCCGAACTTGTTTGTGCAGTTGTGAGAGCTCTTGCAGAAGATCGCCCGCAGATCCGGGCATCTCCTCTTCGGGACGACCCGTCAGCATACCTAAAGATATAACTCTGTTAGCCGGTTTTTTCGCCGAACTCTATAAAAGTTCGTTCACGCACTTACTAAAAATGCCGCGTCGAAGCCTCTTATTCTCATTTACGGAGTCAGCGAGCTGGGGCTGAACATCTTTCAGTTCAACGCCCAGCCGGGTATTGGCATCTTGGAGATTGTTTTTCTCCTGCCTAACCCGCGTAAGCACGCGCTCGCTAGCCTCTAGCTGTCGTTGAGCATGTTGCTCATCCCCTCGCATGATCTTCGGATTCACTCCGGGATTATCTACAGAATCTATTGTTAGATTTGCATGCATGCCGAATAATAACTGGTACATGTCATTTCATTCTTTTTGATCAAGACAAGTATTACCAGATGGGGCCTTCTTGGACTCCTCCATTCCGGCAACGGCGGCCCGTAGCTGGGCTTTGCACTCCTCCAGCTCTTGAGACAACTGGGTATTCTTCTCCGTAAGAACCTACGCACATAATGATCCTTAAATCAGTTGTGCCCACTATTTCAAGTCTCAGGGGCTACTGATATACATAATTATCAGATTTTCTTACCTGTATATCCTTTACATACTGGTCCATGGCTCTGGCAAGGCCATTTTGAGCAGCTCGGATGTACGCATGTCCTGAGTTGAAGGCATCGAACGCCTCTTCGGAGAAACTAGGGTCGCGGAGTACGGCCTGGCGACGCCTGTGATTCATGGTGCTCTCCACTTCAGAATTCGTAGCGGACAACCTATCCGCATCCTCTGTAGGAGGAACATCCGGTGTTGTCCCCACGTTAGCATCTGCCCCTAAATCCGGCTCTGGTGGAGGCGTGGCCAGAAGGCTCTACTGACACGGTCCGGCGAGCGTTTTTTCTGCCAGGAACCATGGACATTATTATATTTTAAAGACGACGATCACGGAGCAGGGTTTTTTCATACCTCTGCGACGCAGTCTCAGTCCTGACCGCCTTCCTTTTAAGCCTACCTGGCTTCGGTGCACCTTGTTGATGAGTCACCGAGGGTTCGGCATGGCGCCCCGAGGGCCTTCCCTGTAAGACGCAATACGTGTGCGGTGGGTGAAGTAAAAAGAAGGGATCCTTCTCGAAAGTTGGGACTCCGGTTTTACTTACATGCGATGCAGGGAGAAGGCCAGGATAATCGGCTATGATGGCCACCAAGGCACCGTCGCAGCTTAACTGATAGAACGTCCTGTCGACAAGCTCCACAAATATGTCCGAATCTTCTTCGAGTCCGGGGTCGAGGGTGGGCTGTGGATCTCCCTCACAGCTTTTAGCAGCCCCTGCTATGAAATAGCAAGGTAAATATTTATGATGAAGAATGCGGGAAGGTCTGGAGTAAAAGGTAGCAGCTCACCCAGTTTGGGGAGTTGTACATGGAGAATCCATCCCGTGGCTTAATGCGGATGAACTCCTCTTCCTCTCCTTTATACAAATCGGACAGTATTTTCGCTAGAGAAGCGGCGGAGTTCGGACCTTTACGACCGCAGTGGGTGGCATCGTCTTCTCCATTGAAGTGCCACATGGGTTTCCCCCGATACTGAAGTGGCTGCACCCCCCGCATTATATATATTGACATAACCTCGACTATTGTCAGTACTTAATTGGCCAGCGTTTTTATCCTGCCCATCAAGTAAAGGACCTCTCTGTTATCTTCCTCCTGGGGGCTCCGAGGGCGACAGCTATGGCGTTTCTTCAAAGGGGCATTATCAAACTCAGGAAGGCCCATCCGAATAGGGTCCGGTAGGGGGACGTCCTCCATATAAAACCACTCCGAAGGCCAGTCTTCAGATGTCTTCTTCGGAGTACCGGACAGGTATCCGGTCCTGGCGATGCGCCATATTTCGGCTCCGCCCACTTGATATATTGACCCCTCCTGTGTATGTGGTATGAGGCAGAATAGCCTCTTCCATAGCTCGAAATGAGCTTCGCAACCCAGAAAACAGCTCACAAAAGGCAACGTAGCCGGCGATGTGTAATATGGAGGCGGGAGTAAAGTTATGCAGCTGGAGGCCATAGAACTCCAGGAGCCCGTGGAGGAACGGATGGATTGGAAATCCGAGTCCCCCCAATAAGTAAGGGACAAGGCATACCCGCTCCCCCCTGGATGGGTTGCGAAAACTCTGCGCTTGCTCCCCGCCATTATAAGTGGCTCGTCCGGCTCGGACGGGGACCATATACGCAGGAGGGAGAAACCCCTGGGTCTGCAACTCTACTAATTGGCTGTGGGGGACGGAACACTTCTCCCAATTGCCTGGCTTAGTGCTACGGGAGCAAGAGGAGGAGCTGCGATGCCGACCATGATGAGATGGACTTTTCCGGGCGCGCTCTGAGGGATACTCGCTGTGGGAGGATGGTGTGATCTGGATCTGAGGATCCCCGTCTCTTTAAATAGACGATTTACTTATATGGTTAGGGTGGCAAATATAAAAATGCCCCGACTTCTCGCATTCGCTCGACACGTGGATAAAGCCATTATTAAAGCACAGAAGCCGAGGAGTGCAACATTCATGGGAAGCCGGACACTACTCGTTACGACAGGTACTTGGGATTTGGAGAAGAACCCGCCTTGCAATTCCGAATACAATCTGCGCGCTGGACTCATTGTCATTGAAGCCTGGTTCAGGGGCTACTGAGGGAGTCCTGGATTAGGGGGGGTCCTCGGACAGCCGGACTATATACTTTGGCCGGACTGTTGGACTATGAAGACACAAGATTGAAGACTTCGTCCCGTGTCCGGGTGGGACTCTCCTTTGCGTGGAAGGCAAGCTTGGCAATTCGGATATGTAGATATCCTCCCTTGTAACCGACTCTGTGTAACCCTAGACCCCTCCAGTGTCTATATAAAACGGAGGGTTTAGTCCGTAGGACAACAACAATCATAATCATAGGCTAGCTTCTAGGGTTTAGCCTCTACAATCTCGTGGTAGATCAACTCTTGCAATACTAATATCATCAAGATCAATCAAGCAGGAAGTAGAGTATTACCTCCATCGAGAGGGCCCGAACCTGGGTAAACATTGTGTCCCCCACCTCCTGTTACCATTAGCCTTAGATGCACAGTTCGGGACCCCCTACCCGAGATCCACCGGTTTTGACACCGACACTCGGTAAGATCACCGTTTGGTTACGAGGTAACCCGATCAAAGACCACGAGGTTGGTCCATTTGTGATCCAAGAGCGATCACCGTTTGGTAAGCAAGTCCGAGGGACTTATATCACAAGATCATGATCACTGCATGTATGATATGATGTTGCATTAGTAAAGCAATTGGTTAAATATCATGATATTGCTTGTCATTATGTTTATGTTTGTTGCAAGCTTACAAGTACATTCAATGTACTGACCTGGCGTGTCATGCCAGCTTTCAAGAAAGTCTCGCTGGAAAGGAGTGTTGTCCGAGTCTAGATCGTGTCCACGTCGGTGTCCATGTGTTATGGAGTTCCGCTATGACGCCGTTCCACTGCCGCGTAGTTGTTATGATCAAGGCCCCCTTTATGTTCACTAAATAATGTACATATTGTTCAGCCACACCATGTGTGCCGCTTGGCCTCGCCACCTGTTGTAATATGAACTCAGATCCGCTAGCATCAATAAAGCGGTTGTTTTCTGTACCAAGATGTTGTGTGTTGCCAGAAGACATGGTCTCTGGGCTGGCAATGCATGGTAAACCGGTTGCTCTGATTTGGGGTGCCAGAACGCTTGGTATCAGAGCTGCGCTGACTGTAGGCCACGCTAGACTATGATGTGTTAACTGGATGTTAGTTACGAGTTTAAGTTGAGTGCCGGTAGCATTTGTAGCTGGTTGTTGCATTGTATGCACTCGTTTTATTTTTATGCTAACCTACTAATGGTTGTGAGCGTAGATGGCTCCGGTGCCGTATCCGTGCCAGTTGTAGGTGATGCCGTACACGTCTCCGCATCTCTTTCGTAACGTGTGGCGTCGGCTGTACCCCCTCGGTGATGACCCAGTCTATCATGTGTACCGGGTGCGTCTAGCAGACTCAGTGTATGAGTATCACGTAGTGGTTACTCTGCACACCAGTTCCGATTCCAGCACTTACACTCGTACCTCTCGGAGCGGTTTTCCTTCTACCGCTTCCCAGGCCGTCGAGTTTGCTGCATTCGAGGTCCTTGTCGAGCTTCTTATAACAAGGTCCGGATGCAGAACCACCCAGGTTTCCACTACTATTCCTCTCTGCACGACAATGTCCGTGTCCGTTTTCCTATCATTGATCCGGAGTCTCATAGTGTTGCTAGCCACCTTTCTCGTTATATCACTGCTAGCTACCTTATGATCCACGAGCTGGCTCGAGAGCTGACTCGTGCTCATACTGCTTTAGCCACTACTAGATCTTTCACTACTCCATCCTCTACGAGATTTACCCCTTATATTCCATCCAGTTCTAGTTCACCTATTTCACCGGTTACTCCTCCGAGTAGCTCGGGCACCTCGACCGTCAATCCTCTCAGTGCTCCTCCTGAGTGGGTTTCACTTCTCACTACTCCCGTAGCCCCGATGCTTCACCATGCACCTGCCCCGGAGGGAGAGCCCTCGAGGCAGCGTCGTCGTGTTACCTTTAACCCAGAGGTTTCAGTTAACGTCGTCAGTTCAAGATCCGAGTCCGCTTCAGGAGAGGACCACGCAGCACCAGCAGAGCAGTAGAGCGTTTGAGTATCCGCAGTCGTCAGGATAATGTACGGATCTAGTCATACGAGTCGTGATGCTCCGTTTCATGTATGAGAGTAGTTGAACTTGGCATGTTGTTTATCTTTCATGTATGAGTCTATGTATAATTATGTTCGAACTCTATTTATTCATCGTATTTTCTTTGTTATTTTGCTTTCTCTCGGGCTTTGTTGCTGGATTTTCCCCAATTTATTTTGGATCTTTCTCATCTCGGTTGCGTTGTCTTGGAAAAAAATCCACAATAGGATGACGCGGGGAAGCAGCTGTAGCGACGTTCATGAGGATGCTCCTGTTCGTCATACCGCATGACAGGCAGGACACTCCCTTGAGCCGTACGTTCCACCACCGCCTCCACCGCCAAATCCGCCCTCCACCGAGCAAATTCTGCGTATGTTTGAGGAAAGGAGGAATAATGATCTGATTGAAATATTAAGGAGTGTGCAAGCTGTGATTGGACATAACGGAAATTAGAACAATCATCACTCCAAGCTGTCAGATTTTCAAAGAACCAAGCCTCCCAGTTTTAGTCAGGCTATTGATCCCTTGGATGCAGACGATTGGTTGCGAACAATTGAGAGGAAGCTTGAGATTGCTCGTACTGAAGAAGATGATAAAGTTTCATTTGCAACTCATTATCTTGAAGGCGCTGCCGCCATATGGTGGGAAAATTCAAAAGCCATGTGGCCTGCCGATGAAGAAATCACCTAGGCAAAATTCAAGGATCAGTTCCAGAAATATCATATTCCTACTGGAATTATGAAGGTTAAGAAGCGTGAATTTCTCGCGCTCCTCCAAGGAAGTCAGTCTGTGGGTGAATATTTGCAAAAGTTCAATCATTTGGCCCGTTACTCCCTTTATGACGTGGCCACCGAAGAAAGAAGGATTGACAAGTTTCTTGGGGGATTAAACCCGCAACTCCGATGTACCCTCAGTATGTTTGATTTCCCAGATTTCCAAACACTGGTAAACAAGGCTTTCATTGCTGAAAGGGAGCACAAGCTCGTATCGGACAATAGGCCTGCTAATAACGATCACAAGCGCAAGTTCGAGCCAAGGAAGGAAGTGCAGCCAGTGCAAAATGCTCGTACCTGGTAGCATACTCAGGTGGAGTACAAGGCCAATTTGCAGCAGAATGTTAACAAAACCACCACACAAGTCAAGAATGTATGACCAACCCGGTGCGAGAAGAGTGCCAGCCCAACAATTCTTGCTTCAGTTGTGGGCAAACCGGACATTATGCCACACAGTGTCCCAAGAACGGCAAGGCAAATGCTCTATTCAGGCCACAAGTCAACTTTATGGAGTCATACCCTACCTAGCAAAACATCACTGGGCACGTTCATCATCTCTCCGCAGACGAAGCCCAAGAGAACCCCGAAGTCGTCATTGGTATGTTTTCTGTTAATAACATACCTGCCGTAATTTTATTTGACTCTGGGGCTTCCCACTCTTTTATTTCACGGAGTTTTGTTGCCAAAAACAAATTTCCTTGTTCGCTTTTGGCCAAGAATATGTTGGTACAATCCCCGGGATCTTTGAGCAGGAGCAATCTGGTCTGCCGTAATCTGGAAATCAATATCAACGGAGCCCGTTTTCCAACTTCCTTGATAATCATTGAGTCTCTAAAGCTGGACATTATTTTGGGAATGAATTGGTTGACCCAATATCAAGTATGCATAAATTGTGCGACCCGAGAAGTCACTTTGACCAGTAAAGATGGGCGGACTACCAAATTCTATGCTCGTAGGAGCATACCCAAGATAGAAATGGTCTTCACCGTTGTGGCTGGTGAGTTGGAATTAATTCCTGTGGTCAGTGAGTTTCTTGATGTATTTCCAGAAGAACTGCCAGGCATGCCGCCCGATCGAGAGCTTGAGTTTGCAATAGATATTGTGCTCGGAACCGCACCATTATACAAGAAGTATTACCGGATGCCTTCATCAGAATTAGTGGAGCTAAAGAAACAGCTTGATGAAATGCTCTAGAAAGGATATATCCGTCCCATCTCTTCACCATGGGGATCACCTGCTATCTTCGTGGATAAGAAGGATGGCAGCCTCCACATGTGTGGATTACCGTCAGCTGAATGATGTCACCATCAAAAATAAATATCCACTCCCCAGGATTGATGACATGTTTGATCAGCTCAGTGGGGCCAAGGTATTCTCCAAAATTGATTTAAGGACAGGATATCGTCAACTCAAGTTTAAAAAGGAAGATATTCCTAAGACCGCATTCACTACTCGGTACGGTCTTTACGAAATGTCCTTTGGTCTCACCAATGCCCCTACCTTCTTCATGCATATGATGAATAAAGTATTCATGGACTTCCTCAATAAATTCGTGGTGGTTTTCATTGATGACATAATTATATACTCAAAAAGTGAAGAAGAGCACAAAGAACACCTCAGAGCTGTGTTACAACGACTCCGTGACCATCAGCTATACACCAAATTCAGTAAATGCGAGTTTGGGCTCAAGCGAGTTGGATTTCTTGGACATGTGCTATCCGTAGAAGGTATAGCCGTGGACCCGAGAAAAGTAAAGGATGTGCTCGATTGGTTGGCACCCACAACCGTGTCACAAATCCAGAGTTTTCTTGGATTAGCCGGCTACTACGGTCGTTTCATTGAAGGGTTTTTCAAGATTGCTAACCCCATGATAGAGCTTCTCAAGAAAGATAAGTAGTTTGAATGGACGTAGGACTATGAAGTTTCAATAAGCTAAAAATCCGGCTGACGATAGCACCTATGTTGACTCTTCCAGACATCTACTGCAGCTTTGATGTGTACTGCGACGCCTCCAGGTAGGGTCTGGGATGCGTACTTATGCAAGACGGCAAGGTGGTAGCATATGCATCGCGACAGCTACGACCCCACGAGGGAAAGTATCCTACTCATGATCTGGAATTGGTCGCGGTGGTTCATGCTTTAAGAATTTGGAGACACTACCTCATTGGGAAGAGGTGCCAAATTTTTACCGACCACAAAAGCCTCAAGTATATATTTACTCAGCCAGATTTAATTCTCCGTCAACGAAGATGGCTTGAGTTAGTCAAGGACTATGATCTTGGAATAAATTACCACCCGGGTAAGGCCAACGTGGTTGCCAATGCACTCAGCCGAAAGCCTGTCAGCCTGAATATCATAATGGAATCCTTGCCTCCTGAACTTCAAGAGGAGATTCCTGAGCTCAACCTAGTCATAGTTGATGCTGGTCTTGCTAATATTATGGAAGTTGTACCTACACTCGAGGTAGAGATCCGCAAGGCCCAGCCAGGTGACACCGTCCTGCAGAAATGTGCCAAGAGTATGTTAGCAGGACAAACTTCAGACTTTTCTAAGGATCAACATGGTACCCTCTGATTCCATGGAAGGATTTGTGTACACAGTCAGGCGGATTTAAGGAAGAAAATCCTGTCGGAAGCACACGAATCTTCATATTCTATTCACCCTGGAGGTACTAAAATGTATGAAGACCTTCGGAAAATATTCTGGTGGGATGGAATGAAGAAAGGCATTGCCTATTTTGGGGCCTGTTGCGACATATGCAACAAGGAGAAGGCAGAACATCAGAAGCCAGCCGGACTTCTCCAACCATTGCCAGTTTCACAATGGAAACAGGATGATGTCTGGATGGATTTTTCACAGGGCTACCTAAAACTTAGTGAGGCAACAATGCAGTTTGGGTCATAGTGGACACCTCAACAAAGGTTGCTCACTTTATCCCTATCAGAACCACATATCGAGCCGATCAACTCGCACAACTGTATGTATCCAGAATAGTCAGTCTGCATGGAGTGCCTCGAACAATCACTTATGACAGGGGGTTCATTTTTTGCCTCTGCTTTCTGGTCACGTCTCCACCAAGCTTTGGGGACAACGCTAAAATATAGTACCGCTTATCATCCTCAGACTGATGGACAGACTGAGCGGGTAAACCAAATAATCGAAGATATGCTACGAGCCTGCGCTTTGGCCCAAGGTCCTAAATGGGAAGACTGCCTGCCATATGCCGAGTTCTCATACAACAACAGCTTCCAGACCAGTCTAAAGATGTCACCGTATGAAGCTTTGTATGGCCGTAAGTGCTGCACTCCTTTAAATTGGTCTCAAACTGGAGATAGCCGTATTTTCGGAACGGATCTCATGATGGAAGCTGAGAAGCAAGTCAAGGAAATCCGAGACAGGTTGCAATTGGCCAAATCTCGACAGAAGAATTATTATGATGCAAAGCACCGATAGATCAGTTTTGAACCCGGAGAACACGTATACCTCCGAGTCACTCCTATGAAAGGAGTCAAGAGATCCAGACTCATGGAAAGTTGGCACCCAGATTTATTGGTCAATTCCCATTTATGTCTAGAGTGGGTACTGTTGCATATCAGTTGGAACTACCCCCAGAATTGTCGGAAGTGCACAATGTGTTTCATGTTTCGCAGTTCAGGCGATGCATATCGCCGCCTGAGAAAAAGACAGCTATGACAGAAATAGAGTTGGCAAAGGATTTAACATATGAAGGAGACCGGTCAGAATTTTGGATCAGATGGAAAGGGTCACTTGTAGTAAAGCAAGGAAGTTTTACAAAGTTCAGTGGGACCATTACACAGAGGCAGAATCGACTTGGGAACGAGAAGAATTTATAAAGACACAATATCCAGAATGGTTTTCCCAAGCAACCGAATCTCGAGGACGAGATTCATCCTAAGTGGGGGAGGTTTGTGACAGCCTGGTTTTTGCCCTCTTCTCTTTGCCTGATTTTCAGTTGGTTTGGATTTGAATTTGAAATTTTTGAATCACTTCAGATGGACTTAAACACTTGGGTACCCCCTTGACTTTCACCCAAGTGACTTATTTCTCTCCCTAAGCCGTCATTTCTACTCTGATCCATCTCAAAATAATATTGTGAATATTTTTCTCTAATGAAAAATATTCATTTTCTATCTAAAACCCTAACTAGCCCCTTGTATTCCAAAGCAACCCCAATTTTTCTTGCCCACAAAAATCTGAGAAAATTCCCAAATATTCTTTGAACCCTAGGGCACCTTCCTGAGTAAAAATTCTTCATCACTTTTTGGAATATTTTTGCTACAGAAAATATTTTCTGTTCTGGACAGAAATGGTAGTTTCTACAACAACTACCATTAACCTCTCAATCTACCACGGACTACACGCTAGACATGAAGTTTAGGCTTAGCTCGGCTTCAGGTCAGAGTTCACGCAGTGACTATTGATGTCTACTACGCAACCTTCTTCTTGTAGACGTTGTTGGGCCTCCAAGTGCAGAGGTTTGTAGGACAGTCGCTAATTTCCCTCAAGTGGATGACCTAAGGTTTATAAATCCGTGGGAGGCGTAGGATGAAGGTGGTCTCTCTTAAACAACCTGCAACCAAATAACAAAGAGTCTCTTGTGTCCCCAACACACCCAATACAATGGTAAATTGTATAGGTACACTAGCTCGGCGAAGAGATGGTGATACAAGTGCAATATGGATGGTAGATATAGGTTTTTGTAATCTGAAAATAGAAAAGCAGCAAGGTAACAAGCGATAAAAGTGAGGTAAACGGTATTGCAATGTTTTGAAACAAGGCCTAGGGTTCATACTTTCACTAGTGCAAGTTCTCTCAACAATAATAACATAATTGGATCATATAACTATCCCTCAACATGCAACAAAGAGTCACTCCAAAGTCACTAATAGCGGAGAACAAACGAAGAGATTATGGTAGGGTACGAAACCACCTCAAAGTTATTCTTTCCAATCAATCCGTTGGGCTATTCCTATAAGTGTCACAAACAGCCCTAGAGTTCGTACTAGAATAACACCTTAAGACACAAATCAACCAAAACCCTAATGTCACCTAGATACTCCAATGTCACCTCAAGTATCCATGGGTATATATGATTATACGATATGCATCACACAATCTCAGATTCATCTATTCAACCAACACATAGAACCTCAAAGAGTGCCCCAAAGTTTCTACCAGAGAATCAAGACGAAAACGTGTGCCAACCCCTATGCATAGGTTCATGGGCGAAACCCGCAAGTTGATCACCAAAACATACATCAAGTGAATCACGTGATATCCCATTGTCACCATAGATACGCACGACAAGACATACATCAAGTGTTCTCAAATCATTAAAGACTCAATCCGATAATGTTACTTCAAAGGGAAAACTCAATCCATTACAAGAGAGTAGAGGGGGAGAAGCAACATAAGATCCAACTATAATAGCAAAGCTCGCAATACATCAAGATCGTGCCAAATCAAGAACACGAGAGAGAGATCAAACACATAGCTACTAGTACATACCCTCAGCCCCGTGGGTGAACTACTCCCTCGTCGTCATGGAGAGCGCCGGGATGATGAAGATGGCCACCAGTGAGGTTCCCCCCTCCGTGGTGCTTGGAACAGGTCCCGATTGGTTTTGGTGGCTCTGAGGGCTGCTGCGGCGGAACTCCCGATCTATTCTGTTCCCCCAAGTTTTTAGGGTATATGGATATATATATATATATATATATATATATAGGAGGAAAAAGTACGTCAGGGGAGCCACGAGGGGCCCACGAGGGTGGAGGGCGCGCCCAGGGGGGTGGGTGCGCCTCCCTGCCTCGTGCCTTCCTCGTTGCTTCCTTGACATGGACTCCAAGTCCCCCGGATTGCTTTCTTTCCAAAAATAACTTCTCGAGAAGGTTTCATTCTGTTTCGACTCTGTTTGATATTCCTTTTCTTCGAAAAATTGAAACAAGGGAAAAATAGGAACTGGCACTGGGCTCTGGGTCAATAGGTCAGTCCTAAAAATAATATAAAAGTGCATAGTATAGCCCATAAAACATCCAAGATGGATAATATAAAAGCATGGAACAATCAAAAATTATAGATACGTTGGAGACGTATCAGCATCCCCAAGCTTAATTCCTACTCGTCCTCGAGTAGGTAAATGATAAAAACAGAATTTCAGATGTGGAATGCTACCTAACATATTTCTCAATGTAATTTTCTTTATTTTGTCAAGAATATTCAGATCCATAAGATTCAAAACAAAATTTTAATATTGACATGAAACCAATAATACTTCAAGCATACTAACAAAGCAATCATGTCTTCTCAAAATAACATGGCCAAAGAAAGTTATCCCTACAAAATCATATAGTCTGGCTATGCTCTATCTTCACCACACAAAATATTTAAATCATGCACAACCCTGATGACAAGCCAAGCAATTGTTTCATACTTTTGATGTTCTCAAACTTTTCCAATCTTCACGCAATACATGAGCGTGAGCCATGGGCATAGCACTATATGTGGAATAGAATGGTGGTTGTGGAGAAGGCAAAAAGGAGAAGATAGTCTCACATCAACTAGGCATATCAAAGGGCTATGGAGATGCCCATTAATAGATATCAATGTGATTGAGTAGGGATTGCCATGCAATGGATGCACTAGATCTATAAGTATATGAAAGCTCAAAAAGAAACTAAGTGGGTGTGCATCCAACTCGCTTGCTCACGAAGACCTAGGGCATTTTGAGGAAGCCCATCATTGGAATATACAAGCCAAGTTCTATAATGAAAAATTCCCACTAGTATATGAAAGTGATATCATAGGAGACTCTCTATCATGAAGATCATGTGCTACTTTGAAGCACAAGTGTGGTAAAAGGATAGTAGCATTGTCCCTTCTCTCTTTTTCTCTCATTTTTTTTGTTTTTTTTTCTGTTTGGGCCTTTTCTCCCTTTTTTATGGCCTCTTTTTTTTCGTCCGGAGTCTCATCCCGACTTGTGGGGGAATCATAGTCTCCATCATCCTTTCCTCACTGGGACAATGCTCTAATAATGATGATCATCACACTTTTATTTACTTA
Source organism: Aegilops longissima (assembly GCA_021605205.1). Classification (NCBI taxonomy): domain Eukaryota; kingdom Viridiplantae; phylum Streptophyta; class Magnoliopsida; order Poales; family Poaceae; genus Aegilops; species Aegilops longissima. Next base: position 622,801,898 of record CM038682.1, on the reverse strand, counting down.
CAACTCAAGAATTACAACTCGATACTTGGAACAAAATATGACTCTATATGAATGCCTCCGGCGGTGTACCGGGATGTGCAATGACTCATGAGTGACATGTATGAAAGAATTATGAATGGTGGCTTTGCCACAAATACAATGTCTACTACATGATCATGCAAAGCAATATGACAATGATGGAGCGTGTCATAATAAACGGAACGGTGGAAAGTTGCATGGCAATATATCCCGGAATGGCTATGGAAATTCTATGATAGGTAGGTATGGTGGCTGTTTTGAGGAAGATATACGGTGGGTGTATGATACCCGCGAAAGGTGCGCGGTATTAGAGAGGCTAGCAATGATGGAAGGGTGAGAGTGCGTATAATCCATGGACTAAAGATTTGTCATAAAGAACTCACATACTTATTGCAAAAATCTATTAGTTATCAAAACAAAGTACTACGCGCATGCTCCTAGGGGGACATATTGGTTGGAAAAGACCATCGCTCGTCCCTGACCGCCACTCATAAGGAGGACAATCAATAAATAAATCATGCTCCGACTTCATCACATAACGGTTCACCATACGTGCATGCTACGGGAATCACAAACTTTAACACAAGTATCTCTCAAATTCACAACTACTCCACTAGCATGACTCTAATATCACCATCTTCATATCTCAAAACAATCATAAAGAATCAAACTTCTCATAGTATTCAATGCACTTTATATGAAAGTTTTTATTATATCCCTCTTGGATGCCCATCATATTAGGACTAAATTCATAACCAAAGAAAATTACCATGCTGTTCTAAATACTCTCAAAATAATATAAGTGAAGCATGAGAGTTCATATATTTCTTCAAAATAAAACCACCGCCGTGCTCTAAAAAGATATAAGTGAAGCACTAGAGCAAACAACAAACTACTCCGAAAGATATAAGTGAAGATAAATGAGTAGTCGAATAATTATGCAACTATGTGAAGACTCTCTAACATTTAAGGATTTCAGATCTTGGTATTTTATTCAAACAGCAAGCAAATCTAAAGAAAATAAAATGACGCTCCAAGCAAAACACATATCATGTGGTGAATAAAAATATAGCTCCAAGTAAAGTTACCGATGAGCGAAGGCGAAAGAGGGATGCCTTCCGGGCATCCCCAAGCTTAGGCTCTTGGTTGTCCTTGAATATTACCTTGGGGTGCCTTGGGCATCCCCAAGCTTAGGCTCTTGCCACTCCTTATTCCATAGTCCATCGAATCTTTACCCAAAACTTGAAAACTTCACAACACAAAACTCAACAGAAAACTCTTAAGCTCCGTTAGCGAAAGAAAACAAAACAACACTTCAAGGTACTGTAATTAACTCATTCTTAATTTATATTGGTGTTAAAACTAATGTACTACAACTTCTATATGGTTTATGAACTATTTTACTGGCCATAGATTCATCAAAATAAGCAAACAACACATAGAAAACAGAATCTGTCAAAAACAGAACAGTCTGTAGTAATCTGTATCAAACGTATACTTTTGGAACTCTAAAAATTCTGAAATAAATTGGTGGACCTGAGGAATTTGTCTAGTAATCATCTTCAAAAAGAATCAACTAAATAGCACTCTCCAGTAAAAAGTTTTAGCTAATCTCGTGAGCGCTAAGGTTTCTGTTTTTTACAGCATGATCATAAAGACTTCACACAAGTCTTCCCAAAGGTTCTACTTGGCACAAACACTAACTAAAACACAAAACCACATCTAAACAGAAGCTAGATGGATTATTTATTCCTAAACAGAACAAAAAAGCAAGAAACAAAAATAAAAGTTGGGTTGCCTCCCAACAAGCGCTAACGTTTAACGCCCCTAGCTAGGCATGATGATTTCAATGATGCTCACAAAAAGATTATAATTGAAACATAAAGAGAGCATCATGAAGAATATGACTAGCACATTTAAGTCTAACCCACTTCCTATGCATAGGGATTTTGTGAGCAAACAACTTATGGTAACAATAATCAACTAGCATAGGAAGGCAAAACAAGCATAACTTCAAAACTTTAAGCACATAGAGAGGAAACTTGATATTATTGCAATTCCTACAAGCATATGTTCCTCCCACATAATAATTTTCAGTAGCATCATGAATGAATTCGACAACATAACCAGCACCTAAAGCATTCTTTTCATGATCTACTTGCATAGAAATTTTCCTACTCTCCACGTAAGCAAATTTATTCTCATCAATAGTAGTGGGAGCAAACTCGACGAAATAACTATCATGTGATTGAAAATTAAGATCGAGATGACAAGTTTCATGGTTATCATTATTCTTTATAGCATACGTGTCATCACAATAATCATCATAGATAGGAGGCATGCTTTCATCATAGTAAATTTGCTCATCAAAGCTTGGGGGACAAAAAATATCATCTTCATCAAACATAGCTTCCCCAAGCTTGTGGCTTTGCATATCATTAGCATCATGGATATTCAAGGAATTCATACTAACAACATTGCAATCATGCTCATCATATAAGTATTTAGTGCCAAAGATTCTAATGCATTCTTCTTCCCGCACTTGAGCACAATTTTTCTTTCCATCATTTTCACGAAACATATTAAAAAGATGAAGTGTATGAGACAAACTCAATTCCATTTTTTGTAGTTTTCGTTTATAAACTAAACTAGTGCTAAAACAAGAAACAAAAAGATTTGATTGCAAGATCTAAAGATATACCTTCAAGCACTCACCTCCCCGGCAACGGCGCCAGAAACTGCTTGATGTCTACTACGCAGCCTTCTTCTTGTAGACGTTGTTGGGCCTCCAAGTGCAGAGGTTTGCAGTACAGTCGCAAATTTCCCTCAAGTGGATGACCTAAGGTTTACCAATCCGTGGGAGGCGTAGGATGAAGATGGTCTCTCTCAAACAACCTGCAACCAAATAACAAAGAGTCTCTTGTGTCCCCAACACACCCAATACAATGGTAAATTGTATAGGTGCACTAGTTCGGCGAAGAGATGGTGATACAAGTGCAATATGGATGGTAGATATAGGATTTTGTAATCTGAAAATATAAAAACAGCAATGTAACATGCGATAAAAGTGAGCATAAATGGTATTGCAATGCGTTGAAACAAGGCCTAGGGTTCATACTTTCACTAGTGCAAGTTCTCTCAACAATAATAACATAATTGGATCATATAACTATCCCTCAACATGCAACAAAGAGTCACTCCAAAGTCACTAATAGCGGAGAACAAACGAAGATATTATGGTAGGGTACGAAACCACCTCAAAGTTATTCTTTCCAATCAATCCGTTGGGCTATTCCTATAAGTGTCACAAACAGCCCTAGAGTTCGTACTAGAATAACACCTTAAGACACAAATCAACCAAAACCCTAATGTCACCTAGATACTCCAATGTCACCTCAAGTATCCGTGGGTATGATTATACGATATGCATCACACAATCTCAGATTCATCTATTCAACCAACACATAGAACCTTAAAGAGTGCCCCAAAGTTTCTACAGGATAATCAAGACGAAAATGTGTGCCAACCCCTATGCATAGGTTCGTGGGAGGAACCCGCAAGTTGATCACCAAAACATACATCAAGTGAATCATGTGATATTCCATTGTCACCACAGATACGCACGGCAAGACATACATCAAGTGTTCTCAAATCATTAAAGACCCAATCTGATAAGATTACTTCAAAGGGAAAACTCAATCCATTACAAGAGAGTAGAGGGGGAGAAGCAACATAAGATCCAACTATAATAGCTAAACTTCCGATACATCAAGATCATGCCAAATCAAGAACACGAGAGAGAGATCAAACACATAGCTACTGGTACATACCCTCAGCCCCGAGGGTGAACTACTCCCTCCACGTAAAGGAGAGCGCCGGGATGATGAAGATGGCCACCGGTGAGGGTTCCCCCCTCCGGCAGGGTGCCGGAACTGGGTCCCGATTGGTTTTTGGTGGCTACAGATGCTTGCGGCAGCGGAACTCCCGATCTATTCTGTTCCCCGAAGTTTTAGGGTATATGGATATATATAGGAGGAAAAAGTACGTCAGGGGAGCCATGAGGGGCCCATGAGGGTGGAGGGCGCGCCCAGGGGGGTGGGCGCACCCCCCTGCCTCGTGCCTTCCTCGTTGCTTCCTTGACGTGGACTCAACATCGCCAGGATTGCTTTCTTTCCAAAAATAACTTCCCCAGAAGGTTTCATTCCGTTTCGACTCCATTTGATATTCCTTTTCTTCGAAACACTGTAACAAGGGAAAAAACAGGAACTGGCACTGGGCTCTGGGTCAATAGGTTAGTCACAAAAATAATATAGAAGTGCATAGTAAAGCCCATAAAACATCCAAGATGGATAATATAATAGCATGGAACAATCTAAAATTATAGATACGTTGGAGACGTATCAACTGTGTTCGTCCAGGCATGCTGGCAAATGGCCAAGGCGCTCTCCGTCGCGCCCGCGCCTCTGTTGCTCGCGTGATCGCTTCCCCGCCTGCCAAACCTTGCCTAACTTCGCCCCGATCATCGTCCCGAGACTCATAACTCTCTCATGGCGCTCACCGACGCCAGAGCTCGCCGCAGGGAGCACGGGTGCAGTCCGGCCAACCCAACAGTGTGTTGCGCACTGTGTTCGTCGCCACCCCCTTGCTCCTGTGCTCGTCTCTACTCGCCCACGGTGCCCGCGTGAGCTGCGTCGCCTTCCCCCTCGCTCACTGACATTGTTCATCGCCGGGCGCCGTGTCCTGCTGTCCTTCGACGGAGCCCAAGCCCCTCTTATCGCTCGGCTATAAATAGAGCCCTCCCTAGCCTCCTCGAGCATCATCCAATCCTCACACACACTCCACAAACTCGTAGAAAGCCGTAGCCCGGCCGGGCAAGCCGCGGGCCGCCGTCCCCGAGCTTGAGCTCGCCGGCGATCCCCTCGGGTCGTCTCCGCAGCTCCAGCCCCTCCCAGGCTCGGGCCACCCTTCCAGGACCTCCGTCGTGCCTCGGTGGTGTCGTTCCGCCCGGTTAGGGCCCCTGGTGCTGCCTCTAGTCGTCGGCGTATCCAACTCCGCAACCTCTGCTTTCTATCGCTGCTGGAGAGGCCGTTTCCGATGTCGTCCAACCACCCCTAGCTAACCTACGGGTACGGGCAAGTGCGCCTCCATCTCCTCTTTCGATCCCTCCCTCCAGTTCTGGCCAAGGAGCCCTCCTCGCCGGCGTGTGCTCCGGCGGAGCCACGCCGCCCTCTGTTTCACTCCCCCATCCCTCTCACCTGACTAGCAAGGCCCTCTAGTCAGCCACTCTGTACGCGCCCGAAGCGGTACGAGTGGTGGCGCCCGCAAGGTTTACGCCTTCGACGTCACCCCCCCAGTTCTGTTTATTTAAATTCAAAACTCAATTTTCTCCAGAGAGCTTCAAACAGCCAAAACTTTTTAACCATAAGTCCAAATGAATTGATTCTTTTTGCATTGTGTTCTTTATGAACAAATCTAGCAGCTCACCAAAAATGAGATTTTTCTCTGCTGTCTAGATTTTCTGGTGAATTTCAGAAGGGTTCTTGATGTTTTCTTTTTGTGTTTATAATAGTTTTCATAAAGTGAAGCTTGTCTTGAGGACCACCAGGAGGTTTGTGAACCTCATCTGCACTAAGGCAAGCCACATCAACATTTTCATGCTGTCATTACAATATTTGTGATTTTTCAACTTGAATTAATGGTTTAATCCATGCATTTAGATCACTTGAATAATATTTATATTCTGTTGGTTGCTTGTTTGAGTTGATATGCTTAGTTTACAGAAGTTTGAAGCTAATTTAGTTGGTTAAGTAACTAGAAGTAATATTTGTTATGAAGAAGTAATATGGTTATGGATATAAGTAATTATTTTTGAGTTATTTTCTTAAATGAGATAAATGATAAATTTGCTAAGTAAAGATTCTGTTTAAAGTGATGATAAATCATAACCAGAGGGGTGTTATGAGTTGTTGATGTCTATGCTTAGTGTGGATATGGTTGACCCAGTTATTTCCATTGATATATGATGCATATGTTTGTGATGCATTTTCATGGCATATCATGACACCGGTTACTTTCACCATAAGTTGAACCTGATAATAATTCAACTTGAACATATCGTTGATCGGGTCATGGTGCCACTGAATCGAGTTTTCCGAGTGCAACGACATTTGCCTTTATGGGAAGGCCTTTATCCGAAACGTTGTCATGCCTCTGGTCAGTGCCTCCAACGAGGGAAGCTTATGGGCGTGCGGTACCCTAGCTCGGTAAGCAGACATAACATTGTGTGCCCGTTGTTGTTGTTATGGTACCTTGTCCCCATTTGGGACCGTTTATGTTCTGCCACGACGGTGGCTGTTGGTGCCTTTGGTAGACACGAGGCCACCCAGGACTAGCCCAGTGGGGAGTTAGTCGGAGTGGCCGGGAGAGTGTCATGTCAATGGAGGGGTTTCGTCGGAGCGCCGTTGGTCCACCCGAATGGGAGTGCGAGGCCATGGGTTCCGTGGCGTGGGTACAATGCGCTACCTCTACAGAGTGTATTAAATCTATCAATAGCCGAGTCCATGGTTACGGACATGCTCGGAAGTAGGTCACACCATGGGTCAACGTTTAATTAATTTTGCACGCTAAGATATGAACTTTGCACCATTGAGAATACGATGTTTGGGAAAACATTGTGTTGATGGAGACCAAGTTGTTGGTCCGTTTGTGATCTTGGTAAGATCACCGTTTGGTTACGAGGTAACCCGATCAAAGACCATGAGGTTGGTCCGTTTGTGATCCGAGAGCGATCACCGTTCGGTAAGCAAGTCCGAGGGACTTATATCACAAGATCATGATCACTTCATGTATGATATGATGTTGCATTAGTAAAGCAATTGGTTAAATATCATGATATTGCTTGTCATTATGTTTATGTTTGTTGTGAGCTTGCAAGTACATTCAATGTACTGACCTGGCATGTCATGCCAGCTTTCAGGAAAGTCTCGTTGGAAAGGAGTGTTGTCCGAGTCTAGATCGTGTTCACATCCGTGTCCCTGTGCTATGGAGTTCCGCTACGATGTCGTTCCGCAGCTGCGTAGTTGTTATGATCGAGGCCCCCTTTATGTTCACTAAATAATGTACATATTGTTCTATCACACCGTGTGTGCCGCTTGGCCTCGTCACCTATTGTAATATGAACTATGATCCGCTAGTATCAATAAAGCGGTTGTTTTTTGTACCAAGATGTTGTGTGTTGCCAGAAGACATGGTCTCTAGGCCGGCAATGCATGGTAAACCGGTTTCTCTGAGCCGGGGTGCCACACCATGGCGCGCCTCCCTTCATTAACGGGGCTGCCGAGACCTGGGCGGTTCCCGCCGCATGAAGACGCGCCACTGCGGCTGCCGTGGACGGTGCCGGGCCCTGAAGAGGTCCGCCCACGCCCATGAGGGGCCACGATGGGGGTCGCGGCGTGCTTGCGGGGACGACCGCGTCCCCTCTTCGGCGGTGGCTTTCCCTTTCTCTGCGGCGGAGAACCTCTTTGCCGGTGCCATGGGTGTCGCTGCCAAGCAGAGGAGCAAGGACGAAGAAGAAGCGAGCGGGGTGGAGGAAGAGATGAGCAATGGGGGCTCCGGCCCCTCCTCATTTATAGCCAGAGGGAGGCCAACCGCCGGCCTCCACAATCATAGGTCATGAAGATCTTTTTTACATGGAGTAGGGACTCGTCAAGTCAAGGGCAGTTGCCGAGGCAGCGTGGGGAAGCCGAGACGCCCACGTCCAATCAGTTGCCACACGTCAATCAAGGCCGCAGGCTATTGGGGCCCGCGACGCTCCGCACTTGCCCTTTGGCTTCGCCTGGAAGCCAAGTCCGAGCGCGCCTTGGGCCCGGGGGATAATGTCGGTGTTCTGGGAACGGGGGTCCACAGACTTGCCTGCCTGCGGCCCAGAGCATGGCTCGCCCAGCGGCCTGGTACGGCCCATCTTCATCAGCAAACACTCAAGACCCTTGCGAGGGGCCAAGCCTCGCGAGGCGGACGACATAAGACCTCCTCAGGGGCAGCCTCGCTAGGCTGGCTCGTGAGGAGTGGAGACATCTACGCAAGGGGCACCTTGCGAGGAGCGCGTGACGCGAGCAGTGATGACCAAGGCCAGGCGGGAAACAGGCAGGCGCCAGCGGGCGCAGAGTACCAGTTGCCTCTTTGGTGCTAAAGAGGCAGGTGCAGGTGAGGAGTCCCGAGGCGTCAAGCAAAGGTTTCCATATCAGTGCAACAAGACCAAGACCAGCAGGACAGCAGGACGGAGGTCATCGTGGAGCCCAGGACGACGTCACAACCAGAGCCTTTTGCAGGCGAAGACTACTTTTGTCAGGATAACTTGTACTAGCTGCCCCCCTTCAAACTTGGCCGTTGTGGGATCCCTTCCCGCCTAATATTTGGGAAGAGGACGAGGGCCTCTATAAATAGGACTAGCCACCACCATAGAAGAGGGCGACTCATCTGGACTCATCAGGACCGCCCCAGCACTCATCAACTCATCGAGCCCAAGAACACCTCTCCTCCTGAGGTAGTTCTTCCCTTGTACTTGTTCATCCCCAACCTACAAGACAATCCACCACACCACACTGGAGTTGGGTATTACACCACAATGGTGGCCCGAACCAGTATAAACCCTTGTGTCCCGTGTTCTTCGAGTTCGACGAGCTAGGCCATGGATCGTTGATTGAGTGAGCTGGTGAGAGAGAGAAAGATCTTTGTGGGCACCCCAGTGTTCGAACCTCAAGGGTTTGCCGGAACCCGCAAGTTGATCACCAAAACATACATCAAGTGAATCACGTGATATCCCATTGTCACCACAGATATGCACGGCAAGACATACATCAAGTGTTCTCAAATCATTAAAGCCTCAATCAGATAAGATTACTTCAAAGGGAAAACTCAATCCATTACAAGAGAGTAGAGGGGGAGAAGCAACATAAGATCCAACTATAATAGCAAAGCTCGCGATACATCAAGATCGTGCCTAATCAAGAACACGAGAGAGAGATCAAACACATAGCTACTGGTGCATACCCTCAGCCCCGAGGGTGAACTACTCCCTCCTCGTCATGGAGAGCACTGGGATGATGAAGATGGCCACCGGTGAGGGTTCCCCCTTCCGGCAGGGTGCCGGAACAGGGTCCCGATTGGTTTTGGTGGCTACAGAGGCTTGCGGCAGCGGAACTCCTGATCTATTCTGTTCCCCAAGTTTTTAGGGTATAGGATATATATAGGAGGAAAAAATGCGTCGAGGAGCCACGAGGGCCCACAAGGGTGGAGGGCGCCCGGGGTGGCGCGCCCTGCCTTGTGCCTTCCTCGTTGCTTCCTTGGCGTGGACTCAAGTCCCCGGTTGCTTTCTTTCCAAAAATAACTTCTCGAAGGTTTCATTCCGTTTCAACTCCGTTTGATATTCCTTTTCTTGAAACTTGAAACAAGGGAAAAACAAGAAGCGCACTGGGCTCGGGTCAATAGGTTAGTCCCAAAAATAATTTGAAAGTGCATAGTAAAGCCCATAAAACATCCAAGATGGATAATATAATAGCATGGAACAATAAAAATTATCGATACGTTGGAGACGTATCAACTGTGTTCGTCCAGGCGTGCTAGCAAATGGCCGAGGCGCTCTGCATCGCGCCCGCGCCTCTGTTGCTTGCGTGATCGCTTCCCCGCCTGCCAAACCTTGCCAAACTTCGCCCCGATCATCGTCCCAACACTCATAACTCTCTCATGGCGCTCACCGACGCCGGAGCTCACCGCAGCGAGCACGTGCGCGGTCCGGTCAACCCAACAGTGCGCTGTGCACTGTGTTTGTCGCCACCCCCTCGCTCCAGTGCTCGTCTCCGCTCGCCCACAGTGCCCGCGTGAGTTGTGCTGCATTCCCCCTCGCTCACTGACGCTGTTCATCCCCGGGCGCCGTGTCCAGGTGTCCTTCGACGGAGCCCAAGCCCCTCTTACCACTCGGCTATAAATAGAGCCCTCCCTAGCCTCCTCGAGCATCATACACTCCTCACATACACTCCACAAACTCGTAGAAAGCCGTAGCTCGGCCGGGCAAGCCGCGGGCCGCCGTCCCCGAGCTTGAGCTTGCCGGCGATCCCCTCGGGTCGTCTCCGCAACTCCAGCCCCTCCCAGGCTCGGGCCACCCTTCCAGGGCCTCCGTCGTGCCTCGGTGGTGTCGTTCCGCCCGGTTGGAGCCCCTGGTGCTGCCTCTAGTCGCCGTCGTCTCCAACTCCGGCAACCTCTGCTTTCTATCACTTCTGGAGAGGTCGTTTCCGACGCTGTCCGACCACCCCTAGCTAACCTATGGGTACGGGCAGGTGTGCCTCCATCTCCTCTTTCGATCCCTCCCTCCAGTTCTGGCCAAGGAGCCCTCCTCGCCGGCGTGTGCTCCGGCGGAGCCTCGCCGCCCTCTGTTTCACGCTCCCCCTCCCTCTCACCTGACTAGCATGGCCCTCTAGTCAGCCACTCTGTACGCGCCCGAAGCGGTACGAGTGGTGGCGCCCGCGAGGTTTACGCCTTCGACGTCACCCCCTAGTTCTGTTTATTTAAATTCAAAATTCAGTTTTATCCAGACAGCTTCAAACAGCCAAAACTTTTTAACCATAAGTCCAAATGAATTGATTCTTTTTGCATTGTGTCTTTATGAAGAAATCTAGCAGCTCACCAAAAATGAGATTTTTCTCTGTTGTCTAGATTTTCTGGTGAATTTCAGAAGGGTTCTTGATGTTTTCTTTTTGTGTTTATAATTGTTTTCAGAAAGTGAAGCTTGTCTTGAGGACCACTAGGAGGTTTGTGAACCTCATCTGCACTAAGGCAAGCCACAACAACATTTTCATGCTGCCATTACAATATTTGTGATTTTTCAACTTGAATTAATGGTTTAATACATGCATTTAAATCACTTGAATAATATTTATATTCTGTTGGTTGCTTGTTTGAGTTGATATGCTTAGTTTACAGAAGTTTGAAGCTAATTTAGTTGGTTAAGTAACTAGAAGTAATATTTGTTATGAAGAAGTAATATGGTTGTGGATATAAGTAATTATTTTTGAGTTATTTTCTTAAATGAGATAAATGATAAATTTGCTAAGTAAAGATTCTGTTTAAAGTGATGATAAATCATAACCAGAGGGGTGTTATGAGTTGTTGATGTCTATGCTTAGTGTGGATATGGTTGACCCAGTTATTTCCATTGATATATGATGCATATGTTTGTGATGCATTTTCATGGCATATCATGACACCGGTTACTTTCACCTTAAGTTGAACTTGATAATAACTCAACTTGAACATATCGTTGATCGGGTCATGGTGCCACTGAATCGAGTTTTCCGAGTGCAACCACATTTGCCTTTATGGGAAGGCCTTTATTCGGTCCGTTGTCATGTCTCTGGTCGGTGCCTCCAACGAGGGAAGGTTATGGGCGTGCGGTACCCTGGCCCGGTAAGCAGACATAACTTGTGTGCCCGTTGTTGTTGTTATGGTACCTTGTCCCCATTTGGGACCGTTTATGTTTTGCCACGACGGTGGCTTTTGGTGTCTTTGGTAGACACAGGGCCACCCTGGACTAGCCCAGTGGGGAGTTAGTCGGAGTGGCCGGGAGAGTGTCATGGAAATGGACGGGTTTCGTCGGAGCGCCGTTGGTCCACCCGAATGGGAGTGCGAGGCCATGGGTTCCGTGGTGTGGGTACAATGCGCTACCTCTGCAGAGTGTATTAAATCTATCAATAGTCGAGTCCATGGTTATGAACATGCTCGGAAGTAAGTCACACCATGGGTCAACGTTTAATTAATTTTGCACACTAAGATATGAACTTTGCACCATTGAGAATATGATGTTTGGGAAAACATTGTGTTGATGGAGACCAAGTTGTTGGCCCGTTTGTGATCTCGGTAAGATCACCGTTTGGTTACGAGGTAACCCGTTCAAAGACCATGAGGTTGGTCCATTTGTGATCCGAGAGCGATCACCGTTTGGTAAGTAAGTCCGAGGGACTTATATCACAAGATCATGATCACTGCATGTATGATATGATGTTGCATTAGTAAAGCAATTGGTTAAATATCATGATATTGCTTGTCATTATGTTTATATATGTTGTGAGCTTGCAAGTACATTCAATGTACTGACCTGGCGTGTCATGCCAGCTTTCAGGAAAGTCTCGTTGGAAAGGAGTGTTGTCCGAGTCTAGATCGTGTCCACATCCGTGTCCCTGTGCTATGGAGTTCCGCTACGACATCATTCCACTACCGCGTAGTTGTTATGATTGAGGCCCCCTTTATGTTCACTAAATAATGTACATATTGTTCAGTCGCACCGTGTGTGCCTCTTGGCCTCGCCACCTGTTGTAATATGAACTATGATCCGCTAGCATCAATAAAGCGGTTGTTTTTTTTACCAAGATGTTGTGTGTTGCCAGAAGACATGGTCTCTAGGCTGGCAATGCATGGTAAACCGGTTGCTCTGAAGTGGGGTGCCACACCATGGCACGCCTCCCTTCATTAACGGGGCTGCCGAGACCTGGGCGGTTCCCACCGCGTAAAGAGGCGCTGCTGCGGCCGCCGAGGACGGTGTCGGGCCCCGAAGAGGTCCTCGCACGCCCGCGAGGGGCCACGATGGGGGTCGCGGCATGCTTGCGGGGACCACCACGTCCCCTCTTCGGCGGTGGCTTTCCCTCTCTCTGCAGCGGAGAACCTCTTCGCTGGTGCCATGGGTGTCGCTGCCAAGCAGAGGAGCAAGGACGAAGAAGAAGCGAGCAGGGTGGAGGAAGAGATGAGCAACGGGGGCTCCGCCCCCTCCTCATTTATAGCCGGAGGGAGGCCAACCGTCGGCCTCCACAATCGCAGGTAATGATGATCTTTTTTGCATGGAGCAGGGACTCCTCAAGTCAAGGGCAGTTGCCAAGGCGGCGTGGGGAAGCGGAGACGCCCACGTCCAATCAGTCGCCATGCGTCAATCAAGGCCGCAAGCTATTGGGGCCCGTTGCGCTCCGCACTTGCCCTTTGGCTTCGCCTGGAAGCCAAGTCCGAGCCTGCCTTGGGCCCGGGGGCTAATGTCGGCGTTCTGGGAACGGGGGTCCATAGACTTGCCTGCCTGCGGCCTAGAGCGTGGCTCGCCCAGCGGCCTGGTACGACCCATCTTCATCAGCAAACACTCTAGACGCTCGCGAGGGGCCAAGCCTAGCGAGGCGGACGACATAAGACCTCCTCAGGGGCAGCCTTGCTAGGCTGGCTTGTGAGGAGCGGAGACATCTACGCAAGGGGCACCTTGCGAGGAGCGTGTGATGCGAGCAGTGATGACCAAGGCCTGGCGGGTAACAGGCAGGCGCCAGCGGGCGCAGAGTACCAGTTGCCTCTTTGGTGCTAAAGAGGCAGGTGCAGGCGAGGAGTCCCGAGGCATCAAGCAAAGGTTTCCATATCGGTGCAACAAGACCAAGACCAGCAGGACGGCAGGACGGAGGTCATCGTGGAGCCCAGGACAGCGTCACAACCAGAGCCTTTGGCAGGCGAAGACTACTTTTGTCAGGATAACTTGTACTAGCTGCCCCCCTTCAAACTTGGACGTTGTGGGATCCCTTCCCGCCTAATATTTAGGAAGAGGACCAGGGCCTCTATAAATAGGACTAGCCACCACCATAGAAGAGGACGACTCATCTGGACTCATCTGGACCGCCCCAGCACTCATCAGCTCATCGAGCCCAAGAACACCTCTCCTCCTGAGGTAGTTATTCCCTTGTACTTGTTCATCCCCAGCCTACAAGGCAATCCACCACACCACACTGGATTAGGGTATTACACCACAATGGTGGCCCGAACCAGTATAAACCCTTGTGTCCCATGTTCTTTGAGTTCGACGAGCTAGGCCGTGGATCGTTGATTGAGCGAGCTGATGAGGGAGAGAAAGATCTTCGTGCGCACCCCAGTGTTCGAACCTCAAGGGTTTGCCGGAACCCATAATCCGACAGCATTAACACTTAATGAATACATGAACCCCTCAAACTACGGTCATCACCGGGAGTGGTCCCGATTATTGTCACTTCAGGGTTGCCGGATCATAACACTTAGTAGGTGACTATTGACTTGCAAGATAGGATCAAGAACTCACATATATTCATGAAAACATAATAGGTTCAGATCTGAAATCATGGCACTCGGGCCCTAGTGACAAGCATTAAGCATAGAAAAGTCATAGCAACATCAATCTTAGAACATAATGGATACTAGGGATCAAGCCCTAACAAAACTAACTCGATTACATGGTAAATCTCATCCAACCCATCATCGTCCAACAAACCTACAATGGGATTACTCACGCACGACAGTGAGCATCATGAAATTGGTGATGGAGGATGGTTGATGATGACGATGGCGACGGATTCCCCTCTCTGGAGCCCCGAACGGACTCCAGATCAGCCCTCCCGAGGAAGATTAGGGCTTGGCGGCGGCTCCGTATCGTAAAACGCGATGAATCCTTCTCTTTGATTTTTTCTCCCGGAAAGTGAATATATGGAGTTGGGGTTGAGGTCAGCGGAGTCCCAGGGGGCCCACAAGGCACAGGGGCGAGCCCCGGGGGGGCACCCTGCACACCCTCGTGGATAGGGTGTGGGCCCCCTGATGCTGACTCTTTCGCCAATATTTTTCATTAATTCCAAAACGTGTCTCCGTGGATTTTCAGGTCATTCCAAGAACTTTTATTTCTGCACACAGCGTCAGTCTGGGTTAGTTCCATTCAAATCATGCAAGTTAGAGTCCAAAACATGGGCAAAAGTGTTTGGAAAAGTAGATACGTTGCAGACGTATCACTGCTGCAGCTGCCCTGTCGGCTGTGATACGTCTCCAACGTATCTATAATTTTTGATGTGTTCATGCCATGTTTCTAATATTTCTACAATATTTTGGTATGTTTTGTTTAGAACTAACCCGGACTGACGCTGTTTTCAGCAGAACTACTGTGAAGTTGTTTTTGTGCAGAAATAAAAGTTCTCGGAATGCGCTGAAAATCGACGGATATATTTTTCCGGAAAATATAAAAAATACTGGGAGGAAGAGTTACCAGAGGGGAGTCCCGTGGGCCCCACGTGGGTGGAGGGCGCGCCCCTATGCCTCGTGGACTTCCTGTGGGCCCCCTTGACATGTTCTTGATGCCAACCTCTCCTATAAATCCCCAAACCTCCATAAAATAACCTAGATCGGGAGTTCCGCCACCGCAAGCCTTTGTAGCCACCAAAACCAATGGGACCTGTTCCAAGCACCACTGAGGAGGGATCCATCACCGGTGGCCATCTTCATCATCCCGGCGCTCTCCATGACGAGGAGGGAGTAGTTCACCCTCGGCTCTGAGGGTATGTACCAGTAGCTATGTGTTTGATCTCTCTATCGTGTTCTTGATATGGCACGATCTTGATGTACCGCGAGCTTTGCTATGTTAGTTGGATCTTATGATGTTTCTCCCCCTCTACCTTCTTGTAATGGATTGAGTTTTCCCTTTGAAGTTATCTTATCGGATTGAGTCTTTAAGGATTTGAGAACACTTGATGTATGTCTTGCATGTGCTTATCTGTGGTGACAATGGGATATTCACGTGATTCACTTGATGTATGTTTTGGTGATCAACTTGCGGGTTCTATGACCTTGTGAACTTATGCATAGGGGTTGGCACACATTTTCCTCTTGACTCTCCGGTAGAAACTTTGGGGCACTCTTTGAAGTTCTTTGTGTTGGTTTGAATAGATGAATCTGAGATTGTGTGATGCATATCGTTTAATCAAACCCGCGGATACTTGAGGTGAAATTGGAGTATCTAGATGACATTAGGGTTTTGGTTGATGTG
Source organism: Aegilops longissima (assembly GCA_021605205.1). Taxonomy (NCBI): domain Eukaryota; kingdom Viridiplantae; phylum Streptophyta; class Magnoliopsida; order Poales; family Poaceae; genus Aegilops; species Aegilops longissima. The sequence goes on along the minus strand of CM038682.1, from coordinate 622,786,036 downwards.
TGTCTTAAGGTGTTATTTTACTATGAACTCTAGTGCTGTTTGTGACACTTATAGGAATAGCCCAATGGATTGATCAGAAAGAATAACTCTGAGGTGGTTCCGTACCCTACACTAATCTCTTCGTTTGTTCTCTGCTATTAGTGACTTTGGAGTGACTCTTTGCTGCACGTTGAGGGATTGTTATATGATCCAATTATGTTATCCTTGTTGAGAGAACTTGCACTAGTGAAAGTATGAACCCTAGGCCTTGTTTCCTAGCATTGCAATACCGTCTATGCTCACTTTTACCACTTGCTACCTTGCTATTTTTATATTTTCATATTACAAAAACCTATATCTACCATCCATATTGCACTTGTATCACCATCTCTTCGCCGAACTAGTGCATCTATAGAATTTACCATTGTATTGGGTATGTTGGGGACACAAGAGACTCTTTGTTATTTGGTTGCAGGGTTGCTTGAGAGAGACCATCTTCATCCTACACCTCCCACGGATTTATAAACCTTAGGTCATCCACTTGAGGGAACTTTGCTACTGTCCTACAAACCTCTGCACTTGGAGGCCATACAACGTCTACAAGAAGAAGGTTGTGTAGTAGACATCAAGCTCTTTTTTGGCGCCGTTGTCGGGGAGGTTAGTGCTTGAAGGTATATGTTTAGATCTTGCAATCAGATCTTTTAGTTTCTTGTTTTATCAATAGTTTAGTTTATAAAAGAAAACTACAAAAAAATGGAATTGAGGTTGCCTCATATGCTTCATCTTTTTAATGTCTTCCGTGAAAATAAGGATTACGATAATTGTGCCAAAGTGTTAGAGGAAGAATGCAATAAAATGTTTGGCACTAGAACTTTGAATGATGCGCATGATTGCAATGTTGTTAGTATTAACTCTTTGAATATCCATAGTACTAATGATGATTGCACTAGTCATGATAAAAATGTCTCTTATAAGCATGTCAACTTTTGTGGAGTGCATAGAGTTTGCAAGTACACAAAAAATAGGGAAGATAGATTTTGCAAGAGGCACAAGTATTTAGAAACTAAATGGTTGCAAGAGAGGCTAGATGTTTGTTCTGAAAATTTAAATTTTCTTACCCATCCTTGTGAACTTTGCAATGAACGTGATCATTTAAATCTCTAATGCAAATTGTTTCATGATCGAATCGTGTCCAATAATTGTGATGACTTGATTTCCCTTGTGCATCATGATGAACTTAGTTTGCTTTTGGGTTATGAAGAAATGAAACGTATATGTCGATGTACAAAACTAGGGGCACATTTTGGTACCCCTTTACCTGTGCACGGGCAGTCAGAGCCGCGCCCGTGACCACACCAAGCAGAGCGAGGGAGGTGAGCCAAGGTAAGACCGAAGCCCAAGATGGCCAGAGCAACGCCAAGACCAAGACCACAAAGATCAGATGGGCGAAGCAGCTTTCCCTCGCAAGGACCCTTGCCGGGGCAGCCCCAGCGGCCTCGGCAAGACCCTTGCCGGGGCAGCTCACCCACGCCAGCCGAGTGAGCCACCCTCGAGCCCACCAACACTCGATAAATGCATTGGGATAGGGCTCAGGAGGCACCTCTGTGGTGGCATGCAGATCTTTGTGAAGACAAAGAATAGTCAAAATCAAATGAGGATAGGAAGGCAGCCATCCTCACCGAAGAAACCCACAAGACGCCCGGCAAGATCCTTGCCGGGGAGGCCTGCGCGTCCCGGCGAGGCCCTCGCCAAGCGCACCAACAGGGCCACCGTCAGGCCCGCACCAGCCAAGTCTCCGTCGCCGTTCGCATGCAGCTGCCGACCCAACCAGCTGGGCAGGCACCTGGGTGGTGACATGCAGCCCTTCGTGGAGGCTCCACCACCGCGCCACCTCAGCTGCCTGCCTACCTACATGGCACCGCATGCATCGCTGGCCAGGGCGCGTGTCGAAGCTTGGAGGAGCGGCGACGGATGGGACGGGCCTCGCCACCGTCCCCGATAAAGCAAAGGGACACCTGTGCGATGCATTAAATGCGTCTTGTCCTGTAATACGAAGGATAACCTCGCAACACTGTACCCTTTCCACCTCCTGTGTGCCACTGTGGCGACCCCTTTCCCTACAAAAGGAGGCCCGAGGCGCCCAGGAGGGGGATTCAGCTTTTTGGAGCTCGTTACACCCCGTAGCTAGTTCAAGAACTCAGATATACATCCACCAAAGCGGGACTAGGGTTTTACGCATCCTCGTGGCCCGAACCTGGATAAACGAACCGCGTGCTCTCTGTTAGACCCGCTCTTCTCTCAACCCCGCGCCCCGCAACCGCAGTAGGGATTCTTGTGATCCCATAGGTGTCGTTTTCCACCGACATCTTTGGCGTGCCAGGTAGGGGGCGCAATTGTGAGAATTTGGTCTAGTAGTTAGCCTAGCGGTTCTTCGTCGCCATGGCCCCTAAGATGAAGATGGCCACGGCGATCGGCTCGTTGGGGGCCGAACGGCCCGTGCCGGTGCGGACGAGCAGCGGACTGGTCATGGATAGGACTCGGGCCGCGGCTCACGAACACCAGCACCACCCAGGCAGTCGGAGCCTGGCGAGCCGTGTCGTTCGTGCACCAGACGATCGGCCCCACGTCGCCGGATCCAAAGACGGAGCTGGGCCCCCTGCCGGCGATGCGGTGCCCTCCGGGGGTGTCGTTGCGCCGAATCCGGGTGGCGTAGCGACCTCCAGGACGCATACACAGGCGACCACCACGCGTTCCTCCCATGGTGTGCGCGCCGAACAGCGTCACCACGTTGGTGACCCTGGGCACCGCTGTGGGAAGATCCCTGTGCGTCGTCAGCAAGACGAAGGAGTTCAACACGCTCGCCGAAGCACTGGTGAAAATGGCACGCAGCCACTGGGTCGTGACAGAGCTCCTTCTAACATAGTTAGAAGTCGAAGCGCGTCGCGATTCACTCAGCTGTCACCGGCACCCACGCCAGCGGAAGCCTTGGCGCGCGCACAGCTGCTCCTCGACTTACCTCCTGCTGCGGAGAAGCTCGATGAGTAGAGGGCCACCATCCGGAGCCTCGTCGTCGTCGCGAACAAAGACGATCCGTGACCGGCAGGGCCCTCGGGTCGGCGCTCCACCGAGCCACCGCATGCTGGCGCTGGGAGGACCGGGGGAGCTGCGGCCACGGTGCACTCTCCTCCTCGCCAGCCGCCGCGGGCGTCGGCCCGTCGCGACGACGCTGGTGATAACATCTCCATAGCGTCGTCCGATCCACGGACCCTCTGCGACCAGCGCCAGGTCCTTCGGGAGCGAGCTCACGAAGACGCTCGAACTACCGTCGAGCGTCGGAGCGAAACGCGCCGCCGCGAAACGCACCACCAGTCGGACAAGCGGGCGGGACCCGCTATGGACCACCCGGCACCGGGGGCCCCGGCGGCCTACCTTACGAGGTGGGCTGCCCGGCTTTTACCCGTGAGCTGAGGCAGTTCCAGTGGCCGTCCCACCGCACGTTCAAGCCCGATGTCGGCGAGAAGTACACTGGCAAGACCCATCCGTCCGAGTTCCTCAGCATCTACACCATCGCGATGCAGGCCGCTGGGGCTCGCGACGACAAGGTGCTTGCCAACTAATTCCCGCTAGCGCTCAAGCCCAATGTAATGTCTTGGTTGATGCACTTGCTGGCGGACTCCATCTCTTCCTAGTCAGATATGTGCCATGAGTTCGTTGGCGCCTTCACAGGAGGCTACCAAGCTCATGGCCAGGCCAGTGATCTGCATATCATTCCCCAGAAGGAAGGGGAGACCCTGCACAAGTACATCCAGAGATTCAGCCGGGTGCAGTACAACATCCCTGACGTTCATCCCGCCGCTGTATTAGCACGTTCCATCAGAACGTGCGCAATCACAAGGTACACGAGGAGCTGGCGATGACCAAGGTTAAGGATGTGGCCGAGCTCTACGTTCTGGCCGACAGGTGCGCCCGGGCTGAAGAGGGAAGGAAGTACCCCGGCGAAGACGCCGGCGTGGAAACCGACTCTATTGATAAGGACGCCGCCGCCCCGACGAAGAAGGGTTGGCGTCGCAACAGGAAACGCAAAGGCAAGGCCGTGCTTGCCGTTGAGGGATCTGACGATACCGGTGCCAGCAAGAAGATCAAGGCAGACACCCCCGGCAAGGAGATTGCCGGGTGCGCCGCCTGCTGGGCCTTGGCGGCTACCGACAAGCTAGGGCTCCGGCAAGCAATACTGCAAGATCCACCACACCAAGGGCCACGATCTCCAGAACTGCCGACAAGTCGAGCTGCTTGCTGAGAAGCAAAAGGCTGAGTACGAAAGGCGGGACAAGGAGAAGGACCAGGATGGTGCTGAGGGATCTGGCAAGAAGCGTGGCGGCCAAGGAGGCCGCCCCGGCTAGGACAACCAGCAAGAGAGGCCCGCCCGGGGCCGCGACAAGAAATAAGAAGACGACGATCACGATGAGTCTGGTGAGCAAGGGTTCCAGAAGGCTACGGGGGCCATGTGCGTCGATGGCGACGCCTCGCTGTATACCTCTCACCGCCAGCTCAAGCAGTGGGCGCGAGAGGTTACAGCAACATAGCCGTTGTTCGGCGCTCAGAAGCCGCTAAAGTGGTCCAGCACGCCCCTCATCTTTGACGCCGAGGACCACCCTAATCGCACTACCACGGTCAGGTGTTTGCCATTGTTGGTTTCGCCAACAATACGCAACCTCAGGGTGAACAAGATGTTGGTTGACGGCGGAGCCGGCCTGAACCTGATCTCGCCTGTCGTGATCAAAAGGTTGCAAATCCCTGATGGAGACCTCGAGGAAACGAGCACGTTTCAGGGGGTCAATCCGGGGAGGAGCCAGCCGAAGGGAAATGTCACACTGCCTGTGACATTTGGAGGAGAGTTGAACTACCGGACGGAGAGGATCATCTTCGACGTGGCCGAGATCCCCTTGCCCTACAACGGGATCCTCGGCCGCCCGGCACTAGCCAAGTTCATGGCGGCATCCCACTATGCCTACAACATGCTAAAGATGCATAGGACATTGACCATCATCTCCGTCCCCTCCGACAAGAGATACGCACTGATCTACGCCGACCAACTCTACCAGGAAGCAGTTGCAGCAGCTGCCGTCAAGGCACCTGCTCCTGCCGCCGAAGGCCCGGGAGGAAAGAAGGACCCGGAAAGACCTCTCGCACCCACTCCGGCAAGCGCACCTCCTCGGAGTGTTGTGCTACCGTTGAGGACGTGCCAGAGAGCTCTGCCGACCAGAGCAAGAGATCCAGAGCCGAGCCACCGCAGACCAAGAAGGTGCCCGTCGCGGAGGACGGCACGGGAGGGGCCTTCATCATAGGCTCCGTCCTCAACAGCAAATAGGAAGGTGAGTTCGTCACCTTCCTGTGGGCAAATGTCTACGTGTTTGCATGGCAAGCGTCCGACATCCCCGGTGTTCCTAGGGAGGTGATTGAGCACCACCTAGCTGTCTGCCCCCATGCGCGGCCCGACAAATAGAAGGTCAGGAAGCAGGCTCTGGAGAGGCAGGAGTTCATCACAGAGGAGATCAGGAAGTTAGAAGCGGCAGGTTTGGTGAGAGGGGTGCTCCATCCGACGTGGTTGGCCAATCCGGTAGTGGTGCGCAAGGCGAATGGGAAGTGGAGGCTGTGTATTGATTACACAGATATCAATAAGGCTTGTCCTAAGGACCCCTTCCCATTGCCGCGCATCGACCAGATTGTTGACTCCACGGCCGGGTGTGATCTACTATCATTCCTCGATGCCTACTCAGGCTACCACCAAATCTTCATGATAAGAGACGATGAAGAGAAGACAACATTCATCACCCCATGTGGTACGTATTGCTTTTTACGGATGCCTTTCGGGTTGAAGAGTGCTGGCTCAACGTTTGCAAGAGCGGTCCAAATTGGTTTTGAACCTCACCTCCATAGAAATATGGAAGCCTACATGGATGACATAGTGGTCAAAACCAAGGACGGGCCGACTCTTGTGCAAGATCTAGAAGAGACATTTGCCAACCTGCGCAAGATCAACCTCAAGTTGAACCCTGAGAAGTGCATCTTCGGCATCCCATCCGGCAAGCTTCTCGGGTTCTTCGTGTCACAGCGCGGGATCGAGGCAAACCCAGACAAGATCAAGGCTATTGAGCAGATCAAGGCGCCCAAGCGGATCAAGGATGTGCGTCGGCTCACCGGCTGCGTTGCCGCCATGAGCCGGTTCATCTCCAAGTCCGCCGAGCCCGCCCTTCCCTTTTTCAAGATCTTGAAAAAGGCGGGCCCAATAGAGTGGACCCTAGAAGCCGAGGCCGCACTGCAGGACCTGAAGAAATACCTTTCCTCCACGCCAATACTAGTTGCGCCTAAACCACAAGAGTCGTTACTGCTGTATCTGGCGGCGACGAATCAAGTGGTCCGCGCCGCACTAGTGGCACAGTGGGAGGTCGACAAGGAGGCAGCAATAGCGGCAGAACCAGTGGATGGCAAGCCGAAGATTCCCCCAGCAGGGCCTAGTGCCGACAAGGCACAGCCCTCGGCAGAGTCTGATGCCACCAAGGCGATGCCCACGCGGTCGAGTGAAGTGGTGCCCAAGAAAAAGATGATGCAGCACCCGGTTTACTTTGTTAGCTCCCTCTTGCAGGGGACTAGGTCAAGGTATTCCGGTGTGCAAAAATTGCTCTTCGGCCTCCTTATGGCCTCGAGGAAGCTGCGTCACTACTTCCAAGCCCACGAGATCACTGTCGTCACCCGCCTCACGTTGCAACGGATACTGCACAACCCAGACGCAACCGGAAGGATTGTGGAATGTGCCTTGGAGTTGTCAAGCTTCGGTTTAAAGTTTGAGAGTACCTCGACAATTCAGAGCAGAGTCTTGGCGGAGTTCATAGCGGAATGGACCTCGACACCTGACGAAGAAATCCAGGAGACTGCTCTCCCCGGCAAGGAAGCAGACCGCAACTGTATCATGTACTTTGATGGAGCCTTCTCGCTGCAAGGCGCCGGAGCCGGTGTGCTGCTCGTCGCACCCACCAGAGAGCACCTCAAGTACGTGATCCAGATGCACTTCCCCAGGGAGATGTCCACCAATAACATCACCGAGTACAAGGGGTTGCTTGCCGGTCTCAGGATCGCGGCAGACCTCGGGGTTAAGAAGCTCATCGTCAGGGGTGACTCGCAGCTCGTTGTCAAGCAGGTCAACAAAGATTATCAAATCCCACTGATGGAAGCATACGTAGATGAGGTGAGGAAGCTGGAGGAACGCTTTGATGGTATCCGAGCGAGCCGTCCCCGGCGAAGAACGACATCGCCGATTACCTGTCAAAGCGTGCCCCATTCAAGCTACCTGTGGAACCAGGTACCTTTTGCTCCAGTTAACTCAACCATCCGTCGATCCATTAGCAGGGCAGAGCAAGCGGAGAAAATCAGGTCCCGCGGTACTTTCCTACCGAGCCCCAGGGCTGCGGCAAGGGTGCTTCCGCGACGCCGAGCCTGCCTAAACAACTAGCTCGGCGAGCGTCGAGCCCCAGCCGTAGAGACAGCCGCTTCCATGGCGGAAGAGATGCCTTTGGTCCTTGCCGTCGAGCCTCAGGCTCCGGCATGGGCGCAGCATACCGTCCTATTCCTCCAAAGAGGGGAGCTTCCTGAGGAGCAGGAAGAAGCGGAGAAAGTAACCCGTCGGTCCGCCCTGTACCAGTTAAATCGATGGCGTCTGTGCGGAGAAGGCGAGCGGTGTGAAACTCAAGTGCATCCCCCGGGAGGAAGGACTAGAGCTGTTGGCAGAGATACATGGAGGCATATGTGGCTCCCACATAGGGTCGAGGGCCCTTGCCGAGAAGGCGTTCTGGCAAGGTTTCTTCTGGCCCACCGCCCTCCAGGATGCGACGTCACTAGTCACCAAGTGTGAAGCGTGCCAGTTCCATTCAAAGAAGCTTCATCAACCAGCTCAAGCCCTTCAAACAGTCCCTCTCTCCTGGCCATTCTCGGTCTGGGGGCTCGATATACCGGGCCCTTTCCCCCGCGCTGTCGGGGGCTTTGAGTACTTGTACATTGAATCGACAAGTTCACAAAGTGGCCAGAGATGGAAGCAGTGAGGAAGGTGACTGCTCAGTCAGCCGTCAAATTCTTCAAAGGACTGGTCTGGCAAACAGAGCCATCACCGACAACGGCACGCAGTTCACAAGCCACACCTTCATGCAGTACATCCAAGACCTCGGGAGCAAGGTCTGTTTTGCTTCCGTGGCACATCCACGGAGCAACGGCCAACCGGAGAGGGAAAATGCTGAAGTGTTTCGAGGCTTGAGAACGAAGACCTTTGACAAGCTGCACAAGAGTGGAAGGCGCTGGATTGATGAGTTGCCGGTGGTTCTTTGGTCGATCAGGACGATGCCAAATCGAGCCACCGGCCAGACACCTTTTGCCCTAGTATACGGGGCGGAAGCAGTTATCCCCACGGAACTCATACACGGCACACCTCGAGTGCTCTCTTATGATGAGCTTGAGCAAGAGCCATTGCGCCAAGATGACGCGAAGCTCCTTGAGGAAGATCGTCTTCGGGCGGCTGTGAGAGCGGCACGCTACCAGCAAGCCTTGCGCCGCTACCATAGCCGCAAGGTTCATGCCCGAAGCTTTGAGGAAGGCGACCTTGTTCTTCGGCGCATTCAGTCGGCCAAGAATTCCAACAAGTTGACGCCAAAGTGGGAAGGCCCTTATCGGGTAATACGAGTCACCAGGCCTGGCGCAGTACGGCTGGAGACCAAGGATGCCGTACCAGTGAGCAACTCCTAGAACATCGAGCATATTCGCAAGTTTTACCCATAAGGCGCGGCTTGCCGGGCCTCCCGGAAGACACCTTTTGTACGAGCTTTGCCCACAAGGCATGTGACCCTTTGTACAAAGCCAGGCGCAGACCCTGAGCATAAATAAATGAAGCGCTGCCGCCCTAAGTTATAGCATGCATGCTAGGTCGAGTCTCGTCCTTGGTTAGGGTTGATAGTGCTTAGTGGCGGCTAACCCCTAGCTTAGAGGTCGAGTGCACGTCTCTCTGTTCTTCTCTGTCTTCTTTGGTTCGCAGGACACATGAATATCCTTGCCGAGCTGCATTGGAAGAAAGGGGACGGACCGGCGTCCGGGCCCCGGCAAGCCAGTATTGCCGGGGGCTACAAGAGCAAAGATCCACCCGCGGCAAGCCAAGGTTGTCGGGGGCTGCAGATTCAGATAAGTTCTCTATCCCTTATGATGCATTTCGTTATGGACTGAGGTATGTGAAACCTCGTTTTCTCCTTGGACTACCATGCTCCCCTCATTCCGGACCCTAGGACTCGTTTCCTGGGACCGAGTTTGTTTGTAGTCGCGGCAGCAAGGAAATGAAACGAGGAGCCTAAGCCCACCTCATCCCTGCCTCTGCCAAGGGCGTGAGAAAGGTCGAGCGAAATGGGGGGACAACAAGGCCTATTGCCGGGCGAGAAAACATTTATCTTAAAGGTAACAAGGATTTACTCCTTGTTGTGGGTTTTACCTGCGAATGAAAAACCCGGCAAACATCTCTTTTTCATTAAAAAAACATCCCGTACAGGTATAGTTCATACGAAATGAAAAACATGAACAAGGGGATTACAAGTTCTATAGTTAACAAAGGCCCGCGGGCTTACAAGCAAAAAAAGAGATAAGGTGCCCATAATCCTTTTCTTGTCCCTCTCCTCAGAAGGCAGAGCAAGATGGCAAAAGGGCGAAAGGGGCGCCTAGGCGAGGTATGAGCAGCAGAAAGCGCCAAGAGAACATCCCGGCGACCACCCCGACGAGAGGCTGGTGATGATGATGATGGTGGAAGAGCTGGAAGACGAGGCGGCAGGATCGGCAATACGCGAAGAAGGCGTCGGTGCCCGCGTACTCCGAGTTGACGGCCCGCCATCCGCCTTCTTCGCCTTCCCCATGCCTCCTATGCCAACCGCCCAAGGAGACGACCCCGAGGAGTTCAAGGGGCTCGGTGCAGATGCTGCTGCTGCCAACATCGCCCCAGGACGACGGGGCCGACGCCTAGTCGGACTCGTCATCCTGCCGCCTACTACCCTCATCGTCGCTATTGCTGTCCTCCTCGTCACTCTCGCTCGAGGAGGAATCTTGATCGTCGGAGGAGCTCTCCGCGCAGCACTTCAGGCGAATTCCAAGGTCTCCAAATACCTTGACGGAGAGCACGTCGCCCTCCATTAACTTGAAGTAGAGGCAAAGCCCCACCGTCAAGCTATGGATACGAGCAAACGTTTTCCATCCCCGACGGAGATACATCACGCCCGGAGCAGGGAAGTCGACAGCGACCCGTGTACCACCGGTCCCGCAGCCCCTCATTTGTAATATGAGGGACCGGGGCGGATTGAGCTCCAGCTCCTCAGCAAAGGGGTTGGGAAGGCGGAGGCGGCAACGCGGTGGTCTACGCAGCCTGATGAAGAACTCGCGAGGCTGGTCCCCAACATGGCCCTCTATTGCGGGAGGCACCACCTGCGGGGGCACGACCACCGCTCCGCCTCGTCCTCCTCTGCCACGACCACCGCGGCGACCTCGACCGCGCCCCCTCCCTCTCCCTCTCGCAGCCTGCTCTGCCGCCTCGGGCTCGGGAGGGGGAGGGACACACTAACGAGCTGCGACCCTCGCCGCCACTGTCGAAGGACCCGCGCCTCCTCTCGTCATGGCCAGAGGAAGAAAGAAGCAGAGAAGAAGAAGAAGATGGATAATGGAAGAATGTGGAGTGCCGCTCCCCTCCCCTCTTTATAAAGAGGCAGAGTCGGGAGCTCGGCCGCCCAGTTCAACCAATCCTGTCGTCAGGGGCACAGGAAATCCAGGCCGATCCACCGCTCCATTCAGCAGCGGTCCAGTTTTCCGCCCCCACTACCTGCCACCTGCATGAAGAACATGTGGCAGGCCAGCAGAACCGAGGAGACGGGTGTAGCAACCGTTCCCCGCCCCGTGATCATGGGGAACGGGCGCACTGAAGCCCGTGACCCGAGCCATCCCAGTAAATGAGCCGTGCCTCCACGCCTCCTTCTTTTTACGGGGAAGACGCGAGCCACCACTTTACTCCGATGCGACACATGCGTGCGGAAACCACCCCACGCATGCCGCCCACGTCACGCACGCCGCTCCACACCACGTCGCGCGCACGGGTTGTGGTAAGCACAGCGCGTGAAAAATCTTACCGCGGTAAAAACCGCCCCACCTGCCCGCGCACCGTTTTGGGCCTGACCCAACAACGTGTCGCGCTTATGTGTGGCCCAGGCCCGGGGGCTCCTGTCAGTGTACAAAACTAGGGGCACATTTTTCTACCCCTTTACCTGTGCACGGGCAGTTAGAGCCGCGCCTGCGACCACACCAAGCAGAGCGAGGGAGGTGAGCCAAGGTAAGACCGAATCCCACGATGGCCAGAGCAACGCCAAGACCAAGACCACAAAGATCAGATGGGCGAAGCAGGTTTCCCCGGCAAGGACCCTTGTCGGGGCAGCCCCAGCGGCCCCGGCAAGACCCTTGCCGGGGCAGCTCGCCCACACCAGCCGAGCGAGCCACCCTCGAGCCCACCAACACTCGACAAATGCATTGGGACAGGGCTCAGGAGGCACCTCTGTGGTGGCATGCAGATCTTTGTGAAGACAAAGAATAGTCAAAATCAAATGAGGATAGGAAGGCAGCCATCCTCACCGAAGAAACCCACAAGACCCCTGGCAAGATCCTCGACGGGGACGCCTGCGCGCCCCGGCAAGGCCCTCACCAAGCGCACCAGCAGGGCCACAGTCAGGCCCGCACCAGCCAAGTCTCTGCCGCCGTTTGCATGCAGCTGCCGACCCAACCAGCTGGGCAGGCACCTGCGTGGCGACATGCAGCCCTTCGTGGAGGCTCCACCACCGCGCCACCTCAGCTGCCTGCCTACCTACATGGCACCGCATGCATCGCTGGCCCGGGCGCGTGTCGAAGCTAGGAGGATCGGTGACAGACGGGACAGGCCTCGCCCCCGTCCCCGATAAAGCAAAGGGACACCTGTGCGATGCATTAAATGTGTCTTGTCCTGTTATACGAAGGATAACCTCGCAACACTGTACCCTTTCCAACTCCTGTGTGCCACTGTGGCGACCCCTTTCCCTATAAAAGGAGGCCTGAGGCGACCAGGAGGGGATTCGTCTTTTTGGAGCTCGTTACACCCCGTAGCTAGTTCAAGAACTCAGATATACATCCACCAAAGCAGGACTAGGGTTTTACGCATCCTCGCGGCCCGAACCTAGATAAACGAACCGCGTGCTCTCTGTTAGACCCGCTCATCTCTCAACCCCGTGCACCGCAACCGCAATAGGGATTCTTGTGATCCCATAGGTGTCGTTTTCCACCAACAGTATAACTAAGGATATTCTAGAATTTGTCCTTGATAAAGTTCTTGATTTTGATCTAGAGAAAATTTATATGTATTGTGCGGTGAATTACATTGAAAATCCTTATATTGCCAATCACATAAAGACAAGAAAACAAATAGAAGATGAAGAGAATACTAATGAAAGGGAAGAGATTTCCCAATATCCTCCTATTATTTCTTATGATGAATCAGGTAACGAGGAGGAGCTTTCTATTCAACCAATCTCATTAATAAGGAGCTCCAAAAAGAGGATTAAACCCACACATAATGTGGAGAAGAAAAAGAAAAGACGGTGAAGCAAAGGTAAAAAGGTATCCCTCCCAAATGATGTTGCTCCTATTATTGTTATGCGAGTAAATAGCATAAAGCTACCAGTTTACAGGTTAGGGTTCCAAAAAACTACCACTTTTTTTATTTTCTCAGAAAGCTACCAAACGCGCGGTCGGCTGTTTCAAAAAACCCAAAACCCCAGTTGTTAAAAAATTAAACCGGTTTATGACAAGTCGGGCCCGCCACTAAACCAACCGTCTGTTTGACCGTTTGTTTGACCGTTAGCTGACATTTGGGACCCACATGTCACTGTCTGTTTTAAAAAACAGTGACCAGGTCCTTGTAATTTTTTACAAAAGCAATCGGGTCCCTCCCATCCCCGTGCTCCAGAACGACAGGAGCTGTGCTGGCCCGCAGTCCTGCCGGATGAACTCGCCGGCCAGCAGCCCCGCCATGAGGAGCTTGCCGGCCAGCAGCCCCGTCGTCTCCTCCGGCCGGCGAGCCGTGCCCGGAGCCGCGGTGTGCTCCCCCTTGTGCGGCTTCTCCCTCTTCTCTCCTCCTCGCGCCAACTCAAGGTGGGTGCAGGCTCTTGCTCTGCCCTGCTGGTGGCGGAGGTCGGGGTTTCTTGAGCGGGCGGGGACTCTGGTCTTTGTCTGCGGCCTTGGTGGCGGCGCGGCGGCACAGGCGGAGCCCTAGGCGCGCCACGGCGACCATGGCGAAGCCCCATGGCGCACGGCCAGTGCGGGCGGAGCCCCATGGCGCGCGGCGACCGCGGGCAGAACCCCATGGTGGTAGCACGCGGTGGCGACCACCCATGGCGGCGTGCAGCAGCGACCACGGTCGGAGCCCCATGGAGGCGCAACGGCGACCATGGGCAGAGCCCTTTGGAGGCGCGGCGGCGACAGTCCAAGGACCCGATTGCTTTTTGAAATTGATTTTAGGGACCCGATTGCTTTTGTAAAATATTTGTAGGGGCTAATCCGTAAAAAAACTGTGGATGAGGCGCTGACATATGGCCCCCACAAGTCAGTTAACAGTCAAACAAACGGTCAACCAAACAGTGCGTTTAGTGGCGGGCCCGACTTGTCATAAACCGGTTTAATTTTTTAACAACTGGGGTTTTGGGTTTTTTGAAACAGCCGACCGCGCGTTTGGTAGCTTTCTGAGAAAATTAAAAAAGTGGTAGTTTTTTGGAACCCTAACCTGTAAACTGGTAGCTTTATGCTATTTACTCTTGTTATGCCTATTACTCATTGTGATGATAATAATTGCTATACTATTGGTGCTATCCATACTATTAATGATGAGACTGATTATGCTTATGATATGCAAAGGCCCAAGCTTGGGGATGCTGTGTTTGACGAGAATGAGATATTTGAGAATTTATTTGCTGCAATTAATGTTTGTCCCAAGCTTGGGGATGCTATGCTTATTGAAGATGATATTTTTAACCTCCCAAGTTTTGATATGCAAATTTATTATGATGATAGCATGCCTCCTATTTATGATGATTATATCGATGAAAGTGGATTTGGAAGAGTGTCAACTTTAGGAAGTAATGATCCCACTATTTTGGAGGTTGTTCAATCTTATTGTGATAATTATGAAAGTGGATTTGGAGAGGTCATGACTTTATTTAGTAATGATTCCACTATCTTGGAAGAGGTTTCAATTGATTATGATGAGAATAAAGTTGCTACTTATGATGATTATTGTGATGACACTTATGTTATAAAAAGTAGTGATGATTATATTTATAAAACTTGTCATGACTATGATTACCCTTTTTCTGAACATTACTCTTTTAATGTGGAAACAATTTATAGTATTCGAGTTTCTTATAATAATCCCACTATTACGAATGAGAAGAATTTCACTTATGTGGAGAGTAGTAAATTTTCTATACTTGTAGATCATGAAAAGAATGCATTATGTGATAGTTATATTGTTGAATTCATTCATGATGCTACTGAAAATTATTATGAGATAGGAGTATATGCTTGTAGGAATTGCAATAATATCAAGTTTCCTCTCTATGTGCTTAAAATTTTGAAGTTTTGCTTGTTTTGCCTCCCTATGCCAGTTGATTCTAGCTCCCATGAATTGTTTGCTCACAAAATCCCTAGGCATAGGAAGTGGGCTAGACTTAAATGTTCTAGTCATATGCTTCATGATGCTCCCATTATGTTTCAATTCTTATCTTTTATGTGAGCATCATTGAAATCATCATGCCTAGCTAAAAAGGCATTAAAGAAAAGCGCTTGTTGGGAGACAACCCAATATTTACCCCTACCTTTTTAGTGTGTTCACATGATTAAGTTACTGTATTAATCATGTTCTATAGCTTTTGTTTCAATAAAGTGCCAAGTAAGAGCTTTGGAATAGCTCACGGTAATAGTTGATTTGATCTTGCTGAAAAACAGAGACTTTCGTGATCACGAAAACAATTTTATTAATTCACAGAAGCGTGATTTTAAGTTGATTCTTTTTGCAGAAGATTAATAAACAAATTTCATAGGACTTCCAAATTTCTCCGGATTTTTTGAGCTACAAAAGTATTCGAGAGTTACAGATTACTACAGACTGTTCTGTTCTTAACAGATTTAGTTTTCTATGTGTTGTTTGCTTATTTTGATGAATCTTTGAGTAGTATCGGAGGGTATGAACCATAGAGAAGTTGGAATACAGTAGATATTACACCAATATAAATTAACTAGGAGTTCACAACAGTACCAAAAGTGGTGATTTATTTTCTTATACTAACGGAGCTTACGAGTTTTCTGTTGAGTTTTGTGTTGTGAAATTTTCAAGTTTTCGGTAAAGATTCGATGGACTATCGAATAAGGAGTGGCAATAGCCTAATCTTGGGGATGCCCAAGGCACCCCAAGGTAATATTCAAGGACAACCAAGAGCCTAAGCTTGGGGATGCCCCGGATGGCATCCCTTCTTTCGTCCTCGTTCATCGGTAACTTTACTTGGAGCTATATTTTTATTCACCACATGATATGTGTTTTGTTTGGAGCGTCATTTTATTTTCTTTAGCTTTGCTTGCTGCTTGAATAAAATATTAAGATCTGAAATTCTTAAATGTTAGAGAATCTTCACATAGTTGCATAATTATTCAACTACTCATTGATCTTCACTTGTATCTTTTGGCGTAGTTTGCCATTTGCTCTAGTGCTTCACTTAAATCTTTTTAGAGCACGACGGTGGTTTTATTTTGAAGAAATTGATGAATTATCATGCTTCACTTATATTATTTTGAGAGTCTCTTAACAACATGGTAATTTGCTTAGGTTATGAATTTAGTCCTAATATGATGGGCATCCAAGAGGGATATAATAAAAACTTTCATATAAAGTGCATTGAATACTATGAGAAGTTTGATTCCTTATGATTGTTTTGAGATATGAGGATGGTCATATTAGAGTCATGCTAGTGGAGTAATTGTGAATTTGAGAAATACATGTGTTGAGGTTTGTGATTCCCGTAGTGCACGTACGGTGAACCATTATGTAACGAAGTTGGAGCATGAGGTATTTATTGATTGTCATCCTTTGTGTGGAGGTCGGGATCGCGAGATGGTTAACTCCTACCAACCCTTCCCCTAGGAGCATGCGCGTAGTCCTTGGTTTCGATGACTAATAGATTTTTGCAATAAGTATGTGAGTTCTTTATGACTAATGTTGAGTCCATGGATTATACGCACTCTCACCCTTCCACCATTGCTAGCCTCTCTTATGTTGCGCAACTTTTGCTGGTACCATACACCCACCATTACCTTCTTCAAAACAGCCACCATACCTACCTATTATGGCATTTCCATAGCCATTCCAAGATATATTACCATGCAACTTTCCCCTATTCTATTTAACTTGACACGCTTCATCATTGTCATATTGCTTTGCATGATCATGTAGTTGACATCGTATTTGTGGGAAAGCCACCGTTTATAATTCTTTCAACATGTCACTCTTGATTCATTGCATATCCCGGTACACCGCCGGAGGCATTCATATAGAGTCATATGTTGTTCTAAGTATCGAGTTGTAATTCTTGAGTTGTAAGTAAATAGAAGTGTGATGATCTTCATTATTAGAGCATTGTCCCAGTGAGGAAAGGATGATGGAGACTATGATTCCCCCACAAGTCGGGATGAGACTCCGGACGAAAAAAATAAAAATAAAATAAAATAAGAGGCAAAAAAAGAGAAGGCCCAAAAAAATGAGAGAAAAAGAGAGAAGGGGCAATGCTACTGTCCTTTTCCACACTTGTGCTTCAAAGTAGCACCATGATCTTCATGATAGAGAGTCTCCTATGTTGTCACTTTCATATACTAGTGGGAATTTTTCATTATAGAACTTGGCTTGTACATTCCAATGATGGGCTTCCTCAAATTTCCCTAGACATTCGTGAGCAAGCGAGTTGGATGCACACCCACTTAGTTTCTTTTTGAGCTTTCATACACTTATAGCTCTAGTGCATCTGTTGCATGGCAGTCCCTACTCACTCACATTGATATCTATTGATGGGCATCTCCATAGCCCGTTGATACGTCTAGTTGATGTAAGACTATCTTCACTTTTTTATCTTCTCCACAACCACCGTATTCTATTCCACCTATAGTGCTATGTCCATGGCTCACGCTCATGTATTGCGTGAAGATTGAAAAAGTTTGAAGAACATCAAAAGTATGAAACAATTCTTGGCTGAAACCGGTGTTGTGCATGATTTAAATATTTTGTGTGATGAAGATAGAGCATAGCCAGACTATATGATTTTGTAGGGATAACCTTCTTTGGCCATGTTATTTTGAGAAGACATGATTGCTTTGTTAGTATGCTTGAAGTATTATTGTTTTTATGTCAATATTAAACCTTTGTCTTGAATCTTTCGGATCTGAATATTCTTGCCACAATAAAGAGATATTAAATTGATAAATATGTTAGGTAGCATTCCACATCAAAAATTCTGTTTTTATCATTTACCTACTCGAGGACGAGCAGGAATTAAGCTTGGGGTGCTGATACGTCTCCAATGTATCTATAATATTTGATGTATTCATGCCATGTTTATAATATGTCTACATGATTTTGGTATGAATTGGTTAGAACTAACTCGGACTAACGTTGTTTTCAGCAGAACTATCGTGAAGTTGTTTTTGTGCAGAAATAAAAGTTCTCGGAATGCGCTGAAAATCGACGGATATATTTTTCGGAAAATATAAAAAATACTGGAAGGAAGAGTTACCGGAGGGGAGTCCCATGGGCCCCACGAGGGTGGAGGGCGCGCCCCTATGCCTCGTGGACCTCCTATGGGGCCCCCTGACTTGTTCTTGATGCCAACCTCTCCTATAAATCCCCAAACCTCCAGAAAATAACCTAGATCGGGAGTTTCGCCGCCGCAAGCCTTTGTAGCCACCAAAAACCAATCGGGACCATGTTCCGACACCCTGCTGGAGGGTGGATCCATCACCGGTGGCCATCTTCATCATCCCGGCGCTCTCCATGATGAGGAGGGAGTAGTTCACCCTCGGCGCTGAGGGTATGTACCAGTAGCTATGTGTTTGATCTCTCTATCGTGTTCTTGATATGGCATGATCTTGATGTACCGCGAGCTTTGCTATGTTAGTTGGATCTTATGATGTTTCTCCCCTCTACCTTCTTGTAATGGATTGAGTTTTCCCTTTGAAGTTATCTTATCTGATTTAGTCTTTAAGGATTTGAGAACACTTGATGTATGTCTTGCATGTGCTTATCTATGGTGACAATGGGATATTCACGTGATTCACTTGATGTATGTTTTGGTGATCAACTTGCGGGTTCTGTGACCTTGTGAACTTATGCATAGGGGTTGGCACACGTTTTCATCTTGACTCTCCGGTAGAAACTTTGGGGCACTCTTTGAAGTTCTTTGTGTTGGTTTGAATAGATGAATCTGAGAATGTGTGGTGCATATCGTATAATCAAACCCGCGGATACTTGAGGTGACATTGGAGTATCTAGGTGACATTAGGGTTTTGGTTGATGTGTGTCTTAAGGTGTTATTTTACTACGAACTCTAGGGCTGTTTCTGACACTTATAGGAATAGCCCAATGGATTTGTCAGAAAGAATAACTCTGAGGTGGTTTCGTACCCTACAATAATCTCTTCGTTTGTTCTCTGCTATTAGTGACTTTGGAGTGACTCTTTGTTGCATGTTGAGGGATTGTTATATGATCCAATTATGTTATCCTTGTTGAGATAACTTGCACTGGTGAAAGTATGAACCCTAGGCCTTGTTTCCTAGCATTGCAATACCGTTTACGCTCACTTTTACCACTTGCTACCTTGCTGTTTTTATATTTTCAGATTGCAAAAACCTATATCTACCATCCATATTGCACTTGTATCACCATCTCTTCACCGAACTAGTGCACCTATACAATTTACCATTGTATTGGGTGTGTTGGGGACACAAGAGACTCTTTGTTATTTGGTTGCAGGGTTGCTTGAGAGAGACCATCTTCATCCTACGCCTCCCACAGATTGATAAACCTTAGGTCATCCACTTGAGGGAAATTTGCTACTGTCCTACAAACCTCTGCACTTGGAGGCCCAACAACGTTTACAAGAAGAAGGTTGTGTAGTAGACATCAGGCTGCCACAGACGCCCTCTCCACGGATGCGGCCGCGCTCAATGCGGATGCGGCGGCACTCTCGGTGTAGGCAGCCGCGCTCTCGGCGCAGGCTGCGGCGCTCGGGGAGGACGCGGCCACCGTACGGGCCTTCACGAAGCGTTTCCACGACGTCATCTTTGCAAGAAGGGGTTGGGGGAATGGGGATCGGGATTCGTGCATTCGAGGGTTGCCTGCACTGGACCACACGAGCCGACGAAGCTTAAGGTGGAAGACATAAATAGACCCACGAATTTTCATCGCAAACGGTTCCTAGAAAAAACTGTGTGTCATGTTGTTGATATTTTTTATTAGCTGTGAAAGACGAACTTGGAGTGAAGTGGCAACGGATGGTGTTTTAAATGTACGAGAAAATTTGTAGTACTTATACAACTGTCATGTCAAATTTTGGAAAATTTCAGGGGTCATTTGACCTTTTAAGACATTTAATTGAATTTCTAGCCATTTAATGACCGTAATTCAGATTTGAACTACATGTACATGCAACAGCTAACCATAACGGTTTGAAAAGTCATATTTGTGTACTTGTGTGTGAGTTAATTCCATGTGGAGTAAATTGGAAGGAATTTTCAAACATATTGGTCTCACGGCTATGACACAATTAAGCATGGAGTGCCATGGCATTTAAATTCCAAAAATTTTAAAAAAAGATCAGAAACACATGAAACCTTGCTTGATGTAATGTCATGCCACCAAAATGATGTGGTAAAAAATTGGCATGTTTGACGAAAGTTTGGACACACACCCCTCACAAACCGAAGCAACTCACTAGACGGCTCGTGGTTCCGGGAGGGGATAATGCCTGTTTGATGACGAACGAGCGATAGCTTCCTCTTACGGGCTTCAAAAAAATTTGTGCACTAATACAACTGTCACGTCAAAATTTGAAATTTTCAGGGGTCATTTGACCTTTTTAAGATATTTAAGTGATTTTCTAGCCATTTAATGACCATAATCCAAATTTGAACTACATCTACATGCAACGGCTAACCGTAACGGTTTGAAAAATCATATTTGTGTACTTGTGTGTGAGTTAATTCCATGTGCGGTAAATTGGAAGGAATTTTCAAACATATTGGTCTCACGCCCTAGACACATGCATGGAGTGCCATGGCATTTAAATTCCAAAAAAAAAGATCAAAAACACATGAAACCTTGCTTGATGTAACGTCATGCCAACAAGATGATGTGGTAAAAAATTGGCATGTTTGACGAAAGTTTGGACACACACCCCTCACAAACAAGAGCAACTCACTAGAAGGCTCATGGTTTCGAGAGGGAACAATGCATGTTTGATGACGAATGGGAGATAGCTTCCTCTTACGGCCTTCAAATTGTTTCTACATTTAACATGCACTAATACAACTGTCATGTGAAAATATGGAAAATTTCAGGGGTCATTTGACCCTTTTAAGACATTAAGTGATTTTCTAGCCATTTAATGACCATAATCCAAATTTGAACTACATCTACATACAGAAGCTAATTATAACGGTTTGAAAAAAAAATCTGTGTACTTGTGTGTGAGTTAATTCCATGTGCAGTAAATTGGAACGAATTTTCAAACATATTGGTGTCACGGTTTGACACATGCATGGAGTGCCATGGCATTTAAATTCTAAAAAAATAAAAAATCATCACACGATGTAAATATCTGGTGTTCAAAAAAGAAAAATGTAAAGATCTGGCAAGACAAACGGCCCCCACACAATTGGCACTCTATTTCGCGCCTTGAGGTTTGGAAGGTGAGTGGCGCGGATTATTAATCAGACATAGTTCCGTATTGGAAACCGTCAGCTATTAAGTTCACACATGGATTTTGCTGCGGGAATCGTGTGTAATTCAAGCTACAGTACTCGTAAATTCTGGCGACCGGTGTGTGTGCTGTTCCCGTCGATCTAGATTCTGGCCGCCAATAAATACTACCTTGCTCATGTCGTCCCATGTGCATTCTCATCTACATCCTTCCCTCGCTCTCTCTCTCTCTCTCTCTCTCTCTCTCTCTCTCTCAAATCTTGGCCATGGCACCGCCGATCTGCCAATGCGCCGACCAGGATGCGTCGTTCCCTGAGGACGCTTAGTTGAAGAGAAGCGACGAGGAGGATCCCTACGCGCCGCCGAACGAGGTTGGGCCGGACCCCCCAACTTTGGAGTGGTTTTGGGGCCAGTACAATCATTGTCTGTGGAAGTCGTTGCCGCCGGCTTAAAAATCCAGGTAAGTGACGTTCAAGAAGGAGATGGCGGAGGAGGAAGCCACGTACCAGGCGGCCTGTGAAGCCCGTGATGCCGCCTGGAAAAAGGAGGTCGTGGAGCTTTGGGGTCAGGCGCGTCGTCGTGCAGAGGAGGTGTAGGAAGACGGGTACTTCGCGCGGAAGGTCAAAGGTGCTAGGCGCCTCATAGCTGCGTCGAGGTGGGCCAATAAGCTCTAGCGTGCGACCGACGAGGAGCTCCGGTGGGCGCCCAATGAAATGGCAAGATCATTCACGCTCGTCCGCCAGCAAGAGGCAAATAGGTACGTCAAGCGTTGCGAGGCGGAGGAGACGGAGTACTGCCTCCGCGCTGGGAAGACGCCACGCACTAGGGAGCTGCTGGCGAGGGGCTGCCGAAATACTGCCCCCAGGAGGGATTATTAATTTTATTGTTCGTTTTCAATTTTATGCATTGTAACTAGTAGTTAAGTATCATCACGTATATGTGATGATATTATATCTTGATGAACTAATCAACAATTAATATATATTATGAATTCCATTTTCTATTTGTTTTTGTATACTAATTTGTATCTAGCTGTGATCATGCACATATACAGAATGGAAAGCATATATACACATATTGAAACAGAACATATAAGAACGGAAAACAGAGTACACACATTGAAACAGGGCAATAAACAGAGCAATATTTTGATTGTTGTGAATACATAGCGATCTACATTGAAACGACTCAACAAAATAAAACGAGTCCATGAGACCATGACCATCAGCCCTTGCCGACGGTAGCTCTTGGCTCTGCCTGAACTCATGGAGGCGTTCGTCCAAGCGGTCGACACGCTCGCGGTACATGTGGAGCGCGATCTCGAGTTCCAAGTTGGCTATTTCATCGAAGATCACCAGCTCGAGGATGCGAGGACCATGTCCTCCATTGTGCCTAGGTGGACACCTGGGCAAAGGAGGCAGTCAAGCCTAGCAACCAGCGCGTTGGCATCGAGCGGGCCGCGAACAAGGCGAACGGCGCGACCCATGCGAACAGCGCGGTAGGCGTTAGGTGCAAGTATGGCGCGGCCGGCCTCTGGTGCAAATACGGCGCAGAGGGCCTCTGCCCACTCCTGGCAAGGAATGGGGGTACTAACGGGACATGTACCCAGCTATGACGCCCTGTCGACAGCAGGCAAGCACCGATGGATCCTCTCTTGCTGTACGGCGCGCCGCGCCTCTCCCTCTACGGTGCTTGAGGGAGTCCTGGATTAGGGGGTCCTCAGACAGCCGGACTATATCCTTTGGCCGGACTATTGGACTATGAAGATACAAGATTGAAGACTTCGTCCCGTGTCCGGAGGGGACTCTCCTTGGCGTGGAAGGAAATCTTGGCAATACGGATATGTAGATCTCCTCCCTTGTAACCGACTCTGTGTAACACTAGCCCCCTCCGGTGTCTATATAAACCGGAGGGTTTAGTACGTAGGACAACAACAATCATACCATAGGCTAGCTTCTAGGGTTTAGCCTCTACGATCTCATGGTAGATCAACTATTGTAATACTCATATCATCAAGATCAATCAAGTAGGAAGTAGGGTATTACCTCCATCGAGAGGGCCCGAACCTGGGTAAATATCGTGTCCCTCGCCTCCTGTTAGCATCCGCCTTAGACGCACAGTTCGGGACCCCCTACCCGAGATCCGCCGGTTTTGACACCAGCATTGGTGCTTTCACTGAGAGTTCCACTGTGCCGTCTGTGACAGCCTGATTTTTGGCCCTTTCTTTTTCTTTTGTTTTTCTGAGGTTTTTGCTTGAGTTTTCTTTTTCCGTGGCTTTGTGGTCTGGAAACTGAAGAAGATGCCCTCTTCTTTGTTACTAGAGTGGCTTGTCATTCCCAAATACTTCCCTAGACCCTGTCATTTTCATCCTAGCCCAAATCCCAATATTATTTTTATTGGGAATATACCTTTTCTTTTAAAGGAATAACTCAAATTGCCCTAGGTTGTGAAGCAACCTTTATATCCATCACTCCTAAAATTCCCATATAATTCTCATAAATTGTTTGGGTCATATCTTTCTCAAATATGGCAAAATATTTCATTTGTCATGTTTATCATCATGCTCAAATAATTCATTTCCTATTCTGCCCTAAATGGCACATTGTGAAGCAACTGCTATTTTCCTTTTCGCAATTGACCTCAAACTCCTTGGACACCTTTTCCTGTCCATATCATTTCCACAAGCAAAAATGCAACCTCATTTGCCTAGTAATTATTTAATTATGATTTTCCAAAGTTTCTATCCAGAAAGAAGCTTTGTGAAGGAGGTGCAAGCTAGGCACATCCAAATGAGTTGCCATTTTGCATGACCCCTCATATCATCATATCATCATATCATAGCCCTCCACCAAAGTAGAGCTCATGTCATGCCTCCATGTGAGCTCATATTCAATTCTTTGATTCTGTCCAAAATTTCAGTTTGTGAAGCAAGTATATTTTATCTTGCTCCATTATGGCTGTCAATTTTTCTAGGCCTTCTATTATCCATATACCTACCTCCACCCATTTTGGGCAAGTTTCTGTCCAAAGGAGATGTTTGTGAAGCAAGTACCAGTTTGGCTTGGCCAATTGGTAGGAGATTTTTTGAGCATCTTCATAGGACCAAATTACTTTGCCTTGCCCAATTTGAGCTCAAGTTGATGCTTCATCAGAGTGCATCATCCAAATCCTGATTCTGGACCATATTTGGCAGTTGCAAAGCAATTCTGTTAAATCTTGATCCAAACCCCTCCATAGTTACCATGATGTAAGTCCTTCTTTACCTCAACCTCGCAGACAACTCCATTGTCACCAATCGCCTCCCTGTTGAGCAGCAGTACATGATCAAGTTTACTGCACTAAACTTCAGAGGTTAATTACCTTTCAACCGAAGCTCTTTTAACAAAACTACCACCGCAGTAGGAACCTCCCCTGGATGAACTTGCCACTAGACAACACGATCCAGCTCATCTCCCCCGCTACGTGCCAGTGCACGTGGTGACCGTGACAATGGCGTGCATGTGCACGCGCTCTGTGTGCAGTGGCCGCGTCCAGTGGCTGTTTGTGCTGGACCCCCTCCTCCTCTTGTCGTCTTAGCACGCGTGAGCATGTCCATTATCTTCCTCTTGTCGTCCCCGATCACCTGGACCCCGCTCCCCCTCCGGCAGCTTCCTCATCGACGCAAGCCGCCGCGTGCCCACGGGCGCATAGTGGCGTTTTGGCTCGGTTCTTCCCCGTCTTCTTCCTCCCTGCGCCCCCTTGCCCTCGTCCGCCCCGTGAGAGCCTCCACTGCTCCTCCTACATCATCTACCTCTGAGCTCGCGAGCGAGGGTACGCGCCCGCGACGCCGGACACGCGTCCGCGGCGACGCCAGCGTGACACCTCGTCCCGCGGCTATATAAGCCCACCCCGAGCACCTCCAAGCTCACCAGCAGCCTCGCCTCACTCTCTCAGTCCTCCTCGACCCCTCCCTTGTGCTCCAAGAGCTCCCGAGCCCCCAATGGCCGCCATGGCCGCCGTCTCTGTCCTCCATGATTTCGGCAATGGTGAGCCTCTCCCCCTCTCCTTCCACCATGAGAGCAATCCACCACCACCCCAGAAACTTCCCCGCTCTCCTCCTTGCTCTCCGGTGGCCTCTCATCGTGTGTCCCATCTCTGACCAAAGCTCTAGTCCGCAGCGGTCGAGGCCCTGCTTCGTCCCACACTTGCTGGCACGCGTGAGGAGCCCAGGCGGATGCGCCTCCCCGCGCTGGTCACTCCGGTGGCCGGGGCGTCGCCTGAGTCGGCCCGAGTCACCGGGACGAGCGCCAGTGTCCAGCATCTGCTCTGCTCCATCAGGCGAGCGAGGAGTTGAAGACGACGACCGTGCCTGACGACCCCACCTGCCTGTGGGACCCACCTGTCAGCCGCTCTGGGCATTGACCCACATGACGCTGACGTGGATAAGTGGTCACGTACCCGCTGGAATACGTTTTCCAGGTTAGAAAGTGTATTCTTGTGCTTCCTTTGAACAAAATACGTTTTCCTGATCTGAAAGCGCACTTTGCCTCTGTTTCGGCTAAGAATACGTTTTCTGCTTGTAGAAGGCGTATTCCAGTGAAAGGCGCTTTCAATTTTTCTGTCAAGGGCCTGTATGTGATGATTTTATTACATATGGGTCCGTGGCAGAAAAACCTTCATATCTTTTTGCCCACAACTCCAAATGAGCTGATTCCAAAGCCCACTTCTTTGTCTCGTCAAGCACGTTCTGTTGGTTTCATTCTCACTATGGTTTTACACTGTGAAAATGACCTTTTTGCCCTTGCATGTAAACTGCCCCTCCGAGAGAGAGCTGTTTTCGGAAAATCTTTCTGCAGCTTCACCGCACTTCTTTTCGGTGATTTCTTCATCCCCAGGAAAGCCACAATACCCACTTGCATGATAGTCATGCAGTACCCATGGTTTTCAACTTGAATATTTATTAAATGATGGCTTGTTTAAAATTTGGTTATCATTGTTTTGGTAATGCTTCTGGGTTAGTGCTTACTTGTTTGCTATGTTGTTATGTACCTGGTTATCATGCCCTGCTAGTTGCTAGTATTACTTTCATATTGCCATCCTTGATAGTAGTACATGTGCGTTGGTCATGTTCTTCTGTACATGAATAACGTCGGTTATCGAGTACTGTTAATATGCGTTGTTCCTTTGCTATTAGTTGGTTAAGTGTTACTCGGTAATGTTATTGATGAGTTCTTGCATGGTATTTATGGTTGATGCTAGTGGCCATGGTATACCATGAGTAGTGTTGCACTTGTAATATTTATGCTCGTCATTATGCCATGTTCAGTTTGAGATTATTTCATAGTTGATATGATGGATAGTTATGTTGCATCCCGTGCTTATGTTGATATCATGCTCATGCTTTGTATATGCATCATGTTATTTTATCATGGCTCAGCATATTGCATTCAAGTTTAACCGGATTAAATTGAACTTGAACAACTGTTGGCTGAGTCATGGTGCCACCATATCGAAACTGACCAGTGCAACCACGCTCACCTTTATGGGATAGTCCTAACTGGGTCTATTGCCGTGCCTCTCGCAAGTGCCTTCAACTAGGGAAGGTTATGGGCGTGCGTACCCTGATCAGGTAAGCAGACATAACCTTGTGTGCCCGTTGTTGTTATTTTTATGGATCTGGTCCCCGTGAGGGACGTTTGGCCACGACGGTGGTCGTTGTGTCTTTGGTAGACACGGGGCCACCCAGGACTAGCCCAGTTGGGAGTGGGTCGGAGTGGCCGGGAGAGTGTCATGACAATAGATCGGTTTTGTCGGAACGCCGTTGGCCCACCCGAATGGGAGTGCGAGGCCATGGGTTCCGTGGTGTGGGTACAGTGCGCTACCTCTGCAGAGTGTATATTAAATCTATCGATAGCGGCGCCCGCGGATAAGGGCCTAGTTCGTGTCGGTCACACCGTGAGTCAATAGTGTCAATAAAAATGTGCTTAATGACAACCCCGGTTCGATGATGAGATAAGTTGGTTGTGATCACAGGAAAGATCACCGTTTGAGACCAAGTGTTGGTCATGGTTGTGATCGCCAGAATGATCACCGAGGTATCGAGGATACCAAGTTGTTGGATATCCGTGATGTTGTGCGAGAATCGTGGGTAAAGATCAAGCTCCTTGTGGTCATTTAATGATTACTACGGTATTGTTTATACCAAGCTTGATTTGATCCTGAGATGATCCTGTGATGTTCGAGGTTGGTAAGTGATGCATGTGATGGTTACGTAGTAACCCGAGCAGAATAAATAGTGCATATAGTGTCATGATGTTGCATGCTAGTATCGTCTGATTCGTATGTTCATGCCATGCTCATGTTGTCCTAGCTGTATCATGTTCATGTTGCTCATGTCATGAGGATCTCATGTTAGTTCCTGCTTAACCTATAAATGCCATGCTGATGTTTGTCTTGAATGCTTCTGGTTATTGTGAGCTTGCAATTACATTCAATGTACTGACCTGGCGTGTCATGCGAGCTTGCAGGTCGTGCCTGGATTGCTTGCTTGTTTGGTGTTATTCCTGTGTTTGCGAGCTAGGATAAGCGTTCTAGCCAGAGTCCCTACGGATTGGAGTCCATTATCGTCGTTCGTTGTTCGGCTGCCAGTAGTTTTTCCGCTGCTTCGAGTTGTTCTGCTGCTTGCATAGAGCAACTAAGGATGGCGTAGTGTCGCCGTGCCGATGTTACTCATTATAATATCGGAGACCTTGTATTCTTATCCGTGTACTAATAGAAAGCTGGTTTGTTCTATGCTAAGCAGTGCCGTATTCCAGATGACTTCTCCTCAATCTCTGGGCTGGAATACGGGGCCTTCCTGTTTTCTCTGAGCCGGGGTGCCACAGGCTTGGTGTCAGAGCAGGTCTGGCTGTAGGATGCCTTAGCCCGCGCGAACGTTAGAAAGCGGTAGTATAGACCCCAGTTGGTTTGTTGCACTTGATTGTTGCATTTGTTTGTCGCATAGCATGCATATAGATTGTTATTTTGTCACTTACGGTTAATCTTGTGAGTGTAGGTGGCATCGTTTTTGGTCCACCGCCTGCACCATCTTTCTTAGCATGCATGCTCCTCCGTGTGATGCGACCACATCATCATCCATGCCCTCCATCTCGTCCCCTTGGCAACCCTTGCTGATCTTTGTTATCAGAAAAGGGAAATTTCCAATAAACCCAGTCTTCCACTGTTATCTTACCATGTCATTTCATTCTTTGGACGGGTACGATTCCCTTCGTACGCTTGATAATGAGGTGGTCATGACTTTTGTGTCTCGCTACTTGATCGTTAAGTCTATCCTCACCTGTGTATCCATCCAGAGCCAGCCACTGTTCAACCAGTGTTTGGTGTAGCTTCGGTTACGCCAACTCCTTCTACACGTGGATATAATTTTCGTGCACACCGCCACAACATATTAGACCGTAATACCGAAGTTTCCGTGTGATTTTTGTGCTTAGGTGTGCATGCATATAATGGTGTGAGTAGCAGTAATATGTGATGATTGTTTGATTAATTATATTAGTAGTATGCTTGTGTGCTTTTGTTTTAGTCATTTCTTTTGTTTCTTTCTTTGGGCCTTCGGTGTTACAAATTTTCCCCTATTAAAGTTGCTCGTCAGCCGACACCGGACCCGAAGAGTCAGCAAGAAATGCATATATTTGGAAACTCAGCTAACCAGAATGGAATTGTCAGCAGACTGCAGTGAAATTGGAAATAGCTCGTCTGAATCCTGGATGGAATGTCAGTATAAAGTTTGCATTAACATGCACTCCTCATAGAAGAAATGATCAAATCAGCAAGAAGATAAATTGTGTGCAAGGTTGACAAAATACTATCAAAGGTATGGCTCAGATACAAGTTTAATTTTCCGTTGAGGATGATTTTGGAACCCGATGTACCTGGAAGCAAGCAAAAATATGGCATGTACTCGGAAAGGAGGATAGTCCTGCAAAACCCAGTTTCATACAAGAAATCAATAACAAAAAATTTAAGATGGTTATATATGTGGAAATCGGTCCGCATATCACAGCAAGAAGCTTCTGGTGTAAGCAACCGCAAAAGCCTCCGGCATAAGGTACTGAGTCTTTCCCCAGCAAAGTCTTTAAGGGGGTAAGCTTCTGAAGCACGATACCCAGTCTTTTTCAGCCAACTGTCCGATGAAAGTTTCGAGCACAAGCCAGCCAATCTTCCTCAGTAAGACATTGGTACAAGGTAGTACGCTGTGAATTGACAGCATATGGCAGTGAATCCCAAGAACCAGATCCGCGACATTTTGGTCAGAAGCAAGAATCAGTCAGAATACACGTCTATCTCGGGAATCAGATTCTCATATATATGCAGTGAGCATACCACCAAGATCTTACAAGTCACTCGGATGAGGATCTGACAACCACGTGAGGGTGGTTAAGAGAAGAAAGCCAGTATACACCACAGTGTGACAATGGATTATGAGGATTGACGACATCAATGAGCTCAATACAAGTACCTGTGAACCTGGAAAATGATCCTGATGAGCCCTTGTCCCATTTTTCTCCAATGACGGCACCACGCCTGTGATCTAAGTTGTTTTTAGCTATCCGGGGTGGATGCCAATTTTTATTTCTCTCTTCAACGACTGTCACGAGTTCTGAGCTGCTTTTCAACCGTCTCGTACAGCTGTTGAGTTTCTTTTTGTGACAGTAGCCCTATAGCTGCTTTTTGGCTATTTTAGGGAGCTGCCACCTTCTTCTTATCAACCCGGTCTCATGTTCTGAGCTGCTTTTCGGCCGTCTTGAGCCGTGGTTGAGTTATTTCAGTAATGCCCCAGATCTGAGTTGTAAAGACCGTTCTGGTGGCTACTGATTTATTTGTCGATTTCTTGCAAAGGTTCGGATGATCATTTTCCTGCGGTCAGAACTTGAGGGTGTTGAACCTGCCATTTAATGGGGTACCCTGTCAGAAAAATGAGGATAAGATACGATTGCCGAAAAATTGTACCGACAGTACCTATGGTGATACGAAGAAGCAATATGACCCAGCTCTTTCAGCCAAGGATCCAGACCAAGAAAACAATTATGAAGGAGCAAGACCAGTGATGCAGGTATGAAAATTGTTGCAAGACCCGCGTGGTGCAGAACCACCGTTAGTCAAGTCTGCAGACATTATCATACAGGTCAAACTCTTATGCTAGCCACGCCAGGCGACAATCAAATATTTGGTACGGATCCGATACTCAAGACAGTGGAACCATTTAAGATGATTCAGAAACTTCCGCGATAAGCCAAGATCTGTCAGGAAAGCGGTTATGACCCAACTCACTGTTTGGAACCCGAAGGACCTGCATCTAGTGGATAAACCCAATGCAAGGAGTTAGAGCTTGGGTTTCCACTAGAGAAATCTGATCACCACTTCATGAAAGATTGTCAGTGCCGGATGACACACCCAGCGGAAATCACTCTTGGATTTGTGAGATCGACATATATTTTAGTCGTGAGAATCAATCACAGTCAGCTAAGTCAGCAGATCTAAAAATAAATTGGAGCCTGTATAAGCATGAACAAGCAAGGTAAGATCTATCAAAATACGGTATATTAAAGCAAACCACCCCAGGGCCAGTCAGATAAAAATTTAGCCGGAACAAAAATAAGAAAAAGGATACCCGAGTTGGAAACGGTTTCCTTAAGTCAGTATCTTCATACTTGTTCCTTGAGCAACCAAATCTCGAGGACGAGATCTCTTTAAGGGGGTAAGGTTTGTGACAGCCTGATTTTTGGCCCTTTCTTTTTCTTTTGTTTTTCTGAGGTTTTTGCTTGAGTTTTCTTTTTCCGTGGCTTTGTGGTCTGGAAACTAAAGAAGATGCCCTCTTCTTTGTTTCCAGAGTGGCTTGTTATTCCAGAATACTTCCCTAGACCCTATGATTTTCATCCTAGCTCAAATCCCAATATTGTTTTTATTGGGAATATTCCTTTTCTATTAAAGGAATAACTCAACTTGCCCTAGGTTTTGAAGCAACCTTTATTTCCATCACTCCTAAAATTCCCAAATAATTCTCATAAATTTTTTAGGTCATATCTTTCTCAAATATGGCAAAATATTTCATTTGTCATGTTTATCATCATGCTCAAATAATTCATTTCCTATTCTGCCCTAAATGGCACATTGTGAAGCAAGTGCTATTTTCCTTTTCCCAATTGACCTCAAACTCCTTGGACACCTTTTCCTGTACATATCATTGCCACATGCCAAAATGCAAGCTCATTTGCCTTGTAATTATTTAATTATGATTTTCCAAAGTTTCTATCCAGAAAGAAGCTTTGTGAAGGAGGTGCAAGCTAGGCATATCCAAATGAGTTGCCATTTTTCATGATCCCTCATATCATCATATCATAGCCCTCCACAAAAGTAGAGCTCATGTCATGCCTCCATTTGAGCTCATCTTCAATTCTTTGATTCTGTCCAAAATTTCAGTTTGTGAAGCAAGTATATTTTATCTTGATCCATTATGGCTGTCAATTTTTCTAGGCCTTCTATTATCCATATAACCTACCTCCACCCATTTTGGGCATGGTTCATCAAGCCATGATTCCTCTAGAATTTTTGCAAGTTTCTGTCCAGAGGAGATGTTTGTGATGCAAGTACCAGTTTGGCTTGGCCAATTGGTATGAGAATTTTTTAGCATCTTCATAGGACCAAATGAATCTGCCTTGCCCAATCTGAGCTCAAGTTAATGCTTCATCAGAGTGCATCATCCAAATCTTGATTCTGGACCATATTTGGCAGTTGCAAAGCAACTCTGTTAAATCTTGATCCAAACCCCTCCATAGTTACCAGGATGTATGTCCTTCTTTACCTCAACCTCACAGACAACTCCATTGTCACCAATCACCTCCCTATTGAGCAGCAGTACACGATCAAGTTTACTGCAGTAAACTTCAGAGGTTAATTACCTTTCAACCGAAGCTCTTTTAACCAAACTACCACCGTATTAGGAACCTCCCCTGGATGAACTTGCCACTAGACAACACGATCCAGCTCATCTCCCCCGCTATGTGCCAGTGCACGCGGTGACCGCGACAATGGCGTGCCTATGCACGCGCTCTGTGTGCAGTGGCCGCGTCCAGTGGCTGTTTGTGCTGGACCCCCTTCTCCTCTCGTCGTCTTAGCGCACGTGAGCATGTCCATTGTCTTCCTCTCGTCGTCGCCGATCACCTGGACCCCGCTCCCCTTCCGGCAGCTTCCTCACTGACATAAGCCGCCGCGTGCCCACGGGCGCACAGTGGTGTTTTGGCTCGGTTCTTCGCCGTCTTCTTCCTCCCCGCGCCCCCTTGGCCTCCTCTGCCCCGTGAGAGCCTCCACTGCTCCTGCTATGTTGTCTACCTCCGAGCTCGCGAGCGAGGGCACGCGTCCGCGGCGCCGGACACGCGTCCGCGGTGACGCCAGCGCGACACCTTGTCCCGCGGCTATATAAGCCAACCCCGAGCGCCTCCGAGCTCACCAGCAGCCTCGCCTCACTCTCTCAGTCCTCCCCGACCCCTCCCTTAAGCTCCAAGAGCTCCCGAGCCCCTAATGGCCGCCATGGACGCCGTCTCTGTCCTCCACGATTTTGGCAATGGCGAGCCGCTCCCCCTCTCCTTCCACCACGAGAGCCATCCACCATCACCCCAGGACCTTCCCCGCTCTCCTCCTCACTCTCCGGTGGCCTCTCGCAAGGCGTCCCATCTCTGACCGAAGCTCTAGTCCGCCGCGGTCGAGGCCCTGCTTCGTCCCGCACTCGCCGGCACGCATGAGAAGCCCAGGTGGATGCGCCTCCCCGTGTTGGTCACTCCGGTGGCCAGGGCGTCGCCTGAGTTGGCCCGAGTCGCCGAGACGAGCACCGGCGTCGAGCCTCTGCTCTGCTCCATCGGGCGAGCGAGGAGTTGAAGACGACGACCGCGTCCGACGACCCCACCTACCCGCGGGTCCCACCCGTCAGCCGTTCTGGGCGTTGACCCACACGACGCTGACGTGGATAAGTGGTCACGTACCCGCTGTAATACGTTTTCCAAGTTAGAAAGCGTATTCTCGTGCTTCCTTTGAACAAAATATATTTTCCTGATCTGAAAGCGCACTTTGCCTCTGTTTCAGCTAAGAATATGTTTTCTGCTTGTAGAAGGCGTATTGCAGTGAAAGGCGCTTTCAGTTTTTCTGTCAAGCGCCTGTATGTGATGATTTTATTATAGATGGGTCCCTGGAAGAAAAACCTTCATATCTTTTTGCCCGCAACTCCAAATGAGGTGATTCCAAAGCCCACTTCTTCGTCTCGTCAAGCCCGTTCTGTTGGTTTCATTTTCACTATGGTTTGACATTGCTAAAATGACCTTTTTTCCCTTGCACGTAAACAGCCTCTCCGAGAGAGAAATGTTTCCGGCAAATCTTTCCGCGGCTTCACCGCACTTCTTCCCGGTGATTTCTTCATCCCCAGGCAAGCCACAATACCCACTTGCATGATAGTCATGCAGTAGCCATGGTTTTCAAATTGAATATTTATTAAATGATGGATTGTTTAAAATTTGGTTATCGTAGTTTTGGTAATGCTTCTGGGTTAGTGCTTACTTGTTTGCTATGTTGTTATGCACCTGGTTATCATGCCCTTCTAGTTGTTAGTATTACTTTCATATTGCCATAGTAGTACATGTGGGTTGATCATGTTCTTCGGGGCATGACTAACATCGGTTATCAAGTAATGTTAATATGCGTTCTTCCTTTGCTATTAGTTGGTTAAGTGTTACTCGGTAATGTTATTGATGAGTTCTTGCATGGTATTCATGGTTGATGCTAGTGGTCATGGTATACCATGAGTAGTGTTGCACTTGTAATATTTATGCTCGTCATTATGCCATGTTCAGTTTGAGATTATTTCATAGTTAATATGATGGATAGTTATGTTGCATCCCGTGCTTATGTTGATATCATGCTCATGCTTTGTATATGCATCATGTTATTTTATCGTGGCTCAGCACATTGCATTCAAGTTTAACCGTATTAAATTGAACTTGAACAACTGTTGGCTGAGTCATGGTGCCACCATATCGAAACTGACTAGTGCAACCACGCTTACCTTTATGGGACGGTCCTAACTGGGTCTATTGTCGTGCCTCTCGCCGGTGCCTCCAACTAGGGAAGGTTATGGGCATGCGTACCCTGATCAGGTAAGCAGACATAACCTTGTGTGCCCGTTGTTGTTATTTTTATGGATCCGGTCCCAGTGAGGGACGTTTGGCCACGACGGTGGTTGTTGTGTCTTTGGTAGACATGGGGCCACCCAGGACTAGCTCAGTTGGGAGTGGGTCGGAGTGGCCAGGAGAGTGTCATGACAATATATCGGTTTTGTTGGAACGGCGTTGGCCCACCCGAATGGGAGTGCGAGGCCATGGGTTTCGTGGTGTGGGTACAGTGCGCTACCTCTGCAGAGTGTATATTAAATCTATCAATAGCCGCACCCACGGATAAAGGCCCAGTTCGTGTCGGTCACACCGTGAATCAACTGTATTAATAAAATTGTGCTTAATGACAACCTCGGTTCGATGATGAGATAAGTTGGTTGTGATCACTTGAAAGATCACCGTTTGAGACCAAGTGTTGGTCATGGTTGTGATCGCCGGAATGATCACCGTGGTATCAAGGATAACGAGTTGTTGGATATCCGTGATGTTGTGTGAGAATCGTGGGTAAAGATCAAGCTCCTTGTGGTCATTTAATGATTACTACGGTATTGTTTATACCAAGATTGATTTGATCCTGAGAAGATCGTGTGATGTTCGAGGTTGGTAAGTGATGCATGTGATGGTTACGTAGTAACCCAAGCAGAATAAATAGTGCATATAGTGTCATCATGTTGCATGCTAGTATCGTCTGATTCATATGTTCATGCCATGCTCATGTTGTTCTAGCTGTATCATGTTCATGTTTTTCATGTCATGAGGATATCATGTTAGTTCCTGCTTAACCTGTAAACGCCATGCTGATGTTTGTCTTGAATGCTTCTGGTTATTGTGAGCTTGCAAGTACATTCAATGTACTGACCTGGCATGTCATGCCAGCTTGCAGGTCGTGCCTGGATTGCTTGCTTGTTTTGCATTGTTCCTGTGTTTGCGAGCTAGGATAAGCATTCCAGCCAGAGTCCATGCAGATTGGAGTCCATCATCGCCGTTCGTTGTTCCGCTGCCAGTAGTTTTACCGCTGCTTCGAGTTGTTCTGGTGCTTGCATAGAGCAACTGAGGATGGCGTAGTGTCGCTGTGCCGATGTTATTCATTGTAGTATCAGAGACCTTGTATTCATATCCGTGTACTAATGGAAAGCTGGTTTGTTCTATGCTAAGCAGTGCCCTATTCCAGAAGACTTCTCCTTGATCTCTGGGCTGGAATACGGGGCCTTCCGATTTTTTCTAAGCCGGGGTGCCACACCGTCACCACAAGGTTTGATGGCCCCTTCGAGCATCGGCAACGATGCGATCCAGGGTGAGGTTTTCCTCCCCGGACAGATCTTCGTGTTCGGCGGCTTCGCACTTCGGGCCAACACGCTTGGCCATCTGGAGCAGATCGAGAGCTACGCCCCTGGCCATCAGGCCAGGTTTGGAAACTTGAACTATACTGCCGATATCCGCTGAGACTTGATCTTAGACGGATTTGAAAACATGTCAGGTGCGCCGCACAGTCACGACGAGCACGACTTAGCTCTGTCGCCGGACGGTGTTCGGGAGATCACACCTATGCCTACTCTAGCCCTAGATCTGGAGTCGAGTACGCCATCCGAGGACGGGTGGATGGACCCCACCTCGGAGGCCACACACTCAACGGCGATAGAGCCGTATACTGGATTCACCCCCTATGAGACATGTGTCGCCGGATCCTCGGATTCATCCCCAGCCACAGGCCCCGAACCGCCTGCGTCCATACCTATCGAATCTGATTGGGCGCCGATCATGGAGTTCACCTCCGCGGATATCTTTCAGCACTCACCTTTTGGCGATGTGCTAAATTCATTAAGGTCTCTCTCCTTGTCAAGAGAACCTTGGCCGAACTATGTCCGGCTAGAATGGGATGCGGACGACGAGGAAATTCGCTCCCCACCTACCACCCACTTAGTAGCCACTGTCGACGATTTAACCGACATGCTCGATTTCGGCTACAAAGACATCGACAGTATGGACGACGATGCAGGAGACGAACAGGAACCACCGCCCATAGGGCGCTGGACTGCCACCTCATCATATGATATATACATGGTGGTTACCCCCAAAGAAGGCGATGGCGATAAGACAACGGAGGATAATCCCTCCAAGAAGCAATCCAAGCACCGACATCAGCGGCGCCGCTCTAAGTCCCGCCATAGCAGCAATACCGGCCCAAGAGACAATAATGCTCCGGATAGTGTCGAAGACGATGACAATCCCCTCCAGCCAGACCTCGAGCCAGAGGATGAACAAGCTAGCCCTCCAGAACAGGCAGCAGACGGAGAATCAGAGGATGAAAATTACATGCCTCTCTCCGAAGATGAAGTGAGCCTCGACGACGAAGAATTTATCGTGCCTGAGGATCCCATCGAGCGGGAGCGTTTCAAGTGTCGGCTTATAGCCACAGCAAACAGCCTGAAGAAAAAGCAACAACAACTTCGAGCTGATCAAGATCTGCTAGCGGATAGATGGACTGAAGTCCTGGCGGCCGAGGAATACGAACTCGAAAGCCCAACCAAGAGTTACCCAAAGCGCAGGTTGCTACCCTAACTCGAGGAGGAAGCATTAAAACCTACATCTTCAGTGTATGATGCGACTGATCGGCCACCTCGTGGCCGAGACAGAGGGGCATACCAGCCCGAAGTCTAGCCCGCACCCCGCCGTCATTCAAACAAAAATATCAAGGCCCGGGGCAACACGTGGGACCTGCGAGACGTATTGGAAAACAAAGCAGGACATGCGAGATCGATCTACGGATCACGGGGGTGCCCCCCAATGCGGGACGATGATCGTCACGCCGGATATACTAAAAGCAAATCCGGCCGGGCCGAATACAGCAGACAAGACTCGCATGAACTGCGTCGTGATATAGCCCGGCACAGAGGCGCCGCACACCCCCTATGCTTCACTGATGAAGTAATGGATCACGAATTCCCAGAGGGTTTTAAACCCATAAACATTGAATCATACGATGGTACAACAGACCCCGCGGTATGGATCGAGGATTTCCTCCTCCACATCCACATGGCTCGCGGTGATGATCTACATGCCATCAAGTACCTCCCACTAAAACTCAAAGGACCAGCTTGGCATTGGCTGAATAGCTTGCCGGCAAACTCCATTGGCAGTTGGGAGGATTTGGAAGATGCATTCCTTGACAACTTCCAAGGCACTTATGTGCGACCATCGGATGCTGATGACTTGAGCCATATAACTCAGCAACCAGGGGAATCGGCCAGGAAATTCTGGACCCGGTTCCTAACTAAGAAGAACCAACTTGTCGACTGTCCGGATGCAGAGCCCTTAGCGGCATTTAAGCATAATATCCGTGACGAGTGGCTTGCCCGGCACCTCGGCCAGGAGAAGCCGAAGTCTATGGCAGCCCTCACGATACTCATGACCCGCTTTTTCGCGGGCGAGAATAGCTGGCTGGCTCGCAGCAACAACACATCAAGAAGTCATGGCAGTCACTACAAAAAAAGACACATCCGTGACATTTTGGGCCGAACAAAAAAATTTCTGTCATACATATGACACTTCTATGACGATAATTGTGACAAAACCCGGTATCATCATAGATGTGGTGGGCTCCTACTTCTATGACAAAAAATCATGATAGAAAATGGGCTTTTCGTCCTGGGCGGGCCGGAGACGCAGCTGCATGACATTCTTTGGGCCATCCATGATGGAAAAAAACCGTGGTAGAAGTGAGGGGGAGGAAAATTTCGGGGAGTTGCCGGTTACGGTGGGAGGTCGGGGGCTGTGACGCCCGGGTAATTAAGCTACAGTAATCCCCACTAATGTTGCCACGTCACCTCAATTACTGTTGCTAACCTCGCGTTAGATCGAAACCGATTCGAGTTTCGAATTCAAAATCGAGCAAGCAATAAAAGTTTTCAAATATTAAAATTTAAATGTTCGGAGTGAACCAAATAATACATAGGTAATTATGGTGGTGAAACCACCTTTTTATAAAATGTTTAATTGCTCAAGGGAAGATTAAACAACAGCAAAGGAAGGTAATTAAATACCTTTTGTAATTAATAAAATGTCAAACTAATTTATTTGAGGATTAGACTTTTTGTGATTTTGGACTAAGTTGAAATACTAAATTAGATGCTAAGTGTGTATTTTAATAAAACTAAATTAATAGGAAACAAAACTAAAACAGGAAAGGTAAAATAAATAAAAAGTAAAAAAGAAAAGAAAAGAAGAAGAAACCCCCCCCCCCATCTGGGCCTCGGCCCAGCTGGCCTCTGGGCCAATCAGGCCGACAAGGCCGGCCCACCCCGGCGCCCTACTAGGTCAACCCCGACCCCCCCACCGAACCGAACCATAGCCGGTCACCCACTCTCTCCCGCACACCCCCCCCCCGCTCCTTCCCCGGCCCGTCTCGTCCCCACCCCGCCCCCGAGTGGATCTGGATCGGGAGCGGGCGCTCCCGCGCCTCCCCCATCGCCGCCGTTCTCCGCCACTGAGGCCGTCTCTCGGACCCTCCCCCCCCTGCCGGACCGCCTCCACTCCCCCGCCCTCGTCCTCGCACCCCGTCCCCTCTCCCTCGACGGCGCCCCTCGCCGTGGCGACGGCGACCACGCCCCTGTCCCCGCGACCCGCCGCAGACACCGCCGCCGCCTCGTTCCACCGGACCTCGTCGGCAAGGTCCCGCCGCCCCGCCGAGACCTGCTCGCGCCATCGCCCCACCATGCCAGCGCCGTCGCCCGAACCACCTCGCGGACCACTCGCACGCCCGCCTCCCGGCGCTTCCTCGACACGCTCGAAGCTCGCCCCCTCGCTCGGCTGTGAGCCTCTCCGACGAACCCCACATTCCCCCTCCATCTCGTTATCGTAACCGCCGTCCGCGTCCTCCCTGTTGCGCGCCCGGTGTCCCGCTCACGCCGCGACCTGCCGTGCCCTCACACAAGACGCCCGCCTCGAGGCGTGCCTCTCGTCCCTACGTGTGTCGCACCACACCAAGACTTCGCCCCTTGCTGCCCGACGCACCTCGCCGTCGGCTACGGCGCCCCGGTGCCTCCACTGGTCTGGGCGGGCGCCCAAACGGGCAGCCTCGCCCGCGCCCGTTAACCCACCCCGTTAAGTCCCCAGGGGCCTATGACAAAGGGGCCACACGCCCCTGAAACATTTATAAAAAAAAGAGAGATTAAATAATAATAATAAAAAATATCAATTAATTAATTAAAGAGTTAATTAACTTAATTAACCTGTGTTAGTTAAATTGATAACCTAATTAGTCTATTTAATCTGTTAGGTTAGTAAAATAGTATATGACAAGGAGGACCCACCTCTGCTGACTACCAAAGTTTGGTGGTCAACTGGGACCCTGGACCCACATGTCACCTCTCTCGGTACACTTATGTGTACCTGAGCTGGGTACACCTAGCAATTCACATTTCTTCGAATTAAATTAAATTTAGAAAATGATTTAAAACTTTAAAAATTAATATAAAATAATCCGTAGCTCGAATGAAAAAGTTTTCTACATGAAAGTTGCTCAGAACGACGAGACGAATCCGGATACGCAGTCCGTTCGTCCGCCACACCCCCCTAACCTATCGAACCTGCAACTTTCCCCCTCCGGCTCCTCTGCCCGAAAACACGAAACACCGGGAATACCTTCCCGGATGTTTACCCCCTTAACCGGTACCACCTCGTACCACGTTAGATCACCTCTAGCACCGCTTTTGTTATGTTATGCTTTGATTGCTCTGTTATTTATTATGTTCCCCCTCCGTTACTTTTTCCGGTAGACCCCGAGACCGCTGCCGGTACCCCCCTGTGATCGACTACGGTGTCGACGAACCCTCTCTCTTGCCAGAGCAACCAGGCAAGCTCCCCCCCCCCTTGATCACCAGATATCGCCTACTCTTCTCTATACTGCTTGCATTAGAGTAGTGTAGCATGTTACTGCTTTCGGATACTCCTATACTGCTGCATAGCCTGTCCTTGTAACTTCTGTTGTTACCTTACCTGCAATCCTATATGCTTAGTATAGGATGCTAGTACTTTCATCTGTGGCCCTACTTTCTTGTCCGTCTGCCGTGCTATACTATCGGGCCGTGATCACTCGGGAGTTGATCACGGGCATATACTATATACTTTATACATGATACATGTGGAGACTAAAGTCGGGTCGGCTGATGGAGCACCCGCGAGTGGATCTTGAGGCGGAGCGACAGGCAGGTTGAGACCGCCTAGGAGAGGTGGGCCTGGCCTGTTCGGCGTTCGCGGATACTTAACACGCTTAACGAGGTCTTGGTATTTGATCTGAGTTGGCTCTGAGCTTATCGCACTAACCATCTACGCGGGAGTAGTTATGGGTATCCCGCGTCGTGGTATCAGCCGGCATACTTCAGACGTCGGCGACGAGGCGCGCGCTAGCCGGATTGGACTGGAACGCTGATGGGCTAGGTCTGCTTCGGCACAGACGCAACATGCAGGTGTGCTCGAGGCGATGGGCCCGCACCCTGCGGCGCTTAGGTTTAGACCGGCGTGTTGGCCTCTCTGTTGTGCCTAGGTGGGGCTGCGGCGTGTTGATCTTCCGCGGCGGGCATGACCCAGAAAGTGTGTCGGCCAAATGGGATCAAGCGTCTTTGGGTAAGATGGTGCACCCTGCAGTGTTAATCTATTCAATAGCCGTGATCTTGATAACAGGGCGACTTGGAGTTGTACCTTGAGCTTATGACAACTAGAACCGGATACTTAATAAAACACACCCTTCCAAGTGCGGATACAACGGTGGTCGCTCTCTCTCGGGATATGAGGAGGGATGCGGGTAGGATTATTGCTATGTGATGTTACTTGGAGGACTTCAGATTGCCCTCCCTTACATTGCAAGACAGGTGTCCGAGCGTAGTCTTCGTTAAGACTAGCTATCCCCTCTTATTCTCGCATTCTGCAGCTCAGTCCACCGATATGGCCCTTTACACATATATCCATGCATATGTAGTGTAGCTCCTTGCTTGCAGTACTTTGGATGAGTACTCACGGTTGCCTTGTTCCCCTTTTCCCCTACCTCTACTCGATTGCTGCAACTGCACGATGGAGCCGGGGCCGACGCCACCGTCAATGGCGACTACTACTGGAGGTGCCTACTACTACGTGCAGCCCGGCGACGATTTACCAGGAGTAACTAGGAGGATCCCGAGCGGGAGGCCTGCTCCTCTTCGATCTGTATCCAAGTTTGTGCTAGCCTTCTTAAGGCAAACTTGTTTAACTTATGTCGTACTCAGATATTGTTGCTTCCGCTGACTTCGTCTATGATCGAGCATTTGTATTCGAGCCCTCGAGGCCCCTGGCTTGTATTATGATGCTTGTATGACTTATTTTTATTTGTAGAGTTGTGTTGTGATATCTTCCGTGAGTCCACGATCTTGATCGTACACATTTGCGTGCATGATTAGTGTACGATTGAATCGAAGCGTCTGAAGTTGGTATCAGAGCCGACTGCCTGTAGGAATCCCCCTTCCACACTCCTTGGCCAAAGTCGAGTCTAGACATTGCAAAAAAAAAAACTTTTACTAACTTGGCGTGTGCCTTACGGGCCCACGTCGCCATCGGGTGGTATTAGGATCTTTTACTCCTCGATCTTTACCCTGGGATTCTGGACTCTCTTCTATTCGGGTTAAACATTTTTGCTAAAAACAAAACTAACTTTAGGTTCTCGCAAGTACTTTCTCCCGGAGAGCCCCTCACTTCAGATGATCGTCTGCTAATCAGAAGATTCCGAAGATACTCTCTGATGTTCTCTCGAGACTTTGTGCCCATCACTTTTGCTATTCCTGACCACCGATAAATCCGTATGGATAACTACTTACACTTGCCATTCATACGATCATCCCCCATTGATCTTGTTATTACAAGATACCCCGAAGTTTTCTCTATTGTTCCGAGAATACTTTGTGCCTACTGCCTAGCAGTTCTTTGCCACATGAATACCCCTTCAATAAATCCTCGCACTTGTCGAGTATCCGCCATCCCCGCTTGTTCATGTGTTTCACAAAAGTCTTCAAAATACTATTCGATCTTCCGAAAATCCTCTGGAGCCTTTGGCTCTTGAAATTCTTGCTTGATTGCATTATGGTTAATCCCATAAGTCTCGTAGTCATATTGACATTCCTTGTCATTATCATTTCGAGTCTGTTGACTCAATATGTTTGCGAATACCCGCAGTCATCATTGATCCTTATAAATTACCTTTCTGGCTGAGCTGCCATTCTTTTAACTGGAATTGGCTCAACCAATCCAATTGTCGTTGATTGTACCCTAAGGCTATTCAACTTATCCATCCCTAATCAGAGCATTGCTTCTGATCTCTTGAATTGGGAATCATAATCCCTTTGCATTTGACAATTGAGTTAGTCAGTTGTTTCTATAATTTGATCTCCTTGCATTCTTCTACCTCTAATTGAGTACTGATGCTCACGTCAGATCCCTCGTGGACCACCAGATCCTTTGTTGGATTTTATCTGACAACGCCCTTCATATTCATTAACCTTGTGAGCCTTTCCTCTGATACATAATGCCTTTGGTAAATTGTATCCTCTGCTTTCTCAACCATGCTCTGCCCTCGAGCTTGAGTTAATTATTTCTAAAGATTCTGGTATATGATTCCAAGAAGCCCCTATGGGTTGAACATATGCCTTCTCTAAACCGTGTGAACCCAAAAGTTTTCACGAATATTACTCTTCTGGTGCTTCGCCAGATAAAATTTCAACACTGCAACTTCATCGAACGTGAGAAGTGAATGAAAGGCTTTGCATTGGAGAAGTGGGAGTCGACCTTGAACTTGTGTTCATGCCCATGGACACGATGTATATCTTATCATTAAAGCTTCTCTTAAATGAATTATTCCTTCGGTATAAGTTCATCTTATATCTAGGATCTGGCCTTTTGCAATCGTGGTTCCGACCATGATTGTTCTTCTTTGATCTCATTTCTCGGACAAGTTAAAACAATTGTCTTCTATGGATCAATACACCAGTCCAACCTTTACTTTGATCTTGTGTCGAGTATTACCCCCCTGGTATCTCGAGATTATCATGGAACTGCATAACTTTTTATGAGTTCATCAAGTACTACCTTCCCACTGATTCCAATTTCTCACGGTCTCTGAGTTATTAAACACTCAAAGACACCGATAACTGAACCGAGTCCGCACTATGGTTCAACAACTCTTCAGTAAGCTTCTATAAGTACGAGTTTGTACCCGACCACGCCATTCCTAGCCTGTTTGGCTATATCATTGTCGTGATCGTCAACATTCTGAGCCCATCCAGGATATCAATTGAATTCATGATGAGGAATACCATCCTTGCCCTCGATGATTTGTATTACCATCGACCACTTTATTGCCTTCCCACCAACACAAGCTTGTTCATGTTTGGTGTTATACCTTGAGCTCCTTGCTACCCAGCCATTGTTCTTCTTTACCTTGGAGTATTACCATCCTTTATGTCAAGGATGTTCTGAGATTGTTCCACCTCTTGAGAATTCTTGACATAGAAATACTTCTCTGAATCACCATCTGGCATTGGTCGTGCAACCCAACCCATCGGGCGCACCTTTCAACCAATGTTTACTTGTGTATGTTTTCCTCGAGCATACTTCCTTATATCATTTGATCTGACAAATGTTATCTCCTTGTTCACTTAATTGTGGAAATCCATCTTTTGGGAATCTCGGTAAATTGCCGTTGAGTTCACCAGACACCTCCTTGCCCTCTCCTTGGGTTAATGATGGACTCTTGTTAACGGAAATCACTTCATAGTTCCTTTCCACCGAGAATCTTACATTGTCATCTCGTCAATTTGCGTTGCACCTTTTCTTCTCAGGTATCCTAAGTCTGAGGTATCCTGACACCAATCGGATCTGAATCTCGGTCAGCCATGATGGTTGGGACAACTTTCCAAGAGTTATGATGATGATCCTTTGATGACCCGGTAGCATGATGTCATGCCTAGCACTTCGGCTGGAGGACCTATCATTATAGATTCCTTTTCAGCAGGGTTATCCATTCATCCATGAGGGGATTGTAATACTGGTTCTACAAGTTATTCCTGAGGGACCCTTCCTATATCCAAAGCCTGACCTTCGCTTGAAGACCATGTCAATGCTATCTCAAAGCATGTCTGTGATACTCTGATTTTCAACAGGAACATTTGAAGCACGATGCTAAATTTCATTTATCATTTATCCTAACACCGTTGTATGGGTAATGTCATGAAATTTCTCTCCCCTTACC
Organism: Aegilops longissima; assembly: GCA_021605205.1. Lineage (NCBI taxonomy): Eukaryota > Viridiplantae > Streptophyta > Magnoliopsida > Poales > Poaceae > Aegilops > Aegilops longissima. The sequence goes on along the minus strand of CM038682.1, from coordinate 622,741,506 downwards.
TAAAGGGTTTTCTACATTATATCCTGTCATGGATATCATGCTCGGCTTATCCTTGGGAAGGATATACCCTGAAATATGTGTTTAAACACATTTTCCTTTCCATTGTTCTGCTTAACCTAATGATCACATTTTCCTTTCCATGGGTCTGTTTGACCCTTCTTGTGACCTATATAATCTAAGCAAAGATAATCCCCGCTTAGGTAAGCACCTCGTTGTACCACTGTAAGTAAGACCCTATTACTATTGTTGATGAAATTCCGGTAACCACCGATGGACGAGAACCTTGCCTATTGGTCCGCCTCGTTCAACGAAAGCAGGAAAATGGTTCTCTTAGTCCCTCGCCCTTGGTACCTATGTTGTTGCCGACATGACCCTCGACTCTCCTCGACATGCCTAGCTTACATGATCGTGCAAGATGTCACCAACCTTTCTACTTTTAACCACATGGTGGGCCCATAACCCACAGTTCCACAGATCGAAACCTGACTCTCCTGTACACCCCTGCTCCCAAAGTTATTCCTCCCGCGTGGACTCGTATGTAATTCACGGGCCACCGTCATAGTGATCTATTCTGGTATCAGACGCGATACTTACTCTCGCTACTCTGAACCCCCTTCTCACCCGCTTGGAGCCTATAATGGTACCTTCGTACCTTACTCTCGAGGTATTTCAAATGTTCAACTCAAGAGATAATCTTATACTAATTCATGGGTTAGCCCCAGATTGTTTCCCTTAAAAGTATTATGTCGTAGTGAGCTGCCCCTTATCTTTCGTAAGTACGATGGAGTTCCCGAAGAAATGATGACCAGTTTATCATGATGCATCGGAATAAAGGATTGAAGACATCAACGAAAGGGATTAACTTCTTCGAGAAGATCCGTTAGAATTTCGTAACCAGACCTTTCCCCCTTACTCCCCGCTTAAATCTCGGGACGAGATTTCTTGTAGTGGAGGAGAATTGTGACGCCCGGGTAATTAAGCTACAGCAATCCCCACTAATGTTGCCACGTCACCTCAATTATTGTTGCTAACCTCGCGTTAGATCGAAACCGATTCGAGTTTCGAATTCAAAATCGAGCAAGCAATAAAAGTTTTCAAATATTAAAATTTGAATGTTCGGAGTGAACCAAATAATACATAGGTAATTATGGTGGTGAAACCACCCTTTTATAAAATGTTTAATTGCTCAAGGGAAGATTAAGCAACAGCAAAGGAAGGTAATTAAATACCTTTTGTAATTAATAAAATGTCAAACTAATTTATTTGAGGATTAGACTTTTTGTGATTTTGGACTAAGTTGTAATACTAAATTAGATGCTAAGTGTGTATTTTAATAAAACTAAATTAATAGGAAACAAAACTAAAACAGAAAAGGTAAAATAAATAAAAAGTAAAAAACAAAAGAAAAGAAGAAGAAACCCCCCCCCCCATCTGGGCCTCGGCCCAGCTGGCCTCTGGGCCAATCAGGCCGACAAGGCCGGCCCACCCCGGCGCCCTACTAGGTCAACCCCGACCCCCAATCGAACCGAACACTAGCGGGTCACCCACTCTCTCCTTTTACCCCCGCCTCCTTCCCCGACCTGCCTCGTCCCCACCCGCCCCGAGTGGATCTGGATCGGGGCGGCGCCTCCCGCCCCCCCATCGCCGCCGTTCTCCGCCATCGAGGCCGCATCAACCCTCCCCCCGGACCGCCTCCACTTCGCTTCGCCCTCGACCCTGTCCCCTCTCCCTCGACGGCGCCCCCTCGCCCGGCGACGGCGACCACGCCCTGTCCTCGCGACCGCTGCCGCGACACCGCCGCCTCGTTCCACCGGACTCGTCGGCAAGGTCCCGCTGCCCCGCCCGAGACCTGCTCGCGCCATCGCTTCACCATCGCTGACGCTGCCGCCGAGCCACCTCGCGGACCATCGCACCGCCGCCTCCCGGCGCTTCTCGACACGCCCGAAGCCGCCCCTCGCTCCGCCAGAGCCTCTCCGACGAACCCCCACATTCCCGTCCCATCTCGTTGTCGTAACCGCCGTCCGCGTCCTCCTGTTGCCGCCGGTGCCCTTCTGGCGCATGACCTGGCCGTGCCCTCGCACAAGACGTCCTCCCGAGGCGCGCCTCTGTCCCTACGTGTGTGTCGCACCACAGCCGCGCTCGCCCCCTTGCTGCCCGACGCACCTCGCCGTCGGCTACGGCGCCCCGGCGCCTCCACTGGTCTTGGCGGGCGCCCAAACGGGCAGCCTCGCCCGCGCCTGCTAACTCCACCCCTTAAGTCCCTCAGGGTTTATGACAAAGGGGCCCCACGCCCCTGAAACATTTATAAAAAAAAGAGAGATTAAATAATAATAATAATAATAATATCAATTAATTAATTAAAGAGTTAATTAACTTAATTAACCTGTGTTAGTTAAATTGATAACCTAATTAGTCTATTTAATCTGTTAGGTTAGTAAAATAGTATATGACAAGGAGGACCCACCCCCTGTTGACCAGTCAAAGTTTGACTGGTCAACTGGGACCCCTTGGACCCACATGTCAGCCTCTCTGGTACACTTATGTGTACCCAGAGCTGGGTACACCTAGCAATTCACATTTCTTCGAATTAAATTAAATTTAGAAAATGATTTAAAACTTTAAAAATTAATATAAAATAATCCGTAGCTCGGATGAAAAAGTTTTCTACATGAAAGTTGCTCAGAACGACGAGACGAATCCGGATACGCAGTCCGTTCGTCCGCCACACCCCCCTAACCTATCGAACCTGCAACTTTCCTCCGGCCCTCCGCTCGAAAATGATAAACACCGGAATACCTTCCTGATGTTTACCCCTTAACCGTACCACTCGCACCACGTTAGATCACCTCTAGCACCGCTTTTGTTATGTTATGCTTTGATTGCTCGTTATTTATTATGTTCCTCCGTTATTTTTTCCGTAGACCCCGAGACCGCTGCGGTACCCCTGATGATCGACTACGGTGTCGACGAACCTCTCTCTTGCCAGAGCAACCAGTGCAAGCCCCCCCTGATCACCAGATATCGCCTACTCTTCTCTATACTGCTTGCATTAGAGTAGTGTAGCATGTTACCGCTTTCAGATACTCCTATACTGCTGCATAGCCTGTCCTTGTAACTTCTGTTGTTACCTTACCTGCAATCCTATATGCTTAGTATAGGATGCTAGTACTTTCATTTGTGGCCCTACTTTCTTGTCCGTCTGCCGTGCTATACTATCGGGCCGGGATCACTCGGGAGTTGATCACGGTATATACTATATACTTTATACATGATACATGTGGAGACTAAAGTCGGTCGGCCGATGGAGCACCCGCGAGTGGATCTTGAGGCGGAGCGACAGTGGCAGGTTGAGACCGCCTAGGAGAGAGGTGGGCTGGCCCTGCTCGGGCGCTCATGGATACTTAACACGCTTAACGAGGTCTTGGTATTTGATCTGAGTTGGCTACGAGCTTATACGCACTAACCATCTACGCGGGAGTAGTTATGGGTATCCCGCCGCCGTGGTATCACCGGCACTTCAGACGTCACGACGGAGCGCGCTACCGGATTGACCGGAACGCCTGATGGGCTAGGTCTGCTTCCGCCACAGACGCAACATGCAGTGTGTGCTGTATGATGGGCCTGCACCCTGCACGCTTAGGTTTAGACCGGCGTGTTGGCCTCTCTGTTGTGCCTAGGTGGGGCTGCGACGTGTTGATCTTCCGCGGCCGGGCATGACCCAGGAAAGTGTGTCCGGCCAAATGGGATCAAGCGTGCTGGGTAAGATGGTGCACCCCTGCAGGGAAGTTAATCTATTCAAATAGCTGTGATCTTCGGTAACAGGACGACTTGGAGTTGTACCTTGAGCTTATGACAACTAGAACCGGATACTTAATAAAACACACCCTTCCAAGTGCCAGATACAACCGGTGGTCGCTCTCTCTCAGGGATATGAGGAGGGGATCGCCGGGTAGGATTACTGCTATGTGATGTTACTTGGAGGACTTCAGATTGCCCTCCCTTACCTGTTGCAAGACAGGTGTCCAGAAGCGTAGTCTTCGTTAAGACTAGCTATCCCCCTCTTATTCTGGCATTCTGCAGTTCAGTCCACTGATATGGCCCTTTACACATATATCCATGCATATGTAGAGTAGCTTCTTTCTTGTGAGTACTTTGGATGAGTACTCACGGTTGCCTTGTTCCCCCTTTTCCCCCTACCTCTACTCGATTGCTGCAACCAGACGATGGAGCCCAGTAGCCAGACTCCACCGTCAATGACGACTACTACTCTGGAGGTGCCTACTACTACGTGCAGCCCGCTGACGACGACCAGAGTAACTAGGAGGATCCCTGCAGGAGGCCTGCTCCTCTTCGATCTGTATCCCGGTTTGTGCTAGCCTTCTTAAGGCAAACTTGTTTAACTTATGTCTGTACTCAGATATTGTTGCTTCCGCTGACTCGTCTATGATCGAGCATTTGTATTCGAGCCCTCGAGGCCCCTGGCTTGTATTATGATGCTTGTATGACTTATTTTTATTTGTATAGTTGTGTTGTGATATCTTCCCGTGAGTCCCTGATCTTGATCGTACACATTTGCGTTGTGCGAGGCGTTTCTCTAACTGAACCCAAGCGAGGCGTTGGGCTCTAACTGAACCCGAGCGATTGCACTGCAGGCTACGCGTTACTGAACCCGAGCGATCGATCGATGGCTGTTAACTGCATCCAATGGAGCGATTCCTTCGCTACTGCTGCTAACTGAAGCCGATCGATTGGATGAATAGTGAGTGTTACGGGGGGGTGGATGAGCAGTGAGCGGTGGCGTTGCCTCTGGATGAACAGGACCCCATGGTGTGGAGGGCTGGATGAACAATAGACGATGGAGGGGTGGCCGTGGAGGGGTGGTTGAACAGGACCCCGTGGTGTGGAGGGCTGGATGAACAGTAGACGATGGAGGGGTGCCCGTAGAGGGGTGGTTGAACAGTAGCCGGTGGAGTAGCATGCGGTGGAGGCTGGATGAACAGGAGCCCGTGGAGATTGGAGGAGGTCGACGGTAGCCCGTGGAGGCTGGAGGAGGTCGACGGTGGAGATGAACAGTATCCCATGGAGTCCCGTTTTGCGGTACGCCACACCCCTCCCGATGAACAGGACCCCCGTTTCAACCGTAATGCTCCAACACAAGTCCATTTCATCCGTTTTGCGGTACGCCACACCCCTCCCGATCAACAGGACCCCCGTTTCGACCATAGGAGGTCTGTTTCCTCCGTTTTGCGGTACGCCACACCCCTCCCGATCAACAGGACCCCCGTTTCGACCGTAGGAGGTCCGTTTCCTCTGTTTTGCGGTAAGCCACACCCTTCCCTATCAACAGGACCCCGTTCCGAACGTAGGAGGTCTGTTTCCTCCGTTGTGCGGTACGCCAGGCCTCGTTTCCATCGCCTATTCCATCCAAGCCCTCCCGATGAACACGACCATGCATTACGTTTCGACCCAGCCGGTTGGCTCCCCATGAACACGACGACGACACTGTTTCTCCGTTCCGACCCAGCCATGTATGTATGCGCGAGTAGGCGTTCGAGACCCTGCCTGTATGTACGTATGTGGCCGTATTTTCTTTCTTGCACCCTCGCCGTTGTACGTACATGTACATGATACGTGCGCGCCTCTACTATGGCACGTGCGTGCCTCTACAACGACCAGTATGTACATACACGTTCGCGACCAGAATGACAACACTATGTACGCTTCGACCAGGTGGGTCCCGACTGTCAGGCACTTCCTTGCCTGCGAAGATGTAGCTGGTGGGTCCCAGCAGTCAGGGGGGCGAATCGGTTTTTTTTGCCCGGACGCACTTCCTTGCGTGCGAAGATGTAGCTGGTGGGTCCCAGCAGTCAGGGGGAAATGTTTTTTTCACGAAATACGGTGGCCCGTCCGGTGGGTCCCCGCTATTAGGTGGAGGAATAATTATTTTGCGCGTAATAAGGAGGCACTTCCTTTGCTGCGGCCATGGACCAAGCTGTCAGCCTCTCCACGTACAGTCCACGTCCGATGGATGCCATTCCTTGACCATGTTGACCACGCCGCGCCGAGAGCACCAGGGCGGTGGACGACGGCGAGGCCTAGGAAGGGGACGACGTGGAGCCGGGGAAGATGTGGTAGTGGATGCCCACGTGTAGAGGAGTACGAGGGTTCACTGGTTCGCTGCGGTGTGAGGCTGCCGTCGCCGCAGAATAACAGGGGGTGTGGGTGAGTAGAGGGATGGCCTGGCCAGTGGTGGGAGTAGTAGGGGCGGTGAGGCTTCCGCCGCATCGCAGCCGGCCACGGGAGACAGGAGCACGAGGCACGACCGGCGCTGGTTTGGGCGGCTAGAGCAAGAAGACCAGAGGTTGAAGAAGCACTACGGCCGTGGGATGGACACCGTACGGTCACTAGAGCTAGAATCGTGCATATTGACTAAGTTGACAAAGCCCTCCGTCCCCGTCAACTTAGTAGCCCCACAAGTCAGCCTGCCACTATACTGGGTTCCAGCTAACAGGGGGAGTATTCATTTTTTTTGTGCGTAATAAGGAGGCACTTCCTTGCGTGCGAAGATATAGCTGGTGGGTCCGAGCTGTCAGCGGCGGTAACGTTTTTTTCGCGAAATCAGAGGCCCTTTTGGTGGGTCCCAGATGTCAGGTGGAGGAATCATTATTTTGTGCGTAATAAGGAGGCATTTCCTTGTGTGCGGCCGTGGACCCAGCTGTGAGCGTCTCCACGCACAGTCCACTTCAGATGCATGTCGGTCGTTGACCACGTTGACCACGCCGCGCCGAGAGCACCACGGCGGTGGACGATGGCGTGGCCTAGGAAGGAGACGACACGGAGGCAGGGAAGACTGGGCAGTTGTTTCCCACGCGGAGGGGAGTATGATTGTACGAGGGTTTACTGGTTCGTCTGCCGTCGCTGGAGAATAACAGCAGGTGTGGGTGAGTAGAGGGATGGCTAGGCCAGCGACGGGAGTACGGTGGGGCGGTGAGGCCTGCGCGGCAGCATAGCCGGCCGCGGGGAGGAGGGAGCAGGCAGTCCCGCCGGTGCTTGTTTGAGCGGCTGGAGCAGGAAGAGCAGAGATTGAAGAAGCACGACGGCCGTTGGATGGACATCCAACAGTCACTGCTTGTGCGTCAACCTTTTTTTAGGAAAGCCTCAAATCTGTGGAAAATAGCATACAGCCCATCTGCCATTATTTCTAATAATTTACAGCCCATTTACTAATTCTCAAGGTTTTTTTTGGAGCCCATGTTCTTTTTGTTAGCATTACAGCCCATATTGTGGCCATGGTTAAAAAATTATACGAAATTTTGCATATTTCGGTGCGGTCTGAACTGTTTTTAATCCCGAAATTTCGACTCACATTCAAACTGATTTTAAAAATAAATATATATCAATATAAAATCCAACAAATTCTCCATGCTTATAAATTAATGTAATTTAAAATCTCGAAATGAAAAAAAAAGATATTTGAAACTAATTGCCGGTTTGATGTGTTTTAAAAATGTACAGCCCATTTCTCATTACTGATGGGCCATTTTCTCGGCCAGCCGAATGAAAGATCTCCTCGTCTTGAAGATTTGCAGCCCAACAGGCCTGACAAAGCGACTTACTTGGCAAATCACAAAAAAACTGGGCTGTGGCCGTGGACCCAGCTGTCAGCCTCTCCACGTACAGTACTCTTCCGATGGAAGTCGGTCATTGACCACATTGAACACGCTGCGCCGAGAGCACCAAGGTGGTGGACGACGGCGAGGCCTAGGAAGGGGACGACGCGGAGCCAGGGAAGACGCGGCAGTGGATGCCCACGTGGAGAGGAGTACGAGGGTTCACTCGTTCGGCTGCGGTGTGAGGCTGCCGTCGCCGCAGGGCCTGGCTAGCGGTGGGAGTAGTAGGGGGCGATGAGGCCTCAACGGCAGCATAGTCGGCCACTGGAGGCAGGAGCAGGCGGTCTCCCCGGCGCTGGTTTGGGCGGCTGGTGCAAGAAGAGCAACGATTGAAGAAGCAGCAGGACCGTTCGATTCAAATCCAACGGTTACTGCTGCTAGAATCGTTTGTTGACTAAGTTGACAAGCCCTGCGTACGCGTCAACGTAGTAGGCCCATAGGTCAGCCTCCCAACCGGTGCGCCCCAGATGTCAGTGGGAGGAAACATTTTTTTCGCATAATAAGGAGGCAGTTAATTGCGTGCGGGCAGGCCAGCGGAGGGAGTAGGGTGGGCCTGGGAAGCCTACGCGGCATCACAGCGGGCCACAAGAAGAGGGAGTAGGCAGTCCCGCCGGCGCTAGTTTAGGCGGCCGGAGCAGGAAGATCAGAGATTGAAGAAGCACGTCGGCCGTTGGATGGACATCCAACAGTCACTGCTGCTAGAATCGTGTGTTCACTGACAAAGCCTTGTGTAAACAAGTCAGCCATTTGCTATTATTTTTATAATTTTTACTCATTTTCTAATTCATATGGAATTTATTGCAGCCCGTTTTCCATTTTTAGAATTGCTGGCCATTTTCTGGCCAGTACCAGTGTCAAAAAATTAACTAAATATGTGGGAAATTTTGAAAATTCACAAATTTTTGCTGGGGAACGAAATATTCTTAATCCAAAAATTAATAGCCATAATTTAAAAATCAATTAGTACTATGTCATGTTAAATCCAATGAAATACGTATAAGATATCAGTGAAGAACAAAAAGAAAAAAAACTAATATCCCATTTGCTATAATTTTTTGGAATTTTCAACCCTTTTGATATTACTTTTAACAGACATTGACCATGTTCTTTGGCCAGGACGGAATGCATCCTCCTCGCCTTGAAAGATTTGCAGCCCAGTAATTCGGAGAAAACAAATAGGCCTAGCTTGGGTATTCTTCAAAAAGAAATACTGGGCTACCTATTTTCCCAAAGAACTGGTGCATGAGCATTTAGCTTTATTTATTTATTTACTTATTTATGTTTAGGGGACCATGAGCATGTACCTAGGCCGGATTCATGTGAGAGCCTCCCTTCTAGTTAATTATGGGCTTCTCTATTGGGCCTTCATCAGTGGGCTGCATCTTATCAACAAGTGGAAAATGTGTTCCATACGAAAAATAGTATGAGCTACGTACGGTACGGGGCACTAAAGGATCGAACCGTGCAACGACTTCCAAAACATTGTGTTTGTCGTTCTAACAACACATTTATTCAACCAATGATTTAAATATACTACTGATTGTACATTGAAAACAGCAGCAGTAGCAACCATGGATGGGGTGCAATGTAGCGATAAGCAGGCCGTAAGAGTGAAGACGCTCTCTCTTCCAAACCAAACATCAGCCATCATTACAAAAGGGCTACCAAAAAAGAACAAGTGTATGCATCAAACTAAATAAAGATCCTACTACACCAGGTGTACGCATCTAACTAACTGGCTCAGTTAGACGTTACTATTTATTAAGCTGTGGAGATTGGCTGACGGCTTGAACCAGATGGGTGCCTGACGAGGGAAACTCCAGCCAGCAGGTCGAAGTCTGATACTTGCGACCCTCTCTCCTACTTTGGGCTGCAGAGCGTGGCGGCACATATAAGGGTATGGTGCATGCAGAGACGCATGGTACGCTGTGTACACACAGTTTTGCCTGATGAACGAAACTGTGCTGCCATCATGATCCTTGCCGTCGGTTATCTCCTGGTTAATCGGATAATTCAGTCCGACAAACAAAGAGCGTGCACCAAGGCTACTTACCAGCCTCAAGTCAAAAATTCCTGAAGGCCCAGAGAAGCTGGGATCCTGCTCAAAGACCTTGCAGTGACTGTGATTGTATTCCGCGAAACAACACGTCCGGTATGTGTGAACAATCATCAATCTTTCGTCGTCGTCTGATCGAGCCAGGAACCACCTGCAACTGCCATGCCACTTTTCTTTGAAAGGTTCTGGGATTAGGAAGGGTAGGGACACCAGGCAGCCTACAACATCATATCAAGTTGGAGTCAAATAAAAAAGGGCTCTTGATTGAGTCAATCTTAAGAACAACATGTTATGAGCATGAATATTTTTTCAGTAAATGTTGACAGTAATATAAGCAAGCCATCATGATACCATAGGAAAGTAACATACTGCTGTAACATCCGTTTGTAGCGATGACTGGAGTAGGCCAGCAATACGTCCATCCATAGAAGGAGTCGACAGCGTAAATGAAGCCCTTGTGTTCAATGGCATCAGAGAACCATGGAGGATGTATGATCCTGCGATGGACGTGCAGATTTATCCACTTACCGCAGTGACCTGTCAGATAGGCGAGACCGCGGTTGAAGAACGCAATTAGCCTGAAGTCTTTATAATTCGCAGATCTTGTGGGCACTTGGCAGATTACAACCTTGAGCAAATCAAACTTGGTATCATGTTGGCTACTGTAAGATTCTGAGTATTCTGGGCTGCGGTGCCAAAGCAGTGCAGTGTTAATCGAAGGAAGGGGGATCACTCACCGGGTGTAGACCTCCACGAGCATCCAGCTGTCGTGATCGTCGACGAGCACCATCCAAGACGTGTTCATGCCAACCCAGTACATACAGTTAATGTAGCTGAGGCTGACGGGGATCGGATCGCAGTGAAGGGGGTTGATGCTCGCCACTCTACGATCATTATGCTGCGTGACATGCCGTTTCTGAAGATCAGGCGGCATCAGCAAGCAAGGAGCTGGCTTAAAAAGCTCCGGCCTGAGGGCTTTGAGTAAACGGTACAGCCCCAACGAGCACGCGGCGAGCGGCATGGTACTGAGATTGTCCACATGCGAAACAATGAGCTTGATTACCTTTGTGGGGAGCGAATTCCAGCCACTCTTCCGGCGGACGCTGCTCGGTTCTGCCATTGTTAGTGCTTGGGTTTCAGACGAGGGGGGAGGCACCTTAGCTTCCAGCGGGGATGGAAGCTTGGACGAGATTATGTGCGGACAAAGACGGAGAAGCAAATATGTGCTGCGGGAAGTGGACAGTGATGATGACTACAGACGCCGCTTCACTTACGAGACACATACCAGCAGCGAGGGTCATATCGATGCTGCATAACTTGCTTGAGTGATCACAAGATGCGGTACTCCCTACAAGACCTACTACAAGATTATGCCCTAGCTTGCTAGAGTAGAGTAGTAGAGTAGGACTATGCTCTACTACTAGCACCGGAGGAGTAGTATTATATTCTAATCTAAAATAGTTACAAACTTCAATGCCCGAGCGTGGAACGACTACGAACCGTGCTCAAAGACCGTGTCTACGTGGTGTTTGGACTTATATGCAAAAAAATAGCAAGGTGCCCGTGCATTGCATGGCACACCATCACCACCAACTCGGTTTTTTCTCTACTCCTACTCCTATAAAAGACTCAGTTGGTGATGATGGAGGCGAGGAGGCGTGTTCAGCCGGGCGTGCAGCGAACAGCGCAGCACTATTTGATTTGTTATAAAAAACAAAGAAGAGTAGTAGATATAGAAACATAGGGAGGAGCACGAGGTTGTGGGAGATAAGGATGAAATAGGCAAGGCCTTATCTATAAATGTGGAGAGAGGTGCAGGTATCTTTTGTAAAATTGTCATAGTTGGCTTTCTATCCGTCAGATATAGATCGGACGGTCTATATTACAAGATGGCAGGCATACCATCATCACCAACTCGGTTTTCTATAAGAGTATATATATATATATATATATATAGAGAGAGAGAGAGAGAGAGAGAGAGAGAGAGAGAGAGACTAGGGAGTACTAGTAAGGACACCATCTACTCCTTCGTGTGCTACTCCTGCGCTCCATTCGGCGGCCGCAACGTCCCCTACAGCCACTCCCTCCTGCGCTCCATTCGGCGGGCGTTGTTGAAATCTGGGGAGCGCACTCTCGCGACTGCTGGCAGCCACGACTTCACCGACGACGACTTCTTCCCCGACCTCGGCAACCTCTTCCTCAACGACATGGGCAACAACCTCAATACCAACGGTGCTGCTCCCGTTGCATTGTATGTGTTTCTATCCTTCCTGTTTGAAATCGTGGTAGAATTGATGTTTCTACTCTGTATCCTACTACTATGCTAGTCCACACGATTAGTTTCATCTCTGTTATAGCTGTCATGATTTATTTTGTGCTTATGCAGATTAAATCTCGTAGTAACTTTCTCATATATTCAACTGGCGCAACATCCCCTACAGCCACTCCCATTTCATGGACGGCCTGGTCGATGCCTCCAAGGAGCCCTTCATCCACTGCTATGAGTGCCTGATGCCGTTTTGTGGCTCGCCGGGGGACATGGTGCATCACCTCATGGATGCGTGCAGTGGTCACTGCTGGCCCTTGGCGGAGAACATCAAGTACGACACGTGCTACCGGTTCACCATGCCGGAGTCGCTGGAGGATCACCGCCGCCTGCTAGTCTCGGAGGAGGACGGCAGCATCTTCCTCTTGATCGTGGGCACCGGCGAGGCCCGCGCAGGCCGCCGCCCCATCTCTATAATGTGCGTCAGGGGCGACACCGCTGACGCTGACACTGACACGAGGCAGATGTACGGGTGCGTGGTCAGTGTTACTACCCCTCCGGGTCGCGTGGGCGGCGACACCGGCCTCATCGAACGGACTTGGACTCTAGGGAGCTGGGACTATCCCGCCAATGTGGACTTGGAAAACCCATGGCAACCGTTCTATCCTTTACCCGCCGACGTGGTGCACGGGGACTCCAAGGAGGTTCACCTGGACATATGCATTTCAAGTGCACTTAGAAAACATGTAGTGTGTGTGTGGGCGCTTATGGCCCGTGTCTTTGTCGCTTTTGATTTTGTAAGCTTGTCATTAAACTTGAGTGGCTTTCGCCGCAGTCCTTCCTTTGAACTGCTCCTCTCAGAAAGACACTTTGGGTTTCATTTGATAATGGAACCGGGGAGGATCCTCCCTGTTCTTCTAAAAAAAATTACGCATTATCAAGTTAAATGTTGATCATTAGTTTTCGCTCAATGTAATCCGCTATCTAAGAATGTGGAGACTTCCATGCAGGATCTTGCTCTATTGGAGTATCACGCATGAATAAAAGTGTATCCTTTATGGTTTAGTCTAGAATCTTCCATGTATGAATCTACCATTTCTTACATCTCCTCTGCCCCCTTGCAAGTCATCCTGATTTAATCCCTCCGTCTAGGTGTATAAGGGCATGGTTAATATTACTTAATAGTATAGCCAACCGTTGACTATAAGAAAGTGCCATGTCATCTGTAGCCAACATGTATAACAACCGATACTCAAAAACTAATTCTTAAAGATCATTTCTTGCAAAGCACAATAAGTGTTATTTCTTAAAAAGTTTTGGATGCAGGTTGAATAGTTGAACGCTTTTGTTTGCAAAAGATACCTTTTTATCTATTTCACCCGGATGTTTGTGAGCTCTAGAGATGAGATAATATCCGAAGAAACCTATCGATACCCGTTACACATGAGATGACCCCCACATCCTTTGTCAAAATAAACAACTCCCCGATCAATGCATTCCACTCTTCAGTGCAACGCACGGGCACCTTACTACTATAGATTAGTACGACCAAAAATTGAACTAACATTATATATAGTAAGATAAATACTGATGCATGTCACCTAAAATTATATCATTCAAAACTATGTTCAAATACAAATACAACGATATAGTTTTTGTTGACATGCACTAACATTTCGTCAGTTAAATATTCAGTCAAATTCAATGGGGGACTAATAAACCACGACCGATGTAGTACAAGTGTAGAGGGCAGTGCTGCACGGGAGTCTCACCTCTCACCCCGCTCGTGGCACGGCAGTAAAGCCGTCATATCACAAAACCCAACCACTCCCAGTAATAAGTGGCCTGGTAAAATAAACGGACAAGCAACCATCACATCCCTCCGTCTTTTTTGCATTTCATCTCTCTGCATTTACTTTCTCCGGTTCATCTCACACACTCGATCCCTAGCTACTACTCCTAGGGCCAGTTCTTTTGGCGGCTTCCCCAGCTTTTCCCACAAGACTAGTCACAGTGGAGAGTAACAAGAAGGCGCCTCACTCATTTATTTGGGCTTCTAAACTACTAATTTGTCCTGGTTTATTCCTCACCATTGTAATTTGTGCTAAATTTTGACCAAAGATATAACTGATAAAATGTTACTCCCTCCGTCTAGGTGTGTAAGTCATCTTACGAAAACCAAATAATACCAAAACACTTAGGCGCGGTGCATTAACTTCTACCTCGTTTCTTGTTTCTTGACATATCAACCAATAAGAGATAAAGAGTGTGCATGCTTTTAATGACTTGAGATATCAAACACGACATGCAGTGGTTAGTTCATTGCATGCAATACTATTAATTAGCAAATAAACATTAACGTTTCTTGTTTTCTCCTCCTCCTTGGTCACGGTGCACAGCCTAAGATGACTTACTCACCTACACGGATGGAGTAGTGCACGTGACATGCACTAACATTTCATTAGTTTAATTTATGATCAAAATTTGACACAGATTACAATGGGGACCAATAAACCAGGACGGAGGTAATAGTAGTTATGGGATTACTAATCTAGAAGCCTAAAAGAACTGGCCCCTGGTACTCGTACTAGTAGTAGTACTCAAGTTGGAATTCCAATTGCACGGTACAACTTGTTAGGCAAAAAAAATCGATACAGGGTGTAGGAAGCGGTTTGGGAATTTGCATGCCTTTCCAACCAGTGAGATACTCCGTACAAAGTACGACAGAGAAATAACGACAGAGAAGGAAGCTAAAAGTAAACAATCAAACGAGCATTTTTGCATTTGTTTTGCATTGAATTGTTTCACAAGCTTGACTAGTGTTGTTTTTTACTTTTACAAAAACCGCATCGTAATGTTAAAACGTGCATTTGCACGTACATAAGTAATAGTAGTACTTCCTCCATCTAGGTGTACAAGTCTTCCCTCCTTGGTCACGGTGCACAACCAAAGATGACTTATTGACCTGGATGGAGGGAGTAGCATAGTCTGCAAGCATATATCAAGAGAGACGTGTAGTGCGATAGTATATAGTAAAGTTTGTGCTATATGCACGTACTTGCAAAATGCGTACGGATGCACAAGGTTTCCAAACTTTCCCTTCTACATACTTAGTTAAGGACGCTAAAAATTCATGAACATTCGGGATTTATCGTTTGCGTCCCAGAACTAATGAGATCGCCTTATGAAACAAAAATTATACTCCTCCTAAAAGCCACGACGCTCGCAAGAGCGCTTGCGGCTCGCCACGAGTGCCCTGGTGCGCGGCCGTTTCCCAGCGCGCCGACATACCGCCTCTTCCTCAGCCTCGCAACTCGTGAGGTGCTGATTGGCGGCTTGCCGGCGGGCGAGCGCGATCTCACCGGTGTGGTGATCTGGCGCCAACAGGTACTCCGCCTTGCTGGAAGCGTGCACCCGGTCCACGTACCGCCAAGCGTAGATGAGGCGCTTGGGCCCGACTGCACGCAGGGCGTCGGCACGGGCGTCCTCCGCCACCCTCACGGCCCTCGGACGAGCCTTCTGCCAAAGAGCCAATTGCCTAACTCTCTCGGACGCGACATAGGCCTCCCAGGCAGCTTGTTCCCCGGTGCGCTTCTCTTCCTCGGCCTTCTTCTCCGCCTCTATTTTGGCGCGCTCTGCTGGAGGCAAAGCCTCCCACAAGGCGACATCCATTTCTTTCCAAAGCTCCTCAAGGCTGGGGGACTCGGCGGGCAGCGCGACATTCTCCTCGTAGCGGGGATCCAATGCGTCCTCCGACGCGCGTGCTGGCGAGGTTGGGAACACCGACGCGTCCACCTCGACGCGTCGCAGCGAGGAGCGGAACGCCGATGCGTCCTCCTCGACTAGTGGCGGCGAGGAACGGAACGGCGACGCGTGACCTTCCGTGCGGTGCAGCGAGGGGCTCCTAGGGCTTGGGAGGGGCGATGCCATGGTGGTCGACGTGAGAGGGAGGGGGAGGAGATAGCGATGAACGTGAACGTGAGGGGGAGGAGATAGCGATGTCGTCGAGGTGCAGTATTTATAGCGAGCAATGGCACACCTACGTAAGATATGGACTAAGCTGCACTGACTTAAATGCAGGTCCAGTTGCGTCACTGACATGTGGGCCGAACACCTGTTGGGCCCATATGTCAGTTACCCAATGCACATGCAGTTAAGTAACAGCTACGTGGGCATATTTGTTAGAGTAAATTACGGGGGAGCGGAGGGGTGGAAATATTGCTGTTCACAACGGATTGGACGAGTGTGGGAGGAGGAGAGTCATGCATGCAGATTTTTTTCACACGGGTTGGAGTAGTGGGACCGCCGGAGGGAGAAGGAGAGTTTGGCAGGCATATTGTTTCCACACATGGAGACGAAAAGATTTGGAGACGAACGGCTTCCTGCAGGTATGGGGAACGGTGCATAATAAGTCATCTTGCATGTCGGGCTAGGTATAGTCTCAAGTCATTAAAACATACACGCCCCACACATGTTCATATTTCAAGGTGCACTAAATTATTGCATGCGATAATTAAGGCTGGCCATAATGGTGGTATCTTAGCTGGTATCATGCACACGGGAATAGTAGCAAACATGCTGATGTGGCAAAGAATTAAAGAAGAGAGGGGGGTTAGAGTAACTAGTGTTCATGCATGCATTGGTAAACACATTTTTGTGTGAAGAACGACATCACTAGTTGAGTACTTTTGCAGACTTCAAAAACTATTCCACCGCCTCTACTATCTTGCTAAGAGCAGGTGAAATTTTTGAATCGAGCCCTTTAAGAGCATGGTTAATAGTATAGCCAGCTGCTGGCTATAAGCCAGTGCCATGTCATCTACAGCCCATCTTATAGTCAATATGTACAATAGTAGATGAAAAAAGTGTACTACTTTTTTATTATGTGGCCCACATTTCATTCTCACAAAGTGCCTAGGAGCACGTGATAGAGCTGGCTCTTCACGAAGAGCCCGCTTACCTTCTCTCTCCTCTTCTCTTTCCTCCAACTAAGCAGAAATATACTAGTTTATTTCTTATAGCCTGCTGACTCAGCTCTATTGTACTTGCTCTAAACTAGAAGGGAGGTAGTGGTACCCTAATAGCTAACCTTGTTGTGATGACAAGATAGGACATGGCACGCACCTGGACGGAGGAACTAGTCTGCATTGTGCATTTAAGTTTTGTCTGAAGTCAATGTACCTCTACTTTCACCAGACTTATAGAAAAATGTATCAACATTCACAATATCAAATCAATATTTTTACACTCATTATAAAACGTAGTTCTTATAATCATTATAATCAGTATTGTAGATATTAATATTTTTAGTATAAATTTGGTCGTGGGATTTCATTGATGCCTGTCAAAGCGTGGAGGAAGCGGAGCTTAGGGCTTGCATTGCTGGTCTCTACATATGTATTTCTCTTCATAATCCTGTAATTTTAGAGACTGGTTGCGCTTTTGTGGTAGCGTCTCTTGCATCGGGGGACTATGACAGGTCTGCTATGCGTGACCTGAAGATGAAAGTGTTGAGCATCTCGAAGTTGATCAACAATCTTCAATTGCCAAAGATTAGCCGTCCAGCCAATAAGGTGGCACACTTAATCGCTAAGTATAGCTTTGACAATAGATTAGATGGTATTCTTGTAAATAACGTACTGCCCTGTGTGGTGAATATTGTATCGAATGAGTTTACTGGTGTGGTTCGTTAATTAATATAAGGTGGTGTTCAAAAAAAAGTATAAATTTGGTCAAACACTTTGCAAACGGTTGACGGGAGTAAAAATGACCAGAGGGAGTATCATGCATGCGGAGTAGGCAAAAAAAATTGCTCATTTATAGCCGGTCGAAGTCTCAAAGGGCCCGACCGCGCGAGGGAGGCGAAGGTCGTGGGAGGCGCACGGTTGATGGAATTAAGTGAAGTTACATCCACGAGCCGGCATGGCGTGCGAACAGGCAAAAGCTATACCGTCGGGCCTATGATATGGGTCTAGTAGACATGACATCTAGCGGGTCCCGCATAGTTCTCTAGAACTCTTTGGGGGCTTGCAGCCATTTATCCACCAGGCAAGCCAGCAACCCCACGCCGTTCGCGTGCCCTACTCGTCCCTGTCTTCTACTACCTTACAACAGTTTGCTCCCAGTCGTCCCGTCCTTTCACATTAGTTCGCTCCCAGTTTTTGCGGGGTACAACAGTTCAACTTTTCCTAACCTTCCTCCAAAATCCATGGCCTCCCAAATCTCCATGGTCGCCGCTGAGTACCAGGTTAGAGCCATCACCGGCGATCAGTTCATCGTCATCTACACACGTGGATTGACGACGGTGAAAGCATGGCTTTCTCGCTTCCTACGCATGTTCAACAGTTCAACGGATGAGTGGGTCGCTGGGCTAGATGTTGAGTACACCACAGTCCTGGGACGAGAGAAGGATCTAAAGGACGAAGAGAGGAAGGAGCCCGCCGTGGTCCAGGTTTGTGTACATAACGTTTGCTTGATCTACCACATATGCCATGCTGACGTTAAGTGCCAGGATTTTAAGAACTTCCTCAAGGACAAAAGAGTGAAATTCGTTACTGTAGGCTTTAAGAACGACATGGATGTCCTGCGTCGGATAGGTCTCGTTGTAGGCCAGCCCTTCAATCTCCAGAAGGCAAGCCTGGTGTCCTCCTCTCAACCCTCAATGCTGACCCTGGCAGCAGCCATGATTGATCCTTCGTATGCTAAACTGAAGAAACCTCATCACGAGTTTCATCATGCATGGGAGTCAAAGACATTAGATGAAGATCACATCCTGTACGCAGCAATGGATGCCTACCTTTGTTTAAATATCTAAAAGGGTTGGATGAAGAAGTAGAGCCCAGTGTCCGGTTCAAGCAAAGAAGCGTCGGCGACGAGGAAGAGGAAGAGAGACGAGGACAAAGTCGAGGACGTGGACTCGGACTCCGAGTAGGTGGCAGTGTCGTCGCTCATGCTGGTTCTACTGCAGTGTCAAGCGGACTAGTTGCTTAGTTTATTTTCAAGGGTGTGTTGTGCTGAGGCCCCAGCAGAACTATGTTTAGTATGTTCTTTCTCGTTATTTGAACTCTTTAGTACGTATAGTAGTACTAGTACTATGTCTTACTACTGTTCTTCTTGCAGTTGGTACTACTGCTCATATCTTCGTGTTCCTACTGTACTTAATACGTTCGTACTAGTAGTATAATTTGGGTCAGTCGATTTGTGAAAGAAGTTCGACAGAGCGAAGGAAGAAGACGACAGAAGAGGTGGAACAAGCCCTTCTAGCCATCCATGTTGCATCAAACGGCTCACATGAGTCGACTGACCCAAATTGCTCCATCAGATTGCAGGATCCACGTGGCATTCAAGGTCTCGAAGGTAGATTCCGCGTCCGCACCCGGTTTGCGGGCTCGGCCTTGCGACCGCTTCCGCCGCGACAGCCACCATGCGCGCCTCCTCCGCGCGGGCGGAGACGACAATGACACGCTAGTTCCTCCTCGCCGGCGTGCTGGAGCACGCGCTCGTCCTCCTCTTTGTATGCTGCGTGCATAGACGCGGCTCCACCAGCTGCTCGCGTGCTTGGCAGCGCGGCGGCATCGCGAGGAGGGACTGCAGACGACGTGAGCGGGCGACCCTTTGGCTTCATGGCACAGGGATGGCGGCGACACGGCGGTGATGGGCGAGAAATTGTTGGCCGGAGCAGGCGGGCGCCGGCATATTGATGAGTGCGCGTGTGGGAGCTTACTTTAGTTTTATATAAGGTTGGCAAACTTAAAAGAAAACCGTACTAGTACACGTAAACATTAGACTTAGGCAGCGCTTTTATTAGTTAGTACCACAGCCACGATAGGGAATCCTATGCAAGCGCGTGAACCGCGGCCACGCGGTCGATCGAACGGTGCGTCACTGTGTCGCGCTCGAAGGACATCCACCGAACCTTTTTATGTGTGTGAAAACAATCCTCGAATATTACTCAACTTTTTTTCCCTGGGAAAGTTCTTGACCCTGCAATATTTCCATATATTTGAATTTAGCTCCAGTTCGTGTTTATTTGGATTTAGACGTTTTAGTTGTGCCCTAGTTTTTTTTAATACCGATTTTGTGTGTGTGTGACTGAGAGAGAATGTGTGTATGTGTCCATATGTGTGTTGTGGCGGAAGGGCAATGTGGAGATGGTGTGCGTGTGATACAGACATAGAGATGTGTGAATGTGCAAATGATCATGCATGAGTGAGACATAGACAGATATGCCGATACGTTGTGTATACATGAGAGAACGGTCTTCTAGTTTACTTGTTTGTGAGAGAGAGAGAGAGAGAGGAGCATCTGTAACACAACAACCATCTCCCTCGATTCGTCCGTCCCTCGCACGGTCGCATGCAACACATGCATCAACGCGCACATTTTGACACCCTCACCCGGCCCCTGCCCACCTCAAGGCCCGCACAATCTCTTTGTGAATACCCATTTCTCTCCTTAGGTTTGTTTCCTCTCAATCTCTCTCTCTCTCTCTCTCTCACACACACACAGAGACACACGCAGCACAACACACACACACACACACACACACACTCCCCCGAGCACACAATTCATCCCCATCGAAGGTTATACGGCGACCACTCTCACGTGTGCTTCTTTGCACCCCAACATGCACAACACCTCAATCTTCAAAGAGGGCATCGAGCAGATCGAAGACGGCGACCAAACTGTGCTAGAGAATGCAGGGTCATTTGGAAGCAGGGTGATGTCACGACGGCTGACTGACTCCTCCCCCCACCCTCTCTCTCTCTCTCTCTCTCTCTCTCTCTCTCTCTCTTGCATAAAATTACCAATCCCTCTCACCCGCACAAAATTGTCAATCCCTCAACCCACGAGATCCTTCCCCTGTCGTCCATGTTTTTCCAGCTCTCTCATCAAACATGTTGTCTCTTCTCCTTCCACGTATACAGAATCTGGATGCACACGCATCTCACGTATATTACATGTCTCCATCTTTCTTACAGACCTAACTTCTTCCTCTCTCTTTCTCTCTCTATCTCTCTCCCTCTGTCTCATTAGGTTTGTCTCCTACTCTCTCATCCACATACATACAATCTTTCCCACCCTATCTGCTCCATCTTCAAAAGCTCTCTCTGCACGTTTCATTCACACATTGGGATATGTCAAAATGTTGCTTTTATAATGGCCCTGTTTGGATCATGGGGTTAGAGCTAGTTTGGGCTAGTTGGGGGCTCAAATAACCCAAAAGTATCCAGACAAGGAGGGTTAGAGTGGGTTAGTTCCATCTAACCCAACTATCCCGGTGGAGAGGTGCTTATTTGGGTTAGAGTGGGTTAGAAAATAACTCTAACTCTAACTGTGTTAGAGTATCCAAACAGGGCCAATGGCTGATGTAGAGTTATGGTTGTTTTTGTTTCATCCTACAAAGTAATAACTATGAAATGCATTTAGATTCTCATTTGACTGGGATTATGTGAGTTTGAGCATGTTGTGAAGTACTATAGACCTTGTATACATCTTGGGATTCGACAATGATTGTAACTATTGAATTGTATAGACCATTACATTCGAAGTCAATAGCCTAATATATTTATTTCACAATTTCAACAAATGATTAGTTCACTACAAACTAAGAAAACAAATGTGTACTCCCTCCGTTTTTATTTAAGTCCGAGTATTAGCATTGGTCAAAGTCAAGTTTTGTAAACTCTCAGAAAGCTTATAACAAAAAATATTAACATATACAATAACAAATAAATACCATTAGATTCATTATTGAATGTACTTTCACATCATACATATTTGTTATAGCAAATGTTTATATTTTACTATAAACTTGGTCAAACTTTAGGAAGTTTGACTTCGGACAAACCTAATATGCAGAGTTTACTACTACTACTCGCTAGTTGCTTAGCCGAATCACTCAACACGCCACACGGGGAGTCCAGTGTCACAAAATTTTGAGGTCGGCGGGAAAATCTCCCGCGACCCTGATTCGAGCAGTGGGAAGTTACCATCATAGTCTTCGGAACAGGCCCACGGATGAAGCTTGGTAGGGGGTGATGTCTACTACACAACCTTCTTCTTGTAGACGTTGTTGGGCCTGCAAGTGCACATGTTTGTAGGACAGTAGCAAATTTCCCTCAAGTGGATGACCTAAGGTTTATCAATCCGTGGGAGGCGTAGGATGAAGATGATATCTCTCAAACAACCCTGCAACCAAATAACAAAGAGTCTCTTGTGTCCCC
This sequence comes from Aegilops longissima, assembly GCA_021605205.1. Taxonomy (NCBI): domain Eukaryota; kingdom Viridiplantae; phylum Streptophyta; class Magnoliopsida; order Poales; family Poaceae; genus Aegilops; species Aegilops longissima. Next base: position 622,719,288 of record CM038682.1, on the reverse strand, counting down.
AACACACCCAATACAATGGTAATTTGTATAGGTGCACTAGTTCGGCGAAGAGATGGTGATACAAGTGCAATATGGATGGTAGATATAGGTTTTTGTAATCTGAAATAATAAAAACAACAAGGTAACAAGTGGTAAAAGTGAGCGTAAACGGTGTTGCAATGATAGGAAACAAGGCCTAGGGTTCATACTTTCACTAGTGCAAGTTCTCTCAACAATAATAACATAGTTTGATCATATAACAATCCCTCAACATGCAACAAAGAGTCACTCCAAAGCTACTAAAAGCGGAGAACAAACATAGAGATTATGCACTACAATAAATATGTCAACTTGTGACCACCACTATTGGTCACTGAAAGGTCATGGTTTTTCATTTGCGACCTTTTTGTGACCAAAAACAGAAGGTCAAAAGCTGGCGGTCGTAAACTGACTATAGCGACCTTTCTTCTGGAATGGTCGAATACATTTATGACCAAAATATGTCCACTGTGGCATTTTGGTCACTAGCAACCTCCCCAGGCCACGTAAGCATCCAGCGTGGCAATCTGATGTGGCACAAGATTCAGCCCGGTCCAATTCGATTTTCTACATGGGCCTAGCCCAACAATTCGGCCTTTTAATGTATTTTTTTCTTGTTAATTTTCGCTAGCTACATGGGCTTGGGCCATTAATTCGGCCTTTTTTCTAAGATGCAGCCTTTTACAATCTACTGGTTTTTTTATTTTCGTCTTTTTTTTTGCCACTGGTCCCACCATTCAGATTGGTCCCACTTGTCATGCTTATCACAAAATTGATCCCACACATCAAAAGTTTCAAAATCTGTCAATCAACCATTATAACTTGTCAGGTTTCCATTTCACGGATATTCAAAGCACATACACAATCATTGTTTCAATGCACTGTAGAGCAAATGAAATTGGTCCAAAACAGTACTGCATTAATCTATTACAATCGTTACAGTATATTACAACCCAGATATGCCTACTACTGCCTACAACTACAACACATAATATGCTACTCTTTGCTGATATGCTTCACAGCTTCGGTCATGGATTCACGCTTCACCTGTGCAAAAAATAAGAATGAACATATAAGAATAAGAACAGGTACAGAACAACAAACAGTAGCCAATGAGGGATCCAATAACTTATAATCAAGAATTGACAGCAAATGCCATGTACATAAATAATATGACTAACACTAACAAGTATGCGTTCATGGAGTGACTAAAATGTTCTCACTAGCTAGGAATTTTTTTGTATATAATATACTGACATGTCCAACTCTCTAAATTGATCATAGAATGAAAACTATAAGAACAAGTTTTAGAATCCAGGCATGTCAAATTTTAAGCACCAGCAGAATAGATCTAACAAACCCGACCATGATCATCATGCGCATCAGGATTTATGGTTCTAGCAAAACAGTAAAGAGATGAAGATCAAATACACACATCAAGCATACCAGCTACTACATCACCATTCTCGTGACCACAGACATCACGATTCACTAATAATTCCCATTGGGAGATCAAACTATGCATCCAACAAGCTACAGCAACAGGGAATGCAGAAAAATTTATGACCCAAGATGACGAATCAACTGGGTACATCTCAGTTTGAACAACAACGGCGAGACAACAACCGCATACTAATGCGGCGAATCAAATCTGCACGCAAGAGTAGCGCCGTTCGTGGCATCCACATGAAGTCGCGCAACATCAAGAACATGGCGCGTGACAGCAACAGACCTAGAGATCTAGGACGGAGGGAGGGGGTGCTTACACTTGCGAATGCGGGCGGTCGGGTAACCACACGAGGAGCAGGTGCTCTTCTGGAGGTGGAAGCTGCGGCGGCCGCAACGGATGCAGAATTGAAGAGAGTCCTCATGTAGCAGTAGCAGCAGCAGCATGAAGAATTGAAGACCGACCAACAGAGCCTGCAATGCAAACAGAGAGGCATGAGGAAACTGAATCCAATCACATCAAATCAAATCGAGCTGATGCACCTTGACCTTGAGGACAACAAACCTCATCTCATGTCATCTCAGGGAAGAATAAGAAGAAGAAAAATATATGGCTGCTGCTCCATGACCATGACCTTGAATTGTTGCTGCTGCACCAGATCGAGGAAGAAGAAGACCTGCAAAAAAAAGCAATAACTAGCAATGCACAAGCATGAATTCATGGAAGGACGGCTGCAAGGCCAAACATCCAGCATACTTCTTAATGCCCCAACTACTTAAAAAACCATGGTAGTTCTAACCATATTAAATTAAAGGACAAAGTGAAGTCATGATATTGAGAGTTCCATCTTATAAAGCTTTCTGTTTAGCATATCCTAAATCACAGTCTATCTACCAATATATGAACTCTTTAGTTTTCAGAACCGAGGCTCACATATTTGGGCTGATTTGTACACTGTATTTTCAGTATTTTTTTTACTTGAGACAAACTAAATGCTAACATCAGTGACAACAAGACTTGAACAGAAATAGCTATTGAAGAAACACGTTTATAAGATAGAATGAAAATTATTTACACCACAACATATAGTTCAAATGTACTGGAGCTAGAGACTACGTAACACACATAATCACACATATGCACGAACAGGTACTACTCCATGGTTCAAAGTTACACTAATAAACAAAATTATACAAGCGACTAGACTAGTATCACATATCTACAGAGTAGTACTAAACAGCTAAAAATAAGTAGTAGAAGTAACTAGTACAGGAGCAAGTACTCCTTTCATTCACTTTAAACTGAGACAATCTGAAAAGGAGTACTCCTTTCATTTAATTTACTTTAAACCGAGACTACTAAAAGGAGTACTCCTCTCTTGAGAAGTTGATGTAAATGAAATCCAGGAGTATGTGAGAATATGGCCATCTTTATTTCTTTCGTAAGCTTTATCTTCAAAGGCCTCGTAATCACCAAAAGGCAATATCGAAATTATCCGGTAGGCTAATAATATCGAAAGCTTGGCAGCGATCGCACATACCTGCAGTGTTCGGTCTTCCAGCCTTCTTGTTGTCGCCGATATCGCATTTAACATTAAGTCACAATCTGATCAGCATACATAGAGTATAAATTTGACCTTGTAAATGAAATGTTCTGACATCAAATAGCTCCATTCTAGAACTACACAGACCCTGGACTAACAGTCTTAAACACAACACTATCCAGATTAAACAAAACCAGCACCAGTCTACACTGTTATGGTCTCGAGCTCATTGATAAATTATTATCCACACATGAACCAAAGACATGCACATGATTACCAAGAGTTTCTGATGATAAGCATAGCTCCCTACAAAAAAGAACTACCTACTGGCAAAGTATAAAACCTGAATCATATAGTATAAATGAATCAAGAAAACAAGAACTGACAATGAGAACTGCATACTAATGCACCAGATGATCAACATCAAGCGTAGTATATTCACATAAGATACCCTGTCCAGCGCAGATGAAGAAGATACCCTATCCTAATGAATCAACCCGTATAGGGCATAGGAAGCAAATCAACACTTACAGCCGTATCAACATCTGGTTGATGATTGCAGTAGTTGTGTGGGCATTTGGTATGTTCATCCTAGTAGTTGAACACTAATCATTTCCACACAAATAATTTAGTACCACTTTATTGCATATAACTGTAAATTGCATACGACTGACAAGTTCAATTCCTATGATGAATTCCACTCTATTAGTACCACTTTGATAAGCAAAATAACGCAGTTACAACTGGCCAAAAATCAGGTCAGGGGCATGGCAAATTGCTAGTCGAGTGGAAAGCGCAAAAGACTCTACCAGGTACGGAGCAATCCGATCCGTCGATAATGCAAAAAACAGATTCTCATGTAACCATGATCGTTTGATCACCACTGTTTTCCCGCTTGCTACCGGCAACCCCGGATCTTTCAAAAAAACAATGCAAAAACAGAGTCTCAGGATTATTCAGTGGCGGTGGTCAAAGCAGAACTCCTTGTGGACACCACAAGCGCAGGTCATGCGCACCACCACTTCTTCGCCGGTGCAGGCTGCTGGCGCGGCTGGTATGAGAGTGGGACTATCCCCGGCAATGCTGGACACTTCCACCTCCCGCTGCTGTGCAGTGCAGGTAAGGATGTCATCAGGAAACAGATTTATCAAAATGAACAAAGAAACTAAGAAAACTGTATAAACTGTAGGAAACACATGCAATGTTCTGTAGATATCTTTTTGAATGTTCTGCAGACATCTAATTGAAGGGATCTTTGAATCAAGAAATATGAGGCACAAGATTAAAACTTATTCACATAGATAATAAGATTCAGATAACGGTATGTTTAGCTCTAAGTGTATCTGCTCGATCAGTCACTAAGCAAAGAAATGATCAGGTTCAAGTATGTCAAGGATGCAGAGTATACTAATCAAAGTGTTGAGCTGTGCACATGAGACCATAAGCTTCAGATAGCAGTATGCCTGTCTCCAAAAGTATCTAATCAATTATGAAGAAGCTAAGAAACGATCAGGTCAGGTCCCCAGCACCACCTTCTCCCTGCCAATCAGCACCGGCGGACGGACGGACGAATCTCGGGTCAGATCCCCGACGGAATTCGCCAAAATAGAAGCCAAGAGCAGCAACGACAGAGGGGATCGAAGAACTTACAAGATGGGGGCGAGGAGGGCGGGGTGGTGGATGGCGAGGCGGCGCGCGTCGTTAAGGGCCTCGCAGACCATGACCCAGTCCCTGGAGTCGAGCCCGGCGACGAGGCCGGCGGCCCGGGCTTTGGGGCCGAGGACGGGCAGCAGGTCCATAGACCGGACATACTCCACGGTCGGCTCCACTCCCGATGGGGGAGCGGGCGACGGCGACGGTAGGTGCCGTGGAGAGCAGCTTGGCAGCCTTCTTGGGGCGATGGAGGTGCGGCGCCAAGGGCGGGACGAGCGCGGCGGCCCTGCGGCGGAGGGCGCCGACTGAGGCCTCCGGGACGGGCGGAGGAAGAGTGGCGGACGTCCTTCGGGAGGCGACGAGGAGCGGGTGGTGGCGCGCGGGCACGGGCACCGGGGTCGGATCTGAATCGGGAGGGATGGGATCAGGGAGACGGAGCGCTAGGGCATAGGGTGGGGAGAGATGGTGAGGGGAGGGAGGGACGAGGTCGGCGACGGTGGGTGAGGAGGACGGCGATGTCGGCGGTGGGTGGGAACGGAGGGGAGAGGACTGGATCAGGAGGTGGCGGCGGCAGCGAGGAGATGGGGACGAGGGAGGAGGGGTGCGATGGGGGAAGGGGTCGATGGGATCTGAACTAGGGTTTGGGCAGCGGGTGGGGGTATCTCTTTTTCATTTTATTTTTCTTTTTCTGCAGATAGATGGATGGATGGATGTGGGATGGAGAGATGGATGGATGGCCGCCAGTTCATCAATCCGTGGGAAGAGTTGTGATTGGTTTAAAAAAATTAGTGATTTAAAATAGTTTCCAAGTACTAAAAATAGAAGGATTTTGTGAAGCAGTCATCAGAAATATTTTTCAAAAGGGCACCACACAAATTTTCACTAGAGTTAGATCGCATTTTATGGATGAGGACCAATTTGTATGCATTTCCGATATTTCTAGCTATTTTTCATCATTTTCCGAGTGCCCAAAATGAGTTTTTTTAAGGACCTACAATATATTTGTTGCAAAATTGGACCAAATCAATTTTCTAAAATAATAGGACATATTTAATGCACAATTGACCAAATGGTTGGGTGTCAAAAGTTTTTATCCACCACTCGTGCAAAAGACAAAGTCCCGTCGATTCAGCTGGAAGCGGGTCAAATTTGAACTGTAGCTACCTCGTAGTTTGCTCTTTATTTTTTCCAAAAATCATTTATAGGTACATAAGTATCTATTTAATCAGAGAAACACCAAAAAAATTCCATGATTCAACCACTGGCTAGGAACGGTCATTCCCGTCGTTTTGACCGCATTTTGAAACGGGCATAAAAAATTCAAAAAAGTCAAAAAATTGGAAAACCTTCGCATTGCATCATTATATGTGACCAAGTTACCAGGAAAAATTATAAACTTGTAATATGGTAATTATTTTAAAAAAGTGTTCATGGAAACGAGCTATCAAGTGTGAAGAATCATGGCTTTCAACCCAAATGATCAATCTTATGGCCACATTCATGGCATAGTTTGTTCAAATGATCTCATATTGTGCACAAGGGTGCATCTTGGAATTCCAAACAATGTTGCCAAAGGGAGTTTTAATTTTCTTTGCACAGAAAATTCATTTTCAATTTTTCGAGTGCCCGAAATGAGGTTTTTTTGTGAAGGACCTACCATATATTTGTTGCAAAATTGTACCAAATCATTTTTGAAAAATACTAGGACATATTTAATGCACAATTGACAAAATGGTGGGTGTCAAAAGTTTTGATCCACCTCTGATGAAAAAGACAAATTCCCGCCGATTCAGTTGGAAGCGGGTCAAATTTGAACTGCAGCTGCCTCATAGTTTGCTATTTATTTTTTCCAAAAATCATTTCTAGGTACATAAGTATCTATTTAATCAGAGAAACATCAAAAAATTTCCAAGATTCAACCACTAGCTAGGAACGGTCAAGCCCGCCGTTTTGACCGCATTTTGAAACGGGCGTAAAAAATTCAAAAAAATCAAAAAATTGGAAAACCTTCGCATTGTGTCATTATATGTGACCAAGTTTCCAGGAAAAATAATAAACTTGTAATACGGAAATTATTTTAGAAAAGTGTTCTCAGAAATGAGCTATCATGTGTGAAGATTCATTGCTTTCAACCCAAACGCTCAATCTCATGGCCACGTTCATGGCATAGTTTGTTCGAATGATCTCATATTGTGCACAAGGGTGCATCTTGGAATTCCAAACAATGTGTCACAGCCCTAGAATTTGGTTGCAGTTAGTAAGCTTTCATGTCATCATGTTTAATTTCAAATGATTTTGAAATGGGGATTACCTAAACCCTAGCATCAAGGAATTCACTAGGTTCAACTAAAATAATTTCAGTGAATCCAAATGGCTTTAAAAAATGTCCATCATTTCTGGAAAATGCTAGAAGCAATAACCAGAGGTGTTGCACATTTTTCCATGACATTTTGGATCTTTGAACTAATACATATTGTATTTGAGTTGGAGCAAATATATGTTATAAATATTTGAGTCGTAGAGTTATGTTGTGATGCCATGTTGTATTTACACATATTGAGCATATTGTGTGTATGTTTGAAATGCTTGGTATGTGTGGGATCCGACAATCTAGTTGTTTATCCTTGGTAGCCTCTCATATGGGGAAATGTAGTCTAGTGCTTCCTGAGCGATAGTAGTCCGCTACAGCCCGGTTCACCGGAGTCCTGCTAGCCCAGCACTACTGCTTGGACACTTGACTGGTGGGCATGTGTTTCACTTTGTTCCTATGTCTGTCCCTTCGGGAAAATGTCACGCGGTGATATCCGGAGTCCTGCCTAGCCTGCTACAGCCCAGGTTACCGGAGTCCTGTTAGCCCAGTGCTACAGCCCGGATTCATACGTTGATGACCGACATGTTCGATGTGATTCATGTATGCCTGTCCCCATGGGTTAGCGCCGCTTTGGGTTCACGACTAGCCATGTCGGCCCGGGTTCTCTGTCATGTGGATGCTAGAGACACTATCATATACGTGAGCCAAAAGGCACAAACGGTCCCGGGCCATGGTACGCGATACCCATGGGAATACTGTGCGTGAGGCCGCAAAGTGATATGAGGTGTTACCGGCTAGGTCAATGTGACTTGGAATCGGGGTCCTGACAGCGTTGGTATCAGAGCCTGACTGCCTGTAGGTTTACCAAGCCAAACTGGTCGAAGTTGTGTCTAGAAATGCTTTAGTTATGTAGGGGAATTGATTGTGGAAGGGAACGTAAGGCTCTTTTTACTCCTTTTACCTCATGGCCTTCTGATCTGAGTCATCCTCTTCTTTCTACGGGGTTTAAGAACTAGGCTCCTCATCTATCTATCAGGATGACGTGTTACTAATCCATAGACCTTTAAGATTGATAGTTTCAAGTCTCAGTTCAGTTTCTACTACTTCTGTATGTTAACTGTTGATCTCGAAACCTTGATATGATGTTGTTGAGTGGTTATGCCACCATTTTGCATGAAGTCTCAAATCGTTTGAGAATTTACAGCCGTTATGCTGTCCGAGTCATCCCAGGTCTCTAAATAGTCTGATGCATTGCAAATCCTTTCTTTCCGTTCCCGATGTTCTTTTGGTCAGAATAAGCACACTAACCAGTCAGTCGAGGTACTCTGTTGCCTCGACATATATGTTGGAGCTATTATTATGACCCTAGGTGTTTTAGGGAGTCACCTAGTAATCTAGCCGTGTGTTTGTGTTCCCGGTGTGATGATTCTGGCCATCATCTTGAAAAGCATCCCGTGATGTTATTAGTTAGTAGGTATTCTACTCCTGGGTTCTTGACCCAAGATTCACTCTACTTACCTCGTGTTGATAGTGTTGCTCGTACCTTTAGGATATTAGTAACCTTTGTGATAGTCCTCGGGGTCTGTGGTATTTCCTTCTTCCAAATATCATGAACCATTAAGGCAGAAGTTCTTTGAACCAAAAGCTCACAATCAGAGTACTCTTGAGGAGTACTCCATTCATATTGTGACTCTGCCAGTCCTTCCTTTTCTGTATGGGTTATCCGGAAGAAACCTGTTGAACTTGATTCGACTTACTAACCTATGCATCCACAACTCAGAAAGTTATATGTTCCTCGAGTTGTTCCTCCTTAGTTGTATTCTAACCCCCGTCTATCAATTGATAGTCAAGGGTATGTGTGCGATCGTGTTTATCAATGCCTATTATCCTTGTGGTCCGTCAAGCCATTCTATTCTGGAATGACTGGGAGAAACAAACTCCAGTACCTCATCCATATCCAGGATTGGGTCAAAGCAGTTGTAATCCGCAGATCAAATGCAATCAAGCTTTTGATTCTGTTCTACCTTGGAGTTTTACCATCTTTATGTTAAGAATGTCATAAGAATTGCACCATTTCTCATGCATTCTTGACGTAGTGATACTTCTCGCTATCATTATTCATTCCTCGGTTCCGTGTTGTTGTAACCGGAATGCCGACAAATGAACCGTGATGTGTGAAATCAATACTTCTAGCAACCCTGTTGCTTGGTAGTTAAAGGACAATAATTTCATTCTTAGTGTGTTGGTTCTTAAATCATCATTCTAAGATAGATTGTGCTACCTAGTCCTTATTTCTGGTGCACTCTTCGATCGATAAGTTAGGATTTCGTCAAATCCTCGCTCGTTTGATCATATCGTCTTGCCCTGAAAAGCAAGATTGTTCTCGAGCTTAGTAATATATCGGTGGTTCGTGACTTTCCAAATATCTTCTTGGAAGTGTTACCAGGTTGTCACCTGACCGCTATGTTGAGTTCGTGATCATATTGGTTTTCCTCTAAACCACCCATTCTCCAAGAATCTGTGTTGGATATCCCTGAGCTAGTTGGTTGAGCTAGACAACAACTTGGAGAGTTGGAAGATAAAGCTTTGCTTAACTTAGTTCATCTCTAAGGGATATCTTCTGTGCGTCTGTGTGTTGAAGAAAGATGATATCTCCATCGATTGGTCCTCGTGATCAGTTGTTGGATCTATTGCCTTGTCAAAACGTTGACTTGAGTATGGGCTATTGTCAAGTCAAATCAGAACCAACAATGTTCGTAATGTTGTCTTACTCGTGGTTGATCCCTCAAGCATACACCATTACATCTTTTGGTCTAATCAATGCTATCACCGTGTTCACATGATGGTGGAAGTCCAGTGATATGGAAATTCCGATGAGTTGTTGTTGAGCCCATCAGCAGCATTTTGTCTCCCCCATGATTCATGTTGAGCATCAACCTAGTGTTGGAAACTTTGTAGGCATTGCCTTCATGTTTCGTTCATGAGGTATAAGCCTGGATGGAGAAGTGACTTCCTCGAACTCACGTGCATTTGATGTAAGTTGTCGCCGTGGATTCGAGAAAGCTTGTTTGCTTCCTTGGGAATCATTCCAAGTCAGTCACGCATGTGTGAAGTATTGTGTGGTTTGATAGACTGATCATCTTCATTCAGTATGTATCCCTAGCACACCAAGCCACTGATTGGTTTGTTCGAGGAAAAGGAGTTGCTGTGCGAATACTAGTTCATGCACAAGATTCCAATATCCTCGAAGATGGTTCCCCACCTGAACTTGGTAGTATTTTATTATAAGACTACCATGTGGTCATGCTTGTCTGGGACAACGTGTTCACATGTGTTTAGCAGAACCAGCTCATGTTTTGGAGCTTGCTATCTTAGTTCATTCCTCGAGAATCCCGCAATGCCATCTCATCGAATCGTGTTGCAAACTTTCTTTCAGACATGTTGAGTCTGAAGAATCCTGTTACTAACCAGATCTGAATCTCAGGCAGATATGATGGTTAGAACATTTCAGCAGTTCCGTTTTCTTCTCAGCTTGCACCGCCGTTGTACCAGTTCCCCTTGGATTGCCTTCTCAGTAATTGTTGTTTAGGATCATCTTCAAAAGTGGTCCTACCATGGGTCCCATCCATTTCCGATGATAAGCAAATCATCCATCGCGTTGTCTTCAACAAGGTAGTCCACATCATCCATTCGAATCCGGATATCCCATTTCTTCGAATTCCTTCAAATGATCGTTTGTGATTGCCTTAGGCTGGTATAAAGAGTTTCAATGATCTAGATATCAAAAGTAATTCTTTTTGCCACTTAAGGGAATAGTTCTTCGAGTCACCCCCCTGAGGTGCCCCGTTTTGGCATCATGGCAATTTCCCTCGCTACTTTGAAACCCTCGTCAAAATGTTTCTTCGGTCGCTCCTAATACAGGTTTTGCCTCTCAGCTCCAGAGATGGTGATCATGTCAACGTTCCTATGAAGTGTAACCTGGATCGTGAAGACCGTGTTAGTTTGTGCCCCTCTGTCTTCTTACCTCACGTCTTGAATCTCGGGACGAGATTCTTGTTTAGTGGGGGTGAGTTGTCACAGCCCTAGAATTTGGTTGCAGTTAGTAAGCTTTCATGTCATCATGTTTAATTTCAAATGATTTTGAAATGGGGATTACCTAAACCCTAGCATGAAGGAATTCACTAGGTTCAACTAAAATAATTTCAGTCAATCCAAATGGCTTTCAAAAATGTCCATCATTTCTGGAAAATGCTAGAAGCAATAACCAGAGGTGTTGCACATTTTTCCATGACATTTTGAATCTTTGAACTAATACATATTGTATTTGAGTTGGAGCAAATATATGTTATAAATATTTGAGTCGTAGAGTTATGTTGTGATGCCATGTTGTATTTACACATATTGAGCATATTGTGTGTATGTTTGAAATGCTTGGTATGTGTGGGATACGACAATCTAGTTGTTTATCCTTGGCAGCCTCTCATATGGGGAAATGTAGTCTAGTGCTTCCTGAGCGATAGTAGTCCGCTACAGCCCGGTTCACCGGAGTCCTGCTAGCCCAGCACTACTGCTTGGACACTTGACTGGCCGACATGTGTTTCACTTTGTTCCTATGTATGTCCCTTCGGGGAAATGTCACGCGGTGATATCCGGAGTCCTGCCTAGCCTGCTACAGCCCGGGTTACCGGAGTCCTGTTAGCCCAGTGCTACAGCCCGGATTCATACGTTGATGACCGACATGTTCGATGTGATTCATGTATGCCTGTCCCCATGGGTAAGCGCCGCTTTTGGTTCACGACTAGCCATGTCGGCCCGGGTTCTCTGTCATGTGGATGCTAGAGACATTATCATATACGTGAGCCAAAAGGCGCAAACGGTCCCGGGCCATGGTAAGGCGATACCCGTGGGAATACCGTGCGTGAGGCCGCAAAGTGATATGAGGTGTTACCGGCTAGGTCAATGTGACTTGGAATCGGGGTCCTGACACAATGTTGCCAATGGGAGTTTTCATTTTCTTTGCACGGAAAATTCATTTTCCATTTTTCGAGTGCCCGAAATGAGGTTTTTTGTGAAGGACCTACCATATATTTGTTGCAAAATTGTACCAAATCATTTTTATAGAATACTAGGACATATTTAATGCACAATTGACAAAATGGTTGGGTGTCAAAAGTTTTGATCCACCTCTGGTGAAAAAGACAAATTCCCGCCGATTCAGGTGGAAGCGGGTCAAATTTGAACTGCAGCTGCCTCATAGTTTGCTATTTATTTTTTCCAAAAATCATTTCTAGGTACATAAGTATCTATTTAATAAAAGGAACAACAAAACTTTTCCAAGATTCAACCACTAGCTAGGAACGGTCAAGCCCGCCGTTTTGACCGCATTTTGAAACAGGCATAAAAAATTCAAAAAAATCCAAAAATTGGAAAACCTTCGCATTGTGTCATTATATGTGACCAAGTTTCCAAGAAAAATAATAACCTTGTAATATGGTAATTATTTTAAAAAAGTGTTCTCAGAAATGAGCTATCAAGTGTGAAGATTCATGGCTTTCAAGCCAAATGATCAATCTTATGGCCACATTCATGGCATAGTTTGTTCAAATGATCTCATATTGTGCACAAGGGTGCATATTGGAATGGCAAACAATGTTGCCTAAGGAAGTTTTCATTTTCTTTGGACGAAAAAACCATTTTTCATTTTCCGAGTGCCCAAAAGGAGGTTTTTTTGTGAAGGACCTCCCAAATAATTATTGCAAAATTGGACCAAATCAATTTTCTAAAATACTAGGACATATTTAATGCACAATTGACAAAATGGTTGCGTGCAAAAAGTTTTGATCCACCTCTCGTGAAAAGACAAATTTCCATGATTCGGTTGGAAGCGGGTCAAATTTGAACTGCAGCTGCCTCATAGTTTGCTATTTATTTTTTCCAAAATCATTTCTAGTTACATAAGTACCTATTTAATCATAAATACATGGTTTGGTGGCGATACGTCGAGGTTTGGGCGGTGGCGAGGGCCCAACCTCTAGAGCGTAGAACTTCGCATGCCTTGCCACAAGTGGTCACCACAGCGTGACCGTGGCGTTGCCATGTGTTCAGGCGGCCTAGGTATGTCTAGTGGGTTGGGCACTCCCGGTAGGTGCTAGGAAGAAAATCACAACATAAGATTCTCATGAGGAGACCGATCGATGCTCAAACATGAATAAGCAGCCAAGTGTTTGATTTGCGGTACGGGAAATGCACATGGCTAATGGGAGTGAGTTTTGGCTGAGGATGATCAGTTACTAAGAAGACCGTCTTCACAAATTTTCACCTCAAAAGGAGGAGCCTAGGTGGTACTTGCTTTACAAAGTACCACACTGGACATAAATACGAATATTGAAGCTCGGCTCAAAATAATGAATGGATTGAGCCGGCATTTGGTGGAGGATAGTTATTTGGGCATAGGAAAGCACTATAGAAAATGGATACTATTTGGACATGCCAAAGTGATACTTCCTTCACAAAGTGCTGCTCTGAATAGAATAGGAAAATGAATATTTTCAATTATTTTGAACTAGGCAAGGAATGTTTTTGACATATTTGATGAAGATATGATCCAAAACATTTATGAGATTTTTTTGGGAATTTTGGGAATAACAGAAATATAGGTTGCTTCACAACCTAGGGCAAAAACTGCCACATGGACATGACACATAGGCAAAACTGATGAGATGGCGCCTAGTCATCACAACCCACCACAATCTAAAAGGCTATGACCATCTATATTGGTCATTAACAACTAGAAATAAGGCATCGGACTAGCACTGTTAGCTTTGTGACCATTTCGTGTAAGGAAATTACGACCTTTCTGACCAAAATGGTCGCAATTAATGGTTTAGGGTTTGGAGACCCCCGAACAGCTTTTGACCAATTGGTCAGAAATGGTCATAGATCTATGACCAATTCTTCCAGGGTCACTGACAGAAGGTCACTAGTTGACATATTTCTTGTAGTGATTGTAGGGTACGAAACCACCTCAAAGTTATTCTTTCCAATCAATCCGGTGGGCTATTCATATAAGTGTCACAAACAGCCCTAGAGTTCGTACTAGAATAACACCTTAAGACACAAATCAACCAAAACCCTAATGTCACCTAGATACTCCATTGTCACCTCAAGTATTCGTGGGCATGATTATACGATATGCATCACACAATCTCAGATTCATCCAACCAATATAAAAGTACTTCAAAGAGTGCCCCAAAGTTTCTACCGGAGAATCAAGAACGTGTGCCAACCCCTATGCATAGGTTCATGGGCGGAACCCACAAGTTGGTCACCAAAACATACATCAAGTGGCACATGATATCCCATTGTCACCACAGATAATCACGGCAAGACATACATCAAGTGTTCTCATAAAGACTCAACCCGATAAGATAACTTCAAAGGGGAAACTCAATTCATCACAAGAGAGTAGAGGGGGAGAAACATCATAAGATCCAACTACAATAGCAAAGCTCGGGATACATCAAGATCGTGCCATAGAGGGAACACGAGAGAACACGAGAGAGAGAGAGAGAGAGAGATCAAACACATAGCTACTGGTACATACCCTCAGCCCCGAGGATGAACTACTCCTCCTCGTCATGGATAGCGCCGGATGATGAAGATGGCCACGAAGATGGATCCCCCCCGGCAGGTGCCTAAAGGGGTCCCATTGGTTTTGGTGGCTCTGGATGCTTGCGCGGCGGAACTCCCGATCTATCTTCCATTCTGGAAGTTTTAGGTGCGAGGTATATATGGGTGAAAGGAGTGCGTCGGTGGAGCTACGGGGCCCCACGAGGCGGGGCGCGCCAGGCGGTGGCGCCCCCACGCCGTGAGCACCTCCGTATCTTCGACGTGGATTCCAAGTCCATCGGTGGGTTTCCTTCCAAAATAACTTCTCAAGTTTATTTCGTTCCGTTTTGACTCCGTCGATATTCCTTTTCCTCGAAACACCGAAATAGGCATAAAACAACAAATCTGGCTGGGCCTCCGGTTAATAGGTTAGTCCCAAAATAATATAAAAGTGGATAATAAAGCCCAATATTGCCTAAAACAGTAGATAAAGTAGCATGGAGCAATAAAAAATTATAGATATGTTGGAGACGTATCAGGCATCCCCAAGCTTAATTCCTGCTCGTCCTCGAGTAGGTAAATGATAAAAAAGATAATTTTTGATGCGGAGTGATACTTTGGCATAATTTCAATATAAATCTTCTTACTTGTGATATGAATATTCAGATCCGAAAGATTTAAGACAAAAGTTCATATTGACACAAAAATAATAATACTTCAAGCATACTAATCAAAGCAATCATGTCTTCTCAAAATAACATGGCAAAAGAAAGTTCATCCCTACAAAATCATATAGTTAGGCTATGCTTCATTTTCGTCACACAAAGATGTCCCCAACTTCTATACCCCCGATGAAAAGCCAAGCAATTGTTTCATACTCAAATAATCTCAAACTTTTTCAACCTTCACGCAATACATGAGCGCGAGCCATGGATATAGCACTATGGGTGGAATAGAATATGATGATAGGGATTGTGTGGAGAAGACAAAAAAAAGAGAAAGTCTCACATTGACGAGGCTAATCAACGGGCTATGGAGATGCCCATCAATTGATGTCAACATGAGGAGTAGGGATTGCCATGCAACGGATGCACTAGAGCTATAAGTATATGAAAGCTCTACAAAAGAAACTAGGTGGGTGTGCATCCAACTTGCTTGCTCACGAAGAGCTAGGGCATGAGGAAGCCCATCATTGGAATATACAAGCCAAGTTCTATAATGAAAAATTCCCACTAGTATATGAAAATGACAAAACGAGAGACTCTCTATCATGAAGATCTTAGTGCTACTTTGAAGCACAATATATGAGACTCACTACATGAAGAACAAGGTGCTACTTTGAAGCACAAGTGTGGTAAAAGGATAGTAGCATTGTCCCTTCTCTCTTTTTCTCTCATTTTTTTTGGGCCTTCCTTTTTTTTGGCCTTGCTCTTTTTTTATTTTATTTTTTTTATTTCGTCCAGAGTCTCATCCCGACTTATGGGGGAATCATAGTCTCCATCATCCTTTCCTCACTTGGGACAATGCTCTAATAATGATGATCATCACACTATTATTTCTCTTACAACTCAACAATTACAACTCGAACTTAGAACAAAATATGACTCTATATGAATTCCTCTGGCGGTGTACCGGGATGGTGCAATGAATCAAGAGTGACATGTATGGAAAATAATGCATGGTGGCTTTGCCACAAATACGATGTCAACTACATGATCATGCAATGGCAATATAACAAAAGTAATGTATGTCATAATGATGATGATGGAAGTTGCATGGCAAAATATCTCGGAATGGCTATGGAATTTCCATGATAGGTAGGTATGGTGGCTGTTTTGAGGAAGATATAAGGAGGTTCATGTGTCAAAGAGCGTATCATATCACGGGGTTTGGATGCACCGGCGAAGTTTGCACCAACTCTCAAGGTGAGAAAGGGCAACGACGGCATCAAGAGGCTAGCAAATGCGGAAAGGTAAAAGTGCGATAATCCATGGACTCAACATTAGTCAAAAGAACTCATATACTTATTGCAAAAATTTAGAAGCCATCAAAATCAAGTACTACGCAATGCTCCTAGGGGATAGATTGGTAGGAAAAGACCATCGCTCGTCCCCGACCGCCACTCATAAGGATGCACAAGCCAGGTACACTTCATGTTTCAAATTTGTTACACAACTTTAACCATACGTGCATGCTACGAGACTTACAAACTTCAACACAAGTATTTCTCAAATTCACAATTATCAACTAGCACGTCTTTGATATTATTACCTCCATATCTCAAAACAATTATGAAGCATTAAATTTATCTTAGTATTCAATTCACTCAAAAGAAAGTTTCACATATCTTGAATACCAAGTATATTAATTAAGCAAATTACCATGCTATTAACGACTCTCAAAATAATCTAAGTGAAGCATGAGAGTTCAACTATTTCTCCAAAATAAAACTACCACCATGCTCTAAAAGATATAAGTGAAGCACTAGAGCAACAACAAACTACTCCGAAAGATATAAGTGAAGATCAATGAGTAGCTAAATAATTATGCAACTATGCAAAGACTCTCTCTCTCTCATTTAATAATTTCAGATCTTGGTATTGTATACAAACAGCAAGCAAAACAAAATAAAATGACAATGCAAGGATAGCACAACTCATGTGGAGAAGCAAAAACTTAGGCTCAACCGATACTAACCGATAGTTGTTGAAGAAGAAAGGTGGGATGCTAACGCGGGCATCCCCAAGCTTAGATGCTTGAGATTTCTTGAAATAATATCTTGGGGTGCCTTGGGCATCCCCAAGCTTGAGCTTTTGTGTCTCCTTAATTCCTCTCATATCATGCTCTCTCTTTTTATCAAAAGCTTCATTCACAACAAACTCAACAAGAACTCGTGAGATAGGTTAGTATAAACCAATGCAAAACCTTATCATTTTCTACTGTAACAAATCACTAAAAAATTTATTCAACATTGCATACTAAATGCCTCTGCATATTTAATACTCCTATCCTAAAATAGAATCATTAAACAAGCAAACATATGCAAACAATGCAAACATAACAGCAATCTGTCAAAACAGTATAGTCTGTAAAGAATGCAAGATTCATCATACTTCCCTAACTCCAAAAATTATGAACTAAAATTCCCACTGTAATAAATTTATCAGAGCTCAATATTCAAAAAGATTCAACATTATACCACTCTCTGACTTTTCTAGAGAAGTTTTGCAACAGCGGTAAACTTTCTGTTTTCAAACAGCAACATGTATACTATCAAAATAAGCATGGTAAAGGCTATCCTTGACCTTTTTATTGAAACTAAAGATGCAAAACATTATTATAACTAACAGAAATCAAACACTAACAAAATAAAATGACGCTACAAGAAAAACACATATCATGTGGTGAATAAAAATATAGCTCCAAGTAAAGTTACCTTCCGGGGCATCCCCAAGCTTAGGCTCTTGGTTGTCCTTGAATATTACCTTGGGGTGCCTTGGGCATCCCCAAGCTTAGGATCTTGCCACTCCTTGTTCCATAGTCCATCGAATCTTTACCCAAAACTTGAAAACTTCACAACACAAAACTTAACAGAAAACTCGTGAGCTCCGTTAGCGAAAGAAAACAAAACACCACTTCAAGGTAATGTAATGAAATCATTCTTTATTTATAATTGTGTTAAACCTACTGTATTCCAACTTCTCTATGGTTTATAAACTATTTTACTAGCCATAGATTCATCAAAATAAGCAAAACAACACAATGAAAACAGAATCTGTCAAAAACAGAACAGTCTGTAGTAATCTGTAACTAATGCAAACTTCTGGAACTCCGAAAATACTAAAATAAATTGGTGGAACTGAGTAATTTCTATAGTAATCATCTGCAAAAAGAATCAACTAAATAGCACTCTCCAGTAAAAAGTTATAGCTAATCTCGTGAGCGCTAAAGTTTCTGTTTTTTACAGCATGATCATAAAGACTTCACCCAAGTCTTCCCAAAGGTTCTACTTGGCACAAACACTAATTAAAACATAAAACCACATCTAAACATAGGCTAGATGTATTATTTATTCCTAAACAGAAGCAAAAAGCAAGAAACTAAAATAAAATTGGGTTGCCTCCCAACAAGCGCTATCGTTTAACACCCCTAGCTAGGCATTATGATTTCAATGATGCTCACAAAAAGATAAAAATTGAAACATAAAGAGAGCATCATGAAGAATATGACTATAACATTTAAGTCTAACCCACTTCCTATTCATAGGGATTTTGTGAGCAAACATCTTATGGGAACAAGAATCAACTTGCATAGGAAGGTAAAACAAGCATAACTTCAAAACTTTAAGCACATAGAGAGGAAACTTGATATTATTGCAATTCCTACAAGCATATGTTCCTCCCTCATAATAATTTTCAGTAGCATAATGAATGAATTCAACAATATAACCAGCACCTAAATCATTCTTTTCATGATCTACAAGCATAGAAATTTTACTACTCTCCACATAAGCAAATTTATTCTCATGAATAGTAGTGGGAGCAAACTCAACAAAATAACTATCATATGATTGAAAATTAAGATCAAGATGAAAAGTTGCATGGTTATCATTATTCTTTAAAGAATACGTGTCATCACAATAGTCATCATAGATAGGAGGCATGCTTTCATCATAGTAAATTTGCTCATCAAAGCTTGGGGGACAAAAAATATCATCTTCATCAAACATAGCTTCCCCAAGCTTGTGGCTTTGCATATCATTAGCATTATGGATATTCAAGGAATTCATACTAACAACATTGCAATCATGCTCATCATAAAAAGATTTAGTGTTAAACATTTTAATGCATTCTTCTTCTAACACTTTGGCACAATTTTCCTTTCCATCATACTCACGAAAGATATTAAAAAGATGAAGCGTATGAGACAAACTCAATTCCATTTTTTGGTAATTTTCTTTTATAAACTAACTAGTGCTAAAACAAGAAACAAAAAGATTCGATTGCAAGATCTAAAGATATACCTTCAAGCACTCACCTCCCCGACAACGGCGCCAGAAAAGAGCTTGATGTCTACTACGCAACCTTCTTCTTGTAGACGTTGTTGGGCCTGCAAGTGCACAGGTTTGTAGGACAGTAGCAAATTTCCCTCAAGTGGATGACCTAAGGTTTATCAATCCGTGGGAGGCGTAGGAACAACCCTGCAACCAAATAACAAAGAGTCTCTTGTGTCCCCAACACACCCAATACAATGGTAATTTGTATAGGTGCACTAGTTCGGCGAAGAGATGGTG
This sequence comes from Aegilops longissima, assembly GCA_021605205.1. Classification (NCBI taxonomy): domain Eukaryota; kingdom Viridiplantae; phylum Streptophyta; class Magnoliopsida; order Poales; family Poaceae; genus Aegilops; species Aegilops longissima. The sequence goes on along the minus strand of CM038682.1, from coordinate 622,699,415 downwards.
ATACAAGTGCAATATGGATGGTAGATATATGTTTTTGTAATCTGAAATAATAAAAACAGCAAGGTAACAAGTGGTAAAAGTGAGCGTAAACGGTATTGCAATGATAGGAAACAAGGCCTAGGGTTCATACTTTCACTAGTGCATGTTCTCTCAACAATAATAAACATAGTTTTATCATATAACAATCCCTCAACATGCAACAAAGAGTCACTCCAAAGCTAATAATAGCGGAGAACAAACGTAGAGATTATGGTAGGGTACGAAACCACCTCAAAGTTATTCTTTCCAATCAATCAGGTGGGCTATTCCTATAAGTGTCACAAACAGCCCTAGAGTTCATACTAGAATATCACCTTAAGACACAAATCAACCAAAACCCTAATGTCACCTAGATACTCCATTGTCACCTCAAGTATCCGTGGGCATGATTATACGATATGCATCACACAATCTCAAATTCATCCAACCAACATAAAAGTACTTCAAAGAGTGCCCCAAAGTTTCTACCGGAGAATCAAGAACGTGTGCCAACCCCTATGCATAGGTTCATGGGCGGAACCCGCAAGTTGGTCACCAAAACATACATCAAGTGGCACATGATATCCCATTGTCACCACACATAATCATGGCAAGACATACATCAAGTGTTCTCATAAAGACTCAATCCGATAAGATAACTTCAAAGGGGAAACTCAATTCATCACAAGAGAGTAGAGGGGGAGAAACATCATAAGATCCAACTACAATAGCAAAGCTCGGGATACATCAAGATCGTGCCATAGAGGGAACACGAGAGAGAACATGAGAGAGAGAGAGAGAGAGATCAAACACATAGCTACTGGTACATACCCTCAGCCCCGAGGGTGAACTACTCCTCCTCGTCATGGATAGCGCCGGGATGATGAAGATGGCCATCGGAGATGGATCCCCCCTCCGGCAGGGTGCTGGAAAGGGGTCCCGATTGGTTTTTGGTGGCTCTGGAGGCTTGCGGAGGAGGAACTCCCGATCTATCTTCTTTTCTGGAAGTTTTAGGGTACGTAGGTATATATGGGTGAAAGGAGTACGTCGGTGGAGCTACGGGGGCCCCACGAGGCAGGGGGGCGCGGCCAGGGGGGCTGGGTGCGCCCCCACTGTCGTGAGCACCTCCCGTATCTTCTGACATGGAGTCCAAGTCCATCAGGTGGGTTTCCTTCCAAAAATAACTTCTCAAGTTGATTTCGTTCCGTTTTGACTCCGTCTGATATTCCTTTTCCTCGAAACACTGGAATAGGCATAAAACAGCAAATTTGGGCTGGCCCTCCGGTTAATAGGTTAGTCCCAAAAATAATATAAAAGTGGATAATAAAGCCCAATATTTCCTATAACAGTTGATAAAGTAGCATGGAGCAATCAAAAATTATAGATACATTGGAGACGTATCAGGGGGCTGTTTTCGTAACTTCAGGTTCACCCTACCCAGCCAACCCCACCCCGGCACCCAGAGTAGTACACCTGAATACTCCCCATTTTCTATCCCCACCGCAAAATAGACTTCTCCACGGCACCGCAGCCTTCGTGCTCCTCCCCTTTACATCGGCGCACTCGTCCACCGCAGCGCATCTGCCTCATCGACGACCTCGTATGCCGCACTGGAGCCGGTCCACCGTCGTCGTCGTACACGGAGCCTCTTCCCCGGCATCGTCTTCCACGGCCTCGGATCTGCTTCCCGGAAGCCGACGCCAAGCGCAGAAGTACCACCGTCGTGGACAATGACCTAACTCCCGTTGCCGACCATGACTCACAGAGGCCGCCGCGACCAACGTTCTCCTCCTCGATTGGTAATGTGTGTATTGAATCACTAAGCCGTAAATGTGCAGTTCCAATTTTGTTCATACCTAGCCTTCAAATTTCATGGGTGCTATTGTTCCCGTAAAGGTAATTGGTTATAGCCTCCATTGTCCAACAGAATATCAGCTTGTAATTGTGCATCGCTCTTGTATCGTGTTGTGCTTGGGTAGGTCTTTCATCTGCAACCATTAGTGTGGCAAATGATGGAAAGGTTTTTAGAACTAGCAAGATGCCCATGTGTTGCACGCATCAAGATGCATTTGTATGAGTAGTTTATTTTGTGGGAGAAAAGGATGAACGAGGGAAGGCCTTATTTGCAAATCTGGAGAGGGGTATGGGTATCTTTTTGCAAAATTCCCATTTGTTTCCTTCCTATCTGTCAGATATAAATCGGACGGCCTATATTGCAAGAAAAAAAGTACAGAGAAAAAAAGTAGACAGTAAAGGAGGTAGAGATAAATATTAAATATTAAATATAAAATAAATATAACAGTAGAGAAGAGAGTAGAGATAGCAGAGACGTCGGGAAAGGATCACGCGCGCGCGGGAAAAAGCGGTCGGGCGTGCGCTAGTTTTGGCGCTCGGCGTCCGGCGCGCTTTATAAAATCCAACTCCCTCCCACCGCTCTGTGCCTTGCCACCGCTCTATCCTCATTTTTCGCCGCCGCCAGCTCCACCATGCCGCCGCGTGCGCCGAAACTTGGGATACCGCGGCGTCAGCAGCGCCCCTCGGCGCTTCTCCGCCAAGATCCGGTTCCGCGGGATGCGCCTCGGCCTCGGCAATTTCGACACCGCCAATGAAGCCGCACGCGCGTACGACGCGGCGGCGTGGCGACTCCGGTGTCCTCATAGAACATTGAACTTCCCCAACATGCCGACGCAGGAGCAGGTGCAGGAGCTCGCGCCTCTGCCGTGGCTTAGCACCGACGAAGATCGTCGCGACAACTGGAGGCGGGAGCACCGTCTCGGCATCGCCGAGATGGACGAGGAAGCCATGGCGTTGTGGCGCCAACACTTCCCGTAGGACATCATCAACGAGCGCGAGTTCTATGCGCAAAGGAGGGCGGAGAGGGATAAGAGGAGGGCGAAGCGAGCCGCCTATCGCGAGGACAAGCGTGGCGGCGGACGCTCAATTCAACATGAGGCTAGGAGCAGCGTCGCCCTGAATCCGACGATGATCGGTATCTTCACGCCTACAGTCAGACGTCGGAGGAGTACATCACCGAGGAGGAGTCGGACGACGAGGAGTAATTGAATTATCTTTTTCTATCTATCTATGCTGAGAATTATCCTCTATTCTATCTACTTCTCGCTCTCAAAGATCAGAACGCTTTTTAAAGCGCCCAGCCAGATTCTGTTGGAGATGCTCTAACATGGCAGACGAGTGCTTTAATGTTGCCCACAAGATGCGCGAGTATTACTAGTAGTATATTTTTCTTGCCATGTTGAGATTTTAAAACCACGAGTGCGAACATGCAGAGGAGCAATGAAGACCAAACACGGGATATTCGGGACATCTTCAAGGAGCATGGCAAGTTAAAGAGGAGCTGCACCGAACCTGTAAAACGAGCTTTGGTAAGTAACACCCTTTCAATTACTTTTGTGTAGCCTCGTGTTCTTCAATGTGTATATGTTGTAGTTTCTGTTTCTCTTAAGCGTGGTGTTCTTCGATGTGTAATAAGAGTCTTAATCGTCCTAATGCTTTCATTTTTAGCTTGATGTAGGAAGTAGGTGTTCTCACCTTGTAGTCTATTTTTATAATTTTTTTCCTTTTGAATTCACTTCTCCGAGTTCTGTTTATCTGGCTTCTACTAAATGGATCTAGGTTGCTCTGAGTATTGATCTAAAAAAGAAGTAACTTCATGTCAGGATGCAGTTCCTGCGAGGAGGGAAGTATGGTCAACCTCGAGATCATGTTTCCAAAATGAGGCTGGATTACACACAAGGTTCCAGTTCCCTAATGATGTTGGATTAGACACAAGGTGCAAATTCCCGAGATGATGCTGGATTACACACAAGCCGGTGGAGTCGTCACTGTTCGTGTCCTCGTGGCATTAGTAAAGGCTGAAAGAAAGCGTGCAGCAGCCCTTGAGAACGTAGCTGAGTTCCTGAAGAAGCGAAAAGAGCAATAAGATGCTCTTTTCACCCAAGCCAAAGAAGAGATGGAAGAAGCCAGAAATAAGCTAGCAGAGGCAGAGCAGGCTAGGCGTCTCCTGCTATCTAAAACTGTTGTCAATACAAAATTTCCTTCATAATAGCTAGGTTCAAATGTTTATCCAGTCAGCATGCCTGTTGTGATGTCCGTGCATCTACTGATGTGGCACAAAATGTTTTTTTTTCGGGTCATGTAATAGCAGTAATTACTTTCCAAATAATAACAGACGAAGCATTGGACATGCACTACTAGGGAAAAGGCTAGCAGCAGCGCGGGTTTTAGGTGTATCAGTAGCGCGGGGAGTGGCGCTACTAATAAGGTGCTACAGCTAACACATAGCAGTAGCGCGTGCTCGCCAAAGACTATGCTACACAAGTGTAGCAGCAGCGCTTAGTGAAGCTCGCCATCGCTAGTAGCTCTAGTGCGCTCTGGCTGGATGCGCTGCTTTGCTATCGCAAGCGCTTGCTAACTTTCATACACTCGCTCATCGCTAATTTTAGTAGTTTTTTGTTTTTTCGCATATTTGTTTTGTATTTGAACAGGCTTTATAGAAGAATCTTTAGCACATAAAAATGTCATCATGATACACATACAAATGCCTCATGAGACCACAAATGTAATCATAGCATATACATACAAATAGTCTCATCATAATCATCATCCAACACAAAGTGGTCTCTCGTCATCATCTCGAAAATAGCGATACAAGTCTCGATTACTTGCAAATACATCGTCACCCATCTAAACAATGATATACGCGAGAAGAGCTATCACTTTGAGTACATGAGTTCGTATCCTCTCTCGCATTAGCGTGAACCTAAACTAACTACTGCACATCGCTCGAAACCGGAAATCGGTACACTGGGCTCGACACTCGGCCACTTGTCGTATATATACTCCTGGCGTAGCACTTATTCACCATCGATGATCTATGCACCTGCGTCGTCACATGAGTCGATGAGATGCAACATATATATATATATATAGTTGAGCAACAGAAAGAGACAGACTTGGCAAAAATAGAAACAACATATCATAAGCATAAATAACAAAGTTCATCGTACCCCAAAATGCCCTAACTAGAGTGATTTTCTCTAGTCGAGGAGGAGGACGGTTTAATTACATCACAAATAAAGTTTCACCATGCATAACTCAAAGTTTTGCCATACAGAAAGTATGGACTAAACGGACACATTGTCATATATCGACAATCACTCCAACATGTCGTTCCATCCATCCATATCAGGGAGATAGTCCCCGAGCCTAGTGAAAGGCTTCAGGTCGAGACGCTGAGCGACTACCCGTGTTCGGACGTCTTCCCGCGACATTTGTCCTTCTTCGTAGAACATCCCTGTTTTTTCGACGACCTCCTTCATGATGATTTGGGCAAGTTCGCGCTGGATGTGATAGAACTCGGCTTGAAGTCGATGATCCTCGATATCTCCTACGTTCTTTGCCCATTGTAGAATATGGGCATCGCCGGATGTAGGTGACATGCAAAGGTTCTGGTGATCCCGTCTGTACTCCAGCATGTGGTGTAGGACATAGAATCCATCATTAAGAGAATCGTTCGGTTGCTGGATGCAGCAGAAGTCGGTCTTATGGCCGAAGACGAGCCTGCCGCCCCTTCTCTTCTTGTCCCTAACCTCTCCACCCCTTGCTTGGTAGTAAAACATAGCACTGTCTAGAACATCCTTGATGTGGGTGTAATCCTTTTTGTGAATGTTCTTCGACGAGTCCAAGTAAAGAGTGTGGGAGAATCGGGGGTATAGTATGATGAGGACGGCGCGCCCGCCGCTGCGCAAAATAAGTACACCTCAAATTACTTAGCCTCCACCGTGGAAATGAATGATTGAAATCGAAGGAAGGATAGCAGCGCGGATGACTTACACGGGATGATAAAGGCACGAGAATCGCCTCCTTGTCCTTATTGGCGAGCATGAAATTGACGATGTATTCCCTCGCGTATACACGGTGCTCTGCGCAGACTCCCAAGAAGCCCTCGTGCATGTAGTACAGGTCAGTGACACAGATATGAGATATCTGCTCAAACCCGAAGATGTAGTTCATGTGCAAGGCATAAAGGCGGACAAACGTAAAATCCAGCTTCTTCACGTGAAACATGTCGAATATGTAATCGAATCGGAGGAAGAACTTATCCGCGGGGAAGCTGTCGGCGTACGACATTTGCTGCGGAACGTTAACCACGTAGAGTGGGTATCCTGGATCTGTCGAGGCGATGAGGCCTTTCTCTACCCGCAGCACATCGTCATGAAGTCTCCTTAGATCGCCGAATCTGGCCCCTAGCGCTCTTGCAGGTAGGATTGGTTGACCGGGGATACGATCCGCATCGGGGATATCTATACGGTCCTGAAGCCGAGGCTGCTGAGGCGGCTGGATCATAGAATCAGCTTTTTTGCCTTTCCTTGCTCTCTTCCGAGACTTCTTTACTACCGGAACGTCGTCCATAATACGTTGAGATGGCAATTCAGGCACCGACTCGTGACGCTCAAACCCTGAGGAGGCGCCAGTATAGACATATTGTTCAGCACCACCGTCGTCCTCATCCTCATCCATGGCGACGTCATCAGCGACTAATGGAGCCTCCTCCTTACACCGTCCGCTATCACCCAACCCGACACCCGACGCTAATTGGGTAGGTGGGGTGTTGATGTTCATACCTTGCTGAGGCTGCGTGCTCGTGGGTGTGCTCCCGACCGCCTCCAGACGAAGCAGACTCTTTGGCCACAACAGGACCCACCCATTGCAACAATCACCAAGCCGCCGCGGTGTCTCCTCGTCATCCACCAGTAGTATTGGAGGAGGCAAATTCTCGTGGCCCGGTTCGACACTGGCCACGGAAACCTTGAAGACGTTCGGGGGGATCGGCCGGCTGTGGAACAATGGTTCCTTCGGCTCCATTATCGTCGCCTTCCCCACGTCCACCTTCTGGTCGCCGATGGTGTACAATATGGTGCACGGGGTTTCGTCGGCCTGCAAAGAAAAGTCTGCGACGTGAGACATCCGAAAGGCAATGAAAACGGGAGATTATACATTTATATTGAAGGGGGCCGGTGTGACAGATACCGTGAGGGCGTCGAGCTCAGCCAAAGACGAAGCACCGCCGAGCACGTCCGGTGCGGGAGCCGGAGCGGGAGCAGGTGCTCCCAAGAAGTCAGCAAGGGGAAAGTCCTCTGCATCTGCTTCTGGATTTTGCCTTGTCCAAGTGAAAACGCCTGTCACCAAGGAAGTAGACAAATCTGCAACCACCTATTTTGCGGCAGCTACCGCTGTTGCGACTGTGTGAGATGATTTCTTCTCAACCGCAATCTCAACCATCTTTCGATGTTTTCTTCAGTTAACCTCCATCTTTCCTTTCTCTCCTCCGTGGTCTCACTGTAGTACTTCTTCCACGTGGCGCCGTCTCCGACACCGTGCACGCGTCCATATGACGGTCGAGTATCCACCGTTTGTCGTTTCAATATGTTCAACGCCCGGTTAAATGGAGTGTCCCACTTGGGCCTCGCCAATGCCTCAGACGGCGAGTCGCTTTCGGATGCAATCCCGTGCTGCTCTCTCTGCAAAAGGCACAAGGATCGTTTACAAATATGAATAACGTGTGCAGTCGAATTGATCAGAAACTAAAATTACCAGCAGTGTCATGAACTCCATAATGACCGGTGTTGTCTTGTAAACCTTCTTCACTAGGTCCCAACGGTGTCGGGCCCTCAGGACGTCACGCTCCTGCGGGACGGTGAAATCCGCCAAGGGGTCTGGGATGCCCAGACTCGCGGCTTCCGCGTCCTCCTTGGCCCATTTGGACCTCTTTCCGCCGTAACCACGGCTTCCGAGGTGGTGGCTCCCAATGTTCCTCTCTTGAAGCCCCTTCATGTACTTAGACTTTTTTTGGCAGCTTCGGCCTCGCAAGCCTCCTTGAATATTTGAAACTGCTCTTCCTTGATTGTCGGATTATCCTTTACAATCTCCGAGTAGGGTTCCTTCTTGTCGATGATCTTTGCTTTCACTCGAGTTTTCCAGGCGGCCAACGCGTCGCTAAACTTGGTCATGGCGTGTTTGTTTATCTTCTACATTGTCGGGTCCTCGTCTGGATCTTCACAATCCTTCTCATTCCGGCCCGGGAACAAGAATATCTGGTGAAACTTCTTTAGGAGGGAGCTCCTCATATTTTCTATCTTCTGTAGTTTCTCATCGTTGATGGTGGCGGTTGTCCGTACGATGCAGCCTATTTGATTGATGTAGCATCGACACGCTTCCTCGGGCACCTTTGGCTCAAAATTGCCATCGTCCACCTCCGTGACCACCAGTCTAGTAGTCCTAAGTTTGTTAGGAAGCCGCTTCCTCTTTGCTTTCGGTTCTACAGTACCGGCTCCGCTCCCCGAGGCAGCGCCGGTCTCAGTCTCAGCGCTGGTCTCGACGCCGATCTGAGTCTCAGCGCCGGTCTCGATCTCAAAGACCGGTCTGCGTGTCGGTCTCGATCCCCAATGCCACCGGTGGGCCCAAAGAACAACATCGGTTGATCGTCGGTAAGGCTAAAAATTAAATGCATCGCCCGGTGACGTCGTCGCAATCACCAGAACCCTGTCCTTCATCGTTGCTAGCCATGTTTCCTATGATTAAATCTAGTTAATAAATTCTAGACCTAATAAAATGAATAATGACATAAAAAAGGCCTATTGTTTTGCAGGAACGTTCACTCCTTCCTGGTGCGGCAAATCCCGGGCACTCGATATGTCCTAGTTTGTAGCACAAGTCATGCCGAAATTCACGGAAAATTTCGGCATGACCTTTGCTAAAAAGTGGACAAATCGAGAACCTGAAATTTGCCGGAACGGAAATGAATCAACGTTCCGACAAAACATATATAGGCCACTCAACTTCATTTAAACAACAAAGCCACTTGGGCACAATCGAACCACTTCAATGAAAAGATATAACATGACCACTTCAATGAAATGATATAATCAACAATAAAAGTCTAGGAAGGGATCATCTTTAAAATAAAACTTGCCTAAATAACCTAGATAATTAACCTAATTAAACTAGTTAACCTGACTAGTTCTCTGTCAAAGCCCTAACTAAATTTTTGCCTAAATAACCTATAACCTATGCATGAGAGAGAGAGAGGAGGGGTGGGGGCTTACAGAGGATGGCTCCGGTAGTGGCGAGGGAGGCAGGGGCGTCTCCGGTGACAGCGAGGGAGGCAGTTGTGGAGAGGGAGGATCCGCTGGCGTCGACGGCGGTCCGGTGCCGTTGATGAGGCCGCGCGGCTCCGTGGCGTTGGGGGCGGCTCCGGTGGCGTCGACGGCGCACGGCTCTGGTGGCTCCGGGGGCGTTGACGTCGGCAAGAGACGGCGGCGAAGTGGGGCGACGGCGAATCAGGGAGATGGCGGCGGGGTGGGTCGAGAGATTTGGGGGCAAGTGGTGGACGGGGCGAAACATTTTTTTGGTTAAGTCAAAATTAGTGGCAGCGCGTTTCGCAAAACGCGCTATAGCTAATGTAGCTATAGCGCTTTTTACAAAACGCGCTATTGCTATAGCTATGTAATTTTCTCCCTTTATTATTTCCTTTTCTGTTTCTATAGCGGGGGTCTAGGAAACGCGCTGCAGCTAGGTTAGCTATAGCGCCTCTTACGTACACACGCTATAGCTATGCCTTTCTCTGTTTTTTCGCTTTTTCATTTATTTTGCTTTACATTTTATTTTTTTTCTTTCTCCTTTTTCTGTTTCTTTCATTTTCATTTACTTTTCTATTTGTTTTTCATTTTATTTTATTTCCATTAGCAGTAGCGCTCTTCTTGGGAAACACGCTGCTACTCATGCCCTAGCGGTAGCGCGCTTCCTCCAAGCCCGCTACTGCTATGCGTAGCCTATCCTTCCACCAATGGGAATATTAGTAGTAGCGCTTTTACGGCCACACGCGCTACTGCTACAATTGTATCTGCAACGCGTTTTTTTTTCAACCGCTACTGCTATCTAGCACTAGCGCCCTTTTTTGACCCGCGCTGTTGCTAAATTTCTGTGTATAAGGTTTTCCCTAGTAGTGATGGTATAGTTCACGCGCAAGCCCGACATTCCAAGTTCAACTTCAAAATCAAACTCATGTTCACAGATATCTGCACATTTCATACATAATGTCCACAGCCATGATTCATTTCAAAGCCAAAAAAAATGTGAGGAGAGTTATAAATAAAGAAAAACCTCTACTAGTTCCTGCTACCAGTACGAGCACAACAAGTCAAGACCATGCGTAAATTAATTATATTTTAGTCATTTTTTGTGTTCTAAAATGCCTGCTGGCTCGCGGAAGGACGTGACGTGTTGCCGGCACACGCGCGGATTCAATGAAGGCAGGCGGGGCAGTCTTAAGGTGGTTGCACGCGGCGAGGAGGCGTGCTCAGCCGGGCCTGCAGCGAGTGCGGCCCTCTTGGCCGGCGCGCCGGTTCAATGCCTGCGCTATGAGAGGTCGCGTTCGTGTCAGAGCAATCACTCCCTCTAGTCCTTTTTTGTTTGGGTATAACAAAATCTCGCTTTCCATTCACATTTTACAAGTAAAATTCGTGGACAAACTTTAACCCAAAGTACGATGGGGACTAGTAAACCGGAATGGAGGTAGTAGTTTTTTTTAATCAAAGAAGGGTTTCCCCTTCCGATTTTCATTACTGAAAACTAGCATCTAAATCTAAACCATAGTATTTGCCCTAGAACTACCAGGTTCAACATCTCGCAACATAAACCCATACAACCTCCATCGCAAAAAAAAACCATACAACCATACGCCAAGGAGCTACGTAGTACTATGAATTCCATTTTTGCTCCATACCAATCGTTCTGAAAACTACTTACTACTTATAACGCGACATTGAAAATCGGAACTCTTAACCCCGCTAGAACAACGATATTTTAAACGTGGCTACTCGATCTGTGGCAACTGGCGAGCCACCGCGCTCCAAGTCGTTCACATGTGGTCCCGGCCATCAACTCCTACGGATCAAATTATCACGCGAGCTGACTATTCCTACAAAGGTGCTCCACCATGTACCTGGTACCCGTGAATGCAGCAATCGTGCACCTAGGGTTTTAGGGTTTATTCGTTAACGTCGCCTTTATGTAACACTCATGTGTGCGAGACAGCGAAAGGCCGACTGCGTGCGTGCGCCTCTTCTCTTCGTATATGTACTCCACCGTTTGTCTGGTGTCCAAAAAATTATAATAACTACTAGCAATGTGCCAATGCGTTGCCACACGATCAAATTAGATTATTACATATTCACCGATTTGATAGAAAAAAAAGTCTAGTTTTGAAATACATATATCACTAAAAATATGTTATATTTCACTCAAAATATATTCCTTTGGCGTTTTTGATGAGATAAGGGAGGAATGTTGTTGGTTTCAAGATTCGAGAAGTGGTATATGTCTAATTTCTACTCTTACTAGCAAGATGCCGTGCGTTGCACGAACATCAAGATCTTGTGGGAGAAAAGGATGAGCGAGGAAGGCCTTATCTGCAAATGTGGTGAAGAGTGCGGGTAAATTGCCATATTTTCCTTCCTATCCTTCAGATATAAATCGGACGACCTACATTGCAGGATGGCAGGCCCACCATCATCACCAACTCTATTTTTTATCCGTACTCTTATAAAAAGCATTGTCGGTGATGATTGTGTGCCTGCCATCCTGCAATATAGGCCGTCCGATCTATATCTGATGGATAGGAAGGAAACTATGGCAATTTTGCAAAAAGATACCCACACCCCTCTCCACATTTGCAAATAAGGCCTTCCCTCGTTCATCCTTTTCCCCCACAAGATAAACTACTCATACAAATGCATCTTGATGTTCCGTACAACGCATGGGCATCTTGCTAGTTGTTGCAAAAAGCCCATGTGTGTGTGAGAGAGAGGGAGAGTGGAGGAGGACGGAGTGCATGTGTGACAAAGACACAAGGAGTGTGTGTGCGATAGGTATCAGCTTAAAATGAGGCGATAGTGCGTGTGTGCACGATCGAGAGGGTGTGTCTCGAGAAGGGAAGAAAAAACTACATAGATACAAGGAGCAGGAGAGAGACATGTATGCGATGGTGGAAGCACGAGTGTGCGGGTGTATAAACCTATCTACAGGCTAGCTAGTCGATAAATGTTTGTGAGAGAAGTACGAGTCGGGGTGCGAAAGCGAGAGTTTTGTGTGTGTGAGAGAGAGACGGTAGTCGGGAAAGGGAGTGGAAGCAGGAGTTGTGTGTGTGTGAGAGAGGAGACGGTAGTCGGGGTTTTCTGATCGGTAAACAAATGAATAATGTCAGTCTGGGATGGAGACGAAAAGGAGACCGCAACAAATGTTGTGTCTACAGGAGAGAGAGAGAGAGAGAGAGAGAGATAGAGAGAGAGAGTAATTTTAGTGGTATGAGTCATACGTAGAAACATATAGGGTGTGTGAGAGAATCCCATAGAGAGAAAGACAAAGTGAAAAACGAGTGGAGACTGTGTGTGTGGCGGTGAAAAAGAAAGCTTAGGTACCGAGTACCAGAAAACAGTAGAGACGTGAGAGATAATGAAAACCGTGTAATGTATAATGATAGGGAGAGTGTGACATTTCTCAAGGGAGACGTCGAGAGACCATGTTTGCAGTATAGGAGAAACATGAAGTGAGCGTCTGGGTGAGCTGGAGAAAAGAGAGTGATAGCTACGAAGGAGCATGCATGCGAGAGAGATGGGCGTGAAAGGAGGAACAAAAAGGGATTCAAATATTTGAATTGAGATGATGATACATGTAATCCATACTCGAACCAAAATTGATCTATCAAACATGCATACTCATATGAATTCACGCACATCTATGTTATTTAATATGTAGGTACTACTGATCCATACATTTTAGTAGAACATAATTTGGTTAAAAAATTTCGAATTCAACCGTAAGATTTCGAGATCGTTGTATTTGTAAATCATATTATACATATAAAGGAGCAGAATTCTTTGTTGTGCTTTTGAAAGTATATATAAAAAAATGATGTATATATAGAATGTAATTCCAATTGAAAATGGATCCCGCCCGAAAAAAAAATGGAATACAAACGGGATTCAAATTGAGTTGACACAGTAAACGCGCACTCTGCAAAATTTGAACAAAGCGGGGAAAGTTGCAGTAACCGCCCGAAAGTTGCAGTAGGTTTGTAATTTCACCAAAACGTGACATAACCGCCTCTCGCCCGGATTCATACACGGTGGGCGCCAAAACACAGTGTGTCCTCGGCCGAAATCGACTCCCTCCCCGATTCATATTCATACACAGTGGGCGCCAAAAACAAACTCTCGTCGGCAAATATTCGGTTTATGCGAGATTACCGTTCATACACGGTGTACTTATAATGACAGGTAGTTGTTCATGTACCATCACTCTGCAGCTTATTTTCCTTTGCCCTCCATTTTCTACACATCAGATCTATATTTACTCTTACCGTAAGGTTGGTACTGAAGAAGTTTAGCTGTGCATTGCTCTTGGTTGTACCTTTTGCCTGTATCGCTGCACTTACATTTATAGCTACTTGGTTATGTAGCATCACTCTTCATCTTATCTTAAATATTCTCCATTTTTTCGTATATTATCACATCTATATTTACTCTTAACAAAATGTAGAATAAAGACAATGCTTTTGAAGAAGATTCGTGGTAAACTTCTTGAATTGCCCCCCCATCGGCATGGACAAGGCCTTTATAGAGCCTGTCTTCACCAATAATGTAAGTTTGTCCATCTCAAGCCTTCAAACTTTGTTGTATATATTTGGTTAGGCATGACTGCAACAACTGTTTATTTTTGGTGTTTGCATCAAATTGCTTATTTAAAGTTTATTATGTAGTTCATAAACAAAAGTTTGTCCTTTCTCAATTTAAGTTTTCAGTTGTACAACCAAGTTCCTTCTTCATACCATGTAAATTAAACTATCTGAGCAAGTGATCTTCTTTTGCCTTTGCATGTATGCTTCATTCTTCATCCGTAATCCGGTGGTGTGGTGAACCTACCCACTACAGCACAATGTCATATTCTGCAATGTCTTAACTATGAACAATGTCATATCATTCTACTATTATTTAAACCATCTCTTTATTTGCCAATCTGAAATGGTATAAATTGATAGCACACTAACCGTTGATACTTATGAGTTCTTGATCTGTAATCCAGTGTTCTCGTGAAGCTGCCAACTCATTCACAATGTCTTTTCCTGCCATGTCTTAACCTGAACAATACCATATTGTGTTAATGCAATTTTAAACTATGTCACTTTATTCGTTAGTAAGAAATGTGATGAATTGTCAGCACTGATACTTTTACGTGCAAAACCTGTCATCATCATCGCTTGTTTATCTTTCAGAGTGAGGAAGATATAAGTGTTGAACAAGCGCAGATCTCATCATCTTGCTCAGCTGCTTGTCTTGCAGCTCCCAATGAGGCTAACCTTTCTTGAACTCTATTGAAGTCTTTGTCGATTTTGTATATTATTTTGTCGGCGTGTTTATTTGCACTGGTGGCGATCTTTGATGCCCAGTGTATGTAATATGTTGTCTGCTTGTGCTTTATTATCATAGTGGCGAACTTTGATGCCCAGTGGATGTAATATGCTGTAATTTCTTTATTGTATAGTCTAGGTTTTTCTTATTCACGATGCTGCAGTTATTTTATGTATATATATATATATATATATATATATATATATATATATATATATATATATATATATATATATATATATATATATATATATATATATATATATATATATATATATATATACCTTCGCAGAAACTGCCAAACCGTAGAATCACGGTACATAATCGGGCCGTCATGCAATCACGATGTAGGTTGGGCTGAAACGTGCGAACAGCTCATGGGCGGCGAAGCCGAAATGAACCCCAGCCCATGATTGTGCGAATCAAATCACGGGCTTTAACGGGCCAAAATTGTCTCGGTCCTTGTTTGGCCCAATCGGATAACGGTGCGAGCAGGCGGATGCAATCGGGCATGATTAGGCTAACTATATGACGGGCTTTTAACAGCGAAATTAATATAGGGCGAAATGTTAAGCGGGCCCTTAACAGGCCAAAACTAATATCAGGCGAATTACTAAGTGGGCCTTTAGCAAGTGGGCCCAAAAGCATAGTGTCCAATTCTTGGGCGAATTTGATATGGGCCATAATTGAGCCCAAAGCCTCTTAAAGGGTGGGACCTGATCTGGGCCGTAATTTGGCCCGCGTGGTAGGCTTATAACGGGCGGATCTCATATGGGCCACTTTTAGGCCCGGAACGTGGCAGGCCATTAATGGACGGATCGAGATATGGGCGGCATTTGGCCCAAAACATGGCAGCCGTTAATGGGCCGGCCTACTAGGGTCCTCAAAATCTTGTGGGCCTACAGCTGGGCCGGCCCATTAATGTCAGCTAAATCTCGTGGGCCTTTAGCTGGGCCGGCTCATTATGATCTGCAAGAATCTTGTGGGCCTTTACCTGGGCCGGCCCATTATGGCACACAAAAATCTTGTGGTCCTTTAGCTGGGTAGGCCCATTATGGCCCGCAAAATCTTGTGGGCCGTTACCTGGGCCGACCCATTATGGCCCGCAAAATCTCGTGGGCCTTTAGCTGGGCTGGCCCATTATGGTCCGCAAAATCTTGTGGGCCTTTAGCTGGGCCGGCCCATTATGGTCCGCAAAACTTGTGGGCCTTTAATTGGGCCGGCCCAATTAAACTTGTTGGGTCGTGCCACGTGTTGACGTATCATAGGCGCCTACATCCAATGAGTGGATGACATCTGTCCCGCGGTGAGCCGACACGTGTTTCCTCCGCCAATGATGATTTTACCGTGGAAAATCCCCATTGGTCGGGCTGATAACGGGTTATCGGATCCAAAACCCGACCCGATAAGCGTAACGGCGTTCGTTACGGTGGATGCCACGTGTCGGTCACCCTTGACGAAAAGCACTTACGTGACGCGCGATTTATCGTCATGGAAGTGGACACTTCGTGATGATAATTTTCGTAGTGTCATGGAACACTTCTATGACAACACAGGTATGACTATCTTGATTCTGTCATAAATTTGTCATGGATGTACGTCCATGACAAAAAACGCGACCTACTGTGACAAACACGTATCATCACAGAAGTGTATTTTTTTGTAGTGATTTCAGATGCCAAAGATAGTAACGGCAGACCACGTCGCAACACACACAAGCACCGCAACAACGGTGACAACGCCGAAGACACGGCAGCCAATGCTGGATTTAGTGGCTCTAAATCCGGTCAGCGGAAGAAGCCGTTCAAAAAAAGCAACCCGGGCCCGTCCAGTTTGGACCGCATACTCGATTGCTCGTGTCAAATTCACGGCAACCCCGACAAACCAGCCAATCACACTAACAGAGAATGCTGGGTGTTCAAGCAGGCCGGCAAGTTGAATGCCGAAAACAAGGACAAGGGGCTGCATAGCAACGACGAGGAGGAGCCTCGGCCGCCGAATTCAGGAGGACAGAAGAAATTTCCTCCCCAAGTGAAAATGGTGAACATGATATACGCAACCCATATTCCCAAGAGGGAACGGAAGCGTGCACTAAGGGACGTCTATGCGATGGAGCCAGTCGCCCCAAAGTTCAACCCATGGTCTTCTTGTTCGATCACTTTCGATCGCAGGGACCACCCAACTAGTATCCGTCATGGCGGTTCTGTCGCATTGGTCCTTGATCCCATCATTGATGGATTTCACCTCACCCGAGTCCTTATGCACGGTAGCAGCAGCCTGAACCCGCCTTGTCAGGATACAGTGCGCAAAATGGGTATAGACCCCTCGAGGATCAAACCCACTAAAACCACCTTTAAAGGTGTCATCCCAGGTGTAGAGGCCCGTTGCATGGGCTCAATCACACTGGAAGTGGTCTTCGGATCTTCGGACAACTTCCGAAGCGAGGAGTTAATCTTCGGTATTGTCCTGTTCCGCAGTGGCTATCACGCACTGCTCGGGCGAACCGCATTTGCCAGATTCAATGCGGTACCGCATTATGCATACCTCAAGCTCTAAATTCCAGGACCTCATGGGGTTATAACAGTCAATGGAAACACAGAACGCTCACTCCGCACGGAGGAGCACACTACGGCCCTCGCGGCAGAAGCACAAAACAGCCTTTTAAGGCAAACCGCCAATTCAGCGATAAATCCCCCGGACACCTTCAAGCGAGTCCGGAATAATCTGCAACAGGATCGCCTGGCACGTTCAGAGCTCACCTAGCAATTCGGCCTCCGTCCTAGTCCCAGTCAAGCGACGAAATCTGTGCCGCGCGTACATAATTATGCACTAAAAATACCATGGGCATAGGCGGGGGCACGGCCAAGGCACGTCCCACAATGCGGCTTAACCGCCCCAGGGGATGTATACCTTTATCATTTTCTCTCTTTCAGGACCTTACTCTCTGGAACCCCTTTTCGGCAGTCTGATTGTTGGACGCATTACGGGAAGGAAATACCAAGGAAGCAAGAAGCTCTGACATACAAGGGAATCCCCTGGTGGTCTCTGATAACGATTGAAATACCTGTTTTAAATACCTATACGCAGCTTACCCTTGGATATGACATGTCAAATAGTCCTATTTTTTGCTTATTGCACTACTTATATCCATACGCTTCGACGTATTATTTAATAATGCATAGCGTTAGTCTATTATTGCATTACCCTTTCCTTTTTCCTTGTCTACTTATTTACGACAAATTGCACCCATACATTATGGTACGACCAGTACGCCAGGGGCTTCAGTATACCCCATAAATACGGCGTGAGAAGTCCGAACACTTTTGACAGTGCGGCACCCCAAACTTATAGCACTATATGCATCAGCTCCGAATCATGTCTTGGGTCAATAGTTGGGTTTGCCCGGCTCCCATGTTTTGGTACCTTACGTTCCGCTATATCGGCTAAGGTAGCACTGGGAGAACTACTGCGATTGTGTCCCGGTTCTTTTGAACGAGCACCTCAGTAGAGAAAGCCGAAAACTGGTTGTCATGATAAGGCGAGAGCTGATCGCTGTTCGAGAGGTCTCAAGTCCTTAAAGACTTTTTCCGCTTCGGGCGAGGAGTCAGCCTTGCCTGACTTAGGCGTATATAGCGCCCCAAATTCGGCCTTTCGAATACTAGGGGCTTCGCCAAAATTTAAAATTGTAGACTTCTATGGCTAAGTGAGAGTGATAAAGCCTTATAGTCTGATTGCCTGGTTCGTTGTGCTGAACACCTCCTTCGAAGGACCAAAAATTGGGATAAAGAGTGCTCAGGTTTATCCCGAACACCTCAGTACTAGTTACATGGGGGCAGAAGCTGATGTCTGGCCAACTCTCAGGTTTTATAAACGGCTGCACATAAGGTAATATTTTAAATTCACAAGTGCTGCATAGCGCAAATGAACTCGTTTCATATTACAGGATCACATGAGTACATTTATTCAAATATTACATCCTTAGCACATTCCTCCGCCACAAGGCGAGCACCCTTCAGGACACTTTCATAATATTTTTCAGGGTGGCGATGCTCCTTGCCCTCCGGTGGCCCCTCCTTCACCAGCTTTTCGGTGTCCAGCTTCGCCCAGTGCACCTTCGCCCGGGCAAAAGCCCTGCGCGTACCCTCGATGCAGATGGATCTCTTTATGGCTTCAAATCGTGGATAGGCATTCACAAGCCGCCTCACCAGACCGAAGTAGCTACCAGGAAGGGGCTCGCCAGGCCACATCCGGACTATAAGACCCCTCATGGCCTGTTCGGCTGCCTTGTGAAGCTCGACCAGTTGCTTCAACTGGTCGCTCAAGGGCATTGGGTGTTCGGCCCCAGTATATTGAGACCAGAACAACTTCTCCGTCGAGCTCCCCTCCTCGGCCCGGTAGAACTCCGCGGCATCTGACACATTGCGGGGTAGATCTGCGAACGCTCATGGAGAGCTCTGAACTCGGGTAAGTAAAAAGAAAGTTTCCTTCACATGCTTGCTTTGCATAATGAATGCCTTACCCGCCGCTATCTTCTTAACCGCCTCAATCTCCTAGAGGGCCTTTTGGGCTTCGGCCTTGGCATGTTGTGCGCTTTCGAGGGCCTTCGCAAGCTCGGACCCTTGCTTCTTAGAGTCAAGCTCCAAGGCCTCGTGTTTCTTGACGAGAGCCTGGAGCTCTTGTTGCACCTCGCCTACTCGGGCCTCTTGTTTCTCTCGCTTGATGCGCTCCTTGGCCGCTTTGTCTTCGGCCTCAGATAGCGCCATCTGCAGGGCCGCCACTTTGGTCGTGGCGCCTAGCAAAATTCATGAAGATCCTATTATTCCAAAACCAAAATTTTTCTTTATCAATATACAGACGGGGTATCACTTACCTTTGTTCTCTTCGAGCTGCCTCTTGGTAAGGCCAAGCTCTTCCTTGGACCGCTCAAGGTCCCGCTTCAGTACGGCGACCTCCGCAGTACGTGCGGCAGCAGCTAGCAGTGAAGCCTGCATATGCACATAGACATATTCTGATTAGACTCCTGCGGTTATTATTTGATCCTCTGTTCGGCCTTTCTTCGCGAGCGTAAGCGAACATCGAGGGCTCTGTCTCTCGGTAACATTCTCTTATAATCTGGTTACTTACCTCAAAGCTGTTAGGAGGCTGGCACGAGCTTCGTCAGTCCGCTCTTGGCGTACTGAACCTTCTTGACCACCGCACTCATAATAGTGCAGTGCTCTTCGTCAATGGAAGCGCCGCGAAGCACTTCCAGCAAGTTGTCCGATGCCTCTGGATGAATAGAGGCCATCGGCACAGACGGCTTGCCCCCTTAGCGAGGGGTCGCCGGACAGAATCTGGAACCACTAGAGGTTCCGGCGCCGTATTCGGCTTGGGGCTAGACTTGCTGCCCCCGGTGTTAGGGCCCAAAGGAGTCTTGCCCCTCGTGCGCCCAGCGCCTGGAATGTCGCCTTGAAGCTCCTCCGGAACTGTCTTCCCTTGGTTCATTCCCCTTTGAGACAACACCTCGGCGTCGTCCATAGGGTCGGGGGAGGAGGCGGTCGGGAGTAAATTGATGTTCATATCCGACGGGCCCAGAGAATCATCTGACGAAGATACGTCGATGTGGGCTCGGGATGGGCTGCATAATCATGCGCGGCGTGATAAGAAACAGTACAATAAGACGCACCAAGAATTGTTAGGGTATCCGGATACTCACGACTTCGCCAGGGGCTTGTCCCTGGGCAACCACTCCTCGTCGCTGAAAGCGGCCGTCGTGGAGCAGTCCGGGAGGAGGGTCCTTCCCTTCTTGGACCCTTCAGCCTCCCCTGATGGGGCAGCCTTCCTTTTCTTGTCCCCCCGGCTGGGGGGGGGGGAGAACTTTCCTCTTCTTCCTCCTCGTTTTCGTGGGAGGAGTGCGCCTCGGTGTTTTTGGACGATGAGTCCGATATAACCTTGCGCCGGAGACCCTTCCTGGTCCTCGTGGCCTTCTTCTTGGCCTTCTTCTCCGGCACCTCATAAGGCACCAGAACCAGCATCTCCGTTAGGAGAGCATCTGCTGGATCTTCGGGCAGGGGAGCCGAACAATCGATCTGCTCCACTGTCGCTACCCAGTCCTGTTAGATGGCATGGAGACTTAGATCCCACGCGTGGTTATACTGGGGAAAAGAACATCTTATGAGATGTAAAAGGCTTACCGGATTAGCAGGACGCTTTGCGCTGAGTCCACGGTCCTCGGTAAGGGGAGGAGGTACCTCGGCACCCTTGAACAGCACCCTCCAGACGTCCTTGTGCGTCGTGTCGAAGAGCTCTCGCAGCGTCTGGCGTTCGGCCGGGTCGAACTCCCACAAATTGAATGCCCGTCTTTGACACGGGAGGATCCGGCGGAAGAGCATGACTTGGACCACGTTGACGAGCTTGATTTTCTTGCTCATCATGTTTTTGACGCAGGTCTGGAGTCCGGTCAGCTCTACCGAGGAACCCCAGGATAGGCCCTTCTCTTTCCAGGAGGTGAGCCACATGGGGATTCCGGGTCAAAATTTGGGAGCTGCCACCCAGTTGGTGTCGCGCGGCTCGGTGATGTAGAAACACCCCGACTGCCACCCCTTTATGGTCTCCACATAGGAGCCTTCGATCCAGGTGAAGTTAGGCATTTTGCCCACCATGGCACCTCCGCACTCCGCTTGCTGGCCGACCACCACCTTCGGTTTAACGTTGAAGGTCTTCAGCCACAGGCCGAAGTGGGGCTTGATGCGGAGGAAGGCCTCGCACATGACAATAAACGCCGAGATGTGAGGATAAAATTGGGGGCCAGATCGTGAAAATCCAGCCCGTAGTAGAACATGAGCCCGCGGACAAATGGGTGGAGGGGAAATCCCAGTCCGCGGACGAAGTGGGTAAGGAAAACCACCCTCTCATGGGGTTCTGGAGTAGGGACAATCTGCCCCGCATCTGGCGGCTGGTGTGCAATATCCGCAGCCAGATAACCTGCTCCCCGTAGCTTTGTGATGTTCTCCTCCGTAACGGAGGAGACCATCCACTTGCCTCCCGCTCGAGACATGCTTTGGGAGTGGTTTGAGGAGGAAATGCGAACTTGGGTACTGGAGCTCGAGTGCGCAAGAATGGATGGGTAAGGAGGAAGAGGGCGTGGGTAAAAAGAGGAACCCCTGTCCCTTTATAAGGGCGGAAGAAACTATACGCCTCCCCACCTGCCTGGTAAATTCGCTTATTCCCCAAGCGCCGTAATTGATGGCGCGGTTGGGTTACCCACACCCGTATTAATGAGAATCCCGTGATAATGGGACACGATCTCTGCTTCGACAAGACGTGCCAAGAAAACCGCCTCGCAATGTGTGCAGTAGCTGGTTGAGAAAAACGGTTCGAATAATGACCGGGCCATGGTATGATGTCATGCTGCCGAATGTGTCAGCAGATTAGATTTGTGGAAATATTATTCTCTCTACGGTGGTATGTGGAATTTTTTTGCAGAGCTAGACACTATCCTTGTGTTCAAAATCTTCTATGGAATATTCGGAGGAGGAACCCGCCTTGCAATGCCGAAGACAATCTGCGCGCCGGACTCATCGCCATTGAAGCCTGGTTCAGGGGCTACTGAGGGAGTCTTGGATTAGGGGGTCCTCGGACAGCCGGACTATATCCTTTGGCCGGACTGTTGGACTATGAACATACAAGATTGAAGACTTTGTCCCATGTCTGGATGGGACTCTCCTTGGCGTGGAAGGCAAGCTTGGCAGTACAGATATGTAGATCTCCTCTCTTGTAACCGACTCTATGTAACCCTAGCCCCCTCCGGTGTCTATATAAACCGGAGGGTTTAGTCCGTAGGACAACAACAATCATACCATAGGCTAGCTTCTAGGGTTTAACCTCTACGATCTCGTGGTAGATCAACTCTTGTAATACTCATATCATCAAGATCAATCAAGAAGGAAGTAGGGTATTACCTCCATCGAGAGGGCCCGAACCTGGGTAAACATCGTGTCCCCCGCCTCCTGTTACCATCCTCCTTAGACGCACAGTTCGGGACCCCCTACCCGAGATCCGCCGGTTTTGACACCGACAGTGCTCCAATGGTCTCATCGTGCGGCGAGTCGTAGCCTATCGGCGCAGACACGCCTATCTTGCTCTGAGGTGCGCTATCGATCATGTTGTGCGGCGAGTTGCAGCCTCTCAGCGCTGACATGCCTATCTTGATCCACGGTGCTGAAGCGCCATGCGCCAAGGGTCTGCTCAACCCTGACGATGACGCGCATCACAGCATCGTCCATCGCGTTGCCGGGGAGCGCCTCGGCCTCGACGAGCCGTGGCGCCTTCTCGTTTTCCTCGTTGACGAGGTTGATGGCAGAGGCGGCGCTTTGGTGGGTTGTCATGCTTGGAAAAGGTGGATGTGCTATAGGCTGCGCTTGTTGCCTCCGTGCGTCACGCGCCGCCTAGGTCTATGCACAATATTGCTGGGTGGCGGGAAACCGGTGAGGAAATGGCGTGAAACGGTGGCGTGCTCATAAAACGACATCAATTAATGGAAACTTAGCATAGAAGGAACCTCGAGCTAGCACAAGAAGTAGATGATGATCAGATGATCGTTTATCCTGGTTAATTATGCATGTAATAGTTTACTTTGATGTGTGGAAATGTCATGTGTGTACTAGCCACCTATGTAATAGGATGTTTGCCGCGTATTACACACATCTTATTTATGTGAAACATTTCTGTTCTCTTGGCTCAACACAAACAGTTTATCGGAACTGTATGCCCTCCGTTGCACACACCTTGATCTGGCTGAACCGTTTCTGTTGTGTTGTCTAATCGAAAATAGTTCATCCAAGTGAACCGTATGCCGTATATCGCACACACCTTGATTTGGCTAACCGTTTCTTTTGTGTTGCCTAATCACAAATAGTTCAGCTTAGTGAACTGTATGCCGTATATCACACAAACCTTCATCTGGCTACCCGTTTCTATTGTTCCGCCTCATCACAAACAGTTTATTCGAGTGAACTGTATGTCGTATATCACACACGCCTTCATCTGGCTGCCCGTTTCTTTTGTTCTGCCTCATCGCAAACTGTTAATTGAACTGAACCGTATGTCATCTGCTGTTCCAAGTAAATTTGCATGTGCCACCTCTAAACATTCAAATAAGTATTTGTTTTGTGTGCCCGTACCGCTCATGGAGCAACAAGGGGCGGTCAGTATCTTCCATGCTAAGCGGGTTATTCTCACGATGAGTGTTTATTCACTTGTCATTGCACGAGAGGGGCTGGTAATGGGGATGCCCAGTCCCATGATCAAACTGAAAAAATATATATAACGAAACAAATTCCCCCGGAAAGTTGTTGGTATGGAGGGCACCCGAGGATTCGGCTAGCCATGGTTTGTGTTTGTTGGTTGATGGGGAGTAAACTTTACTTTTTCGCTTGGGAACCGCCACTAATGTGTTTAGCATGGACGATATTGAAAACTCTCGATCGTGACATTGACAGGAAAGGCATACCTCCCAAAAATTATATTCATCTCTGTTTTAATCTTGAACCTCTGGCACCTCTGCAAATCCCTGCTTCCCTTTGCGAAGGGCCTATCCATTTACTTTATGTTATTTTGCTTTTACTATTGGGTCATCACCCTCTCATTAAAGCACTAGTCGGAGAGCACTATTGTCATTATTATGCATTGAGTATAGTTAATGTTGAGTGTGACATGATTGGATCTCTTTTACCATGAATTACAATGTTTAGTCGTTGCTTGAACTTCAGAGGTGCTCTACAATTATCTTTTGCGGTCTCAGAAAGGGATAGCGAGATACCATGTTATCATATTATATCATGATTGTTTTGAAAAATTGTTGGCATCTGAGACATCTTATTATTGCACTGGTATGACTAAATGTGAGACTTAAATGTTAACATGTACATGGTTAGTTCATAATCTTTGCTAAAAACTTGAACATTAGTTAAGTATATATACGACAACAAGAACAAAATGAGTTTGTAAAAGTTTTTCTTTATCACTTTCAGTTAGTCAACTGAATTGCTTGAGGACAAGCAATGAGTTAAGCTTGGGGAAGTTGATACGTCCCAAACATACCTACTTTTAAAAACACTTTTGCTCTTGTTTTGGACTCTAATTTGCATAATTGGAATGGAACTAACCCGGACTGATGATATTTTCAGCAGAATTGCCACAGTGCTGTTTTTGTGCAGAAATAGAAGTTCTCAGATGGACCTAAAAATTTGCAGAGAATTATTTTAGAATATGTAAAAAGATACTAGCAAAGAGAAATACCAGAGGGGGCCTACTGGGGTGCCACAAGCCCAACGGGCGTCCCACCGCCCCCTAGGGCGCGCCTGGCAGGCTTGGGGGCCCCTGGCAGCTACTGCAACCCTAGATCCAACTCCATAAGTACCTATTCGTGCAGAAAAAATCAAGGAGAAGGAATCATCACATTTTACGATACGGAGCTGCCGCCACCTCCCGTTCTTCATCGGGAGGGCCGATCTAGAGCCCGTTCGAGGCTCCGGAGAGGGGGATTCGACGCCATCATCATCACCAACCATCCTCCATCAACAACTCCATGATGCTCACCACCGGGAGTGAGTAATTCCTTCGTAGGCTTGCTAGACGGTGATGGGTTGGATGAGATTTATCATGTAATCGAGTTTGTTTTTAAGGGCTTGATCCTTAGTTTCCACTATGTTCTGAGATTGATGTTGCTATGACTTCGCTATGCTTAATGCTTGTCACTAGGGCCCGAGTGCCATAATTTCATATCTGAACCCATTATGTTTTCACGAATATATTTGTCTTCTAGATCCTATCTTTCAAGTTATACGCACCTACTACGTGTTATGATCTGCATACCTGAAGGTGACAATAATTGGGATTCTTTCCGGTGATTACCGTAGTTTGAGGAGTTCATGTATTCAATATGTATTAATGCTTTGTTCTGGTTCTCTATTAAAAGGAGGCCTTAATATCCCTCAGATTTCCTTATGGACCCCGCTGCCACGGGAGGGTAGGACAAAAGATGTCTTGCAAGTTCTTATCGCAAGCACGTATGACTATATACGAAATACATGCCTACATTACATTGATTAATTTGAGCTAGTTCTGTGTCACCCTAGGTTATGACTGTTACATGATGAATGTTAAATAGCATAATTATCCATCACCGATCCAATGCCTATGAGCTTTTTATATATTGATCTTTGCTAAGTTAATATTGTTGCTTCTGCTGTTACAATCACTATAAAACTGTTATTATTACTGTAACCGTTGCTATTGCCATTGTTACCATTACTATCAAATTACCATACTACTGTGCTACTGATCACTCTATTGCAGATATTTAGTTCTTCAAGTGTGGTTGAAGTGACAACTCAACTGCTAATACTTGCAAATATTCTTCGGCTCCCCTTGTGTCAAATCAATAAATTTGGGTTGAAACTCTACCCTCGAAAATTGTTGTGATCCCCTATACTTGTGGGTTATCAAGTACCTACTAACCCAGCTCAACCTTCCCATAACATCTCTCTTGATAGGTACTGATTTTCTTAGCCCATTCAAATAACTAAGTTTTTCCTTAAAATCTTGTTTTACAGGTCAAGTTTGTCCTATAAAAACAAATCATGCATGTGTATTGAAAAGTATATTTACTTGAGGTTTGAGAGAATGAATTTAGGTAGTACTAGCAGGTGAGCTCACCATTCCATCAAAGGTAGACAGGAGTTTTGCAGGGTGGTTGATCCCTGCGATATAGGACATGTTTAGAGTCTACACCAGGATCACCATCTGAAAGCTCTTCAGATCAAAGTTGGTGTTGTCCATGCCTAGATACGTGACACCAATTGCCAATAAGGGTAATCTACACCTTCAGCCAAAACTGATAATCAGATATACTACAGCTCAATATGATTGGAGCTGATTTTTATCTAGGTAAATAATCTAATTTAAGGGTTTAGTAGCTATTAAAGTTTTGATAATGTTATCATGTTCTATGAAATGAAGCTTCAAGCTTGTGTGTAATGTCTGCTTGAAGGATTGATGTAGGGAAAGAAAAAATAATTGTGTGGAGAGTACACAAAAAAAGACAGATGCAACCAAAAAGGGTTGTGGTAGGCCTTTCTGGATTCCTTGAGTCATTTTCTTCCTCCTGCATGTATCTACCGTGGCTGGATGTAATAATTTTTTTTATGAATAGTTAATCATTTATGTTGGATGAAGTTGATGATGACCCAAAAAGGCTCAATGTATATTTCCATTTTACATCAAATTATTCTGTTTATATACATGTGAACCATCCACTAGCTGAGATTTGGACACCTTCTCCATGGTTTTAGTTCCTTTCTTATAGTTTGATAATGTGAGACCCTAAACTTGATGACATAGGAGTAAGATGGTTAGATTTATCATATGTTTTGCACTTGACACAAAAGTGAGTCTTGTAATTTTGAGTTTTTGACACAAAATTGATTTGTCTTTCATATGCTCAGCTAAGTTGTGTAATATGTGCCTTCGCTAATAAGGTTTGTCATATCACCTCCTTTCATCTTTGTTATCACACTTCCTCCTTTATTAAGCAACTTATGTTTGTCTTGTCATTATACATCCAACTTTATTAAAAAAATTCTTATATTATCTTGTAGGAACATCCATAACATGGGGATGTATAGCTCAATGCACCCCTTATTACATGCTATCAATGGATTATGATATATTGAGTTCGATCTTATTTTACCCATTAAAGTTCCTTAAACTACATATTTTATACAAGTTTACGGCAAATATTATTTACCATCTCATTACTAGCCAGCCTAAGTTATAGCAATGCCATGTACTAGTAGTTTTTTAGATTTCTTCCAACACTTCGTACAAATGCGCAATCATGTTTCATATGTTTATTGAAAATCTCTACCCTATGATTGGAAAAATTGTCGAGGTGTGGTAACATGCACAATCATGGTCTAATTCATATAAATGTCGTATATAAGCTAATTCTAATGATTGCACATACATGCTACTAACTCAATGGAGTAGAGTTGCTAAAAAAACTCATTGAAGTAGTGGCCATGATTGATTTGCAAGGATGAGTTAGAGATCTTCCTTGAGTGTCTTAGTTAGATGGTGCTAGTGAGTACAGTACGAGTATAGTATAGTAGTACAGTAGCACAGGAGTGTCGTACTACCTTTTCTTCAGGGGAGGGATGTCGTACAATCTTGACCGAAAAATGGCTTGGTACCAAAGAAAGAAAATCAATCGTCCATCCATTCATTTCTAAGGGCCAATACTAGAAATACCACTTCTTTCAAGGGGCAAACACGCAGGATTCCCATGAATGGAAACACTCACTTCCGGAACCTACCTCGTGCCTACGGCCTGTCGCTCAACCCGCATTGACGCATGGTACCTACCATGCCCCCTTGCCTAGAGGGCTTCCATCGCGCAACCATCGTTTATATAGGGAATTGTCCTCGTCTCCACCCGCCAACCTACACACCTGCTCACCGCTCCATTAAAAACTCTGCCTATTTCGCAATTCAGGCAAGGCTCCTTCCCAAGTGACTACGATGAGGTAGTAGCTGCCATGTGCGGCGGCGTGATCTTCGCGGACCTCAAGATGCCCGCGGTCACACGGAGGGTGACCTAAGTAACATTGTCGCCTGAGAAGAAGAAGGCTCTATGGGGCGGCGGCGGAGGCCTGCGCTCCAAGGGGCTTGATGGGTTTGGTTTCGAGCTTGGGGTGAGGATGATTAGGTGCAGTTTGAAGAGTTTGCAGTCGACTCCAAGGACTCCGTCCTGGATATCAGGCATGGCGGGGTGGCTAAGGATGATGATGATGGGAGGTCGTCGAGATCAATCCGTTCACCATTGTCAGGAGGTCCCTCTCCAAAGGTATTGGCCCATGTCGCTGGAATTGGATTTAATCCATGTATTTGGATTACTTTTTGTTCTTCTCTATTGCAGAAGATACTGTAGAATTAAATTTTCTCATTTTTAGGTAGGACACACAAGTTTGAAGCCGCCTATGGTTAATTTTTTGAGGGGGTTAAATATTTTCTTATGTTAGTAAAGCTTTCAATTGTCGTAGGCACATAATATGTTGGAAGTTCTTGGATGTTATTAATTTTTTCTATGCACGGTTTACATAACTTTTATGCTATTCGAGTATAAACAAGTCGGGTGTAGATTTTTTATGCAAATTTTATGTTTTGGATGATAGTTGATGATTCGTTCATGCATCATCCAATGACATCCACCCAAAAGAAACAAACTACTCTCAATTTATTCCTTCTCGGTGTCAAGTAAGACACACAAAGTCGCGAAGCAGCATTGCCATGTTAGTTTACATTTTTTTAAGTCTATATACATGGTTTGATCATGAATACATTAGAAAAAAGTTACAGTGTTCATCTGAATTCATAAATTAACCATATAATAATGTTAATGGTTGCACATACATGATAGTAACTCAACGAGAGTTGGTAGATATGTGTGATTTATAAGGATCATAGACTTAGATGAGTCATTTAAGGAGATATTGGTTGAATATTAAGAAGGTCGATGTTATGTTAGGTTAGAAGAAATACTGAATCTCCATATACATGGTCAGATCAAGAATGCGATGAGAATTTTGCAATATAGTTCATATAACTACCGTATAATAATGCTAATTATTGCACACAAAGTACATGCTAGTAACTTAATGGAGAAACTTTCTTTTTATTTGGGAACAATGGAGTAAGTAGCTATGAGTGATTTACAAGAATATTAGAGTTACACACAATCATTTATGAGAAGATATTGGTCAAACATTTGGTTGCATGAACCGTCCAATAAACCCAGATGGAGTATGATAGAGTAATAAATTCGTACTATAGGTGTGTAGTACAATATTAAGCTAATAAAAGAAGTAACTAGCTATGAGTTATTTGCAAGGATCTTAAAATACATACAATTATTTATGATAAACTATTTCTTAAACATTTGGTAGGATGAACCCGTCCAATAAGCTCGGACGGGGGTACAACAGTAGTAGTACAGTCATTGTAAAAGTGTGTACTATAATATTGAGCTAATAAATGGTGTAACTAGTTCTGAGTGATTTGCAAAGATCTTAGCATTACACACAATGATTTATGAGAAGATTTTTGGTTCAAACGTCCGGTTGGATGAACCCGGCCAACGAACCCGGATGGAGAGTGCACAACATTAGTAATACAGCGTGTACTACAATCTTGAGCTAATAAACAAAATAACTAGCTATGAGTTATGCAAGGATCTTAAAATTACATACAATCATTTATGAGAAGATATTGTATAAACGTTTGGTTGGATGAATTCGTCCAATAAACTCAGATGGGGGAGTACGACAGTAGTAGTACAATCATACTACAGGTGTGTAGTATAATCTTGAGCTAATAAATGGGGTTACTAGCTATGAGTGATTTGCAAAGATTTTAGCATTAGACATAATCATTTATTGAGAAGATTTTTGGTTAAATGTTTGGTTGGTTCAACCCGTCCAATAAACCCAGACAAAAAGTGTACGATAGTAGTAGTACAGTCGTACTACTACTGTGTAGTACAACAATCTTGAGCTAAAAATGAATTAACTAGCTATGAATTATTTGCAGGATCTTAAAAATTACATACAATCATTTATGAAAAGATATTGGTTAAATGCTTGGTTAGATGAACCCATCCAATAAACTTGGACATTAGTAGTACAGTCATACTACAGGTGTGTAGTATAATCTTGAGTTAATAAATGGCGTAACTAGCTATGAGTGATTTGCAAAGATCCTAGCATTACACATAATTATTTATGAGAAGATTTTTGGTTAATTGTTTGGTTGGTTGAACCCGTCCAATAAACCAGGACGAAGAGTGTATGACAGTAGTAGTACAGTCATACTACAAGTGTGTAGTGCAACAACTTGAGCTAATAAATATTGAATTGCCTACGAAGAAAGAAAGTCAAAGTACCCCCATCTATTCATTCCCTAGAGAAAATACAAGATTCCTTCAAGTAGAAACGTTCACTTTCGGACCTGCCTCATGCCTTCTGCCTGCCACGCGCCCCCTCGCTGACGCGTGGTCCCCTGCGCGTGCCCCCTCGCACCTTCACGCGGCCACCACCTATATAGGGTACTGGCCTTGCACCCTCCAAAACCAGCCCTGCTGCCCTTATTTATTAGAACCTCTGCCCATTTACCAATTCCAGTGAAGCCCCTCCCCCGGCGACGACTGCGACAAGGCACCAGCGGGCATCATGTGCGGCGGACGGTTACTCGCAGACGTTGAGGTTCCCGCAGTGATGCGGAAGGTGAGGGCGGCAACGCTGTGTCCCCAGACGAAGAAGCCCCAACGGAGCGACAATGGGTGCCGTCACTTCACGGGGTTGGGCAGGCGCAAGGGACTCAGGCTGGACGACGATGAGGAGGACTTCGAGGCCGAACTAAATGAGTTTGAGGCCGACTCCGGGGACTCCGACCTGGTGGTCGGGCGCAGTGGGGTGGCTGAGAAGGACAACGACGAGGAGGTCATCAAGATCAAGCCATGTGCCACTGTCAAGAGGCCCCTCTCCCAAGGTATCGACCCGGGTCGCTTGGACTAATTTTTAATCTATGTATCCTTACCTTTAGCGTTTAACTATTGTCCACCCATGTTTGCCTCTATTAGTCTCGTATTTCGAATCAAAGTTTGACCACATAATTAACTAGTAAACTATTAATGCATGTCATAAAATATTATATTGTTGGATTCTTATTTGAATGTAGTTTTGATATTATTTTTGCCATGATTAACTTGTATTATATTAGTTAAAATCATGGTCAAAATATGACCAAAAATACAAGGGGGGGGGGTAGTTACCAGGACGAGGGTAGTAGAACTAAGGAGTGTTGTTGGAAGGCTATGTTTGGGCCGTGTTACTCCTGTTTGCTTAGAGATTTTGGATTGGATGTGTTATCAGGGAGTGATTTGGGTGAAGGGTTAGGCTTTTTCCATTCTCTGTTGTGTTCATTTGATAACTTGTTTCTGACACCGTTCCTTTCTTTCTGAGAAGCGATTTTTGTTGTTAGGTTGACGATCTTGTGATTTATATTCGTGATCTTTGATGGTGATCCATAAGTTTACCGTTTAGTCAAAAGGGGTAGAAAATCCGCATAAATGGTCAAAGTTCTCCGTTTTGCTTAGGTTTTGACCTCTTGAGTTGTTTCCTTGTTAGATGGTTGTAGGTGTGCATGAGGATTGTTCTAGACTTGGTTCATTTATCAGTCCAAAGGATTATTCTGCTAATCATTGAACCCGACTGAAAAATATATCATTGATTCTGCATTGTCTATAATATAGTTTGTAGATTAGTAATTGTAGAATGATGCCAATGGTCTATAACACGATGTTTGTTCATCAGTACCCTGGATTTTTTATTAAGTAGTCATTTTTATTGTTTTATTTGTTTTGTGCTTGACTGATGATGCGTTCACTCGAATTGACACATCATGTTTCATTGTTCATTACGATCAATATATTTTTACATAAAATTCATGTCCATGATGAAATTATTTACTTTTTGTGAGAGAAGTTTGTCTATGTTGGTCCCTCTTAGCATTGACATTGATCTTCCATTGCAGATGACTTAAGCACCATGACTACTGCTGGTTTTGATGGTCCTTCAGAAAGGCCAACAAAAAGGAAGAGAAAGAACCAATTCAAGGGTATCCGTCAGCGCCCCTCGGGTAAATGGGCTGCTGAAATCAGAGATCCTAGCAAGGGTGTCCGTGTCTGGCTCAGTACTTTCAATAGTGCTGAAGAAGCCGCAAGAGCTTATGATGTCAAAGCACGCATGATCCATGGCAAGAAGGCCAAGGTTAACTTTCTAGAGGAACCAGCAGTTCAGGAACCCAAAGCACCCAAGCCAAGTGCATGACAGGAACCTATCGTCACACCAGCAGTCAACAACCATGCTAACCCAAATGCTTTCATGTACCCATCTTCTGACTTTGCATCAAACCAGCCACTTATTCAGCTTGATAACGTGTCATTTTTTCCTGTAATGAACTCCGTTGTCCCTCTTGAAGCTCCTGTTATGAATATGTACTATGAACAGAGAAGCAACACTTTTGGCTGCTCTGACTTGGGCTGGGAGTATAACATCAAGACTCCATATATATCATCCATGGCTCCCATTTCCACTATTGCTGAATGAGCAGAATCTGCACTTGTCCCCCTCACCAGTTGGTCAGGTCCGAACCCCGCATCATCCCCAGGGCGGCTCGGGGGAACCCTAGGAACGCCGCCGCCGCCCCCCCTCTACATCACGCTTCCCCTCCCGCCGCCGTCGGATGAATCCGCCGGGCGAAGCCCGCGCCGGAGGACGGTGGCGGCGGGGATCTCCGCGCGCTCGGCGGCCTAGGTCACCGGTGTGAGCCCGTGGTTGTGGGGATCTCGCCCTCGGCGTCTCCGGCCGGCGTGGCGGCTGCTCGGCACGGCATCCTCGTCCTCTCGCGGGTGATGGGCTGCTGGCTGCTCGTGGCTGCCTCGATGCGACGGCGTCCCGAGGTTTCAGATCTGGCCGTGGCGGGCTTGGCCGATCTGGCCCGTTGGCTTCGGCCGGCGGTGAGGTTGGTGGTCGTGCGTGGTGATGGCGCCGCCGCCGCGCAAGAGGTTCTTGGGCCAGTGGGATCGCATGCTGGCGGCGCTGGGGTTCCCCCATCCTCGTCCGACAGCGTGAGGGTGCGGAGGTAGGGTTGCTCCGGGCGAAAGCCGACGGCGTGGTGTCTGCGGATGTCGCTCTCCTCCTGGGGGCCGTTGTGGAGTTCTCCGACCTCCTCCGCTCTCGGGTCACTTTCTTCGGGTGAAAGCCCAGGACCTGCGGTGCAGGACCGAACGATGGCATGACATCGCTTCCCCTCCTGAGGGCGTCGTCTTGAAGATCGTGATTCCATGTGTGCTTTTCCAGAGCTGGACTTGCACGACATCGCGGCAGGTGGCCGGCGATGCGCCCAGAGGTGGAGCGGTGTTTCCTCCTCCGCATCGAAGACGGCGGATCTCGGCGGCGTGGCGCAGCGGAGACTCGGCGCCCGATGCGTGTAGATGGACTCACGCAGGAGGAGATGGCTGTCTGGCGTCATGGTGGCGTCAATGGCAGAGTGGCCTAACAAGGTAGAAGCCTCAATATCTGCTCTGAAGACGGACCTGTGAAAGATGGCGGTGACGACACATGTGAGTGCGTCAGATCGGTTTGTGCCCCAGACCCGGTATGTGGTTCGGCTGGGGGCTTCCGGCTTTTGATGATAGGTTTAGGTGAGTGGTCTGGGTATTTGGCCCAGCTAGCATCCCTTCATCATATGGATAGGAGTAGTGGCATATGTTGCCAAGATGGCGGATTCAGACATATTGTTGTAATACTTTGTAAGGTCAACGAGAATAATCAATAAAGTGGCCGCATGCATCTCCCAGATGCAGAGGCCGGGGGTCATCCTCCTTTTCTAAAAAAACAACTCAGTGGTGATTGCTGAAGGAGCTGAATCTGCGCTTGTCCAGAGTAACACCTACAACTCAGTGGTGCTTCCAGTTATGGAGAATGATGCTATCGATTTTGAAGATTGGATGAGGTTTTGTATGGATGATGGCGTCGATGAGCCGATTGACAACCTTCTGACTTTTGATGTGCCTCATGATGTCGTCGACAATATGGACCTTTGGAACTTTGATGACATGTCCATCTGTGGTGATTTTTTCTGAGGGATTCAATCCCATGTGTATCGGGACAAAGGGTAAGCCTTTGCAATTTGGATGTTCAGTCTGAGATGGATAATCTTTTCATTACTCTGAAATTTTGCTCCATGTTTCAGGAATCAGACTATGGGAGATTGGGAAGCACCCTATTGTCATTTTCAGCCAGCATATGATTATGTCCAAGTTTAGATGCAAAAAGGTCGTGTCCTGAGTCTCTTTTGTAATCGACCCTTTCGCTAGTTGATTGTCTGTGTAGTAGCCATTTATGATGAACCGTTGTCAATTTTGATGTCATCGCTACCATTTCTGAATGTGAACAACATGAATTTGTGTCCAATTTGCTTTAATCTGTGTGTTTGATCGCTTTTTCCCTTTAGTTCTGGCTGTTTAATTGATGATAAAAGTAACCTATGTATCTAATTTCTGAGCATAAGTTTATCTCGTGCCTAGACTAGGCCGTCTATAAGATGTTTGGTCGTTCGTACTTAAGCTCTCTAGCTATCACGTTCGTACGGACCGATTATTTTGCACTATAATCGATTGTTCATTTCTTCTGTAAACAAAAAGGCCCAGATTGATTGCCACGAACAACCTCAAAGAATGTCAGTCTTGATCTATACTCACAACACATCGACCCAGCGCAGCCTAGGAACAAGACCAGACCTGCTACTGATCTTGGATTACAACTTTGCGGTGGAAATAAATAGCCCAAGTGATCATGAAACAAAACACAACCATTCGAGCGGCCGATCAATCAATCTACTCCTAGTTGAGAAGGAGCATGCAGCATCCCATCCACAGGCGTTCAGGCGACGCACGAGTTGAGGCCCAGGCACTCTATCCACAGGCTCCTCTTCTGAAGAAAGGCATCATCCAACCAAAGAGAAGTCAGCTCCACTTCGAAGTTCGAACCATACTGAGGAGAACAAAATTTAAAACCAAACCATTTCGAGTTTGTACGTACCCGTCTTGGTCGGTAATGGCGGGAGGCGAGCTCCGGCGGAGGCACCTGGTACAGGTCCTCGTCGACCGGCCGCACCACCCTGGACGCGGAGGCGGCTCTGGACGTGGCGCGCGCCAGGCCGCCGCCTTCCAACGCCCCCGCGCGCCTCCCCTGCTTCTCCCGAGCCACGTCGCTCCTCGTCTTCTTGGGCGCCGGCTTGCGCGGAGGCGGCGAGTACTTGAACCACACGTGGCGGCTCCTTGGCGTAGCGCTCGGCTGGCGGCTCGTCGTAGCCGTGGCAGTAGTTCCGCTCCCCGAACGCCGGCGCCTGCAGCCTCCTCCTCGCCTTCTGCAAAACCAAAACCACCAAATGCTTAGCCAGGTGAGTTAGAAACTTAAACTACTCCTACATTGATCGATCCTTGTCTGATGATTCCTGGTTCACACGCACTTGACACTTGCCCGGCACAGGGGCGGGGAGAATGAGGTGGATAAGAGAAGCAAGCTGGGGCCGGAGCGGAGGGCGCTACTAGGAGCAGTTGTATGATAAACCGAATGGAATGGGGCCTCCAATGATCTTTATAGCGAGAATGGGAATGGGAGGAGCAATGCAGTGCAACACTAGTAATCAGAGGAATGGCTTGGCGACCGGCGATGGGGTGCAGACTGCAGAGACATGCAGAGGCCGCATCAGCAATGGAAGGACCTCCGCAGAGGCGCAGTAGCTTGGTGTAGCCTGCAGCGTGCAGCGGTAGGCTGACAATGGACGCAGCAGCAGTGGCCGGTGTGGTCGCAAGCTTTTACTACTGCACATGGGGGCTTCGCTTCCTTGCTGCACGTCGCGCCGGGTTTCGACTGACTTGCAGCCCCTTTGTCGCGCTCGTCTTATGTTGGCATCATTCAAGGCTGATTAATCTTGGAGTATAAACCAAAATATGCATTTCAACGCTGGACTAGTGCAAATAATCGATCTATCGGTGAAGAATCCACGTGCACTTGCTTTCTCTGAGATTTGTGCCAACTTCTTGTGTATATAGTAAAGGTAATTTTCTATGCAATACGAGCAGTGGCGAAAGAAATACACTTGTGCATGTCAGATTTGTGGCAGCTTCTCTCTCCCCAAACAAAGTAGTTGCATTTTATGTCCTGGTCATATTTTGAATGGTTAATATCTTATCAACCAAATTTCCGTTTGTCATTTTTTTTGTATATTTGAATTCAGAATGATAAGACCTTTAAAACAAGATCGGTTTTGGATGCATTTTGGCTAGTTTGAATTTTTACTATTTCAATTAGTTTCACATTACAAATAAAAGATTTCACTCATTTAAAATTGGATTTCACTCGTTGTGAAATGCCTATTTCGCACATTAGAAAACAAATATTTTAGTCATTTCAAAAATTTGTATCACTCATTTCAGAAAGCCAATTTCAATCATTTAAAAACTCATTTCTTTATGTTAAAAAACCAATTTCACTCATCTGAAGAAACTGATGTCACACATTTTAGAAATAATTATTTCACTCGGCTGGGGAAACATATTTCACTAAGTTGAGAAAACATAGGTTTAGTCGTTTAAAAAATAGTTTCATTCATTTCAGAAAGTTGATTTCAATCATTTAAGAAAACTCATTTCTTTATCTTCAAAACACCAATTTTCACTCATCTGAAGAAACCGATGTCACTGAGTTCAGAAAAATAATTTCACTTAGTTGAGAAAACATATTTCACTCGGTTAAGAAAACATATTTCAAAATTGATTTCACTCAATGCAAAAAACATATTTCTAAAAGATAGATTTCCTCCATTTAGGAAAGAGATTACACTCAAGTACAAAAGATATATTTCACTCATTTCAATATATGATTTAATTATACAAAATAATATATTTCACACATTTATAAAATCATATTTCACTCATTTCAAACAAATATTTTCACTTTTCTGAGTTACACTAATTCCACTAATATTAGTAAACGATTTCACTCATTTACAAAAGATATATTGCACTAATTTCACTAGTTCTAGAAAACACATTACACTTACTCACAAAATATAGATTTCATGCATATCATTTTAAACACTCAAATAACGGTTGTATTTCACAAATATCAGTTTCAAACAGTGAAATAGGCAGTTTCATGCAAAATATATCGAGTGAAATAAGTTAATTGAAATGTTGAAAATTGAACTTATTTGAAATGTATCCAAGATTGATCTTGTTTTAAAGGTTTTCACACCCGAAGATCAAATATATAAAATGGTCACATACTTAATTTTGGTTTAAGAGATATAAAACAATTGAAAATGTCAAAAGAAACTTAAATGCTACCTTTGTTATGGGAGCCAGAGGGAGGAGAGTACTTGTGTGTCATGCATGCACCGTACATATTTTTACTGACAAAAGGTGCTGACAAGAGTTGACAAGTCATTTCATATACAGTGTTGTCCAACAGAATATAAAGGAATACTAGTATGCATGTAGAGAGTGTGCACCAATCTCCAAGAATTCAAGGGTGGATTTAGCACCGGTATATACCGTTGCCGTTAAAAATTACCTTGCGTGCTTCTCTAGTCCAACCGAAATTGGACATCTTGTATCCAATGCAACTTGTTGAACAAAGTAGTTCACTTTGTCCCCCACGAAGCTCCGCTCGAGGCAGCTCGAGCATTGGCTCGCGCCGTCACCGCCATCAGCCCCTCTTTGCCGCCAGAGAGGGCCTCCTTGGAAGCACATGCACGAATGCCCCCCAACCCCACCCCACCCAACAAGATCATAAGAAAATATATGTGTATCCCTTCGTATTAGGCCTATTTATTCAGTGAAAATCGGTGGCGGCAAGGATTTATAGCTTCACCTTCGTGCGGGGAGCTATGGAAGCCGAGGCGGCACTCACTCTATGACGATCATCATCTCTCGTCATGTTGTTTTTTACTAGTCCTACACTACCACGGGACACACTTTTTTTTGACCCACCCGAGACTCTACATACGCTCGCCCGACCCACCATGCATGGACCCTCTATGCATGCGCCCGATATGCATGCACCCGATAGCCCCCATCGACGCCTCCTCGTTACAGCCAGCTGACTGCACCGCCTGCTGCTAGCCCGCTCGCCACCCCTCCCTCGTGTTCCTCCTCTATCCATGGTTCGCAACCCATCACATCTGCCGTGCCATCTAAAAGAGCATGTGCCCCCATGTTTGGTTTTGGTAACTGATGACAATCCCTATGGACTAATGGTTGCCTTGAGTTATATTTGAAGGGTTTGTCCATAGGCATTGCTTGAAGACCATTCGTTGGTTTCAAGGTTATAAGAAGGAGATTATGTGTTGAAGAAGGTGCTATTTAAGGAGTTATCCAAAGATTGGTCATGTGAGAGCTGAGCCTATTGCAAGCATGTATTGAAGAAGAAGAAGATTGTGTGAACATTCATGTTTACCTTCAAGAATAATCTTTATAAAAAGTGAAGATATGATACATGGTTGATCAAGACTAAGTACAAAGAGTGAATTCAGGTTGATTAACACCTAAAGTGTAGAAGATGTACCAAGTGGGATCAAGTTATCTCATGGTATGGTAAGTATTGTCTATTACGCTTTGTGTGCTAATCCATGGTCTATGTGAGGTTTCTTTGTGGGGTTAGATATGTTTCCATGGGCTTAAATCAAAAGGAAGATCTCATATGACCCATGGAGGATGACATCAAGTGGTGATCACCATCAAGGTTGCGTTGTCAAGTTCAAGTGGAGCATCACGAAGAGATCATATGCTTGAAGCTCACCGTCCATTGTAATGATAATGTACAAGTGAGTATGTGCCTAAGAGAGGCTCACCCATAGTGGAGTATGGGGAGCAATTTACTAGTCTTCATCGAGCCAACACAATCAAGAAAGGTGGTCCAAATTGAGGAGGTCAAAATTGTCATCATCTAGCTCAAGTGGACTATGCGCAAGGCAAAGGTATATCCTTGATAGGTTTTCTATCTTACTGGTCCCATGATAGTAGTTGGGAGATCGGGTTATAGGATCAATAGCCATACTATAGGGGGGCTCACGAGTGACTAGCTTGTTCGTATCGTTCTTAGAGAGCTCAGACCTTTGCATCCTTGGCATCATCTTTCTTGTTTCTTGTTTGGCTTTTTCTCTATGATAGTTTTAGAGCTTGTGGTTATCTTCATGACTAGCTCAAGTTCATTGAAACCGGATTTCATATGTATCTATTGTGTTTCCGATGTTGGAGTCTTTGCCGGTGTAATGAACAAAAGGGTCTTACTCCGATTGTGAATAGGGTGTAAGTTATGAATATTGATGATAGAATTGAACATCTATAACACTGACGCTAAATGTGGCAAGACTAAAAGAATACCACACATATGTGGCACTCCATTTAGTCACATTGGAGAAACCTGCATGGAGAAATTCCAAAATGAAGGATTTTGGAGTCATATGATTACAAATCATCTGAGACTTGCAACTTTCATCCAAATAGTTAAGTAAACTAAAATATCATTCACAGGCCGTGAAGAACGAGCAGCAAAATAATTGAAAATATGCATATTGATGTCTGTAGTCCAATAAAGTGTTGTCGCAAGCGGTGGATTTATCTATCTTCAAGGATGACTCAAGTAGATATTTATATTTACTAATTGTGACATAAAATCGTTTTTTTAATGTTTCAAAAGATTTTTAGAATGAAGAAGAAATTATTGTAACAAGAAAATTGCAGAAAAGAATATTTGAGTTACAAATTTAGCCAATGTCTGACGAGCTGTAAAAGAATTTTATTGCTTGCACTTCCCAGAACATTATTAAGAGTATAATATTTTGAGTAGATATAATCAATCTATGTATGTCGTGGTGAGATCAGACATGACATTGATTGTTTCGCCAATATACTTTTTAATGTGATGCTTTAGAGACTATGGCTTTTATACTGAAAAGAGCGACATCAAATTTGTTGAAATAAGTGCTACTTTGTAAGTTATCCTTAATGGTTGGGTATTTCTCTATCACTATGCCGAGGCAAAGTGTTTTTTCAAAGAGTGCGAAAACTTTGAATAAAATGTTTTCTGCAAAAGTGTGAGTTGGAGGACAGTACAACTCGACAAAATTGCAGAATCTTTGTGATCGGGTCAAAGAAAAGAAATGCTAGAAGTGATTCGAGAATTTACTACCATGACTGATACGAAAGACTCTACATGAGATATAGAGACTTTTGTCAAACTTGCAGCTGAACCATATAGGTTAACGAAATCCGTGCAGACATTCTTGCTATTGATGGTCTGCAAGTGCACGGGGTTTAGTTGTAGCTTTTTTGAAGTAAGAGTATCGATCGCACAAAGAGAACATGAATCATACTTTTGCCTCTTGTAGAGAATTATGTATTTTTGTTCCTGCAAATAATAGTATACTTAAAGCAGAGTGAGGGCGGATATAAATGATTGTTGAGTAGTGTTGTAACTTGAAAGTAATAACATTAAAGTAAATGAAGTGCAAGGATTGTGATGACTAGTGGAGCAACAGAATAAAAAGTCCTTTCCAAGGAGTCCAGAATCCCCATTGGTATGTTTTTAGCGCACACATGCATAAGCATAGTATTCTTGGAAATATGCCCTAGAGGCAATAATAAAGTGGCTGTTATTATATTTCCTCGTTCATGATAATCATTTATTATCCATGCTATAATTGTATTGACCGGAAACTCAAATGCATGTGTGGATATATAGACAACAACATGTCCCTAGTGAGCCTCTACCGGACTAGCTCATTGATCAAAGATGGCCATGGTTTCCTAGCCATAGACATGAGTTGTCATTTGATAAAGGGATCACATCATTAGGAGAATGATATGATGGACAAGACCCAAATTATGGACTTAGTATATGATCGTGTCAAGTTTATTGCTATCGTTTTCTGCATGTCAAGTATATGTTCCTATGACCATGAGATCATGCAACTCACTGACACTGGAGGAGTACCTTGTGTGTACCAAACATCGCAACATAATTGGGTACCAATTCGAGACGGGCTTTCTACTATTCTTTCATGGATTACGGTACCCTTTTATTTTAACAACTTAAAAATATCTCCGACCCAATATTGGTGGCAAAATTATGCATCTTTTTATCTATAATTTCCATATGATCTTCATGAGCATTTTATTTTCAATAGCATCTAGTCTTTCCATAGCATGTTCAAGAGTCAAAGTTGTTTCATTAATCATGAGAGGTGGTGAGCCCACTAAATTTCCCATAGCATTAAAAGCATCAAGAGAAGGACACATCAAGAAATTTCCACCGGTAATCGTATCAAGGACGAATCTATACCAAGTGGTGATGCCGACATAAAAACAGCGAAGAAGAACAACGGTAGATTGCTTACGGATAGATCTATTATGAGCATTGCAAATTATATACCAAGCATCTTTTAAAGTTTCTCCTCCCCTTTGATTAAAGTTGAGAACCTTGTTCTCGGGAGTGCAAGCAATAAAGGAAGAGCTATCCATAACGATAATAATGGCAAACAAGATTGCACACAAAAATAGATCCGGCAAGAAAACGGCGAATGAAAAAGAGAGGCGAATAAAATGGCAAATTTTTTGTGAAGTGGGGGAGAGCAAAAACGAGAGGCAAATGGAAAATAATGTAAATTACGAGGAGATGAGATTTCTTATTAGGAACCTGGTATATGTTGAAGATCCTCCCGGCAACGGCGCTAGAAATTCCTTTTAATGTCGCTTGAAGCTATGTCGGTATTTCCCCAAAGAGGAAGGGATGATGCAGCACAGCGGCGGTAGGTATTTCCCTCACATATGAAAGCAAGGTTATCGAACCAGTAGGAGAACCAAGCAACACAACGTAAACAGCCCCTGCACATAGATAATAAATCCTCGCAACCCACGTGTTAAAGGGGTTGTCAATCCCTTCCGGGGTACGGTGCCTCAAGATAGGCAAACGGACATGAGGTAAATTGTAGTAGATTGATAGATCGAACACCAAATAAAATAAATAGAAATAAAACACATGCAGCAAGGTATTTTTGTATTTTTGGTTTAATAGATCTAAAAATAAATGTAAGGAAAAAGTAGATCGCAAAAGCAAATATAAGAGAAAGAGACCCGGGGGCCGTAGATTTC
This sequence comes from Aegilops longissima, assembly GCA_021605205.1. Lineage (NCBI taxonomy): Eukaryota > Viridiplantae > Streptophyta > Magnoliopsida > Poales > Poaceae > Aegilops > Aegilops longissima. The sequence goes on along the minus strand of CM038682.1, from coordinate 622,657,094 downwards.
ACTAGTGGCTTCTCTCGAGAAAAATAGCAAATTGTGGGTGAACAAATTACTGTTGGGCAATTGCTAGAATTTCAAATACTCATGACGATATCCAAGCAATGATCATTGTATAGGCATCACATACAAGATTAGTAGACCGACTCCGGCCTGCATCTACTACTATTACTCCACACATTGACCGCTATCCAGCATGCATCTAGTGTATTAAGTTCATGGAAAAACGGAGTAATGCGATAACAACGATGACATGATGTAGACAAGATCTATCTATGTAGAGATATACCCCATCGGTTTATCCTTAGTAGCAAAGATACATACGTGTCGGTTCCCTTTCTGTCACTAGGATCAAGCACCGTAAGATCGAACCCACTACAAAGCACCTCTTCCATTGCAAGATAAATAGATCAAGTTGGCCAAACAAAACCCAAATATAGGAGAAGAAATATGAGGCTATAAGAGATCATACATAAAAGAGATCAAAGAAACTCAAATACTTTCATGGATATAAAAAGATAGATCTGATCATAAACTCAAAGTTCATCGATCCCAACAAACACACCGCAAAAGAGTTACATCATATGGATCTCCAAGAGACCATTGTATTGAGAATTCAGAGAGAGAGAGAGATGAAGCCATCTAGCTACTAACTACGGACCCGAAGGTCTACAAAGAACTACTCACGCATCATCGAAGAGGCACCAATGGAGGTGGTGAACCCCATCCGAGATGGTGTCTAAATTGGATCTGGGGGTTCTAGACTCTGCGGCGGCTGGATGAATATTTCGTCGACTCCCCTAGGGTTTTGGGAATATTGGGGTGTTTATAGAGCAAAGAGGCGGTCCGAGGGGCACCCGAGGTGGGCACAACCCACCAGGGCGCGCCTGGGCCTCCTGGCGCGCCCTGGTGGGTTGTGCCCCCCTCGGGGCACCCCCCCCCCAAGCGCAGCCAGGGCCCATTATGTTCCTTCTGATCCAAAAAAATCTCCGCGATGTTTCGTTGCATTTGGACTCCGTCTGATATTGATTTCCTGTGATGTAAAGAACATGCAGAAAACAGAAACTGGCACTTGGCACTATGTCAATAGGTTAGTGCCAAAAAAATGATATAAAATGAATATAAAATGATTATAAAACATCCAAGATGATAATATAACAGCATGGAACAATCAAAAATTATAGATACGTTGGAGGTGGGGCACCCCCTAGGGCTACCTCCACCTGGTTTGGGGGGGCAAGTCACCCTAGGGTTTCCCTATGGGCGCCCCCATCTGTGGTGGCCGCCACCCCCTGGGGGAAACGCTAGGGCGCCCCCTCCTCCTCCCTTCGTCCTATATATAGAGGGATAGAGGGAGGGCAGCCGCACCCATCTATGCCACAGCGCTTCCCTCCCTCTCCCTCATAGTTCTTCTCTCTCTCTCTCTCTCTCTCTCTCTCTCTCTCTCCCTTTCTCTCCGCGTAGATTAGCAAAGCTCTGGTGAGATTGCTCCACCACCGCCGCCGCCACACCATCGTGCTGCCAGAGTAATCGAGCTACTACTTCACCATCACTCGCTGGATTGAGGAGGTGAAGACGTCATCAAGCCGTACGTGTGTTGAACACGGAGGTGCCGTCCGTTCGGCGCTTGGATTGGGAGATCGTGGATGGATCGTGATTGGATCACGGAGACATTCAACTACACCAACCATGTTTGTCAATGCTTCCTCTTAGAGATCTACAAGGGTATGTAGATGCAATCTCTCCTCTCGTAGATGTTCATCTCCTAGGCTGATCTTGCTGAGCGTAGGAATTTTTTTGTTTCCCATGCAACGTTCCCCAACAGTGGCATCATGAGCTAGGTCTATGCATAGATGACATCACGAGTAGAACACAAAGGAGTTTGTGTGCGTTTATATTCAGATTGCTTCCTTCCTTGGTCTTTTCTTGATTTGGCGGTATTGTGGGATGAAGCGGTCTGGACCAACTTTACATGCGGACGGTACATGAGACCGGTTCCATCGACCGACATGCAACTTGTTGCATAAAGATGGCTGGCGGGTGTCTGTCTCTCCCACCTTAGTTGAATCGGATTCAACAAAGGTGGTCCTTGTAGAAGGTTAAATAGCAACTTGCATATCACAGTTGTGGCTTTGCGTAGGTAAAAATCATTCTTGCTAGTTACCCATAGCAGCCACGTAAAACATGGAGCAACAAAGTAGAGGACGTCTAACTTGTTTTTGTAGGGTATGTTGTGATATGATAAGGCCAAAGACATGATGATCTATATTTGATGTATGAGATGATCATGTTTTGTAATAGTTTATCACGACTTGCATGTCAACGAATACGGCAACCGGCAGGAGCCATAGGGTTGTCTTTAATTATTGTACGACATGCATGTCAATCATTAAACGCTATGTAATGCTTTACTTTATCGCTAAGCGGTAGCAATAGTTGTAGAAACATGGTTGGCGTGACAACCCCGACGACGACACGATGATGGAGATCATGGTGTCATACCGGTGACGATGGTGATCATGCCGGTGTTTTCAAGATGGAGATCAAAAGCACAAGATGATGGCCATATCATGTCACTTATGACTTGCATGTGATGTTAATCCTTTTAAGCATCTTATTTTGCTTAGGACGACGGTAGCACTATAAGGTGATCCCTCACTAAAATTTCAAGATAAAATTGTGTTCTCCCCAAGTGTGGGCCGTTGAGAAAGTTTGTCGTTTCGAAGCACCACGTGATGATCGGGTGTGATAGACTCTACGTTCGCATACAACAGGTGCAAGCCAGTTTTACACATGCGGAACACTTGGGTTAAACTTGACGAGCCTAGCATGTATAGACATGGCCTCGGAACACAAGAGATCGAAAGGTCGAGCACGAGTCATATAGTAGATAAGATCAACATGGAGATGTTCACCATTGAAACCACCTCATCTCACGTGATGATCGGACTTGGGTTGGTGAATTTGCATCGTGTTACACTCGGACAACCAGAGGGATATTGATTTGAGTGGGATTTCTTAAGTAATGTGATTAATTGAACTCATTTATCATGAACAATATTCTAAATTATCTTTGCAAAGTTATGTTTAGATCAATGGCTCACGTAGTAGCTCCCCTGAATTTCAATGCGTTCCGAGAGAAAGTTAAGATGAAAGATGATGGAAGCAACTTTGTAGATTGGGCCCATAATCTGAGGATTATCCTCACGGCTGCCCAAAAATCTTATGTCCTTAATGCACCACTTGGTGTGCCACCCCCTCCAGCGACTGTGGACGTCGTGAATGCCTGGCAGTCGCGTGTTGATGACTACTCAATAGTTCAGAGAGCCATGTTGTATGGCTTAGAACCGGGACTTCAAAGGCATTTTAAACATCATGGAGCATATGAGATGTTCCAGGAGTTGAAGTTTATCTTTGAGAAGAATGCCCGGATCGAGAGGTATGAGACCTCCGATAAGTTCTATGCCTGCAAGATGGAGTAGAACGGGTCTGTCAGTGAGCACATACTCAGAATGTCTGGGTACTACAACCGTCTGGCTGAGTTGGGAGTTGAGCTCCCGCCAGAGGCTGTCTCTGACAGGGTTCTTCAATCGCTACCACCTAGTTACAAGAGCTTTGTGTTGAACTATAACATGCAAGGGATGAACAAGTCAGTCTCCGAGCTATTCGCGATGCTAAAAGTCACTGAGTCAGACATCCAAAAGGAGCATCAAGTGTTGATTGTGAATAAAACCACTATTTTTAAGAAAGTCAAGGGAAAGAAGGTAAACTTCAAGAAAGGTGGCAAGCCAGTTGCTCCTCCCGTTAATAAACCTAAGGCTGGACCCAAGTCGAGGACTGAGTGCTTCTATTGCAAGGGAACTGGCCACAGGAAGCGGAACTGCCCCAACTATCTGGCCGACAAGAAGGGGACCAAAGTCAACAAAGGTATATATGATATACATGTTATTGATGTGTAGCTTACCAACTCTCGTTGTAGTGCCTGGGTATTTGATACCGGTTCGGTTGCTCACATTTGCAACTCAAAGCAGGAACTACGGAGTAGATGGTGGCTAGCGAAGGACGAAGTGAAATGGTTCCAAGGTTGATGTGATCGCCGTCGGCACGCTCGCTCTTCGATTACCATCGGTATTATTGATGAACCTGAATAATTGTTATCTAGTGCCTGCGTTGAGCATGAACATTATATCTGGATCTTGTTTAATGTGAGATGGTTATTCATTTAAATCAGAGAATAATGGTTGTTCTATATATATGGGTAATATCTTTTATGGTCATGCACCCATTGCGAGGGATTTATTCTTATTGAATCTTGATAATGATGACACACAGGTTCATAACATTGATGCCAAAAGATGTAGAGTTGATAATGATAGTACCACTTTCTTGTGGCACTGCCGCTTAGGTCATATTGGTGTAAAGCGCATGAAGAAACTCCATGCTGATGGACTTTTGGAGTCACTTGATTTTGAATCACTTGACACGTGCGAACCATGCCTCATGGGCAAGATAACTAAGACCTTGTTTTCCAGAACAATGGAACGGGCAAGTGACTTGTTGGAAATCATACATACTTGTTGGAAATCATACATACTGATGCGGTGGATATCGTTACTTTCTCACCTTCACCAATGATTTCAGTAGATATGGGTATATTTATTTAATGAAGCACAAGTCCGAGACATTTGAAAAGTTCAAGCAATTTCAAAGTGAAGTTGAGAATCATCGTAACAAAGAAGATAAAATTCCTACGATCTGATCAAGGGTGAGAGTATCTGAGTTATGAGTTTGGCAATCAGTTAAAACAAAGTGGAATTGTTTCACAGTTGACACCACCTGGAACACCACAGCGTAATGGTGTGTCTGAACATCATAATCGTACCCTTTTGTATATGGTGCATTCTATGATGTCTCTTGCCGATCTGCCACTATCATTTTGGGGTTATGCGTTGGAGACAACTGCATTCACTTTAAATATGGCATCATCTAAGTCCTTAGAGACGACACCATATGAACTGTGGTTTGGCAAGAAACCTAAGTTGTCGTTTCTTAAGGTTTGGGGTTGCGATGCTCATGTCAAAAGGCTTCAGCCGGAAAAGATCGAACCCAAAGCGGACAAATGCATCTTCATAGGATACCCAAAAGAGACAGTTGGGTATACTTTCTATCTCAGATCCGAAGGCAAAGTGTTTTTCGCTAAGAATGGGTCCTTTCTCAAGAAAGAGTCATGAAGGATTACCTGAAGGGCGAAAAGCCATTCAGAATAAATGGCTTCTTGCCATGAAATCCGAGATGCGATCTATGTATGAAAACAAAGTATGGACTTTGGAAGGATTACCTGAAGGGCGAAAAGCCATTCAGAATAAATGGATCTTCAAGAAGAAGATGGACGCGGACGGTAATGTCACCGTCTATAAAGCTCGACTTGTGGCAAAGGGATTTTCACAAGTTCAAGGAGTTGACTAGGATGAGACTTTCTCACTCGTAGAGATGCTTAAGTCTGTCAGAATCATGCTGGCAATAGCTGCATTTTTCGATTATGAAATCTCACAGATGGATGTCAAAATAGCGTTCCTTAATGGTTCCCTTAAGGAAGAGTTGTATATGATGCAACCGGTAGGTTTTGTCGATCCAGGAAATGATGACAAAGTGTGCAAACTCCAGCTATCCATAGACTGGTGCAAGCATCTCGGAGTTGGAATCTTCGCTTTGATGAGGTGATCAAAGCATTTGGGTTTATACAAGTTTTCGGAGAATCTTGTATTTTACAAGAAAGTGAGTGGGTGCTCTATAGCGTTTCTAATATTATATGTGGATGACATATTGTTGATTGGAAACAATATAGAACTTTTGGGAAAACGTGAAGGAATATTTGAACAAGAGTTTTTCAATGAAGGACCTAGGAGAAGCTGCTTTATATTAGGCATCAAGATCTATAGAGATAGATCGAGCGCTTGATAGGACTTCGACAAAGCACATACCTTGATAAGATTTTGAAGATGTTCAAAATGGATCAGTCCAAGAAGGGGTTGTTGCCTATTTTGCAAGGTGTGAAGTTGAGTCAGACTCAATGCCCAGCGACTACAGAGGATAGAGAAAAGATGAGTGTCATCCCCTATGCTTCTGCCGTAGGCTCTATCATCATGTATGTGATGCTGTGCACAAGACGGATGCCAACCTTTCCATAAGTATGGCCAGAAGGTTTCAAAGTAATCCAGGAATGGATCACTGGACAGCGGTGAAGAATATCCTTAAGTACCCGAAAAAGACTAAGGAAATGTTTCTTGTTTATGGAGGTGATCAAGAGCATGTCGTAGAGGGTTACATCGATGAAAGCTTTGACACTAATCCAGATGACTCTGAGTCTCAAACCGGATACATATATATTCTAAATGGGGGAGCGGTAAGCTGGTGCAGTTCCAAGAAAAATGTGGTAGTTGATTTTACGTGCGAAGCGGAGTACATAGCTGCCTCAGAGGCAGCGAAGGAAGGTGTATGGATGAAGCAGTTCATGACAGTGGAGTTGTGCCCAGTATACTAAACCCAATGACTCTGTTCTGTGACAACACAGGTGCCATTTCTCTAGCCCAGGAACCAAGGTTTCACAAGAGGACCAGACACATAAAGCGACGCTTCAACTCCATCGGCGATGCAGTCAAGGAGGAGGAAATAAACATTTACAAAGTACATATGGATATGAATGTTGCAGATCCGTTCACTAAACCTCTTCCACGGGAAAAACATGATCATAACTAGAACTCTATGGGTGTTAGATTCATTACCATGTAATACTAGATTATTGACTCTAGTGCAAGTGGGAGACTATTGGAAATATGCCCTAGAGCAATAATAAAGTGGTTGTTGAAAGTGCGTTATATCGACTAGAGGGGGGGTGAATAGGCGATTTTTAGAGAATTTTACAAATTCTTCACTAAGGAATTTGCTGGTGAGGAAATTCCTTAGCGAAGAAATACATGCAGCGGAATAAGTACTCAGAAGTAAGCATAGCAGATTACAGGCATAGTCATCATGATGAAATGAAGACAATCACAGAGTACAGAAAGCATAATCACAGGATAACACAAGATGAAGACAAACAGATCAAGAAATTGAACTGAGGAAATTGAGAAAGTCTTCACCAAGGTCTTCAAACACAGATATGAACAAACACTCAACACAAGAATGAGGAAATGAAAGGGTTGAGGAAATAGAACCAGTTAGGTTGATGAAGACAATGATTTGGTAGACCAGTTCCAACTGCTGTCTCGGTTATACGTCTGGTTGGAGCGGCTGAGTATTTAAACTCGAGGACACGCAGTCCGGACACCCAATCATCGAGCACGCAGCTCAGACACCAAGTCCTCACCGTATTCTCCTTGAACTAAGGTCACGCAGACCTCGTCCAATCACTCGTGGTAAGTCTTCAGCGACTTCCAAACCTTCACATACTTGGTCACTCGGCGATCCACAATTCCTCTTGGATGTTCTAGACCTTGACGCCTAACCGTCTGGAAGAAGCACAGTCTTCAAAGGTAAAAAGCGTCGGATCCACGCAGGATCAATTTCTTCAGTGATGCTCAATCACTTTGGGTTTGTAGGGGTTTGGTTTTTGGGATTTTCCTCGCTTTTGGGTTTTTCCTCACTTGATGATTTTCGCCAAATTCCTCGGAGAATGGGTTGCTCTCAAATGACAAGTGTCAAGTTCTCTCGAGCAGCCAACCAACTAGTGGTTGTAGGGGCGGCTATTTATAGCCTAGGAGCAGCCCGACATGATAAGACATAAATGCCCTTCAATGATATGACCGTTAGGTGGATAAGATATTTGGGACAATCAAGCCAAGAAGATAAAGAAGCGGTCGGAATTTTGAATATCAAATTCCTCGGGGCTATCATGTTCCTCATCAGTGTAGGCAATTCAAGATGGCGAATTCCTAACTCCTCGCCGAACAAATTCTCGGTGACGGTAAGAGCTTCGTCTCATCCTTTCAAGAAATTGACTGAACTGTATGAGATTTCCAAAAGCTTCACTCGAAGGGATTGGTAGGTGTAGGATTTTGAGTTGAGCATCAAATGGAAATTTTCCCTTAGTATTTCCTCGACCCCCTTTAACAGTACGGTGTTTCCTATGACTCAAGAAAGAGAAAATGAAACTACGAAAACAAAAATCTTCACGCTTCATGTTCCTCAAGCGAATACCAAGTCTTCAGGATCACACCAATTTCTTTACTTTCAAAGTCTTCAGAAAGTCTTCAGAATATCAAAGTCTTCAGTTGAAGAACTTCATTTTTAGGGGTCGACTTTTACTGTAATTATCAAACTCCTCATAGACTTATAGACCTGTGTACACTCACAAACGCATTAGTTACTTAACCTATAAGTCTTCAATACACCAAAATCATTAAGGGGCACTAGATGCACTTACAATCTCCCCCTTTTTGGTGATTGATGACAACATAGGTTAAGTTTTCAACGGGGATAAATATATGAAGTGTAAATACTGATAATGAGGATTTTGATTGCAAAAAATAGAAGAACTCCCCCTGAAGGTGTGCATAGTGAGGAAATTGCTTTTGAGGCAATGCACATTTGAAGAATTGAATCATGGAGATCTCCCCCTATATCTTGTAATTCATACACGCATTTGACATATAATATGAGGAATTTGAAATGCATGATGAAATATGGTGCTTGATGGTATTCAGAGCATGCAAAATAATGCATAAAGAGTATCAGAGCCCAATGCGTATGAGGAATTTGAAACTTTTCATGAGTATCAGAGCCCAAATCGATTTGAGGATTTCCAAAGGGCTCAGCATAACTACTATAATCAGATCATAGAGCAAAAGCATAATGCATCAAAAGTATCAAAGCACCATCGGGTTTAAGATTACAACTCGATCCAATAAAAGGTTTCAGAAGAACAAGAGTTGTAACGTAATAAAGTACTGTATATAGACAAAAACGAGACCCGCTTGAAGACTAACTCAAATTTCTCCCCCTTTGTCATCGAATGACCAAAAGGATCGGCCGAGGACTAACGCTCTTGAAGAATTTCAAGTTGAAGACGGAGCGCCAAAGATTGTCGGGGTTGGTTGTTGAAGTAGGACCAGCAGCGTGTCTTCCAAATCTTCATTTTCATCAGTGTCGCGAGATGAAGAATAGGAGCTGGCCACCAAGGAAGGAACTTTGACTTTCTTGAATTTCTTCGGAGGAGGTGCAGACCAGTCAAATTCTTCCTTGAGTCCCATTGATTGCAGTTCTTCTTCATTGTAGACATGTGAAAGAACAGCCCAGGTGCGCTTGAAGGTTTCATGAAGGTAGTAGTGGTTTTCTTCACCGCATTGTGAGTTGAGGTCATGTTGTAAAGAAGAATACCAAACCGACGTTTGACCCACTTATGATTGCGATCAACCTTCCGATGAAGACGAGGAGTAACTCACGATCACCATCACCACAGGTGCGCCCTTGAGGATTTTGCTTGACGAGGGTATTTGCTTTGCGAGTCATGTGTGGCGAGTCATCATTGGTGGAGTAGGATGCTTGCTTTGCTAAACTGTCCATCCAATGGACGAATGCCTTCATCTATCACAGCAGTAGCCTTTCCCTTTTCATCACCGAGGCAATTGGCCGTTTGAGGACTTCAATCGGGGCAGTAGCTGCAGTGGTTCAAAGTATCACCTTGTAATTCAAAGAAGATCTTGACTGATGAATCTCATAATCCAAGGTGCATAAGGCTTCACTCAAAAGGTGACATGGCAATGTTAGCGAGTCCTCATGAAGAAATCATGGAAATTGACGGAACGCCATGGATGATGTTGAAAAGCATATTCTTCATGATGCCAACGACTTCTTCATCGTTCGAGTCGTGGCCCTTGATAGGACTCATAGTCTTCGTCAAAATCCGATAGACTGTTCGAGGCACATATAATAATTCCTTGACGAGGAATTTGGTTCTTAGTGCTTGCCTTGGCTTCAAAGGCTTCATCAAGACTTGCATATAGTGATTTGAAAGTTCCTTTTCTTCATAGATGCGACGTGCACCATCAATCGGAGGATCGAGTGGGAGGGCACGAAGCAATTCACTTGCTTTGGTGCCTTGTAGTGAGTGTTTTCGGTCATCCAATCCAAGACCCATGAAGTTACATCTTCAGCGTCTCCGGTGATGTGCGGGTTGCATAGAACTCAAGAATTAGCTCTTCGCTCCAATCACAAATATCGGTCAGAAGTTTAGAAGACTCAAGGTCGTGAAGAACACTTAGGGCGGGCTCAAAGCTCGGCAAAGACTCCATATCCACATGAGGAATATGAGCATGATCGAAGATTTTGTCCTTGTTGAAAAGCATCGAGGAATAGAAGTTGGCTTGACCGGCAGTCGAGCGCCTCTTCCTAATTCGAGCAGAATCATAAGGATTATATTCAAGTGAAGAACACGTGCTCGGCAAAGAAATCTTCAGCCTTGAACTTTTGCTTGGTTGAGAACGGATTCTTTTGCTTGGGCAGAGGGTGTCGATGAGTTGCATCACCACCTCGGAATCGTAAGTTCAGGTTCTTCACTGAGGAATTTCTTGGTCCTCAACAGTGCGGTCGAGGATTAGCAGCAGCAGCAGTTTCATCAGCACTAGTGGCTGGAATTTCTTCATGCACAGAACCAGTGGGTTGATTTTCTTCAGAGTCCATTTGGACAGTCTGTGTAGGGGAGTGAGGAACTTGTTGAAGCGGGGTGAAGAGAGGAGTATTGGGATGCTGACTTTCCCAAAAGTCATCATTGATCACTGGAGTGGTGCATCCAATATCCACATCTTCATTTTCAATTTCCTCACCACCAGCTTGAGGAATTTCATGGTCTGATAAGGAAATAACTGGGGTTGAAGGATTGCTTCCACTTCAATTTCTTCATCCATTTTCTCCGACGAAGCGGAGATTGATGTTCTTCATCGATCCGTTGGGATCTCATATTCTTCTCCAAAAGGAACTACTTCCTTTGATGGTATGGAGGAAATTGGAATAGCATCAATTGGGTTTTCAATGGAGCTGGTCATTGGCTTCATTTTCTTCGCAATCGAAGAATCGACGCAGTGATGCTTTCCTTTTCTTCACAGCAGCTCGCTTCGCAGCCTTGGTTTTCTTCACATCGAGGCGATGGAAGAATTGGTGTTGGAGTTGGCGCAGGAGGAGCCGAGGAATTTGGTTCAGTTTCTTGGAGCAACCGATGCAGCCTCTGTCTTGAGCAGCTTTCTTGGTGCACCACTAGTGGGTGCCTGGCAGTTTCTTCAATGGGCTGGGATGGGATCATCAGCCTCGAATCAGCATTTTCTTCAAAGAGGCTGAACTGTGGCTTCAGCTTGAGGAATCTCAAGTTGCACAGGTGCAGCAACACTTGTGATTTTCTTCGTCAGATTGACGAATCTGGTCTTGACTACTTGCCAATCAGCATAGTATGTGTCGAAGTTCTTGCTGAGGTTTTGAATTTCAGTTTGGATTTGGAGGAGTTCCTCAGGTGTCATCTTGACAACGTTTTTCTTCAGGAACCTTTCCTTCCTGTATTGAGCCTTCTTGATTTCCCTCGCCTTCTCAAACTTCCATTTTTCTTCAGCGATGAAGTGAGTCAGCGCATGACTTTGACCAGGTGTCAAAGGAAGATCAGGCAGAGGGGTATTGGGATCATTGTGCCAGAGGTCAATGAAGTCGAGGACTTTCTTCGGATCCAGTAGCAGTGGCACAGATGTACCCTTGGCTCTAGCGTCCCTAACTTGGCGGTCTCTGATGATTTCTTCAAGTTCTTCATCAGATGCCTCATCATCAAATGGCACGTGGACTACAAGTTGTTTCTTCCTTGGGCTAGGCCGAGGACCACGTCCAGCTGTTGCTTTTGTCTTCAGCAGAGTTGGGCGAGATGAAGAATTGGGGTAGCCGAGGAACTTGCTGAGATGCTCGAGGCAATTGAGAAACCAGCAGTCCTTTGACATGTAGCTAGGTGCACAGGCTGAAGGTTTGGACGGAGCAGCTTGAGGACTTTGGTGGAGCAGCAGCGGTGTGAGGAATTTGCTTGGAGGGTGCTCTTTGAGGAACTTGGCCGTGAGGGCGCAGATGATGAAGTACTTGGCTTATTAGCAGACTTCTTTTGCATTGATTTCCTCGGTTTGACCGAGACCTCGATGTAGCAGCAGCGCAGAATCCTCATTGAATTTCTTCACCGCTTCCTTTGCTTGCTTTGCCAATTTTACTTGGCGTTTAGCCCATTCATCGTGAAAGTCCTCACGCGTTTGATGCTAGTGGGATCAGCTATTTGGCCAGTGCCAAAGGAGCTCTTGGGCATGGAGGATTCAAAGCGAATTTCTTCATGTACTTAGGAGTTACATATCTGTATTCCTTCCATTCCGTGCCCATCTCCGCTCAATCTTCCGAATCGCACCTTGCGTTGATTTTTGCTTTCTTCATCCGATGTGCAATAGTCAGCATATATTTCCTCGAGGATTTCAAACGCTGTCATAACCTCAGGTTTCTTTCCTCCTTCTGCGGCTTCTTACCATCTGCCATTTTCTTGGTGAGGAAATTGAACAATTGAGTTCTCTCAAGAAGTGTGCAGTTTTTCTTCGAGGAACGCTGCAAATGAGTTAAGTTGATGAGAACCTAGGGATTCAGCAGCGACATTTGTACCGTGAACAGAGTATAGGTGCGAGGAATTTGAAGAGGTCATATGCTCTCGTAAGGTTTTCAAAAGAACAAGTTTGAGGATTTTGACCAGATGAGCCTTGAAGAATTTCAATAAGCGTTCTTTGTCTTAGGTTCCAGAGTTGTATAGATCGAAGATCCACACAATTGAGGAATCTTGAAGAAAATCATTGCTTAGAGAAACGAGTCAAGAGATTTGAGGTGTTCATATGTGTGAAGATTTGAAGAATAAACACCTTTGAAGAATTTGAAGAAAATTTGAGAATCAAAGTGAGTAATAAAAGTAACTTTTAATTTACCCGAAGTGAAGAACACGACGAACTGAGATGAACAGTTGGGAAGTTCGTCCGTTCAGATCTTCCCCGCCCTAACTTGGCAGAGGAAATCAGCTACGGCGACGGCGGATTGAAGATTTTCCACGGTCGGCGCGAGTACGTCGGCGAAGAGGTCAAGGCAGTGAAGCTTTTCCTCACCGGCGACGATGGAGTAGCGGCGGCGCTAGGGTTTTGAGGAGCTCGAGCGAGAGAGAGGTCGAGCGGAGTAAAAGAGTGAGGAAGGGAGAGAGGGGTATTTATAGACACGGTGAAAACGGATCGTCCGAAGATTTAGGACGAACATGCCCCTGACCGCTTCCCTTCTCACGACATGTGTCACACACGTACTGTGTAGTGGAGATCGTGTGCGATCGTGGGTGAATATAATAATGCATCGTGGGATGCGGAACGGTTTGAGCGGTAAAATCGAAGTTTGGATAAGATTTGTTTTAAAAGTTCCGTTGCAATTTCTTCAGCTGTCAAGGACACAGTGAAGAATTTGAACGAGTTTCAAAGTAGAACGCACATGAAGAATTTGTGAATGGATTGGGTTGAGTATAGCATAGAGGGAAAGGGTCCGATCACATTCACTTAGCGAAAAAACGACTTGAAGAAATAGCCATAAGTGAATGTCTTGTAGAGGACATAAATCCATATATATATATATATATATATATATATATATATATATATATATATATATATATATATATATATCAATGAAGAAAGACGACGAAAACAGTGAAGAATTTGCAAAGTTGAAGAATTTGAAAAATCAAGAATTTCAAAACGAGGAAAACTCAAATTGAAGATTTTCAACTTTGGTGGTGGCGTGACCCACCATATAAGAATGATGATTTCAGACACAGCATAATTGTCATAGGGTTCTGAGAATCAAATTCTTCATTAATTTCTTCACACTTAGAGTGTTATTCTTCATTGATTGAAGAAAAACGTTTCTTCATGTGTTGCACATCTAAGTCATCAATTTTGCATAAGTGTTAGGATGTGTGTCCTTTTCAAAGAACATTTGAAGATTCTAAGATATTTAGCTCACACCGCAACTTGCTAAATCTCTTCTCATCCAAGGGCTTAGTGAAGATATCAGCTAGTTGTTCTTCAGTCTTCACGTGCTCGATGGAGATGTCGCCCTTCAACACATGATCACGAAGAAAATGATGACGAATTTGAATGTGCTTTGTCTTGAGTGCTGAACTGGTTGTGAGCAATCTTGATGGCACTCTCATTGTCACAGTAGAGAGGCACATTCTTCACGTTGATGCCGTAGTCCTTGAGGGTTTGCTTCATCCATAGTAATTGAGCACAACACGAGCCAGCAGCAATGTATTCAGCTTCCGCAGTGGACGGTGATACGAGTCTGTTTCTTGAGGACCAACGGACCAAAGATCGTCCGAGGAAATGACAAGTACCAGATGTTGACTTGCGGTCCACACGATCACCAGCATAGTCGAGTCGAATATCCAATGAGATCAAAAGTAGAGCCCTTGGGATACCATAATCCTAGTGTTGGTGTGTGAGCTAGATATCAAGAATATGCTTCACAGCCTTATGGTGTGATTCCTTGGTGTAGCTTGAAATCGGGCACACATGCAAACACTAAGCATTATATCTGGCCTAGATGCACATAAGTACAATAAAGAACCAATCATGGGCGGTATACCTTGTGATCAAGTCAATACCATTTTCATCGATTGCATAGATGGCCATTTGTGGGCATAGGAATTTTGACACCTTTGCAATCTTGCATGCGAATTTCTTGAGGACATCTTTGAGGTATTTCTCTGAGATATGAATATGCCATTGTGTTGTTGATTTAATTTGAAGACCTAAGAAGAATTTCAACTCTCCCATCATAGACATTTGATATTCTTCACTCATCATATAGGCAAATTCATCACTATAACGTTGGTCAAGACAGCCAAAGATAATATCATCAACATATATTTGGCACACAAATAGTTCACCATCATAAGATTTAGTAAAGAGAGTAGGGTCGAGTGAACTGGTGTGAAGCCATTCTTCATGAAGAATTCCTTCAATGTATCATACCACGCCGAGGGGCTTGCTTGAGGCCATAGAGGGCCTTATTTAGTCTGAAGACTTTGTCGATTCTTTGGATCTTCAAAACCGGGGTTGAGCAACATATACTTCTTCCTCAAGCTTACCATTGAGGAATGCACTTTTCACATCCATTTGATATAAAGTGATATTGTGATGGTTAGCATAGGCGAGTAATATGCTAATAGACTCAAGTCTAGCGACAGTGCAAAAGTTTCATCGAAATCAATTCCTTCAACTCTGCGTGTAGCCTTGAGCTACTAGTCGTGCCTTATTCCTCACCACAAGACCATTTTCATCTTGCTTGTTGCGATAGATCCACTTTGTGCCAATGATATTATGCTTGCGAGGATCTGGACGTTTGACCAGTTCCCTGACGTTGTTGAGCTCGAATCGATGTAATTCTTCTTGCATGGCCTGAATCCACTCCGGCTCGAAATGCTTCATCTACCTTAGTGGGCTCTGTGATAGAGACAAAAGCATAGTGCCCACAAAAGTTAGATAAGTGTGAAGCTTTTGAGCGAGTGAGAGGACTGGCGCTTCAATGTCATCGATGATCTTGTCAACTTGCACTTCTTTTGCAACGAGGATGAGCTGGTTGTCTTGAGGAATTTGATCATTTTCCTCGGCACCATTTTCTTCACATTATCTTGGTGCATCAGCTCGGCGTTCTTCACGTCAGAAATGAATTCTTCAGCAGTTTCTTGATGGAATGACATCCTCGGTTGCTTTGAACTGATAGAATCCTCGGTGCTGGTTCGCCTAACACGTAAGGTAGGTGCTCTCTTTGCGAGCCATTAGTTTCATCGAACCGCACATCTACATGTCAACAATCTTGTGAAGTGCGATGTTGAAGACTCAGAGGTGTGCGAGTCCTTTCCGTAACCAAGCATAAAACCTTCATGTGCTTTCGTGCAAATTTAGAGGTGTGGTGAGGATCTCTAATCCAGCATTTAGCAATCAAGACTTTGAAATAACTTACATTGGGTTTCTTGTCAGTGAGGAGTTCATAGGCAGTCTTCTTGAAGAATTTGTGAAGATATACTCTGTTGATGATGTGGCACGCAGTGTCAATTGCTTCAATCCAGAAACGACTAGGCGTTTTGTATTCATCAAGCATAGTGCGAGCCATCTCAACAAGAGTTCTGTTCTTGCGCTCCACTACGCCATTTTGCTGAGGAGTATAGGGAGCAGATAACTCATGAGTAATACCAAGTTCATCAAGATAATCCTCAAGTCCCGAATTCTTGAACTCAGTTCCATTGTCACTCCTGATGTGCTTGATCTTCACACCAAAGTTGGTTGAAGCCCTCGAGGAAAATCGTTTGAAGATTTCCTGCACTTGATTTTTGTAAGTAACAATGTGTACCCATGTGTAGCGAGAGTAATCATCAACAATAACAAAGCCATATAGTGATGCTTCATTAACGACAGCTGAGTAATGATTGGGACCAAAGAGGTCCATGTGAAGCAATTCGAAGGGACGAGTAGTGGTCATGATAGTCTTCGCTGGATGCTTGGCCTTGGTCATTTTTCCAGCTTCACAGGCTCCGCATAAGTGATCCTTGAGGAATTTGACATTCTCAATGCCAATGACATGCTTCTTCTTCGCAAGCGTGTGCAAATTCCTCATGCCTGCGTGACCAAGTCGTCGATGCCATAGCCAGCCTTCTGAAGCTTTTGCAAGTAGGCACACGGCCGGTTGTGGACCTGTAGAGAAGTCAACAATATACAAGTCTCCTCTCCTAAAGCCTTCGAAGACTTTGGAATTGTCAGCTTCCATAATCACAACACAACGATACTTGCCAAAGATAACTACCATATCAAGATCACAAAGCATTGAGACTGACATGAGGTTATATCCTAAAGACTCAACAAGCATGACTTTGTCCATGTGCATGTCCTTAGAGATAGCAACCTTACCAAGTCCCAATACGACTTTTGCCTTTGTCGGCAAAAGATGATATGCTTGAGATGTGGCGGTGATAAGGAGCATCCATCAATAGATTCTTGTCACCACCATGTGATTTGTACATCCACTATCGAGAACCCACTCGGTGGCTTTGGGTTGATCATCCTGCAGATGAATTAGTACAACTTACGATCTCATATACTTCATCGGTGAAGAATATGATATCAAGTTCATCGATGAATTTCATCGATCGAGATTCAGATAAGTAGTATGAGGGCGTGTGAAATGAAAGTTCATTTCATCATGATTAGCTGCGTCCTTTCAGAAATTTTGTCGGGCCCCAAGAAATTCTTGGACGTTAAGGCACGTCTGGAGACCTGACCCTGCAGAAGAGATTAGTTCTTTTTCTTCACCACCCACATCTGAAGGGGTGGCAAAGAGTTCATCATTCTGCGAGCACCATATGAGAATGGTGGCATAGAGGCCAAACCATTTCGTTTCACATAAGAGGGGTTAGGGTAAGCATATGAATAAGCGGAGAAATTCTTGAGGACTTATGAACATATTGGTTTGAAGAATAATGCACATATTCATAGCCCTTAGCTCTACCCTGCGAAACAGAGTTATTAGCACGATGATAATCATATGAGGACTTTGATCCTTTTGAGGAATTTGATCCACGTGAGGAATTTGGTCCGTATGAGGACTTGGATCCATATGAAGAATTTTGTCCATATGAAGAATTTGATCTGGGGTTCCTTTTCTTCACGGTGGTGTCATGAGGACATTCACCGAAGACTTTCAAGACATTTCTTGGGAACCCAGATTTTCTTCATAGGGGGCCGTTCTGCAGATTAGTGCCAACATATCTAGCAAATACTTCACCATTCTGATTTTTGAACAGTTTATAGTTTGAGTCAAATGACTCATCATCGTAATGAGGAAATTCACATGTAAAACCAGATAAGGTAGATGGATCAATCTGGAGGTCCCTTTGCAGCAACCCATGAGGTTTTGGGATCTTTGCTCGGGCTTCGATCGTTCCATCAAGATTGAGTTTCCTCTCAAAGGCAATACCCTCTTTCCTAGGGTTTCTGTTGAGGATCTGCTTTTAAGCACATCACAAAGAGTCGATGCCCTTTGAGGCTTTTGTACATGCTGTCATGTACAATTCCTTCAGTCCTGCATCGTCAGTGATACTAGCAATGTCCTCAGATGAGGAATTAGTGATAGCAGAGGCAGGTGAAGAATTTGTAACAGTTGAAGCATTTGAACATTCAGGTGAAGAATTAGCAGATTCACGTTCAATGCATTTTAAGCATGGAGGAACAAATTCTTCTTGAGAAGCGCTGATTTGTTGAGCAAGTAATGAATCGCGCTCCTTCTGAAGATCTTCATAACTCGCTCTTAGCTTCTCAAGATCTTGCTTTCTTTGAAGAAATTCATAAGAAAGTTTCTCATGATCAGATAAGAGAGTGTTATGATGACCTTGAAGGTGTCAAGCCTAGACCTAACTCTCTCAAGATTTTCATCGGGGCTTGAGTGCGATCCATTTCTTCACCTAACATATCATCACTCTTATCTAGCATGTTTTGAACCTTTTCAAAAGCCCTTTGTTGTTTTATAGCAATCTTAGCAAGTTTAGAGTAGCTGGGCTTGAGATCCTCATCAGATTCATTTTCACTAGATTCAGAGGAGGTGTAATTGAGTACCTTGGCACCTTTTGCCATGAAGCAATAGGTGGGGCGTAGTCATCATTTTCCTCATCGGGCTTGTCGGTGAGTCAGTTTCTTGATGTTGAAGATGGACTTGCTAACATAAGCGATAGCAAGAGCCGGACTAGCCACACCAGATTTGGATTCTTGGACTCCTCCTCTTCCTCATTTTCCTCGATTCAGCTTCAGAGTCCATTTCCTTGCCAATGAATGCCCGAGCCTTTTGGAGCTGCTCTTCTTGTGAGAAGAAGGCTTTGAGGATTTTGATGATGAAGATTTTGATGATTTCTTCTTCTTCTTCACGTCATCGAACTGTAATCCTTGTGTTTCTTCTTTCTTAATTCCTTTTCCCATCGAGGACAATCTTGGATATAGTGACCAGGTTTCTTGCATTTGTGGCAAAGTCTTCGCTTATAGTCACTAGATGAGGAATCACTTTGCTTCTTGAGGATTTTCCAAAACGACCACGTCTTGTGAATTTCTGGAATTTCTTCACGAGCAGTGCTAGCTCTCGCCAAATTCTTGGATCTCCAAGGCTACTACCGAGTCTTCACTCTCGATTCAGATTCAGCCTTGGCCTTGAGGCGCGTGTTTTTCCATAGCCGAACCATAGAGATCTCTCTTTTGAGAAGCTAGAACTCGTGAGTATTTAGCCTTCGAGGATATCAGCAGGATCAAGAGATTTGTAGTCAGCTCGTTCTTGTATCATCGCAGCGAGTGTCAAATGAGGAATCAAGCGATCTTAGCAATTTCTTCACCACCTCATGGTCGGTGATGTCGGTGGCACCAGTGCTTGAAGCTCATTTGAGATGTCGGTGAGGCGATCGAAGGTTTGTTGAACATTTTCGTTGTCGAGTCTTTTGAAGCGGTTGAAGAGATTCCGAAGAACATCAACTCGAGAGTCACGCTGAGTTGAAACACCTTCATTTACTTTGGACAGCCTGTCCCAAATGAGTTTGGCAGATTCCAAAGCACTCACTCTTCCATATTGACCTTTGCTCGATGGCCACATATGATATTCTTCGCTTGAGAATCGAGTTGCTTGAATCTCTTCACATCAGCATCATTCGAGAGGGTGTGACAGAGGAAACACCTTTGTCACAACATACCGTAGATCGTTGTCAATTGCTTCAAGATGCATTCGCATTTTGTTCTTCCAAGAGGGTAGTCCGTCCCATCGAAGGTAGGACACCCTGCTGAGACCTTGATCATACCTGCGGTCGACATAACTAAAACTCCGGTGGTTAAACTAAAATCACACGTAACAAGGAGTACCTTGCTCGATACCAATTGAAAGTCGTTATATCGACTAGAGGGGGTGAATAGGCGATTTTAGAGAATTTTACAAATTCTTCATCGAGGAATTTGCTGGTGAGGAAATTCCTTAGCGAAGAAATACATGCAGCGGAATAAGTACTCGAAGTAAGCATAGCAGATTACAGGCATAGTCATCATGATGAAATGAAGACAATCACAGAGTACGTAAAGCGTAATCACAGGATAACACAAGATGAAGACAAACAGATGAAGAAATTGAACTGAGGAAATTGAGAAAGTCTTGATCAAAGTCTTCAAACACAGATATGAACAAACACTCAACACAAGAATGAGGAAATGAAAGGGTTGAGGAAATAGAACCAGTTAGGTTGGTGAAGACAATGATTTGGTAGACCAGTTCCAACTGCTGTCTCGGTTATACGTCTGGTTGGAGCGGCCGAGTATTTAAACTCGAGGACATGCAGTCCGGACACCCAATCATTGAAAGCACGCAGCTCAGACACCAAGTCCTCACCGTATTCTCCTTGAACTAAGGTCACGCAGACCTCGTCCAATCACTCGTGGTAAGTCTTGAGCGACTTCCAAACCTTCACATACTTGGTCACTCGGCGATCCACAATTCCTCTTGGATGCTCTAGACCTTGACGCCTAACCGTCTGGAAGAAGCACAGTCTTCAAAGGTAAAAGCGTCGGATCCACGCAGGATCAATTTCTTCAGTGATGCTCAATCACTTTGGGTTTGTAGGGGTTTGGTGTTTGGGTTTTTCCTCACTTTTGGTTTTTTCCTCACTTGATGATTTTCGCTCAAATTCCTCAGAGGATGGGTTGCTCTCAAATGACAAGTGTCAAGTTCTCTCGGAGCAGCCAACCAACTAGTGGTTGTAGGGGGCGGCTATTTATAGCCTAGGGAGCAGCCCGACATGATAAGAGATAAATGCCCTTCAATGATATGACCGTTAGGTGGATAAGATATTTGGGACAACTGGCGCAAGAAGACAACAACGGTCGGAATTTTGAATATCAAATTCCTCGGGGCTATCATGTTCCTCATCGTAGGCAATTCAGACCGGCGAATTCCTAACTCCTCGCCGAAACAAATTCTCAAATGACTGGAAGAGCTTCGTCTCATCATCAAGAAATTGACTGAACTGTATGAGATTTCAAAAGCTTCACTCAAGGGATTGGTAGGTGTAGGATTTTGAGTTGAGCATCAAATGGAAATTTTCCTTAGTATTTCCTCGACCCCTTTAACAATGCGGTGTTTCCTATGACTCAAGAAAGAGAAAATGAAACTACGAAAACAAAAATCTTCACGCTTCATGTTCCTCAAGCGAATACCAAGTCTTCAGGATCACACCAATTTCTTTACTTTCAAAGTCTTGAAAAGTCTTCGAATATCAAAGTCTTGATTGAAGAACTTCATTTTAGGGTTAGACTTTTCTGTAATTATCAAACTCCTCATAGACTTATAGACCTGTGTACACTCACAAACGCATTAGTTACTTAACCTATAAGTCTTCAATACACCAAAATCACTAAGGGGCACTAGATGCACTTACAGTTGTTATTGTATTTCCTTGTTCACGATAATCATTTATTATCCATGCTATAATTGTATTGACCAGAAACTCAAATGCATATGTGGATATATAGACAACAACATGTCCCTAGTGAGTTTCTACCGGACTAGTTCGTTGATCAAAGATGGCCATGGTTTCCTAGCCAAAGTAATGAGCTGGCATTTGATAACGGGATCACATCATTAGGAGAATGATGTGATGGAAAAGACCCTAACTATGAACGTAGCATATGATCGTGTCAAGTTTATTGCTATCATTTTCTGCATGTCAAGTATATGTTCCTTGTAGGGAAACGTTGCATGGAAAACAAAAAAAAATATACGCACACGCAAGATCTATCCATGGAGATGAATAGCATTGAGAGGGGAGAGTGTGTCTAAGTACCCTCATAGACCGTAAGCGGAAGCGTTTGACAACGTGGTTGATGTAGTTGAACTTCTTCGCACTCCAACCGATCGAGCACCAAACATACGACACCTCCGCGTTCAGCACACGTTCAGCTTGATGACGTCCTCCGAATTCTTGATACAGCAAGACAGCGAGGTAGTGGATGAGTTCCAGCAGCACGATGGCGTGGTGACGGTGATGGCGAAGTGATCTCCGCAGGGCTTTGCCTAAGCACTACGAAAATATGACCGGGGGTGTAAACAATGGAGGGGGGCGCCGCACACGGGTGAGACAGTGTTGTGGTGTGCTAGGCGCTCCCCCCCCCCCCACATATATATAGGTGGGAGGGAGGGAGGAGCAACCAAGGAGGCGCCCCAAGTAGGTTGAATCCTACTTGGGGTCCTCCCCTAGACGCCCCCCTTCCATATATAGGTGCGGGGGAAGGGCGGGGGAGGGAGGCGCCCCCACTCCCTTTCCTTTCTCCCATGAGAGGGGAAGCAAGGAGGGGCTAGCCCTCCCCCCTTTCCTTCCCTAGGGCTGGCCAGCCAGGGAGAGGGGCGCACCAGACCCCTGTGGGCTGGTCTGTCCCTCCCTTGGCCCATTAAGCCCCTATACCTATCGGGGGGGTGTCCGGAACCCCTTCCGGTGACCCGATGGCTACCCGGTGCATCCCGAAACTCTTCCGGTGTCCCAATACCATCATCCTTGTCGGTGTACTAGAGTAGGGGTACCCTAGTATCCCGAACTTGTGCACGGGCAGTTGCAGCACCCCGCGGCAAGGCTTGCCGGGTGACCGCCAAGGTCCTCCGTGGTTCCTTTGGAGCCATTCAAGAACAAAGTATTCAAGCCAAGGAGACAAGGCCCCGGCAAGAGGAGCTTGCCGGGAAGGCCAACCAAGGCATCTCAAGGAACTTGCATGACGCCATACGCGCGTCCCGGCGAGGCCCGTGGCGACAAGCTTCGAGACGCGACAAGACAACGACATCGGCAAAGGCGCTTGCGCGCAAAACTACCACTCTGTACCAGCGCTCCAGCACATCCACCAACGTGTCGCCTCAGGACCTTCCCAGCGCGTTGTCTTGACCAGCGGTCTTGGCGGTGGCAAGCGACGCGACAAGATTGCCATCGTGGCAGCGGTGGCGTCCCTGACGGTCCCTTTTTGCACTATTTGGGCGACGTAGACGGGCATTTAATGCATTTGTCCCCTGCCGTCAGGGTTAGGTATGATACACTGTACAGGTAGTTGTACCAACCGCAATTCTTTTTCCATTTTACCCTTGTCTACGTTGCCACCTGTCGGAGACACCTTTAGCATATAAAAGGAGGCCCATGCGCAACATAGAGGGGGGTTCGAAGGCAGAAAAACACTCACGCTCGGTCTCGTTAGCAGCTAGCGTGTACCGTAGCACTCAACGCTCCCGAGCAAGAACTCAATACACTCAGATATGCAGCAGTAGGAGTGTTATCTCTCCGGAGAGCTCCGAAGCTGGGTAAACTGCTCGTGTGCTTCGCCTCGATCCGCTCTTTGTGCGATCTCCGCCCCCCGCCGAACCAAAAGGGGCTCGGTCCGCCGGTCCCATAGGTGTTCGTGGATCAGTTTCCCCGACATCTTTGGCGCGCCAGGTAGGGGCGTCGAGGTTGTGTGAACCTGATCCGACGTTCACACGAGCTAGATCTTCATCTTCTTCATCGACATGCCACCAAGAAGAAGTCTTCGGCGGCAGCTGTTCCGTCCACGTCGATCCCACCACCACCGGAGCAAACGGGTGGTGGGGTAGACGCTGGCGGAAGAACGGGCATCGACGAGGGAGCCCACGGTGCTGCCAGGTCCAAGGACAAGGCTGCGCAGACCTCGGCGTCCGTACATGCACCACGCCCATCTCAGGAGGCGCAGGACCGACAGCGTCATGGTATTCGCAGTGCCATACGTTCGTCGGACCAAGATCGAGCTGGTGGCTCTCGGGGTGCTCAAGACCTGCATGCACGCCAACATGCTGGCACGAGCGAGACACGGTCGCCTGGACGGGATACTGCTCCTTCTAACATAGATAGAAGTCCGAGCATATCCCTCTCCTCGCGCCGTTCGCCACTGCCGCCCACCACTCCAGCAGAAGCTTTGGCGCGAGCTCAACTGCTCCTGGATTACCCTCCAACGGCAGACAAGATCGATGAATGGAGGCCATCATTCGAGTCTCATCGGCTTCGCCAACGGCGACACTCCGCTGCAGCCGAGTACATCGCTGCCGCGGCAGACTGCCGAGCACGAGCCGATGGCGGCGAAACCGGTGGGGTGCAACCACCATGCACTCTCCACCCGAAGGCCAAGATCGCCGACTCGCCGAATCCACCTCGGCAATGACTCCACCGCATCATCAGATCCACGAGTTCGTCGCGATCAGCGCCAAGTTCTTCACGAACGACGGCAAGAAGACGCTTCGTACTGCGCATCGAAATACCGAAGAAAGCGCGCGTCAATCGGACCAGCGCTGGGCCCTCTGTCGACATGCATGCACCAGGAAACCAGGCGACTTGCCGTGCGCGGTAGGATGCCCTGCGTTCACTCGTGAGCTGCGGCAAGTCCAGTGGCCCAGCACGAAGAATTTCAAGCCAGACGTACCAGAGAAGTACGACGGCAAGTTGCATCCGTCGGAGTTCCTCGGCATCTACACCATCGCGGTGCAAGCTGCCGGGCGGGGCGACAAGATCTGGCCAACTACTTCCCGCCGGTGCTCAAGCCCAATGTCGATCTGGCTCATGCACTTGCCGGACAACTCCATATCCTCCTGGCAGACCTATGCCATCAGTTTGTCGGCGCTTTACAGCGACCACAAGCCTCATGGCCAAGAGAGCGACCTTCATCTACTCGCGCCCGAAGGAAGGAGAGCCCTGCGCAAGTACATTCGGAGATTCAGCCACGTCTGACACAACATCCCAGATGTCCACCCTGCCATGTAATCAGCGCGTTCCATCGAGCGTCTGAAACCGCAGGATGCGGGAGGAGATGGCGATGTGCAAGATCGAGACGTCGATGAGCTATATGCCCGGCCGACAAGTGTGCACGTCTTTGAGGAAGGAGGAAACTCCCGGAGAAAATCTGAAGCGGGAGGATCGATAGTGAGGAGGCTGCCCGGCAAAGAAAAAACGGCGGCGGAACAACAGGAAGAAGAAAGGCAAAGATGTTCTAGTCGTTGAGCAGTCCGCAACGGAGGTGGCGCCAAGAAAGCCAAAGCTGGTAGCTCCGGCGAGGAGATTGCCGCAGCACCAACTACTGTGTGGCGGTCACCGACAAGCAGATTTACACCAACAAGCAAGATCTTGCAAGATCCACCACACCAAGGGCCATGACCTCCAGAGCTGCAAGATGGTCGAGCAGCTTGTCGAGCAGCAAAAGGCTGAATACGAGCGGCGCGACAAGGAGAAGGCCCAGGAAGGTGCTGGAGGAGCCAGCAAGAAACGCCCCGGCCGGGGAGGACGCCGTGGCAAGGCCAAGCAGCGGCAAGGAGACAGACCTCCCCGCGGCCGCGACAAGGATGAAGATGACGACGACGATGAAGATATGGATGATGAAGAGACCGATGAGCAGGAGTTCCAGAAAGCCACAGAGGTGTTGTGCGTTGACGGCGGTGCTTCTCTACATACTTCACACCGCCAGCTCAAGCAGTGGGTGCGGGAAGTCAATGCGGCAGAACCATCCGTCGAGTCCCGCAAGCCTCTGAAATGGTCCAGCACGCCTATCATCTTTGATATTGAGGACCACCCTGATCGCATAACTGCGGTCGGGTGCTTGCCGATGTTGGTTTCACCAACTATCCGCAACCTCGAGGTCACTAAGATGCTAGTTGACGGCGGGGCCGGCTTGAACCTGATCTCCTCCGCGGTAGCTCGAAGAGACCGGCACATTCCAAGGAATCAATCCGGGAAGGAGCAAGCCAAAGGGAAAGATCACGTTGCCGGTGACATTTGGCAGCGAGTTGAACTTCAGGACTGAGAGGGTCACTTTTGACGTTGCTGACTTTCCATTGCCTTACAATGGGATACTCGGCCGTCCAGCACTCGCCAAATTCATGGCAGCCTCTCACTATGCATACAACACACTGTACAGAAGAAGACTCAACGGCGTGAAATTGAAGTGTATTCACCGGGAAGACGGACAAAAGCTGTTGGCGAGAGATACATTGAGGCATATGTGGTCACCACATTGGCGCAAAAGCACTTGCCGCAAAGCGTTCGGCAAGGTTTCTTTGGCCAACAGCCCTCCGTGGATGCAACTGCACAAGTAACCAAGTGTGAAGCGTGCAGTTCCATTCCAGCAGATACACCAGCCAGCTCAAGCTCTCCAGGCGATCCCTTTATCCTGGCCATTTTCGGTGCAGGGGCTCGACATCCTCGGCCCTTTCCCGAGCTGTCGAGGGCTTTGAGTACTTATGCGTTGCAATCGACAAGTACACAAAGTGGCGGAAGTGGAAGCAGTGAGGAAGGTGACAGCACAATCGGCAGATCAAGTTCTTGGTCGATTGTTTGCGCTTTGGGATCCCTAACAGGATCATCACCGACAACGCACGCAATTCACGAGCCGCACCTTCATGCGATGCGTCCAAGATCTTGGTGCCAAGGTCTGCTTCACTTCATTGCTCATCCGAGAAGTAATGGTCAAGCGGAGAGGCGAATCTGAAGTGCTCTGCGGGCTCAAGACCAGGACTTTCGACGGGCTGCACAAGTGCGGAAAGAACTGGATTGAGGAGCTGCCGTGGTTCTTTGGTCGATCGGGGCGATGCCAAATCGAGCCACCGGCGGACACCTTCGCTCTAGTCTATGGAGCAGAGGCAGTTCTCCCCACGGAACTTCGTGATCACGGGTCACCTCGAGTGCTCGCTTATGATGAGCTTGAGCAAGAGCAGTTGCGACAAGATGACGATTGCTCCTTGAGGAGGACCGTCTTCAGTCACTGTCACGAGCTGCTCGATACCAGCAAGCTTTGCGCCGCTACCATAGCCGCAAAGTTAATGCCAGAAGTCTCAAGGAAGGCGACCTTGTTCTTCGGCGCGTTCAGTCCGCCAAGAATTCCAACAAGTTGACGCGGGAAGGCCCTTACCAGGTGAAACGAGTCACTAGGCCTGGCGTTGTCCGCCTTGAGACCGAAGATGGCATTCCGGTGAGCAACTCCTGGAACATTGAGCATCTTCGTAAATTTTACCCGTCAGATAGCGGTTGCGGAACCTGTTCCGCAACCACCTTTATACAAGTCTTGCCGATGTTGCATGTAATCCTTTATGCGAAGCGAGCGCGAGACCCGTGCATAAGTAAAGCTCATGTGCTCCGCACATCTTGTCAATTCATGCTTTCTACTTTTTTGCATGTGTTATCGACACTTTGTGCAGCGCCTACCCGATGGCGATAACGAGCCGTAAGGCTCCATATCTTTATTTCCTCTTCTTTCTCTTTCTCAAAGAAAGGAAGGTTCCTCGCCCACAAGTTTGCGGGGAAAGAAGAAGATAATGGTGTGGACCAAGCGTCGTTAGGAAGTTTAGCCTTACCGGAAGCAAGCGACATAAAAGCTAAGTTGCTAAAGTTTGAGCAATCAGTTTTAAAATTTTAAGTTATCTTCCTCGAGCGACCGTGCTTTGTATGGAAAACCTGTGCGCGGAGGAACCAACTCGTAGCTAGTTGCGCCTTACTTTGTTTGAGTCCGCTCAACAACTTAAGTGAGCTGCGACTAGTTGCGACAAGGTTTCTTGTCGGTGGCGGCACCGCCAAACAGGCTCGACGTCCGCACTCAGCGCTTCATGACTAAGGTGCTGCGCCGACAAGTTCCCTAAAAGCGTAGGGCAAAAACATACAAAGGAAGGAATCAAGTAAAGGAAATAACATAGCAATCGCTACCCGAAATAGAGTCATATTACAAGATAGCTTGTCGCAGCTCTAACAGATTGTTCTCATAACATGACCAGCAGCGACAAGAAAAAGAGAAAAACGGGCGGCCTAATCTACGCGATCGCCCTCAACCCTCTTGATCCCGCTCACCTTGTCCACAATGGGTGCGACAAGGGTCTTGAGCGCTTCCAGATCAGCATCCGGCGGCAAGGTCCTGAGGACGTTGGTGAGGTTGAGGCCTGGGTTGCGGAAGGCCACCTTCACCAAACCTTTTGAAGAGCTCCCGCGCAGATCTTGCGCGACTCGTCGGCCAGCTACTTTGGGATCTTCTCCCGGAGTCGCTGGAGGGCCGTCGCCACGCCTTTGAAGAACAAGCTGAGCTTGGCGCTGGGTTGGAGGTGCTCATCGGAGGAATACCCGAGATCCTCCATCCCCAGCTGCGCCAGCTCCCTGTTGATGGCTGCGGCAACATCCACGAGACCCTCGGTCCAAGCTCCACATTCTCCCTAAAAGTGTTCTCAGGCGGCAGCAGACTCGCCAAATAGCGCCTCGTCGGCCTTGATCTTCTCCTTCAAGGCCACCTCCTGCTCCCTGGCGCCGTCCGGCATCTCGGTCAAAGTAGTCAGCTTCAACTCAAGATCTGCGTTGGAGTCCTTGGCGGCGCTAAGCTCCTTGCTCCTCTCGGCGAGGCGACCACTGCAGCTCGCCAAGGGTGTAGGCGTCCTTCTCGGCGCTCACGCTTGGCGCAGCAAGCTCCTCGCCGCTCACCTTGAGATCGGCCTCCAGCTGCGCCACCTTCGTCTCCAGCTCCTTCTTGGCGGCCTCGGCAGCTGCGGCAGCATCCTCTGCTTCCTTGAGAGCCCCGCCCGAATGTTTGCTCGCTGCAAGCTCCTCCTCGTCTGTCAAGGTTAACCTTCCGCTGCGCCAACTCGCCTTCCTGCGCGAGACAGCTTCTCGGCAGCAAGCTGCTGTTGCTCTTCAACTTCAGCCTTCTCGAGGAGGAAGGCTTTACGCCTCGGCGAGTTGCTCCGCTCCTCCGCCGGGGACGGAGAGCTTCTGGTTGAGGCCCCGAGCTCCTCCGCTTCTCGATGTCCACTCCGCCTTGCGACAAGCGCTTCTCGGGATACCAGCTTGGCACGTCGGGCGCGGTAGAGCGACAACAGCTTCCAGCAGGCTGCTCCTCCTCGGGCTCGCCGCTGCTGCTACTCGGTCGTCGACCAGCGTCAGCCAGCGGAGGCGAGCAACTCTTCATCAAAGATTTCTCCTTGATCGGCGCCACAGGCTCGGCGCCTGGGAGCTTGATGAAGACGCCATCGCCGGCCTTCAAATAGGCGCCGGGCTGGGGCTCTTGAACTGGCGCTGCGGCAGCGGCGGAGGATCGGCGGTCGGCGTGGCGCTGGCGCTCCTGCGGCCTCAGGGCCGTCAGTGCGATCGCCGGACCCCTCGCCATCTTCTGCGGCGGCAGCTTTGGCGGCCTCTCCGCCGGCGGGATCATCAGCGCCGGCTTCTTCTTCGGTGACAGCGGCGTCATCGGTATTGTCGCGCGCGTTCTCCTCGCTGGCGACCTCGGTTTCCATCGGCTCCGTGGCAGATGGACCTGACGACCGGAAAAGGAAGAAAAGTCAAGCAAATATTCAAAAAGAAAATCAGAAGAAGAAGAACCCAAGGGAAGAAGGGGGGAGCGGCGGAGGTTTTTGAGATTGGAATAGCAACCGGCGAGATGGGCGAACTGCCCCTGTTTCCCCTGCTTATAAAGAGGAAGGGGGCAGACGTTCCGTCTTTCCCAATAAAGAAACCACCCATGATCTCTCCCACGACGCCGCATTCGACGCGTGCCGTTCGAGGAGGGCGCGGTGGATACAGAGTGAGATACGGCGTAACCCAGGCCGCGCGTGCCCGTGCCCTGTTTTGGGCCTGGCCCAACAGCGCTCGGCACCGTGTGTGGCCCAGTTCGGGGCTCTGCCGGTGTACTAGAGTAGGGGTACCCTAGTATCCCGAACTTGTGCACGGGCAGTTGCAGCACCCCGCGGCAAGGCTTGCCGGGTGACCGCCAAGGTCCTCCGTGGTTCCTTTGGAGCCATTCAAGAACAAAGTATTCAAGCCAAGGAGACAAGGCCCCGGCAAGAGGAGCTTGCCGGAAGGCCAACAAGGCATCTCAAGGAACTTGCCGCGACGCGCCACGCGTCCAGGCGAGGCCCGATGGCGACAAGCTTCCGGACGCGACAAGACAACGACGCGGCAAAGCGCTTGCCGCGCAAACTACCACTGTACTCCACGCTCCAAAGCACATCCACCAACGTGTCGCCCTAGGACCTTTCGGTAGCGCCGCGTGGCAAGAGGTCTTGACGCGGTCTTGCGGTGTGGCAGCGCTAACAAGATTGCCATCGTGGCAGCGGTGGCGTCCCCGATCCCTTTTGCACTATTTGGGCGGCGTGACGGGCATTTAATGCCTTTGTCCCCGCCGTCGTGGTTAGGTATGATACATCATATGGTAGTTGTACCAACCGCAATTCTTTTCCATTTTACCCTTGTCTACGTTGCCACCTGTCGGAGACCCTTTAGCATATAAAAGGAGGCCCATGCGCAGCGTAGGGGGGTTCAAGGCGAAAAACACTCACGCTCGGTCTCGCTAGCAGCTAGCGTGTCTTCGTAGCACTCAGCGCTCGAGCAAGAACTCAATACACTCGGACATGCAGCGGTAGGAGTGTTATCTCTCGGAGAGCTCGAAGCTGGGTAAACTGCTGCGTGCTTCCGCCTCGATCCGCTCTTCGTGCGATCTCCGCCCCCCGCCGAACCGAAAGGGGCTCGGTCCGCCGGTCCCATAGGTGTTCGTGGATCAGTTTCCCCGACAATCCTATATATCAATCTTTACCTCTCGACCATTTTGAGAATCCTCTTCATGTCCATGATCTCATCTGGGACTCCGAACAACCTTCGGTCACCAAATCATATAACTCATATAACATTATATTGTCAACGAACGTTAAGCGTGCGGACCCTACGGGTTCGAAAACTATGTAGACATGACCGAGACACCTCTCCGGTCAGTAACCAATAGCGGAACCTGGATGCCCGTATTTGCCCCTACATATTCTACGAAGATCTTTATTGGTCGAACCGTTATGACAACATTCATAATTCCCTTTGTCCATCGGTATGTTACTTGCCCGAGATTCGATCGTCGATATCTTTATACCTAGTTCAATCTCATTACCGGCAAGTCTCTTTAGTCATTTGGTTGCAAGCTTATGATGTGTATTACCGAGAGGGCCCAGAGATACCTCTCCGATACTCAAAGTGACAAATCCTAATCTCGATCTATGCCAACTCAACAAACACCTTCTGAGATACCTGTAGAGCATCTTTATGATCACCCAGTTACATTGTGACGTTTGATAGCACACAAGGTATTCCTACGGTATTCGGGAGTTGCATAATCTCGTAGTCGAAGGAATATGTATTTTACATGAAGAAACCAATAGCAATAAACTGAATGATCATTATGACAAGCTAACGGATGGGTCTTGTCCATCACATCATTCTCCTAATGATGTGATCTCGTTATCAAATGGCAACACATATCTATGGTTAGGAAACCTTAACCATCTTTGAGCAACGAGCTAGTCTAGTAGAGGCTTACTAGGGACACGGTATTTGTTTATGTATTCGCACGTGTATTTAAGTTTTCGATCAATATAGTTCTAGCATGAATAATTAACCTTTATCATGAATAAGGAAATATAAAATAACAATTTATTATTGCCTCTAGGGCATATTTCCTTCAGTCTCCCACTTGCACTAGAGTCAATAATCTAGTTCACATCGCCATGTGGTTAACACCCAAAGAGTACTAAGGTATGATCATGTTTTGCTTGTGAGAGAGGTTTTGCCAACGGGTCTGCCACATTCAGATCCGTATGTATTTTGCAAGTTTCTATGTCTACAATGCTCTGCATGGAGCTACCCTAGCTAATTGCTCCCACTTTCAATATGTATCCAGATTGAGACTCAGAGTCATCTGAATCGGTGTTAAAGATTACATCGATGTAACCCTTTACGACGAACTCTTTATCACCTCCATAACCGAGAAATATTTCCTTAGTCATCTTAGGTAACTAAGGATAGTTTTGACCGCTATCCAGTGATCTACACCTGGATCACTATTGTAACCCCTTGCCAAACTCATTGCAAGGCACACAAAAGGTCTAGTACACAACATGGCATACTTTATAGAACCTATGACTGAGGCATAGGGAATGACTTTCATTCTCTCTCTATCTTCTGCCGTGGTCGGGCTTTGAGTCCTTACTCAACTTCACACCTTGCAATACAGGCAAGAACCCTTTCTTTGACTTATCCATTTTGAACTTCTTCAAAACTTTATCAAGGTATGTGCTTTGTGAAAGTCCTATTAAGCGTCTCGATCTATCTCTATAGATCTTGATGCCCAATAATATAAACAACTTCATCGAGGTCTTTCACTGAAAAATTCTTATTCAAGTTTCCTTTTATGCTATCCAGAAATTCTATATCATTTGCAATCAACAATATGTCATCCACATATAATATCAGAAATGCTACAGAGCTCCCACTCACTTTCTTGTAAATACAGGCTTTACCGTAAGTCTGTATAAAACCATATGCTTTGATCACCCCATCAAAGCGTATATTCCAACTCTGAGATGCTTGCACCAGTCCATAAATGGATCACTGGAGCTTGCACACTTTGTTAGCACCTTTAGGATCGACAAAACCTTCCGGTTGCATCATATACAACTCTTCTTTAAGATATCCATTAAGGAATGTAGTTTTGACGTCCATTTGCCAGATTTCATAATCATAAAATGCGGCAATTGCTAACATGATTCAGACAGACTTAAGCATCGCTACGAGTCAGAAAGTCTCATCGTAGTCAACTCCTTTAACTTGTCGAAAACCTTTCGTGACAAGTCGAGCTTTGTAGACAGTAACATTACCAACAGCGTCAGTCTTCTTCTTGAAGATCCATTTATTTTCTATGGCTTGACGATCATCGAGCAAGTCCACCAAAGTCCATACTTTGTTCTCATACATGGATCCTATCTCATATTTCATAGCCTCAAGCCATTTATCGGAATATGGGCTCAGATTTCATGACCTCAAGCCATTCATAGTTCGTAGGTTCGCCATAGTCTAGTAACATGACTTCCAGGACAGGATTACCGTACCACTCTGGTGCGGAACGTGTTATGTTCGACCTACGAGGTCCAGTAGTAACTTGATCCGAAGTTTCATGATAATCATCATTATCTTCCTCTCTAGTTGGTGTAGGCATCACGGGAATGGATTTCTATGATGTGCTACTTTCCAATTCGAGAGAAGGTACAATTACCTCATCAAGTTCTACTTTCCTCCCACACTCACTTCTTTCGAGAGAAACTCCTTCTCTGGAAAGGACCCATTCTTGGCAACAAAGATCTTGCCTTCGGATCTGTGGTAGAAGTTGTACCCAGTTTTTTCCTTAGGGTATCCTATGAAGACGCACTTCTTCAATTTGGGTTCGAGCTTATCAGGCTGAAGCCTTTTGACATAAGTGTCGCAACCGCAAACTTTAAGAAACGACAGCTTAGGTTTCTTGCCAAACCGTAGTTCATACAATGTCATCTCAATGGATTTAGACGGTGCCCTATTTAACATGAATGCGGCTGTCTCTAATGCATAACCCCAAAACGATAGTGGTAAAACGGTAAGAGACATCATAGATCGCACCATATCTAATAAAATATGGTTACGACACGGACACACCATCACGTTGTGGTGTTCCAGGTGGCATGAGTTGTGAAACAATTCCACATTGTTTTAAATGAAGGCCAAACTCATAACTCAAATATTCGCCTCTGTGATCAGATCGTAGAAACTTTATTTTCTTGTACGATGATTCTTCACTTCACTCTAAAATTATTTGAACTTTTCAAATGTTTCAGACTTGTGTTTCATGAAGTATATATACCCATACCTACTCAAATCATCTGTGAGGGTCAGAAAATAACGATACCTGCCGCATGCCTCAACACTCATCGGACCGCATACATCGGTATGTATTATTTCCAATAAGTCATTAGCTCGCTCCATTGTTCCAGAGAACGGAGTTTTAGTCATCTTGCCCATGAGGCATGGTTCGCAAGTATCAAATGATTCATAATCAAGTGATTTCATAAGTCCATCCGTATGGAGTTTCTTCATGCACTTTACACCAATATGACCTAAACGGTAGTGCCACAAATATGTTGCACTATCATTATCAACTTTGCATCTTTTGGCATCAATATTATGAATATGTGTATCACTACGATCGAGATTCAATAAACCATTCACATTGGGTGTATGACCATAGAAAGTTTTATTCATGTAAACAGAACAACAATTATTCTCTAACTTAAATGAATAACAGTATTGCAATAAACATGATCTAATCATATTCATGCTCAATGTAAACACCAAATAACATTTATTGAGGTTCAACACTAATCCCGAAGGTAGAGGTAGTGTGTGATGGTGATCGTATCAACCTTGGAATCATTTCCAACACACATCGTCACCTTGCCCTTAACTAGTCTCTGTTTATTACGCAACTCCTGTTTCGAGTTACTAATCTTAGAAACTAAACCGGTATCAATACCCAGGGGTTACTACGAACACTAGTAACATACACATCAATAACATGTATATCAAATATACCTTTGTTCACTTTGCCATCCTACTTATCCGCCAAGTATTTGGGGTAGTTCCGCTTCTAGTCACCATTCCCTTTGCAGTAGAGGCACTCAGTTTCAGGTTTAGGTCCAACTTTGGGCTTCTTTACGGCAGTGGCAACTTGCTTGCCATTCTTCTTGAAGTTCCCTTTCTTTCCCTTGCCCTTTTTCTTGAAACTAGTGGTCTTGTTAACCATCAACACTTGATGCTCTTTCTTGATTTCTACCTTCGCCGATTTCAGCATCGCGAAGAGCTCGGGAATCGTTTTCGTCATCCCTTGCATATTATAGTTCATCACGAAGTTCTAGTAGCTTGGTGATAGTGACTAGAGAACTCTGTCAATCACTATTTTATCTGGAAGATTAACTCCCACTTGATTAAAGCGGTTGTAGTACCCAGACATTCTGAGCACATGCTCACTGGCTGAGCTATTCTCCTCCATCTTGTAGGCCAAGTAGAAGTCTCATACCTCTCGACAAGGGCATGAGTCTGAAATACCAATTTCAGCTCTTGGAACATCTCACATGCTCCGTGGCGTTCAAAACGTTTTTGAAGTCCCGGTTCTAATACATAAAGCATGGCGCACTAAACTATTAAGTAGTCATCATATCAAGCTTGCCAAACATCCATAACATTTGCATCTGCTCCTGCAATAGGTCTATCACCTAGCGGTGCATCAAAGACATAATTCTTATGTGCAGCAATGGGGATAATCCTCATATCACAGACCTAGTCCGCATCATTGCTACTATCATCTTTCAACTTAGTTTTCTCTAGGAACATATCAAAAATAGGGGAGCTATATCGCGAGCTATTGATATACAACATAGATATGCAAAACTATTAAGACTATGTTTATGATAAATTTAAGTTCAATTAATCAAACTACTAATGAACTCCCACTTAAATTAACAACCGTCAAGTTATCTAATTGATACATGATCCAAATCAACTAACCCATGTACGATCATCACGTTAGATGGGGTAGTCATCAATGGTGAACATCTCTATGTTGATCATATCTACTATATGACTCACGTTCGACCTTTCGGTCTCTAGTGTTTCGAGACCATGTATGTACATGCTAGGCTCGTCAAGTTTAACCCAAGTATTATGCATGTGTAAAATTGTCTTACACCCGTTGTATGTGACCGTAGAGTCTATCACACCCAATCATCACATGGTGCTTAGAAATGATGAACTTTGGCAAGAGTGCATACTCGGGGAGAACACTTTTATCTTAAAATTTAGTGAAGTGATCATCTTATAATGCTACCGCCATTCTAAGCTAAATAAGATGCATAAAGGATAAACATCACATGCAATCAAAATATGTGACATGATATGGTCATCATCATCTTGTGCTTTTGATCTCCATCTCCAAAGCATCGTCATGATCTCCATTATCACTGGCTCGACACCTTGATCTCCATCGTTGCGTCGGGGTCGTCTCGCCAACTATTGCTTCTACAACTACCGCTAATGCATAGTGATAAAGTAAAGCAATTACATGGCGCCTGCACTTCATACAATAAAGAGACAACCCTAAGGCTCCTGCCAGTTGTCGATATTACAAAACATGATCATCTCATACATCAACATATATCACATCATATCTTGACCATATCACATCACAACATGCCCTGCAAAAACAAGTTAGTCGTCCTCTACTTTGTTGTTGCAAGTTTTACGTGGCTGCTACGGGCTTCTAGCAAGAATCGTTCTTACCTATGTAACCTTCTTCAAGGACCGGCCATAGTCGAATTCGATTCAACTAAAGTAGGAGAAACAGACACCCGCCAGCCACCTTTATGCAAAACTAGCTACATGTCTGTCAGTGGAACCGGTCTCATGTGCGTGGACATGTAAGGTTGGTCCGGGCCGCTTCATCCCACAATACCACCGAATAAAAAAAAGACGTTGGTGGTAAGCAGTATGACTATCACCACCCACAACTATTTGTGTTCTACTCGTGCATTTCATCTACGCATAGACCTGGCTCTGATGCCACTGTTGGGAAACATTGCATGGAAAAAAATTCTACGCACACGCAAGATCTACCCATGGATATGCATCGCAACGAGAGGGGAGAGTGTGTCTACTTACCCTCATAGACCATAAGTGAAAGCATTTGACAACGCAGTTGATGTAGTCGAACTTCTTTGCTTTCCAACCGATCAAGCAGCGAATGTACGGCACCTCCCGTTCAGCACACGTTCAGCTCGATGAAGTCCTCCGCCTTCTTGGTCCAGCAAGACGATGAGGTAGTGGATGAGTTCCGGCAGCACGACGGTGTGGTGACGGTGATGGCAAAGTGATCTCCATAGGGCTTCGCCTAAGCACTACGAAAATATGACCAGGGGTGTGAACGGTGGAGGGGGACACCACACACGGCTGAGTCAATGTTGTGGTGTGCTAGGCGCTTCCCCCTCCCTCCCACGTATATATTGGTTGGAGGGAGGGAGGAGCAGCCAAGGAGGCTCCCCAAGTAGGCCGAATCCTACTTGGGGTCCTCCCGTAGCCAAGTGCCCCCCTTCCATATATAGGTGTGGGGGAAAGGCAGGGGAGGGAGGCGCCCCCCCCCCCCCTTTTCCTTTCTCCCATGATAGGGGAAGGCAGGAGGGGCTAGCCCTCCCCCCTTTCCTTCCCTAGGACTGGCCGGCTAGGGAGAGGGGCACACCAGCCCCCTGTGGGCTGGTCTGTCCCTCCCTTGGCCCATTAAGCCCATATACCTATCGGGGGGGGTCCGGAACCCCTTCCGGTGACCCGATGGCTACCCGGTGCATCCCGAAACTCTTCCGGTGTCCGAATACAATCATCCTATATATCAATATTTACCTCTCAACCACTTCGAGACTCCTCGTCATGTCCGTGATCTCATCCGGGACTCTGAACAACCTTCGGTCACCAAATAATATAACTCATATAACACTATATCGTCAAAGAACGTTAAGCGTGCGGACCCTACGGGTTCGAGAACTATGTAGACATGACCGAGACACCTCTCTGATCAATAACCAACAGCGGAAACTGGATTCCCATATTGGCTCCTACATATTCTACGAAGATCTTTATCGGTCGAACCGTAATGACAACATACGTAATTCCCTATGTTCATCGGTATGTTACTTGCCCGAGATTCGATCGTCGGTATCTTTATACCTAGTTCAATCTCGTTACCGGCAAGTCCCTTTACTCATTTCGCAATACATCAGCTCGTAACTAACTCCTTAGTCATTTGCTTGCAAGCTTATGATGTGTATTACCGAGAGAGCCCAGAGATACCTCTCCGATACTCAGAGTGACAAATCCTAATCTCGATCTATGCCAACTCAACAAACACCATCGGAGATACCTGTAGAGCATCTTTATGTTCACCCAGTTACGTTCTGACGTTTGATAGCACATAAGGTATTCCTCCGGTATTTGGCAGTTGCATATTCTCATAGTCGAAGGAATATGTATTTGACATGAAGAAAGCAATAGCAATAAACTAAACGATCATTATGCTAAGCTAACGGATGGGTCCTGTCCATCACATCATTCTCCTAATGATGTGATCCCATTATCAAATGACAACACATGTCTATGGGTAGGAAACCTTAACCATCTTTGATCAACAAGCTAGTCTAGTAGAGGCTTACTAGGGACATGATATTTGGTTATTTATTCACACATGTATTTAAGTTTCCGAACAATACAATTATAGCATGAATAATAAACCTTTATCATGAATGAGGAAGTATAAAATAACAATTTACTATTACTCTAGGGCATACTTCCTTCATTCATATGACCATGAGATCATGCAACTCACTAACACCGGAGGAGTACCTTGTGTGTACCAAACGTTGCAACGTAATTGGGTGACTATAAAGGTGCTCTACAGGTATCTCTGAGGGTGTCTGTTGAGTTGGAATGGATCAAGACTTGGATTTGTCACTCCGTATGACGGAGAGGTATCTCAGGGCCCACTCGGTAATACAGCATCACAACAGGCTTGCAAGCAATGTGACTAATGAGTTAGTCATGAGATCTTGTATTACGGAATGAGTAAAGAGACTTGCCAGTAACGAGAGTGAACTAGGTATGGTGATACCAACGATCGAATCTCGGGCAAGTAACATACCGATGGACAGAGGGAACTGCATACGGGATTATCTAAATCCTTGACATCGAGGTTCGATCGGTAAAGATCATCGTAGATTATATAGGAACCAATATGGACATCCAGGTCCCGCTATTGGTTTTTGGCCGTAGAGGTGCCTCGATCATGTCTGCATAGTTCTCGAACCCATAGGGTCTACACACTTAACTCCTGATGATGATATAAGTATAGTTGAGTTGTTATGGTGGTAACCGAAGGTTGTTCGGGGCCCTAGTGAGACCCCGGACGTGACAAGAAACTCCAGAATGGTCTGGAGGTGAAGATTGATATATAGGACGAAGGGTACCGGAGTCCGGAATTGTTCCAGGGGTACCGGGTTATGGCCAGGAGAACCGACAGGGGTTTCGGGGGGGCCCCGGCAAGTGTTGGGGGGCCTAATGGGCCAAGGGGACGGAGCATACTAGCCCACTAAGGGGCTATGCGCCCCTCACTCCATCCCACGATCACCAGAGGAGGTGGGGCGCCCCCCTAG
The DNA here is from genome assembly GCA_021605205.1 of Aegilops longissima. NCBI lineage: Eukaryota > Viridiplantae > Streptophyta > Magnoliopsida > Poales > Poaceae > Aegilops > Aegilops longissima. Next base: position 622,617,920 of record CM038682.1, on the reverse strand, counting down.
GGCTGCCTCTACCCGGCTTGGGGGGCAAGTCACCCTAGGGTTTCCCTAGGGGCACCCCCATCTGTGGTGGCCGCCCCCTAGGGGAAACCCTAGGGCGCCCCCTCCTCCTCCCTTTCCCTATATATAGAGGGGTAGTGGGAGGGCAACCGCACCCATCTATGCCATGGCGCTTCCCTCCCTCTCCCTCGTAGTTCCACTCTCTCTCATCGTAGCTTAGCGAAGCTTTGCTGAGATTGCTCCACCACCATCGCTGCCACGTCGTCCTGCTACCGGAGGACTCGATCTACTACTTCACCATCGCTCGCTAGATCAAGGAGGTGAAAACGTCATCAAGTCGTACGTGTGTTGAACACGGAGGTGCCGTCTGTTCAGCGCTTGGATCGGGAGATTATGGACGCATCGTGATTGGATCGCGAATACGTTCGACTACATCAACCGCGTTTCTCAAAACTTCCGCTTAGCGATCTACAAGGGTATGTAGATGCAATCTCTCCTCTCATAGATGTTCATCTCCTAGATTGATCTTGGTGAGCATAGGAAATTTTTTGTTTCCCATGCAACGTTCCCCAACAAGTATAGACCGGATACTTGAGTCACTGTTGACGATTATGCTGGGCGGAGCCGGGTACAGTTAGGGGTGGAAACGGATCGGATGCGAATCAGATAGTGCTCTTACCACTTCCATTTTCATATTTTCAAAACGAATCCGAATCCAAATACGGATGTTATCGGATACGGATGCGGCTCGGATATTATTTGAATACGGATACGTATCGGATATTTTCTTGATTCGGAACGGATACGAATAATATCAACATATTGCTTAAGTAAATTAGTCGATAGTTATGTGACCTGAAATAATCAACTTGTGACATACAATAAATCAATGATAAATAGGTTTATGAATAAATACTATTGTAATGCATAATAATTTATAAGTTTAATCATATAAAGAGTAAAATTTAACTACTTATTTGGCTTTTATGTTGGATAATTGGAATATTGGGTCTAGAATTTTGAAAATTACCTCCCATAATCTTATTCGGATACGGATATATCCACTTCCATATCCATATTTGTGTCAAAATCTCCTACCATATTTTATTTTTTATTTTTTTAACAAATTCGGATACGGATAATTTCCATTTCCATTTTGTTTCGGATGCGGATGTTTCGGATACGAATAGGCATTTTCTCGAATACGAATATCGGATATTTCAGATTATCCGCTACCACTTTTCACCCCTAGGTACAGTACATGTTCTACTCGTGGTAGACTTGGTGCCACGATGCCATGATCATAGTCACCCCGGAAGGTTACAACTCATGAAGGCCGAGAAAAAGAAAACGAGCGATCGTGATTGGCTAAGGGCATGTTGTGGGCCAGGAAGAAAAAACCAACAACGCGAAACGTGGATCAGGAGACGTGTGTGCGATGGAAAGCTGCGTGATGGAGCGGCGCGTGCGGTGGCGGAAGCTCCGGCCGATCGGGCCGGCACGCATGGTTTCCCTGACTTGAACCCTGGTTTTGTCCGAGGGGAAAAGAGGCAGTATTACCGGAAGTCATAGAAGTTGTGTCGCATATTCAATTTGGTGAAACTTCAAAAATACGATTTTGTAATCACCTAACTTGACTCAAGCGTGCAGATAGGATTATACTACACGTATGCGTGTGTATCCATGTGTATGGCCTAACTTGTCGGTGACTAATGGCTCTAGGCACGGCGTATTTTTACACAGAACACTCTGAGTTTTTTATTTGCAAAAAAAGTCAACCACATCAATGCATTTCTGCACAAAATACCCTCACTGTTTTTATTTACAGTGAATAGGACCATAATACTGCACATATATGCGAAAATTAACAACGAAAGGCGTATGCCAGGACTCACCAACTAATTTTTAACACGAGAATGCAAATGTGAAAATTAAAAGCAAAAAGGCATCTGCTAGGACTCAAACCAACGACCAACTATTTTAACTCAATACAGTGTGGCCACTACAGCCGATCAGGTGGCGATGTCTAATAACGAACGTATATGTATTAAACGAGGACACATGTATGTGGAGCTTAAATGGCCTACGGATAGTGCGGCCTATTTTGTCCGCGCTATTTTTTAAAACATATAAACATGTGTAGTATATAAATGTGCATATTTATATTCAAATTTACAATGAACAAATTATTTTAATTATATGAACATTCAATAATTATATATACGCACACTAGTATAGTTTAATGTTTGTATAGTTAAAAGTATTAATAATTTAAATTTTAAACTGTATATTAGGTTGTGGCTAATATTTAATTTATATAACTTTTTGAATATAAGTCATGAATAATTTTTTACACAAGTGAATATTTACGAATATTTAGTAAATTTTGTGTTCATCAGTTTGTATAACTTAAATATAAGCCGCAAGTGTATATTTCTTGGATTAGTTAAACATATTTATCTAATAAACATTTTCAATGTCCATATTAACTAAATATTTTTACAAAATACACAGATTTATATCTAAAGGTTTTATTTACAAATGATCATTTGCATGTATTGTATTTTTAACACAAATATTATAACATAATTTTATTACTTATGGTTTACAAATATCTTAAATGTTTTTATTACTTATGTTTTACTAAATATTAAATATATAGTACATAGTTTTATATTTAAATATTTTCCTCTACTAATCATCGTCTATGTATAATATTTTTAACACAGGAATATGTATAATATTTTATTTATAAACTCGCAACTTTATTACCTTTTTTTATATCCACAACTTTATTACTTATGTTTTACAAATTATCTTTAAAAACATGGCGCACGCAAAATGGACCGTAGTATCTGCCGCCCAATTAAGCTGCACATGAGTCCTCGTCCAGTACATATAAGCTGCTTATCCATATAAAACAATCTGACTAAAATCTCCTATTGGCTAGACCATTTTGTGTTAAATAAATTGTCGGTGGGTTCGAGTCCTGGTGCTGTACAGTACCATGGTCCTGCTTTTCTGTAAATAAAAAAAATTGAGAGCATTTTGTGCAAAAATGTGTCGTTGTGATTGATATTTTTCACAATTTTTTGGGGTGTTCTGCATGAAAATACATCACGCCCAGCACCTTCAGTCACTGACAAGTGGGGCCATACATATAGATACGTCTGCATATGCTTAGTTTTCTGGGTGTTCTGCGTGAAAATACATCACGCCCAGCGTCATCAGTCACTGACAAGTGGGCCATACACATGAATACGTTCGTATATGCTTAGTATGACTATATCTTTTTTTTTAGAAATGGAGGAGGACCCCCGGCCTCTGCATCTGAACGATGCATGCAGCTATTTTATTAATTATTCACACAAGACCTTACAAAGTCATACAACAGTAAAACTAAAGCCACCGTATAGCAACATTTGTCGCTACTCCTATCCAGTTGATGTAGGGATGCTGATAGTCTGTGCCTAATACTAAACAGACCTCGCAGCCAAACCTAACATCTAAGACCTGAGGTCCCAACCAGGACGCCTGCCGGGTATGGGGCACCCACCAGTCTGGCGCACTTCTCAACCAGGACGCCTGCCGGGTATGAGGCCGCCGCAGCCACCTGCCACCAATCCATCTTCAATGTTGTACTGCTGCATCAACCTTGCCCGGTCTAGCTGCCGTCGACGCCACCACGACGCCAGACAGCGCCACCTCCCTGCCCGAGTCCATCTCCGCACATCAGACGTCGAGTCTCCACGGCGCCATGACACCGAGATCCACCGCCATCAATGTGTAAGCTGAAACACTGCTCCACCAAAAAGCCTTACACTGGTCCCTCGGTCCGTGTACACCTCCACGAATGACGCCCCCAAGAGGGAAACGACACCATAGCGCTGGCGTCATCTGAACTACTGATCTAGGGTTTCCCCCGGAGATAGCATAGAGTGGTCTTGAACTTCTCCACGGTGGTGCCTTCAAGAAGGGAACGACGCAGACAGCGCCGCCACCGCCGGCCTTGGCAGCTAGCCAAGAGCAGGTTTTCACCCAGATCTGTTCGAAGATCCTTCCTTAAGCATCTCGTGCACGGACTACCGCCATCTCTGCGGATACGTCTCCAACGTATCTATAATTTTTGATTGCTCCATGCTATATTATCTATTGTTTTAGATGTTTATGGGCTTTATTAAACACTTTTTTATTATTTTTGGGACTAACCTATTGACCCAGAGCCCAGTGCCAGTTCCTGTTTTTTCCCTTGTTTCAGTGTTTCGAAGAAAAGGAATATCAAACGGAGTCGAAACGGAATGAAACCAACTGGAGAAGTTATTTTTGGAAGGAAAGCTACCGGAAAAACTTGGAGTGCACGTCAGGAAAGAAACGAGGGAGCCACGAGGCAGGGGACGCGCCCTCCCCCCAGGTGTGCCCTCCACCCTCGTGGGCCCCTCATGGCTCTCTCGACGTACTTCTTCCTCCTATATATATCCATATACCCTAAAAACTTCGGGGAACAGAATAGATCGGGAGTTCCGCCTCCGCAAGCCTCTGTAGCCACCAAAACCAATCGGGACCTGTTCCGGCACCTGCCGGAGGAACCCTCGCCGTGGCCATCTTCATCATCCCGGCACTCTCCATGACGAGGAGGGAGTAGTTCACCCTCGGGGCTGAGGGTATGTACCAGTAGCTATGTGTTTGATCTCTCTCTCTCGTGTTCTTGATTTGGCACGATCTTGATGTATCGCGAGCTTTGCTATTATAGTTGGATCTTATGTTGCTTCTCCCCCCTCTACTCTCTTGTAATGAATTGAGTTTTCCCCTTGAAGTAATCTTATCGGATTGAGTCTTTAATGATTTGAGAACACTTGATGTATGTCTTGCCGTGCGTATCTGTGATGACAATGGGATATCACGTGATTCACTTGATGTATGTTTTGGTGATCAACTTGCGGGTTCCGCCCATGAACCTATGCATAGGGGTTGGCACACGTTTTCGTCTTAATTCTCCGGTAGAAACATTGGGGCACTCTTTGAGGTTCTATGTGTTGGTTGAATAGATGAATTTGAGATTGTGTGATGCATATCGTATAATCATACCCACGGATACTTGAGGTGACATTGGAGTATCTAGGTGACATTAGGGTTTTGGTTGATTTGTGTCTTAAGGTGTTATTCTAGTACGAACTCTAGGGCTGTTTGTGACACTTATAGGAATAGCCCAACGGATTGATTGGAAAGAATAACTTTGAGGTGGTTTCGTACCCTACCATAATCTCTTCATTTGTTCTCCACTATTAGTGATTTTGGAGTGACTCTTTGTTGCATGTTGAGGGATAGTTATATGATCCAATTATGTTATTATTGTTGAGAGAACTTGCACTAGTGAAAGTATGAACCTTAGGCCTTGTTTCAATGTATTGCAATACCGTTTACGCTCACTTTTACCACTTGTTACCTTGCTGTTTTTATATTTTCAGATTACAAAAACCTATATCTACCATCCATATTGCACTTGTATCACCATCTCTTCGCCGAACTAGTGCACCTATACAATTTACCATTGTATTGGGTGTGTTGGGGACACAAGAGACTCTTTGTTATTTGGTTGCAGGGTTGCTTGAGAGAGACCATCTGCATCCCTACGCCTCCCACGGATTGATAAACCTTAGGTCATCCACTTGAGGAAATTTGCTACTGTCCTACAAACCTCTGCACTTGGAGGCCCAACAACGTCTACAAGAAGAAGGTTGCGCAGTAGACATCAAGCTCTTTTCTGGCGCCGTTGCCGGGGAGGTGAGTGCTTGAAGGTATATCTTTAGATCTTGCAATCGAATCTTTTAGTTTCTTGTTTTATCACTAGTTAGTTTGTAAAAGAAAACTAAAAAAATGGAATTGAGTTTGTCTCAAACGCTTCATCTTTTTAATATCTTTCGTGAGTATGATGGAAAGGAAAATTGTGCCAAAGGCTTAGAAGAAGAATGCATTAAAATGTTTGGCACTAAATCTTTGAATGATGAGTATGATTGCAATGTTGTTAGTATGAACTCCCTGAATATCCATGGTACTAATGATGATTGCACTAGTTATGATGAAAATGTCTCCTATAAACATGTCAATTTTTGTGGAGTGCATTGGGTTTGCAACTACACACCAAATAGGGAAGATAGATATTGCAAGAGGCATAAGCACTTAGAAACTAAATTGTTGCAAGAAAGGCTAGATGTTTGTGCTGAAGATTTAAATTTTCTTGGCCGTACTTGTGGACTTTGCATGAACAGGTCATTTAGCTATCCGATGCAAATTGTTTCATGATCTAAACGTGTCCAAAAATTGTGATGACTTGATTTCCCTTGCACATTATAATGAACTTAGTTTGCTTATGGGCTATGAAGAAATGAAACGTATAACTAAGCATCTTCCAGAATTTGCCCGTTATAAACTTCTTGGTTTTGATCTAGAGAAAATTTATATGTATTGTGCGGTGAATTGCATTGAAAATCCTTATATTGCCAATTACATAAAGAAAAAAAACAAAGAGAAGATGAAGAGAATACTAACGAAAGGGAAGAGACTTCCCAATATTCTCCTATTATTTCTTATGATGAATCAGGTAACGAGGAGGAGCCTTCTATTCGACCAATCTCACTAATAAGGAGCTCTGAAAAGAAGATTGAACCCACACATGTGGTGAAGAATAAGAAAAGAAAAAGGAAGAGAGGTAAAAAGGTATCCTTCCCAAATAATGTTGCTCCTGTTATTGTTGTGCCTCATGAAAATGAATCAAAACTAATTATGGAAGATGATGCACTTGATGATGATCTCGTTATGCCTATTGCTTGTTGTGATGATTATGATTGGGAAGATAATGATACTTCTTATGATCTTGAGAATCTTTTTGGCACTTGCTTGGAAGAATATGATAATTGCTATACTATTGGTGCTATCCATACTATTAATGATGAGAGTGATTATGCTTATGATATGAAAAGGCCCAAGCTTGGGCATGCTATGTTTGATGAAGATGATGTTTTTGAGAATATATTTGCTGCAATTAATGTTTCTCCCAAGCTTGGGGATGCTATGTTTAATGATGATGATATTTTTAGTCTCCCAAGTTTTGATATGCAAATTTATAATGATGATAGCATGCCTCCTACTTATGATGATTATATTGATGAAAGTGGGTTTGGAAGAGTGTCAACTTTAGGAAGTAATGATCCCACTATTTTGGAGGATGTTGAATCTTATAATATTTATGAAAGTGGATTTGGAGAGGTCATGACTTTATTTAGTGATGTATCCACTATTTTTGAAGAGGTTTCAATCGATTATGATGAGAACAAAGTTGCTACTTATGATGATTATTGTGATGAAACTTATGCTATAAAAAGTAGTGATGATTATATTTATAAAACTTGTCATGATTATGATTACCCTTTTCTGAACATTACTATTTTAATGTGGAAACAATTTATAGTATTCAAGACTCTTATAATACTCCCACTATCCCGAATGAGAAGAACTTTGCTTATGTGGAGAGTAGTAAATTTTCTATGCAAGTAGATCATGAAAAGAATGCTTTAGGTGCTGGTTATATTGTTGAATTCATTCATGATGCTACTGAAAATTGTTATGAGGGAGGAATATATGCTTGTAGGAATTGCAATAATATCAAGTTTCCTCTCTATGTGCTTAAAATCTTGGAGTTATGCTTGTTTGGCCTTCCTATGCTAGTTGATTATTGTTCCCATAAGTTGTTTGCTCACAAAGTCCCTATGCAAAGGAAGTGGGTTAGACTTAAATGTGTTAGTCATATTCTTCATGATGCTCTTTTTATGTTTTAATTCTTAGCTTTTATGTGAGCATCACTGAAATCATCATGCCTAGCTAGGGGCGTCAAACGATAGCGCTTGTTGGGAGGCAACCCAATTTTATTTTAGTTTCTTGATTTTTGGTTCTGTTTAGTAATAAATAATCCATCTAGCTTCTGTTTATATGTGGTTTTGTGTTTAATTTGTGTTTGTGCCAAGTAGAACCTTTGGGAAGACTTGGGTGAAGTCTTTATGATCATGCTGTAAAAAACAGAAAATTTAGCGCTCACGAGATTAGCTAAAACTTTTTACTGGAGAGTGCTATTTAGTTGATTCTTTTTGCAGATGATTACTAGACAAATTACTCAGGTCCACCAATTTATTTTAGAATTTTTAGAGTTCCATAAGTTTGCGTTAGTTACAGATTACTACAGACTGTTCTGTTTTTGACAGATTCTGTTTCCTATGTGTTGTTTGCTTATTTTGATGAATCTATGGCTAGTAAAATAGTTTATAAACCATAGAGAAGTTGGAATACAGTAGGTTTAACACCAATATAAATAAATAATTAGTTAATTACAGTACCTTGAAGTGGTGTTTTGTTTTCTTTCGCTAACGGAGCTCACGAGATTTTCTGTTAAGTTTTGTGTTGTGAAGTTTTCAAGTTTTGGGTAAAGATTCGATGAACTATGGAATAAGGAGTGGCAAGAGCCTAAGCTTGGGGATGCCCAAGGCACCCCAAGGTAATATTCAAGTAGAACCAAGAGCCTAAGCTTGGGGATGCCCCGGAAGGCATCCCCTCTTTCGTCTTCGTTCATCGGTAACTTTACTTGGAGCTATATTTCTATTCACCACATGATATGTGTTTTGCTTGGAGCATCATTTTATTTTCTTTAGCTTTGCTTGCTGTTTGAATAAAGTATCAAGATCTGAAATTCTTAAAATGGGAGAGTCTTCACATAGTTGCATAATTATTTGACTACTCATTGATCATCACTTATATCTTTCAGAGTGGTTTGTCGTTTGCTCTAGTGCTTCACTTATATCTTTTAGAGCATGGTGGTAGTTTTATTTTGAAGAAATATATGAACTCTCATGCTTCACTTATATTATTTTGAGAGTCTTAAACAGCATGGTAATGTGCTTAATCCTAATATGCTAGGTATTCAAGAATAGTAAAAACTTTCTTATGAGTGTGTTGAATACTAAGAGAAGTTTGATGCTTGATGATTGTTTTGAGATATGGAGGTAGTGATATTAAAGTTGTGCTAGTTGAGTAGTTGTGAATTTGAGAAATACTTGTGTTGAAGTTTGCAAGTCCCGTAGCATGCACGTATGGTAAACGTTATGTAACAAATTTGAAACATGAGGTGTTCTTTGATTGTCCTCCTCATGAGTGGCAGCCGGGGACGAGCGATGGTCTTTTCCTACCAATCTATCCCCCTAGGAGCATGCGCGTAGTGCTTTGGTTTTTGATGGCTTGTAGATTTTTGCAATAAGTATGTGAGTTCTTTATGACTAATGTTGAGTCCATGGATTATCGCACTCTCACCCTTCCATCATTGCTAGCCTCTTGATGCAGTGCATTGCCCTTTCTCACATTGAGAGTTGGTGCAAACTTAGCCGGTGCATACAAACCCCGTGATATGATACGCTCTTTCACACATAAACCTCCTTATATCTTCCTCAAAACAGCCACCATACCTACCTATTATGGCATTTCTATAGCCATTCCGAGATATATTGCCATGCAACTTTCCACCATTCCGTTTATCATGGCATGTTCATCATTGTCATATTACTTAGCATGATCATGTAGTTGACATAGTATTTGTGGCAAAGCCATCGTTCATAAATTTTTCATACATGTCACTCTTGGTTCATTGCATATCCCGGTACACTGCCGGAGGCATTCATATAGAGTCATACTTTGTTCTAGTATCGAGTTGTAATCATTGAGTTGTAAATAAATAGAAGTGTGATGATCATCATTTTATAGAGCATTGTCCCAAGTGAGGTAAAATAAAGAAAATAAAAAGAGAAAGGCCATAAAAAGAGAAGGCCCAGAAAAAACAGAAAGTCTATAAAAAAGAGAAGGCCCAAAAAAATGAGAGAAAAAGAGAGAAGGGACAATGTTACTATCCTTTTACCACACTTATGCTTCAAAGTAGCACCATAATCTTCATGATAGAGAGTCTCTTGTTTTGTCACTTTAATATACTAGTGGGAATTTTTCATTATAGAACTTGGCTTGTATATTCCAACAATGGGCCTCCTCAAGTGCCCTAGGTCTTCGTGAGCAAGCAAGTTGGATGCACACCCAGTAGTTTTCTTTTGTTGAGCTTTCATACATTTATAGCTCTAGTGCATCCATTGCATGGCAATCCCTACTCCTTGCATTAACATCAATCGATGGGCATCTCCATAGCCCGTTGATTAGCCTCGTTGATGCGAGACTTTCTCGTTTTTTGTCTTCTCCACATAACCCCCATCATCATATTCTATTCCACCCATAGTGCTATGTCCATGGTTCGCGCTCATATATTGCATGAAAGTTTATAGGTTTGAGATTTCTAAAGTATGAAACAATTGCTTGGCTTGTCATCGGGGTTGTGCATGATGAGAGCATTCTTGTGGGACGAATATGGAGCATGACTAAATATATGATTTTGTAGGGATGAACTTTCTTTGGCCATGTTATTTTGAGAGGACATAATTGCTTAGTTAGTATGCTTGAAGTATTATTATTTTTATGTCAATATGAACTTTTGTATTGAATCTTTCGGATCTGAATATTCATACCACAATTAAGAAGAATTATATTGAAATTATGCCTAGTAGCATTCCACATCAAAAATTCTTTATTTTATCATTTACCTACTCGAGGACGAGCAGGAATTAAGCTTGAGGATGCTGATACGTCTCCAACGTATCTATAATTTTTGATTCCTCCATGCTATATTATCTATTGTTTTGGATGTTTGTGGGCTTTATTAAACACTTTTATATTATTTTTGGGACTAACCTATTGACCCGAGCCAGTGCGATTCTGTTTTCCCTTGTTTGATGTTTGAAGAAAAGGAATATCAAACGAATTGAAACGGAATAAAACCAACTGGAGAAGTTATTTTTGGAAGAAAGCTACCGAAAAACTTGGAGTGCATGTCAGAAAGAAACGAGGATCCACGAGGCAGGGCGCCCTCCCCCAGCGCGCCTCCACCCTCATGGGCCCCTCGTGGCTCTCCCGACGTACTTCTTCCTCCTATATATATATCCATATACCCTAAAAACTTCGGGGAACAGAATAGATCGGGAGTTCCGCCGCCGCAAGCCTCTGTAGCCACCAAAAACCAATCGGGACCCTGTTCCGGCACCCTGCCGGAGGGGGAACCCTCACCGGTGGCCATCTTCATCATCCCGGCACTCTCCATGACGAGGAGGGAGTAGTTCACCCTCGGGGCTGAGGGTATGTACCAGTAGCTATGTGTTTGATCTCTCTCTCTCTCTCTCTCTCTCTCTCTCTCTCTCTCTCTCTCTCTCGTGTTCTTGATTTGGCACGATCTTGATGTATCGCAAGCTTTGCTATTATAGTTGGATCTTATGTTGCTTCTCCCCCCTCTACTCTCTTGTAATAAATTGAGTTTGCCCCTTGAAGTAATCTTATCTGATTGAGTCTTTAATGATTTGAGAACACTTGATGTTGTTGGGGAACGTAGCAATAATTCAAAATTTTCCTACGTGTCACCAAGATCAATCTAGGAGATGCTAGCAATGAGAGAGAGGGACTGCATCTTCATACCCTTGAAGATCGCTAAGCGGAAGCGTTACAAGAACGCGGTTGATGGAGTCGTACTCGCGGCGATTCAAATCACGGAACATCCGATCTAGCGCCAAACGGACGGCGCCTCCACGTTCAACACACGTACAGCCCGGGGACGTCTCCTCCTTCTTGATCCAACAAGGAAAGAGGAGAAGTTGAGGGAGAACTCCAGCAGCACGACGGCGTGGTGGCGATGGAGCTCGTGGTTCTCCGGCAGAGCTTCGCTAAGCACTACGGAGGAGTTGGAGGAGGAGAGGGCTGCTCCAGGGAAGGGGTGTGGCTGCCCTCTCTCTCCCTCACTATATATAGGGGGAAGGGGGGTGGACGAGGCGCCCTAGGGTTCCCTAGGGGAGGGGCGGCGGCCACAGGGCAAACCCTAGATGGGTTTGGGCGCCCCCACCCCTAGGAAACTTGCCCCCCAAGCCGGGAGGGGTGGCTGCCCTAGAGGAGGTGCCCCAACCTCTCCAGGTTACGTGAGATGGGGTGGGAGGGGCGCTCAGCCCCTTAGTGGGCTGATGTGCCCCCTCCCTTGGCCCATAAGGCCCCCCAACGCTTGCCGGGGCCTCTGAAACACCTTTCGGTCACGCTGGTCGTCACCCGGTACCCCCAGAAAAATTCCGAACTCCAATACCCTTCGTCCAATATATCGATCTTCACCTCCGGACCATTCCGGAGTTCCTCGTCACGTCCGGGATCTCATCCGGGACTCCAAACAACCTTCGGTAACAACATACTATTTCCCATAACAACTCTAGCGTCACCGAACCGTAAGTGTGTAGACCCTACGGGTTCGGGAACCATGCAGACATGACTGAGACATTCTCTGGCCAATAACCAATAGCGGGATCTGGATACCCATGTTGGCTCCCACATGTTCCATGATGATCTCATCGGATGAACCACGATGTCGAGGATTCGGTCAATCCCGTATACAATTCCCTTTGTCTATCGGTATGTTACTTTCCCGAGATTCGATCGTCGGTATCCCAATACCTCGTTCAATCTCGTTACCGGCAAGTCACTTTACTCGTTCCGTAATGCATGATCCCATGACTAACTACTTAGTCACATTGAGCTCATTATGATGATGCATTACCGAGTGGGCCCAGAGATACCTCTCCATCATACGGAGTGACAAATCCCAGTCTCGATTCGTGCCAACCCAGACACTTTCAAGATACCTGTAGTGCACCTTTATAGCCACCCGATTCGTTGTGACGTTTGGTACACCCAAAGCATTCCTACGGTATCCGGGAGTTGCACAATCTCATGGTCTAAGGAAATGATACTTGACATTTAGAAAAGCTCTTAGCAAACGAACTACACGATCTTGTGCTATGCTTAGGATTGGGTCTTGTCCATCACATCATTCTCCTAATGATGCGATCCCGTTATCAATGACATCCAATGTCCATGGTCAGGAAACCATAATCATCTATTGATCAACGAGCTAGTCAACTAGAGGCTCACTAGGGACATGTTGTGGTCTATGTATTCACACATGTATTACGGTTTCCAGTTAATACAATTATAGCATGAACAATAGACAATTATCATGAACAAGGAAATATAATAATAACCATTTTATTAATGCCTCTAGGGCATATTTCCAACAGATGTATGTCTTGCCGTGCGTATCTGTGGTGACAATGGGATATCACGTGATTCACTTGATGTATGTTTTGGTGATCAACTTGCGGGATCCGCCCATGAACCTATGCATAGGGGTTGGCACACGTTTTCGTTTTGATTCTCCGGTAGAAACTTTGGGGCACTCTTTGAGGTTCTATGTGTTGGTTGAATAGATGAATTTGAGATTGTGTGATGCATATCGTATAATCATACCCACGGATACTTGAGGTGACATTAGGGTTTTGGTTGATTTGTGTCTTAAGGTGTTATTCTAGTACGAACTCTAGGGCTGTTTGTGACACTTATAGGAATAGCCCAACGGATTGATTGGAAAGAATAACTTTGAGGTGATTTCGTACCCTACCATAATCTCTTCGTTTGTTCTCCACTATTAATGACTTTGGAGTGACTCTTTGTTGCATGTTGAGGGATAGTTATATGATCCAATTATGTTATTATTGTTGAGAGAACTTTCACTAGTGAAAGTATGAACCCTAGGCCTTGTTTCAACGCATTGTAATACCGTTTACGCTCACTTTTACCACTTGTTACCTTGCTGTTTTTATATTTTCAGATTATAAAAACATGTATCTACCATCCATATTGCACTTGTATCACCATCTCTTCGCCGAACTAGTGCACCTATACAATTTACCATTGTATTGGGTGTGTTGGGGACACAAGAGACTCTTTATTATTTTGTTGCGGGTTGCTTGAGAGAGACCATCTTCATCCTCGCCTCCACGGATTGATAAACCTTAGGTCATCCACTTGAGGGAAATTTGCTACTGTCCTACAAACCTCTGCACTTGGAGGCCCAACAACGTCTACAAGAAGAAGGTTGCATAGTAGACATCATCTGCCGGGGACTGGATGAAAGGGATTCAGGCCGCCGCCGCCGCCTGACCGGCCATGGCACCACCACGGTGCCTACAACCGGTGCCGTCAAGCCCACCACGCTCGCCTGTAGATGCACACCGGAACCGCTGGCCCGTCCTAGCCCATCTGGGCAAGAACAGATCGGTGATCTCGGCTGCCGTCACAGGGGCAACTCTGCCGCGGGGAGGTTGCGCCTCCGCTGACGCCGCCGTCACGCAAGCCGTAGGGATCCCGTCGCTCCTTGCCGCCGGATCTCCGTCGAACGATGTGCCGTGATACGTCTCCGTCGTATCTATAATTTTTTATTGTTCCATGCCAATATTCTACAACTTCCATATACTTTTGGCAACTTTTTATATTATTTTTAGGACTAACATATTGATGCAATGCCCAGTGCCAGTTCCTGTTTGTTGCAAGTTTTATGTTTCGCAGAAAACCCATATCAAACGGAGTCCAAACAGAATAAAAATGGATGGGGAATATTTTCGGAATATTTGTGATATTTGGGAAGAAGAATCAACGCAATATGCCCGAGGGGGGCACGAGGCAGGGGGCGCCCCTGACCCTCGTGGGCACCCCGTAAGGCGGTTGCTGCTCTTCTTTGGCCGCAAGAAAGATAATTTTCGGAAAAAGATCTTGGCGAAGGTTTCAATCCAATCGGAGTTACGGATCTCCGGATATATAAGAAACGGTGAAAGGGCAGAATACCAGAACGCAGAAACAGAGAGACAGATCCAATCTCGGAGGGGCTCTCGCCCATCCCATGCCATGGAGACCAAGGACCAGAGGGGAAACCCTCCTCCCATCTAGGGAGAAGGTCAAGGAAGAAGAAGAAGAAGGGGGGGCCTCTTCCCCTCTCTTCCGGTGGCGCCGGAACACCGCCGGGGCCATCATCGTCATCGCAATCTTCACCAACAACTTCACCACCGTCATCACCAACTCTTCCCCCCTCTATGCAGCGGTGTAACCTCTCTTTCACCCGCTGTAATCTCTACTTAAACATGGTGCTCAACGCTATGTATTATTTCCCAATGATGTATGGCTATCCTATGATGTTTGAGTAGATCCGTTTTGTCCTATGGGTTAATTGATGATCGTGATTGGTTTGAGTTGCGTGTTTTATTATTGGTGCTGCCCTATGGTGCTCTCCGTGTCGCGCAAGCGTGAGGGATCCCCGTTGTAGGGTGTTACAATACGTTCGTGATTTGCTTATGGTGGGTGGCGTGAGTGACAGAAGCACATACCCGAGTAAGTAGTTTGTTTGCGTATGGGAGTAAAGAGGACTTGATACTTTAATGCTATGGTTGGGTTTTACCTTAATGATCTTTAGTAGTTACGGATGCTTGCTAGAGTTCCAATCATAAGTGCATATGATCCAAGAAGAGAAAGTATGTTAGCTTATGCCTCTCCCTCATATAAAATTGCAATACCGGTCTAGTTATCAATTGCCTAGGGATAACTAACTTTCTCTTGACAACAAGCTCTCTACTAAAACTAATTTAGTTGTTTCTTTATCTAAACAACCCCTACTTTTTATTTACGCGCTCTTTATTATCTTGCAAACCTATCCAGCAATACCTACAAAGTACATCTAATTTCATATTTGTTCTAGGTAAAGCGAATGTCAAGCGTGCGTAGAGTTGTATCGGTGGTTGATATAACTTGAGGGAATATTTGTTCTACCTTTAGCTCCTCGTTGGGTTCGACACTCTTACTTATCAAAAGAGGCTACAATTGATCGCCTAAACTTGTGGGTTATCACACCACCGCCGCCCGGAAAAATGCCACCACCGCGCGAGGGATAAGGCCCCGCCGCCGCCATCATAGGCCAGGCTTCACCAGTGAGACCTGAGGCGGCGGCAGGACGGAGGAGGCGAGGGGAGAGGGCCTAGGGCCGGCGGCTGGTCGCCCCCCGTGTCGCCTAGGGTTGGCGACGCTGGGGTCTTTGTGAGATGATGATTGTATGATGATGATCAGGACGATCAGCTGATCAGTATGACTGTATCTGCACGTTTGAATCAAGTTATGTGATCGTAAAATTGTATTTTTAAAATTCTACCACTAAACTGAACGTGTGATGTAAGTTTTATGACTTCTGATGATATTACCTCAGGGAAAAACTTGGATCGGCTCAGCCGCATACATGCCTCGTCCTCAGAATAACGGCTACGGACTTTACTGCCCGACAACCTCATTACTCAGGTCTCTAGCACTCTGCACATAATTAAGGCCGCGGTAGAGACACCGTTGTCAGGGCCCGGAAGGTAGAGTAACTTTTTTTTGAAAAAGGGTGGATTTTATTAGCTCAAAACGAAGCATCAAGAGAATACAAACATGATGAGCACACACCCGGCCTCTGCACAGCTAGGATGCACACAGCCAACACCAAAAAACACGCCAGCAAATAGCAAAGTCATATAAGACCAAAGCTATGCATGGGCGAGAAAAAGAAAGAAAAAAAACAAAAGTGATCAGTTCCCTGATCGGCAAACTATAGGAAAGACCATATCCGCACCAACCGTCTCAAGACACCATATGAACATCGTGATTCTTCAACAGCAACGCCTTCAGGAAGGGAGCAACGCTGAAACGCTGTCGTCACTGGATCCAGCAGTCAAAGCCGCAATCTAGGTTTTCACCCTGAAGAAATTGTCCGAGCATATCCGAGCAATGCCTTCAACAAGGTAACGATGTATAACCCTCGCCATTTCCAGAATTCAAATCTGGGCTTTCACCCCGGAGCTCGATACCGGTTACTTAAGAAGCACCACCATCGACGTCACAAATGTGTTGTCGCCACCACTTTTCCACGACCCCAGCAGCTACTGCGCCGCTGCACATCCATTCCTCTGCGTCAAGCCCACGTCCATAGTTTGCATCTCATCGCCAAAGTGAACCATCGGATCTGAAAAGATGAACTCTCGAAGATCTTTCGATGTACACTGCCGCCATGGAGCAACAAGAGGTCGCTGCACCATCACAGTTTGCAGCGACCATCTAGGTCGAACAAGATCTGGATCACCGTTACAGCCCGAGATACCGCGCACAGACGACGGGAGACCGAGCCGCCATCTAGCAAGGCCTGGCCCAAGCGACGCCAGAGGACGCGCGCATCGGTTGGACCAAGTCCACACATCCCAGCGCGCCGACGCGTCGCCTGCCGCCATGCCCACCAAATCCAGGTTGCCGCCGCAAGCACATGCCAGCAAGGAGCCAGCCCGAGGCACCACCGGCATGACCCGGTGTTGCCATGCCGGTCAACACGAGGCCAAGGCAGCCGGTGCACAGGACCAAATCCACGTGGATACATGGTCACCGCGCCGGCGGACCCTCACCAACGAGCCGTCGCCGTGAAGCAGCGTGCCACCAAACAGCCGAGGAGTAGCAGATGTGAAAGCCGCAAGCAGTTGCACCATTGTCACAGCAGCCACCACGGATAGATCTGACGAAGGTACCACGGAATTTGAAGAAAACTACGAACGTGGATGCTGTTCCGCCGCCGCCACCATAATCTGAAATGCCCCACCATAATGCTCAGCACGGCACACATCTCGGTACAGAACGAGAGGTTTGATGTTTCAGGCCAATCTGACACGCCGGGCAGTTGCTTTTTCCTTCTTTTTTCTGTGTCTTCGGTCACAGAACTGTTAGAAGGCGACGGGTGAGTATGGTGTACAGTGGGTGGCGAGTGATGGGCTGATGGCTATATCTCCAGGGCTCTTGTTCCTTTCTGCAGATCGTAGGCTAGCTTAAATTAGTTTAGGTTGGAGATAGAAAGTTGCTCCTCCTCCTTTAAAGCGCGCACGAGGTAGGAATCTGCTGCCGCATTCGTCTTCCTCCGCGAGGAGAGGGAAGAACAGGGCTCAGCCTCACTCATCAGGTCTCTCCCTCTCTCTATCTCAATTTGTTTGAAAATTTGTGTACCTTTGTCTCGCCAGTGGTTTTTGTTACGGAAACGACTCAAACTCGACCTTCGCTCGGCACAGAACTGTTGTTGCATTGCATAATGAATCTGAAGGTCCAAGCAAGAGATCGCACATCGCAGTCTGAGCAACAGGTTGATAGATATTCCATTAGTAGAAGGAACCCCCTTGCGTACGCCGTCGCACCTTTCCCAAATTACTCCCGCTCAACACGGAAAGAAGGAGAGGAAAAGTCAGCTTCTTCACCTCCTGTATTCAATTGTTCACCGTTCGTGTCGCCGACCCAATTAAGGGCACGTATTGCTTGCACAGACAAATGCATCCAGTGCCTGGATTGTGTTGTGAAGTCGACTTCAAATGGTAACCAACGTAGAAGATATGCGACTCCTGTCGCTGGTTCTGGTGCCGGTAGAAAAAGCGTGCAGACAATTACAAACAGTTTTTTGTTTTTTTTGCTTATCCTGATTGGGTTTACCTTTCTTTCTTGTGTTGTCCCGTCAGTCTGCACCATAGGATCTCTATATAGCGAGTTCCTGATAGATCGGCGAGCACATAATTCTTCTCAGGAGCTTGCAAGAAATATTTCTGAAGGCTAGCTCGAGAGTGTCAGATGGAAGCAGCAGATGAGGAGCGGCCACTGCTGAACCATCGTTGCCTGCCTCCACAGCCACAGGTGAATAGGTGATAGATATCTCTCTGCTGAACCAGCACCCCTGCTGTCTACTACAGTGTGGAATTGGGTGATCTAATTTAGTCTCTGCATTGTTGTTCAGGACGAGTGTTCAAGATACACCAGTGATGGAACAGTTGATATCTACAGACAGCCTGCCCTCAAGCAGAGCACCGGCAACTGGAGAGCATGCGTCTTCGTCCTAGGTATTGCGCATAGTTTACAAGAACATATGCCTCTTGCAAAAGTCATCTTCTTGCGCCTTTCTTCTAAAGTACTAACCTGTATAAATCAGGTGCCGAATTCAGCGAATGCTTGTGCTTCTTCGCCATCTCCAAGAACTTGGTCACCTACCTGACAACGGTGCTCCACGAGAGCAACGTCGGCGCCGCGAGGAATGTGTCGACCTGGATCGGCAGCTGCTTCATCACGCCCGTCATCGGAGCTTTCTTGGCCGACTCCTATTGGGGACGATACTCGACAATTGCAATCTTCCTCTCCATGTACATCTTTGTAAGCGAGACAGCCAAAATGCTATCCGATCAGTTTAGTCCGCAAGGTTTCTGAATTTACTGCAAAATGATGTGCAACATTTCTGAAAAAATTCATTGACAATGTGCAATGTCTCTGAATTTTTTTGTCTTCTGTCAGGGGATGCTCATCATGACATCATCGACTGCGCTTCCGTGGCTCCTGCCTCGTTCTTCCGACGAGAGCAGCGGTGTCCATCGTGCCGCCGTCTACCTGGGGCTCTACCTCGTCGCCCTCGGCACCGGCGGCATCAAGCCCTGCGCCACGGCCCTGGGCGCCGACCAGTTCGACGTTGCCGACCCAGCGGAGCGGGTGGCCAAGGGTTCCTTCTTCAACTGGTACTACTTCTCGATCAACATTGGCTCGCTTCTGTCGGCGACGTTGCTCGTCTGGGTGCAGGACAACATCGGGTGGACGGTCGGGCTCGCGATCCCCACAGTGCTCATCGGGTTCGGCCTCGCCGTATTCGTTGCCGGCGGGAAGATATACAGGTACAAGCCACTGGGAGTGGGAGGTAGGCCGCTGACGAGGGTCTCCCAGGTGGTTGTCGCCGCCACAAGGAATTGCCGTCTCGAGCTGCCCGATGATCCCTCGGCCCTGCACGAACATGGCAGGGCTGAGCATAACAGTCAATGCAGGTTCTTTGACAAGGCTGCGATCGTGATGCCGTCGACGGAGAAGAAGGGCCCGTGGCGGCTCTGCACGGTGTCGCAGGTGGAGGAGCTGAAGATGCTATTGCGGATGTCCCCCGTCTGGGCGTCGACGTTGGTCTTCTTCGCGGTCACCGCGCAGATGTCATCGACGATGATCGAGCTGGGCATGGCCATGGACAACCGCGTCGGCACATTTGTCGTGCCGCCGGCGTCACTCTCCACCTTCGACATCGTCAGCGTCCTCGTCTGGGTCCCCATCTACGACGCCGTGCTGGTGCCGCTCGCGCGGCGCGTCACCGGTCAGGACAGGGGCTTCACGCAGCTGCAGCGCATAGGCGTCGGCCTTGCTCTGTCCGCGGCCGCCATGGCGTACGCCGCGTGGGTCGATACTAGACGGCTGTCGGCGACCTCGATGAGCATCATGTGGCTGGCGCCGTGCTACTTCGTGCTGGGCGCGGCCGAGGTGTTCACCAGCATCGGCATGCTCGAGTTCTTCTACGACCAGTCCCCGGGGTCCATGAAGAGCCTGGGTGTGGCACTCGCGCAGCTCGCCATCGCTGGCGGGAACTACCTCAACTCCGCCCTGCTCGGCGCCGTTGTGTCGACCACGGGGTGGATCCCGGACAACCTCGACGAAGGCCATCTGGACTACTTCTTCTGGTTCATGGCAGCTCTGAGCGTGCTCAACCTGTTGCAGTTCGGCTACTGCTCGTCCAGATAGAAAACATAATGATCGATATTTTCATAAACTATAGATGTATAGTTGGTATGCAAACGGTGAAGACAAGAACCTTTATAGCGACAACAAAACAAGTAAATTGCCAGGTAAAATCCATTAGTTAATTGTACGTCCAGGATAGAAGAACATGAAAGATAAACACTTGCAATGTTCATCTCCGAGGTATGGTGAGAGTTTTCAACAAATATGGATTTTATTGACTCAAAATGATGATTCAAGGTGAGAAAGTGAGATGGCGGCGAGAAATAGAGCAAGAAGAAGAAGAGGACGCCGGTGGCGAAGTGGAACGGTATGTCGAGAGGGGGCGACGATCTACGGCTCCAGGAGGAGTAAATAGCATAAAGCTACCAGTTTACAGGTTAGGGTTTCAAAAAACTACCACTTTTTTAATTTTCTCAGAAAGCTACCAAACGCGCGGTCCGCTGTTTTCAAAAAACCCAAAGCCCGTGTGACTAGCGATTTAAGCGTTTTCGGCGGCTGGGCCCATCTGCCATTACGTGGCCACACGCGCTAACGGCGCGGAGTTCACGGCCGTTAGCCGACCGGCTCGGTCGGAAGTGGGGTAAACATACCCGCTCGGTCGGTCGGGATCACACACTCGCTCACTCTCTCGTTGCTCGCTCACTCCTCTGCTCTCACTCCCTGCTCCATGACAGAGCTTCGCCGCCTGCTGTCTTCGAGGCGGTGGCCGTCGACCTCCTGCCGCAATGCCTTCACGAACAGCGAGGAAACCAGCTCGGAGGAGGAGTGCGAGGCTGTCGGCATGGACATGGGACTTATGGTAAGTTCTTTGCCACCTAGGGTTAGGGTTAGGGTTAGGTGCTAGTAGCTTAGGCTACTGCCATGGATGTTGCTTAGTGTAGTGTTGTTGTTGTGTATGTGATACTGTTCTTGATTATTGAGGGTGCGGTTTGATTGTAGGATTTAGGTAACCTAGGGTTCATCTCTGCATGCAGTGTTAGGGTTCATGTTGATTTGGGGATTTAATGAGCAGTGCAAGTTGATTCTGGTTTTGAGTGCAGATTGAAACCAGTTTTGTTGGTTATTATGGTTGCGGGAGGAACCGACACCACTGTGGAGCCCCTTTTCTGTGGCCAACTTGAGCTTGCTCATCCCAAGTGCATTCTGCACCAACTGAGGCCTATTAAGCGTGTTGCTTTTGAAGGGCCTCTAACAGGGAGGCGTTTCTATGGCTGCCCAGTCCAGGTTAGATGCCAATTAAGTTTTCTGCTATGGATTTTCAGTGATGTTTGATATGATGCAGTAGTTTGTTTGATATGACAGACACATATGTATTTTTGCCACTTTGGAAACTTACTAATGGCATTGTAATAACTTTTCACATTTACAAATGCAGGAAAATGGTGTGAATTGTGGTGTTGCAGAGTGGGTTGATGGGCCTTGGCCAACTGTTCTTCGAGATGTTTGTGCAAGCTATGGGAGATGTTCCATGAGCAGAACTTTGGAAGGTGCAGGACAAGGAGAAGTTTGAGCAGGAGTTGGCCAGGCTTAAGAGTGAACATGAAAGGGAGTTGGCCAAGTGAGGACTGAAAATGACAAGCTTTGCATTGAGTACACCAAGCTTGTTGATGATGTATCCAAGATGTTTGATTGGCGGGATGGTAGGGTGGACAAGAAACAAGTGGAGGAGGAAGAACTTGAGAAGAAGAAGAAGGAGCTAGAGGAGAAAGCCATGTTGGAGGTGCAGATGGAAAAGCTCAAACTTGCAAAAGAACAGAGGTGCATTTTGCAGAGCCAAGCTGATATCATCAAGAACACTAGGAAGGCTATGAAGGATGTTGAAGTTGACAGAGATGTTCTTAAGAAGGAGAAGGCAAAGCTTGAGCTTGTTGTTGCTGAGCTGCTGAATGAAGGGTATGGCAGCAAGGAGAAGTTAGAGCAAATCAAGGCCATCCTTGAGTCTTGAACTTGCTGTGATATGTTGGTGAAGTAAGTACATCCAAAGGCCTTTATATAAGGATGTGGCCTGGCATGATTTCAAGTAATTATGGGTGTACATTTTGGGGGAATGTGAAGTTTAACCTAGTGTGTAAGAACCTTATTTCCTATGTTGTTAAGTTGTAATGGTTTACCTATGCTATTAAGTGTTGTAATGGATCTCCTATGCTATTAAGTAGTGGAAATGGGTCTCCTATGCTATTTAGTGTTCAACTTGATCTTATATCTTTTATATGTTATTTGTTATCCTTCATATATTATTTCTATGGGTAATTGGGCTTACTGGCCCACTACTCTCTGACCAAATGCAACCCTAGGCCTACTAACCCCAATCCCCCATCCATCTCTCAATATAAACCCTTCCCCACCCCCACACTTTCCCAGTCACTCCACCAGCCGCCACCCAAAAGAAACCCTACAGATGGATCGACATGGGAGATGTCACAGAGGAAGAGGGGAGGCTGTGGAGGCAGGGACAGCAGCAGAGAGAGGAGGAGGAGGAGGCGCAGGCAGAGGGCACTAGAGGCGGCCCAGGATGAGCAGCAAGAGGAGTTCAACCGCCGACTCGCCAACAAGGTACTGGAGAAGTGCAATGATGAAGAACTAGAGCTGGTTTTCACTGGTGGCAGGGGAAGGTCATTCATCCAGATCATTAGGTGGGCAAGGATGAGGGCAGTCATGGCTCCTCATCCAGCAACTAGGACCAAGTGGGTCCGTTTCTTTGAGCGCTATGACTGATATGTCAATCTAGCTATCTATCTTGCTATCTATCTTTCTATCTATCTTTCTATCTGTAAGTCAAATTGAGAGAGACTTGTAGTATTTGTGAGATTTGGATGTAATCTATGAGACTATCTATTTATCTATCTATGAGATTTGGATGTTTCTATCTGTAAGGTGTATATCAAGTTGCAGATGAATTGAAGTTGCAAACAAGTGCTGAATCCACACACAGTACCATATTACAAACCAAATCAAAGAGTGCAGTATGAAGTACTTAGTGAGGCAATGTTATTACAAACCAAATCAAACAGTATCAAGCACTAGTAGTTCAACAACTTCAGCTAGTTGCCACTTGCATAAAAGTAATCTTTCAGCCTATTAGATGGCTTCCTGACCCTCTTTGACCCATCATGCACAGCACTTGTAGCAGCTCTATTGGCAGTAGCATGTCTAGGAGCAATGAAAGATCCAGTGCCAGCTCTATTGGCAGTAGCTGACCTGGTGTTCTTTGCTGGAGAAGACCTTGATCCATTGCCAGGAATAGTTGTGTTATTCTTCTTGGCAGGTGCTATTACTGTTGCAGAAGATGTGTTGGTCCTGCTCTTCTTGAGAGGTGGTGGTGCTGTTGATGTATCTGGTGCTGCCCTCTTCCTTGACCTAGAAGTTGTCTGTGTTGTTACTGGAGGAGGAGTTGGTGCAGGTGCAGAGGCAGCAGGTACCCTTGGTGGCCTTTGTGCAGGTGCAGCCATTGAAGATCCAGCCCCAGAGTAGTTTGTTCTATTTTCCTACACAACAATATTAGTCAGAAATGAATGTAACCATGCAATGCAATGTAAGTAACCATGGAATCAATGGACATACCTGATGCTTATTCAGCCTCATTTGGAACTTGGGTTTCAAAGGGACACCACAATTGTTGATCCTGTGTCCTTGCATCTTGCGATTCTTTGCATGTGGTATGTACCAATCCTAGAAGTGTCTTTTTAGTCGGCACCTCAAGCAGGCCTTTCCTCCTGGCAGTTTGTTTCTTACCTTTCTTTTCTCTAAAAACAGGGGGAGAAATATCATGCCCATTTGTATGAGGCCAATGGTCAGGACCTGGCACAGGGAATATTATGTGCTTATATGTTTCACAATACATGGGTTTCTTGAAGAAAGCAGAAACATAGTCTTCAGGGTGTATCTTCACTTTCTGCATTGCAGCAATGGCATGACTGCATGGGATAGCTGTCATGTCCCACCTCCTACAGTCACAGGTCTCATTGTTCAAATTAACACAATATGTGTTTTCAGAGCTACTTGTGACCTGCCATATCCCTGGCCCTGCCATGTATGCTTCACAATATTTAGCCCACTTCTTCCCCTCTTCTAAAATCTCTGAATAAGTAGGTGTGATTTCCCATCTGCATCCCTCTGTCTTCTCTCTGATCTTCTGAAACTTAATCATTAGCTTTGTTCTTATGCCCTCTAACATAGTCCTGATTGGCTTGTTCCTAACATCCAAAATCATTCTATTGAAAACCTCACTAAGGTTGTTTACTACCAGGTCTGTTTTGCATACAGTGTCCATTTTATACCTAGCCCAGGTATGCTCTGGTATCTGTGACAACCACTGCCAAGCTTCTAAACTTTCTTTTTTCAAATTCTCCATGCCTAAATCATGTCCATGTTTGGTAAAGGAATAGGCAGCCTGATCTAAATGTTTCTTAAGTTCCTCTCCTCTGAAACCAGCAGACTGAAAATTGGCATAAATATGTCTAAGACAAAACCTTTGTGGAGAGTCAGGGAATACATCATCTATTGCATTCAACAATCCCTCTTGAATATAAGGTAATCTGAAGTGTTACTCATCTACTGAATAACATTTTACTCATTGCAAATGTAAAGGCAAATGTAAAGACTAGGTTCAGAACAATACCTTCACTGTCGACATAATTGTGTATTTGCCAAACTTATTGCAGTTCAATGATTGTTCTCAAGCGTGTGAGAAACCATGTCCAACTGTTTATCTCTTCCTTATCAACAACACCAAAAGCTATTGGGAAGATGTTATTGTTGCCATCCCTCCACAGTAGCTGCCAATATCTGTTGACCAGTGCTTAGCTTGATGAAGCAACCATCCGGACTGCTAACATGATAACATGAGTGCCTAAATACATCAATGTTTAAAAACATATAAATTTCTGAATACTTACCTATAAATGGCCTGCATCCATTGAAAAACCCTCCTTGCATGCAAACAAGCAGTAAAACATATAGTGAAACCTTGGGGTGGGAGCTGGGTTAAGTGGGTCCTCATGTGTTGTTACTATGCACCTCTTGCCGGGGTTAGTATCTAGCACACACCGCAAGTAGTCCCTTATTCTGTGATATCTTTGAGTTTGTGATCTCCTTGCACAACCTCAACTGCTTGCTTCCTTGCCCTATATGCCAAGCTTTTAGGCACATGCACACCAAATTTCTTCTTTGTGTATGACATAATTGTGTCAACACCAGCTCCAGGGTTGGATCTGACTGTATCCTCACAAACCTTAGCAACCCAATTGACTGTCACCTTTGTGTTCTCTCCACTTGCTCCACAAGTGTGATCCAGGTTCATCTTCTTGATACTGACAGTTGCCTCATGAGCTATCTTGGAGGCAACTATGTAAAACTGACATCCATGTTTTCTCTCAGAGCACCAAGCAATAACCCTAGTTGGTTCATTTCTGTGATACTCAAAATTCCTAAGAGTCCTCACATGAAAATTTCTAAGTGCTTCTCTGAACTCAACTACATTTTCAAAGCACAAATGTATTGCAAACTGCTCATGTGCATCAGGCCTTGATGAATCATACCATATCCTCTCCTTCTTCTGCTTCTTCCTACTCTTCCTTCCAGATGGCAGCCTCGGTGCATCATCTTCATCACTTATGCCAAAATCACCTGGAAAACAGTACTCATCAGCTTCAAGGACATAATCTTCAAACTGGATGTGCTCAGGCTCACTGTGAGAATTTCTAGTTGGGCCAGGTTTTCTAAGCGGCTTAAGCTTTTGGCTGCATTTGTAGTTCTGATGCAGGATCACTTATGCGGGATCCTCTACTTGTTCATCTTGAAACAATGGTTCTTCCTCCCAAAACTCGAAGGTTACGAGTTTGCTGCCTGTAAGTGCTCTGCGATGTCGCGCAGTCTCATCTTCACCCCTACACCAAGCTTTGTAAGAAATTTTCTCCCCTCTGTAATCACCCTAAAGAACTCAAAATCTGAAGATGATTTGTCATCTTCAACTTCATCTTCTTCCTCTGGTACATCTTCTTCTTCCTCATCTGCTGCTTCTTCTACATCTTCTTCTTCCACAACTTTTTTACCCTTGTTAAAATTGCTGCTTTGCTGTGTGTTTATGTAGGGATCATCAGGGGCAGGGTACAGAACACCTTGTTGTGAAACTATGAAAATAACAGGTTCACCAAAATGATCAATGGGGATCTGTTCCTCATCTGCTGGGCTTGGATCAGTAGCTTTTCTGACACTGATGTTCAATACCTTATTATCAACAAATAAGTCAAGCATTTCCTCTAATGCCTCCTCACTATCCAGGGCCTCCACACCTCCAGCCCTTTCCTCTTCCTTTACATAAGTTAGAAATGCATCCATTCCATAGCCCTCCAACTCAACCAATGCTAATATGGTCAGATAACTGATATCTGAGTTCACTGAATACTTTTTCTCCATATTATCTATTCCTTGAAAATGTAGCCTCAAGTCCCAACTCGCATCATCTAAGCTGTAGGAATAAATTTACCCATAAATCTGATAGCACTTTCTTCTAATTTGAACTAAAGCACCCGAAACATTGAGCGGTGCTTACCTCACTCCACCAAAGGACGACGCCAATGGTGGCACTTTCTTTGGATCGGCGTGGATGCGCTCCGCCATTTATCTGGCCGCGGACTTCGGATCTGAGCTCGCGGATCCACATGAGCATGCGGCGGTGATGGCTGCTGCGACACTGCGGCGAAGCTCGAGCTGCTGCCTAGCCATTTCTCCACCTCTGAGGTCCATCGCCTCCTCGCCAGATGCCGCCTTGGCTCAATCGCTCGCCTTGGCTCAATCGCTCGCCGCCGGCGAGATTTGGCTGCGCCGCCATCGCCCACTAGGTCACTGCGGGGAGAGGAGGGAGAGGAGGAGTGAGAAAACAAGAAACCCGACAGCCTACTTTGGTTCCGACCGGACGCGTCGGCTAACGGCCGTGAACTCCGCGCCGTTAGCGTGCGTACACGTGGGCTGACAGATGGGCCCAGCCGTCGAGAAAACGTTTAAATCGCTAGTCACACGGGCTTTGGGTTTTTTGAAACAGCGGACCGCGCGTTTGGTAGCTTTCTGAGAAAATTAAAAAAGTGGTAGTTTTTTGGAACCCTAATCTGTAAACTGGTAGCTTTATGCGACTCCATTGCGGTAATCGCGTAGCTCCCCCGACGGCCCCAATCCGACGTGGGGAAGGCAAACCGCAAACGGCATAGAAAAACTTTCATGTTTCACTGAGAGGAGATTAGTGCAATATTACCAGGGTTACTTTACTGAGAAACTTTATTTTGGATGTACCGTATGTATGTGTCACATAGTTTAAACTTTAAACTCGTGTCAAGTGTCCACTATTCAGGGTGAAGAAGTTGTCTTCTCTCTACACCGCACGGAGTAGTGCACAAACTGCGCCAGGTTGAGTAAGCTGAGAGCAGCCATCATCCAGAAGAAATAGTCCAGATGCCCTTCGTTCAGGTTGTCCGGGATCCACCCAGGCACCCCGCCACGCGTGGTGACCGCCGCGACGACACCAAGCACAATCGTGTTGAAGTAAAATCCGGACGCGATCGAGAGCTGCGCGAACGCCGCACAGAGGCTCTTCATGGCGTACGGGGCCTGGTCGTAGAAGAACTCCGTCATGCCGATGCCCGCGAAGACCCCCGCCGCGCCGTGCAGCACGTGCGACGGCGCCTGCCACAGGATGCTCATCGGCACCGGCACGTTCTGTCCGGCCAGGCCGCTGGCTCGCGCGACCGCCAGCCTCTTCGTCTCGAGCGCCGCCGAGTAGACCATGGTGAGCGCGGACAGCGCGAAGCCGATGGCGAGCCGCTGCGTCTGCGAGAAGCCCTTGCCGTTGCCGGTGCAGCGCCGGGCGAGCGGCACCAGCGCGGCCTCGTAGACGGGCACCCAGACGAGCACGCTGAAGACGCCGAAGATGGAGAGGGAGGCGGGCGGGATGGCGAACCCGCCTACACGGTTGTCCATGACCATCCCCTGCTCGATGAACGTCGACGACAGTTGGCCGGTGACGGCGTGGAAGATCACGAACGATGCCCAGACGGGGAACATCCGCAGCAGTATCTTCAGCTCTTCGACCTGTGTCACCGTGCAGAGCTTCCACGAACTCATCGCCTTGTCTGAGGGGGGCAGCACAATGGCAGCCTTGTCGAGGAATCTGAAGATTACAATCAGATAGTTGGCTCAGTGCAAATGAATTGTTTCCAAATGAACATTTAGACATAATCTGAAGTACCTGAATTGACTCGTATGCTGAATTGTGTGGCACGATTCAGACGAACCGGTGGTGAGCTCGTACAAAAGCGAGGCGTCACCCGGCAGCTGCAGACGCCACTTGCTGAGGGCCGCGACGACCACCTGGCAGAGGCTGGTGAACGGGCTCAGTGTCACTTCTCTAAACCTGTACACCCTCGAGCCACCAACAAACACTGCGAGGGCCAAGGCCATGAGCGCCGTCGGGATCGCGAAGCTGACCCCCCACCCAACATTGTCCTGCAGCCAGACAAGCACCGTGCTCGACAGGAGGGAGCTGAGGTTGATCATGAAGTAGTACCAGTTGAAGAAGGAGCCCTTCTTCGCCAGCTCCGCCGGGTCGGCGCTGTCGAACTGGTCGGCCCCGAAGGTTGCCGTGCAGGGCTTGGTGCCGCCGCCCCCGAGCGCGGCGAGGTAGAGCCCTGCGTAGACCATGGTGCGATGAACGTCGCCGCCGCTGTAGGAAGATGTTGGGGCTGATGCTGACACTGTGAGGACCAGCATTCCCTGACAGAATGAAGTGTTTATCAGAGTTGCAACTTGCAAGTATCATACTTACAATACAATCTGAAAACTAAGAGGTTTTTGATTGTTATCTTGTTGTACTACTTACAAGGGTGTAGACTGGGAGGGAAGCAACCACTGTCCAGTATCTTCCCAGGTAAGTGTCGGCCAAGAAGGCTCCGATGACCGGCGTGAGGAAGCTGGCGCCGACCCATGCGGAGACATTTCTCGCGGCGGCGACTCTGCTTTCGTGGAGCACGGTGGTGAGATAGGTTACCAAGTTCCTCGAGACCGCGAAGAAGGCCACGCATTCGCAGAACTCAACACCTAGGAATAGGATGCGTTCAAGCGGTTAATTAGCCTAGTACTCCCTCTGTCCCATAATATAAGAACGTTCTTATATTATGGGACGGAGGGAGTAGCATGTAAGAAAAGGAGGAGATGCACTGGAGTAGTTTGCCTGAATTGTTGTCTGAATTTTGTTGGTACCTAAAATCATGTAGCATGCCCTCCAACGGCCTGTACTTCCTTTCAGAGCAGGGCGTTTGTTGATATCAACTGAACCATCGCTGGTATATTCTGAACCTACATCCTGCAGTGCAGTACCAGAATATCTAAGTTGCAGAGAATCGAGAAGACCGAAATTACTCGTATTCTTCCTCCTAACTGAAGAGATTACTCTCATGCTCATCTGCATGAGAGAAAAGAAGAGGAGGCGAGAGATTTACCTGAGGATTGGGTTGTACATTAAGCAGGGGCTTCTCCTCATCTGCTGCTTCCATGGCTGTCTAGAAGATGGAGCAGGAGGGTTAGGCAAAGTGTTCAGCAGCTCACAGCAATTTGCAGGCAAGGCAAGCGCCTAAAAGCTAGTCTGTGCGATCTTTCCAAATCTCTGGTACAAGACTTTTAGGTGAGAGGGAGAGAGGTGGTACTGAGCAATGGAGAGAGAGAAAGAGAGAGAGAGAGCACAACACGGATGACGGATGCTTCGAGGGGCGATATCGCTCGCCCAACCAAAGGGCCGGCTTGGATTCAAAAAAAAAAAAAGGCTGGCTTTATTCCCCTGCATACTCACTATGTTTTTTTTAGTCTGCATATAAAGTTTGGCCAAAGTCAAACTTTGGCAAATTTGACTAACATCATCTTAAAAAATATCAGCATTCACAATATGAAATCAATATTATCAGATGCACCATGAAATTTATTTTCATACTATATAGTTTTAGTATTGTAAATACTCATATTTTGTATATAAATTTGATCAAACTTCGTGTAGTTTGACTCCGACCAAACTTTATATGGGGAGCAAAAAGAAACGGAGGGAATACATACCAGGGCCCACAAAAAAATACTAGTTTTTAGATGTCAATCTTCTTAGAAAAACATTAGGCATCTCCTAAAACTCTTAAAACGACACATTGTTGTTGGAGCTGACCATCCAACCATGCCAACATACATTTCAAACCGGATTAGAACAAAACCAGACAAATTTCATGTAAACATGCTGGAATTCACTTAAGTTCGGACATATTAATACATAAAACGAACAATATTTCGGTTCAACTAAAAACTAAAAAAACAAGACTAACTTAGAGCGGACAATGACCTTGTAGATGTGGCCGCCCTGGCCGGCAACACCACCATCGTCATCATCGTCGTCACTGTCCTTCTAGCGGCGGAAGGGTGCGAGGACGCGGCAGCCATGTCCGGCCGCCGACTGGCACTTGTGAAGGAGCCGCTCCGCTTCCTCCTTTAACGTGCGGACCGCTGCCACGGCCAATGCCGGCCTCGGGCGGGGTGCCTTGGCAGCGTGCAAGGCGTTGGCGGCGGTGCCATTGAGAGACTAGACCTCGAAGATCTTGGCGAGCTCCCATCGAGACGGTGGCAGCGTCGTGCGTCTCCATAGTGGTTAGCGACCAGTCACGGATCATGCCACCGCGAGGTCGGGGTCCTCACGGACCCAACCCGGTGCCTCTCGAACTTGCAAAACATGGAGCGATGCGCCGCCTCCTTGGTCGTCCTCTCCTCGGCCGTCATGATGGTCCAGGACGATCAGGGGCCGCCGCCGCGGCCACCCATGTGGTGGTGGAGGTGGCTGCACGCCTTGCGATCACAGGCGGCACCTCCTCCTTGACGCCCTTGCCACGCCAGGCGCGGCACGGCGGCGATGCGGGCTGGTCAACGCGGTCATGGTGGCAGTAATTAAGGCGGTGACGACGGCTCGTCGTTCATGCGGCGTCCGATTTGGACATGGCAGTTGCACGGGAGGGGGACACTGCAGCTCCGCCTTCACGGGACGGAGAGGCGGTGACGCCAGCTTGTGCTTCACGCGGTAGCACGGCGGCAGCTCCTTCACATGTGCTGGCGGTGGCGAGGGGTGGCACTGGACCACGGTCCCGGAGCGACCACTCTGTCACCACCTTAATCTGCCGCAAGAACTCGTCGTCTGTGACCACGACATCTGAGAAGAGGCGCGGCTATGGCGGTGGCGCCTGGTCCTCCTTGTCAGAGGAGTCGATGACCGTTGAAGAACAGGCCCCGAAGAGCGGTCGTGGCAACCTACTACTTGTGATAGGTGTTGGGATTTCCTCGAAGAGAAAGGGTGATGTAATATAGCAGCAGTAAATATTACCCTCGGTTGAGAACCAAGGTTTATCGAACCAGTAGGAAATTCACACAAACAAAGGTAAACGATACCTGCTCTGCTTGCACGCAATATGGGCAAGAGGGTTGTCAATCCCCTTGTACTCGTTAATTATAAGCATTAATTCTGGTAATGGTACATAGATAAATTGCAAAATAAAATAACATATAACAAATTGCAGCAAGGTATTTAGGGTTTTAATAATATGATGTGAATGGACCCGGGGGTCATAGCTTTCAGAGGCATCTCTCTCATGAGCATAGTAATGGTGGGTACATAAATTATTATTGGGAAATTGATAGTAAAACGCATAGTTATGATGTTATTCCTGGCATGATAAATACATAGGCATTACGCCAGTGAAAAATAGACTGAAAAGGTTCTGCATCTACTACTATTATTCCACGCCTCGACCGCTATCCAGCATGCATCTTAAGGTATTATGTTCATAACAAACAGAGTAATGCTTGGATCATGATGACATAATGTAGACAAAGTAAGACCAAATAATATGTTCGAACTGTTGGGGAACGTAGTATTTCAAAATTTTCCTACGATCAAGCAAGATCTATCTAGTAGAAGCATAGCAACGAGCGAGGAGGGTGTGTCCACATATCCTCGTAGACCAAAAGTGGAAGCGTTTAGTAACACGGTTGATGTAGTCGAACCTCTTCGCGATCCAACCGATCCAAGTACCGAACGCACGGCACCTCCACGATCTGCACACGTTCAGCTCGGTGACGTCCCTCGAACTCTTGATCCAGTAGAGGCCGAGGGAGAGTTTTGTCAGCACGACGGTAAAGGAAATATGCCCTAGAGACAATAATAAAGTTTTTATTTATATTTCCTTATATCATGATAAATGTTTATTATTCATGCTAGAATTGTATTAACTGAAAACTTAGTACATGTGTGAATACATAAACAAACAGAATGTCACTAGTATGCCTCTACTTAACTAGCTCGTTGAATCAAAGATGGTTAAGTTTCCTAGCCATTGACATGAATTGTCATTTGATTAACGGGATCACATCATTAGAGAATGATGTGATTGACTTGACCCATTCCGTTAGCTTAGCACTTGATCGTTTTAGTTTACTGCTATTGCTTTCTTCATGACTTATACATGTTCCTATGACTATGAGATTATGCAACTCCCGATTACCGGAAGAACACTTTGTGTACTACCAAACGTCACAACGTAACTGGGTGATTATAAAGGTGCTCTACAGGTGTCTCCGATGGTACTTGTTGAGTCGGCATAGATCGAGATTATGATTTGTGACTCCGATTGTCGGAGAGGTATCTCTGGGCCCTCTCGGTAATGCACATCACTATAAGCCTTGCAAGCAATGCAACTAATGAGTTAGTAGCGGGATGATGCATAATAGAACGAGTAAATATGAGCATCCAGGTTCCGCTATTGGTTATTGACCGGAGACATGTCTCGGTCATGTCTACATAGTTCTCGAACCCGTAGGGTCCGCACGCTTAACGTTCGGTGATGATCAGTATTATGAGTTTATGTGTTTTGATGTACCAAAGATAGTTCGGAGTCCCGGATGTGATCACGGACTTGACGAAGAGTCTCGAAATGGTCGAGACATAAAGATCGATATATTCGACGACTATATTCGGACACGGGATGAGTTCCGGGGGTCACCGGATATTTATCGGAGTGTCGAGGGGTTATCGGAACCCCCACGGGAACTAATGGGCCAACATGGGCCTTGTGGGAGAGAGAGGAGAGGGCCTAGGGCTGCCCCCCCTGGGAGTCTGAATTGGACAAGGAGGGGGGCGGCGCCCCCTCTTTCCTCCCTCTCTCCCTCTCCTTCCTTCCCCCTTCCTCCTTCCTAGTTGGACTAGGAAAGGGGAGTCCTACTCCCACTAAGAGGAGGACTCTCCCTCTCCTTGGCGCGCCCCAAGGCCGGCCGGCCTCCCCCCTTGCTCCTTTATACACGGGGGCAGGGGGCACCCTAGGACACACAAGTTGAACATTGATCTCTTAGCCGTGTGCGGTGCCCCCCTCCACCATAATCCACCTCGGTCATATCGTCGTAGTGCTTAGGCGAAGCCCTGCGCCGGTAGCTTCATGATAATCGTCATCACGCCGTCGTGCCGACGAAGCTCTCCCTTGAAGCTCTACTGGATCGTGAGTTCGTGGGACGTCATCGAGCTGAACGTGTGCAGATCGCGGAGGTGTCGTACGTTCGTTACTAGGATCAGTCGATCGTGAAGACGTATGACTACATCAACCGCGTTTTCATAATGCTTCTGTTGGGGAACGTAGTAATTTCAAAAAATTTCCTACGTACACGCAAGACCATGGTGATGGCATAGCAACGAGAGGGGAGAGTGTCCGTCTCACGCCCTCGTGAGACCGTGCGAAGCGTTATAACAACGCGGTTGATGTAGTCGTGCGTCTTCACGATCCGACCGATCCAAGCACCGAGCGTATGGCACCTCCGAGTTCGCACACGTTCAGCTCGATGACGATCCCGGACTCCGATCCAGCAAAGTGTCGGGATGAGTTTCGTCGACGACGGCGGCGTGGTGACGATGATGATGCTCCACCGACGCGGGGCTTCGCCTAAGCTCCGACGATATGACTTCTCCGCGCAGGCTTCGCCTAAGCTCGACGATATGACCGAAGTGGAATATGGTGGAGGGGCACCGCACACGGCTAAGGAACGATCCGTAGATCAACTTGTGTGTTCTGGGTGCCCCCTGCCCGTATATAAAGGAGCAAGGGGGTGCGGCCAGCCCAGAGGCGGCGCTGGAGGAGTCCTACTCCCACCGGAGTAGGACTCCCCCTTCCTAGTTGGATTAGGATTGGAGGAGGGAGAAGGAAGGCGCCGCCCCTCTCCTTGTCCTATTCGGACTAGAGGGGAGGGGGCGCGCCCTGCCTGGCCGCCCTTCCTCTTCTCCCTATGGCCCATCAAGGCCCATAGACCCCGGGGTTCCGTAACCCCGGTGTTCCGTAACTTCCTGTTTTCATCCGAACCTTTCAAGTCAAACATAGGCTTCCAATATATCAATCTTTATGTCTCGACCATTTCGAGACTCCTCGTCATGTCCGTGATCACATCCGGACTCGAACAACCTTCGTACATCAAAACTTATAAACTCATAATGAACTCGTCATCGAAGCGTTAGCGTGCGGACCCTACGGGTTCGAGAACTATGTAGACATGACCTAGAACCATTCTCGGTCAATAACCAATAGCGGAACCTGGATGCCCATATTGGTTCCTACATATTCTACTGAAGATCTTTATCGGTCAAACCGCATAACGATATCGTTGTTCCTTTGTCATCGGTATGTTACTTAGCGAGATTCGATCGTCGGTATCCAATACCTAGTTCAATCTCGTTACGGTAAGTCTCTTTACTCGTTCCGTAATACATCATCTCACAACTAACTCATTAGTTGTAATGCTTGCAAGGCTTATGTGATGTGTATTACCGAGAAGGCCCAGAGATACCTCTCCGACAATCGGAGTGACAAAACCTAATCTTGAAATCGCCAACCCAACAAGTACCTTTGGAGACACCTGTAGTACTCCTTTATAATCACCCGATTCGTTGTGACGTTTGGTAGTACCAAAGTGTTCCTCCGTAAACGGAGTTGCATAATCTCATAGTTACAGGAACATGTATAGGTCATGAAGAAAGCATTAGCAATATACTAAACGATCAAGTGCTAAGCTAACGGAATGGGTCATGTCAATCACATCATTCTCCTAATGAGGTGATCCCATTAATCAAATGACAACACATGTCTATGGTTAGGAAACACAACCATCTTTGATTAATGAGCTAGTCTAGTAGAGGCATACTAGTGACTATCTGCTTGTCTATGTATTCACACATGTATTATGTTTCCGGTTAATACAATTCTAGCATGAATAATAAACATTTATCATGGTATAAGGAAATAAATAATAACTTTATTATTGCCTCTAGGGCATATTTCCTTGATCTCCCACTTGCACTAGAGTCAATAATCTAGATTACACAAGAATGATTCTAACACCCATGGAGTCTTGGTGCTGATCATGTTTTGCTCGTGGAAGAGGCTTAGTCAGCGGTCTCGCAACATTCAGATCCGTATGTATTTTGCAAATCTCTATGTCTCCCACGTGGACTTGGTCCCGAATGGAATTGAAGCGTCTCTTGATATGCTTGGTCCTCTTGTGAAATCTGGATTCCTTTGCCAAGGCAATTGCACCAGATTTGTCACGAAGGTCTTCATCGGTCCCGATGCACTAGGTATGACACCTAGATCGGAAATGAACTCTTTCATCCGACTCCTTCATTTGCTGCTTCGAAGCAGCTATGTACTCCGCTGCACATGTAGATCCCGCCACGACGCTTTGTTTAGAACTGCACCAACCGACAGCTCCACCGTTTAATAAAAACATGTATCCGGTTTGCGATTTAGA
Source organism: Aegilops longissima (assembly GCA_021605205.1). Taxonomy (NCBI): domain Eukaryota; kingdom Viridiplantae; phylum Streptophyta; class Magnoliopsida; order Poales; family Poaceae; genus Aegilops; species Aegilops longissima. The sequence goes on along the minus strand of CM038682.1, from coordinate 622,581,449 downwards.
ATCGTCCGGATCGGTGTCAAAGCTTGCATCGGCGTAACCATTTACGACTAGCTCTTTGTCACCTCCATATCGAGAAACATATCCTTAGTCCTTTTCGGTATTTCAGGATGTTCTTGACCGCTGTCCATGATCCACTCTGGATTACTTTGGTACCTTCCTGCCAAGCTTACAGCTAAGCATATGTCGTCTCGGTACACAGCATTGCATACATGATAGAGCCTATGGCTGAAGCATAGGGAACATCTTTCATTTTCTCTCTATCTTCTGCTGTGGTCGGGCATTGAGTCTGACTCAATCTTACACCTTGTAATACAGGTAAAAAACCTTTCTTTGCCTGATCCATTTTGAACTTCTTCAAAACTTTATCAAGGTATGTGCTTTGTGAAAGTCCAATTAAGCGTCTTGATCTATCTCTATAGATCTTGATGCCCAATATGTAAGCAGCTTCACCGAGGTCTTTCATTGAAAAACTTTTATTCAAGTATCCTTTTATGCTATCCAGAAATTCTATATCATTTCCAATCAATAATATGTCGTCCACATATAATATCGAAATGCTACTGAGCTCCCACTCACTTTCTTGTAAATACAAGGCTTCTCCAAAGTCTCAGATAAAACCATATGCTTTGATCACACTATCAAAGCGTTTATTCCAACTCCGAGAGGCTTGCACTGACCATAAATTGATCGCTGGAGCTTGCACACTTTGTTAGCACCCTTTGGATCAACAAAACCTTCTGGTTGCATCATATACAACTCTTCTTCTAGAAATCCATTCAAGAATGCAGTTTTACATCCATTTGCCAAATTTCATAATCATAAAATGCGGCAATTGCTAACATGATTCGGACAGACTTAAGCATCGCCACGGGTGAGAAAGTCTCATCGTAGTCAACCCCTTGAACTTGTCGAAAACCTTTCGCAACAAGTCGAGCTTTGTAGACAGCTACATTACCATCGGCGCGGTCTTCTTCTTAAAGATCCATTTATTCTCAATGGCTTGCCGATCATCGGCAAGTCAACCAAAGTCCATACTTTGTTCTCATACATGGATCCCATCTCAGATTTCATGGCTTCCAGCCATTTCATGAATCTGGGCTCACCATCGCTTCTTCATAGTTTGTAGGTTCGCCATGGTCAAGTAACATGACTTCCGAATAGGATTACCGTACCACTCGTGCGTATTTTACTCTGGTTGACCTCGAAGTTCAAGAGTAACTTGATCTGAAGCTTCATGATCATCATCATTAGTTTCCTCACTAATTGGTGTAGTTGTCACAGAACCGTTTCTTGTGATGAACTACTTTCCAATAAGGGAGCAGATACAGTTATCTCATAAAGTTCTACTTTCCTCCCACTCACTTCTTTCGAGAGAAACTCCTTCTTTAGAAAGGATCCGAATTTAGCAACGAAAACCTTGCCTTCAGATCTGTGATAGAAAGTGTACCCAAAAGTCTCCTTTGGGTATCCTATGAAGACACATTTCTCCGATTTGGGTTCGAGCTTATCTGGTTGAAGTTTCTTCACATAAGCATCGCAGCCCCAAACTTTAAGAAACGACAACTTTGGTTTCTTGCCAAACCACAGTTCATACGGTGTCGTCTCAACGGATTTAGATGGTGCCCTATTTAACGTGAATGCGGCCGTCTCTAAAGCATATCCCCAAAACGAGGAGCGGTAAATCGGTAAGAGACATCATAGATCGCACCATATCAAGTAAAGTACGATTACGACGTTCGGACACACCATTTCTCTGTGGTGTTCCGGGTGGCGTGAGTTGCGAAACTATTCCACATTGTTTCAAATGTAAACCAAACTCGTAACTCAAATATTCTCCTCCACGATCCGATCGTAGAAACTTTATTTTCTTGTTACGATGATTTTCTACTTCACTCGGAAACTCTTTGAACTTTTCAAATGTTTCAGATTTGTGTTTCATTAAGTAGATATACCCATATCTGCTCAAATCATCTGTGAAGGTGAGAAAATAACGATACCCGCCGCGTGCCTCAACATTCATTGGACCACAAACATCAGTATGTATGATTTCCAACAAATCAGTTGCTTGCTCCATAGTTCCGGAGAACGGCGTTTTGGTCATCTTGCCCATGAGGCACGGTTCGCAAGTACCAAGTGATTCATAATCAAGTGATTCCAGAAGCCCATCAGTATGGAGTTTCTTCATGCGTTTTACACGATATGACCTAAACGGCGGTGCCACAAATAAGTTGCATTATCATTATCAACTCTGCATCTTTTGGTTTCAACACTATGAATATGTGTATTACTACTATCGAGATTCAATAAAATAGACCATTCTTCAAGGGTGCGTGACCATAAAAGATATTACTCATATAAATAGAACAACCATTATTCTCTGATTTAAATGAATAACCGTCTCGCATCAAACAAGATCCAGATATAATGTTCATGCTCAACGCGGCACCAAATAACAATTATTTAGGTCTAAAACTAATCCGAAGGTAGATGTAGAGGTAACGTGCCGACCGCGATCACATTGACTTTGGAACCGCTTCCCACGCGCATCGTCACCTCGTCCTTTGCCGCTGCTCGTCTATTCCGTAGTCCCTGTTTGAGTTGCAAATATTAGCAATGTAACCAGATCAAATACCAGTGCTACTACGAGCTCTAGTAAGGTACACATCAATAACATGTATATCACATATACCTTTGTTCACCTTGCCATCCTTCATATCCGCCAAATACTTGGGGCAGTTCCGCTTCGAGGTCCATCGCTTGCGGTAAAACACTCGGTTTCAGGCTTAGGTCCAGACTTGGGTTTCTTCTCTTGAGCAGCAACTTTCTTGCTGTTCTTTTGAAGTTTCCTTCTTCTTTCCTTTGCCCTTTTCTTGAAACTAGTGGTCTTGTTGACCATCAACACTTGATGCTCTTTCTTGATTTCTACCTCTGCTTTTTAGCATTGCGAAGAGCTCGGGAATTGTTTTGGTCATCCCTTGCATATTATAGTTCATCACGAAGCTCTTGTAGCTTGGTGGCGTGATTGGAGAATTCATCAATGACACTATCATCCGGAAGAGTAACTCCCAGTTGAATCAAGTGATTATTATACCCGGACATTTTGAGTATATGTTCACCGACGAACTATTCTCCTCCATCTTGCAGCTATAGAACTTATTGGAGACTTCATATCTCTCAATCCGGGCATTTGCTTGAAATATTAACTTCAACTCCTGGAACATCTCATATGCTCCATGACGTTCAAAACGTCGTTGAAGACCCGGTTCTAAGCCGTAAAGCATGGCACACTTGAACTATCGAGTAGTCATCGCTTTGCTCGCCAGACGCTCACAACTTCGGCGTAGCTCCTGCAAAGCAGGCACGGCACCCAGCGGTGCTTCGGGGCGTAATTCTTCATGCAGCAATGAGGATAATCCTCAAATTACGGACCCAGTCCGTGTAATTGCTACCATCATCTTTCAACTTTGCTTTCTCAAGGAACGCATTAAAATTCAACGGAACAACAAAGACGAGCCATCTATCTACAGAGAAACATAGACAAGCAAAAATACTATCAGGTACTAAGTTCATGATAAATTTAAGTTTAATTAATCATATTAAAAACCTCCCACTTAGACAGACATCTCTCTAGTCATCTAAGTGATTACGTGATCCAAATCAACTAAACCATGTCCGATCATCACGTGAGATGGAGTAGTTTCAATGGTGAACATCACTATGTTGATCATATCTACTATATGATTCACGCTCGACCTTTCGGTCTCCGTGTTCCGAGGCCATATCTGTTATATGCTAGGCTCGTCAAGTTTAACCTGAGTATTCCGCGTGTGCAACTGTTTTGCACCCGTTGTAGATGGACGTAGAACTTATCACAACCGATCATCACGTGGTGTCTGGGTACTACGAACTTTTAGCAACGTTGCATACTCAGGGAGAACACCTCTTGATTATTTTAGTGAGAGATCATCTTATAATGCTACCGTCAATCAAAGCAAGATAAGATGCATAAAGGATAAACATCACATGCAATCAATATAAGTGATATGATATGGTCATCATCATCTTGTGCTTGTGATCTCCATCGCCAAGCACCGCCATGATCACCATCGTCACCGGCGCGACACCTTGATCTCCATCGTAGCATCGTTGTCGTCTCGCCAACTATTGCTTCTCGACTATCGCTACTGCTTAGTGATAAAGTAAAGCAATTACATGGCGTTGCATTTTATACAATAAAGCGACAACCATATGGCTCCTGCCGATTGCCGATAACTCGGTTACAAAACATGATCATCTCATACAATAAAATATAGCATCACGTCTTGACCACATCACATCACAACATGCCCTGCAAAAACAAGTTAGGCGTCCTCTACTTTGTTGTTGCAAGTTTTACGTGGCTGCTACGGGCTGAGCAAGAACCGTTCTTACCTCGCATCAAAACCACAGCGATAGTTTGTCAAGTTGGTGCTGTTTTAACCTTCGCAAGGACCGGCGTAGCCTTTCTCGTTCAACTAAAGTGAGAGAAACGACACCCGCCGGTCACCTTTAAGCAACTAGTGCTCGGCGGTGAAACCAGTCTCGCGTAAGCGTCTGGCGTAATGTCGGTCCGGCCGCTTCATCTCACAATACCGCCAACCAAAGTATGACATGCTGGTAAGCAAGATGACTTATATCGCCCACAACTCACTTGTGTTCTACTCATGCACATGACATCAACGCATAAAACCAGGCTCGGATGCCATTTGTTGGGAACGTAGTAATTTCAAAAATTTCCTACGCACACGCAAGACCATGGTGATGGCATAGCAACGAGAGGGAGAGTGTCTGTCTCACGCACGTGAGACCGTAAGCGAAAGCGTTATAACAACGTGGTTGATGTAGTCGTACATCTTCACGATCCGACCGATCCAAGCACCGAACGACGGCACCTCCGAGTTCTGCACACGCTCAGCTCGATGGCGATCCCGGACTCCGATCCAGCAAAGTGTCGGGATGAGTTTCACAAGACGACGGCGTGGTGGCGATGATGATGCTCCACCGACGCAGGGCTTCGCCTAAGCTCCGACGATATGACTTCTCCGCGCAGGCTTCGCCTAAGCTCCGCGACGATATGACCAAAGTGGAATATGGTGGAGGGGCACCGCTGCGGCTAAGGAACGATCCGTAGATCAACTTGTGTGTTACTGGGTGCCCCCTGCCCCGTATATAAAGGAGCAAGGGGGGTGCGGCCAGCCCAAGGGCGCGCTGAGGAGTCCTACTCCCACCGGAGTAGGACTCCCCCTTCCTAGTTGGATTAGGATTGGAGGAGGGAAGAAGGAAGGCGCCGCCCCCTCTCCTTGTCCTATTCGGACTAGAGGGGAGGGGCGGCCTGCCCCGGCCGGCCCTTCCTCTTCTCCCTATGGCCCATCAAGGCCCATAGACCCCGGGGTTCCGTAACCCCGGTGTTCCGTAACTTCCTGTTTTCATCCGAACCTTTCAAAGTCCAAACATAGGCTTCCAATATATCAATCTTTATGTCTCGACCATTTCGAGACTCCTCGTCATGTCCGTGATCACATCCGGACTCAACAACCTTCGTACATCAAAACTTATAAACTCATAATGAACTGTCATCGAAACGTTAAGCGTGCGGACCCTACGGGTTCGAGAACTATGTAGACATGACCTAGAACCATTCTCGGTCAATAACCAATAGCGGAACCTGGATGCCCATATTGGTTCCTACATATTCTACGAAGATCTTTATCGGTCAAACCGCATAACGATATATGTTGTTCCTTTTGTCATCGGTATGTTACTTACCCGAGATTCGATCGTCGGTATCCAATACCTAGTTCAATCTCTTTACCGTAAGTCTCTTTACTCGTTCCGTAATACATCATCTCACAACTAACTCATTAGTTGTAATGCTTGCAAGGCTTATGTGATGTGTATTACCGAGAAGGCCCAGAGATACCTCTCCGACAATCGGAGTGACAAAACCTAATCTCAAATACGCCAACCCAACAAGTACCTTTGGAGACACCTGTAGTACTCCTTTATAATCACCCGATTCCAGTGACGCTTGGTAGTACCAAAGTGTTCCTCCGTAAACAGGAGTTACATAATCTCATAGTTACGAGAACATGTATAGGTCATGAAGAAAGCATTAGCAATATACTAAACGATCAAGTGCTAAGCTAACGGAATGGGTCATGTCAATCACATCATTCTCCTAATGAGGTGATCCCATTAATCAAATGACAACACATGTCTATGGTTAGGAAACACAACCATCTTTGATTAATGAGCTAGTCTAGTAGAGGCATACTAGTGACTATCTGTTTGTCTATGTATTCACACATGTATTATGTTTCCGGTTAATACAATTCTAGCATGAATAATAAACATTTATCATGGTATAAGGAAATAAATAATAACTTTATTATTGCCTCTAGGGCATATTTCCTTCAGCTTCTGCTTTTAGTCTACGAGGGTACGTGGACAACACTCTCGCCTCTCGTTGTTATGCATCACCATGATCTTGCGTGTGCGTAGGAATTTTTTTGAAATTACTACATTCCCCAACAGTGGCATCCGAGCCAGGTTTATGCGTAGATGTTATATGCACGAGTAGAACACAAGTGAGTTGTGGGCGATACTAATCATACTTCTTACCAGCATGTCATACTTTGATTCGGCGGTATTGTTGGATGAAGCGGCCCGGACCGACATTACACGTATGCTTACGCGAGACTGGTTCTACCGACGTGCTTCGCACACAGGTGGTTGGCGGGTGTCTGTTTCTCCAACTTTAGTTGAATCGAGTATGGCTACGCTCGGTCCTTGTTGAAGGTTAAAACAGCACATACTTGATGAAATATCGTTGTGGTTTTGATGCGTAGGTAAGAACAGTTCTTGCTCAGCCCGTAGCAGCCACGTAAAACTTGCAACAACAAAGTAGACGACGTCTAACTTGTTTTTGCAGGGCATGTTGTGATGTGATATGGTCAAGACATGATGCTAAATTTTATTGTATGAGATGATCATGTTTTGTAACAGAGTTATCGGCAACTGGCATGAGCCATATGGTTATCGCTTTATTGTATGAAATGCAATCACCATGTAATTGCTTTACTTTATCACTAAGCGGTAGCGATAGTCGTAGAAGCAATAGTTGGCGAGACGACAACGATGCTACGATGGAGATCAAGGTGTCGTGGCGGTGACGATGGTGATCATGACGGTGCTTTGGAGATGGAGATCAAAGGCACAAGATGATGATGACCATATCATATCACTTATATTGATTGCATGTGATGTTTATCCTTTATGCATCTTATTTTGCTTAGATCAACGGTAGCATTATAAGATGATCTCTCACTAAATTTCAAGATATAAGTGTTCTCCCTGAGTATGCACCGTTGCGAAAGTTCGTCGTGCCGAGACACCACGTGATGATCGGGTGTGATAAGCTCTACGTTCACATACAACGGGTGCAAGCCAGTTTTGCACACGCAGAATACTCGGGTTAAACTTGACAAGCCTAGCATATGCAGATATGGCCTCGGAACACTGAGATCGAAAGGTCGAGCGTGAATCATATAGTAGATATGATCACATAGTGATGTTCACCATTGAAAACTACTCCATCTCACGTGATGATCGGACATGGTTTAGTTGATATGGATCACGTGATCACTTAGATGATTATAGGGATGTCTATCTAAGTGGGAGTTCTTAAGTAATTTGATTGATTGAACTTTAATTTATCATGAACTTAGTACCTAATAGTATTTTGCATGTCTATGTTGTTGTAGATAGATGGCCCGTGCTGTTGTTCCGTTGAATTTTAATGCGTTCCTAGAGAAAGCTAAGTTGAAAGATGATGGTAGCAAGTACACGGACTGGGTCCATAACTTGAGGATTATCCTCATTGCTGCACAGAAGAATTACATCCTGGAAGCACCGCTAGGTGCCAAACCCATTGCAGGAGCAATTATGAATGTCTGGCAGAGCAAAGCTGATGACTACTCGATAGTCCATGCTTTACGGCTTAGAACCGGGACTTCAACGATGTTTTGAACGTCATGGAGCATATGAGATGTTCCAGGAGTTGAAGTTAATATTTCAAGCAAATGCCCGGATTGAGAGATATGAAGTCTCCAATAAGTTCTACAGCTGCAAGATGGAGGAGAATAGTTCTGTCAGTGAACATATACTCAAAATGCCCGGGTATAATAATCACTTGATTCAACTGGGAGTTAATCTTCCTGATGATAGTGTCATTGACAAAATTCTTCAATCACTGCCACCAAGCTACAAGAGCTTCGTGATGAACTATAATATGCAAGGGATGCATAAGACAATTCCCGAGCTCTTCGCAATGCTAAAAGCTGCGGAGCTAGAAATCAAGAAGGAGCATCAAATGTTGATGGTCAACAAGACCACCCGTTTCAAGAATAGGGGTAAAGGGAAGAAGGGGAACTTCAAAAAGAACGACAAGCAAGTTGATGCTCAAGTGAAGAAACCCAAGTCTGGACCTAAGCCTGAAACTGAGTGTTTTTACTGCAAGCAGACTGGACACTGGAAGCGGAACTGCCCCAAGTATTTGGCGGATAAGAAGGATGGCAAGGTGAACAAAGGTATATGTGATATACATGTTATTGATGTGTACCTTACTAATGCTCGCAGTAGCACCTAGGTATTTGATACTGGTTCTGTTGCTAATATTTGCAACTCAAAACAGGGACTACGGATTAATCGAAGATTGGCTAAGGACGAGGTGATGATGCGCGTGGGAAATGGTTCCAAAGTCGATGTGATCGCCGTCGGCACGCTACCTTTACATCTACCTTCGGGATTAATGTTAGACCTAAATAATTGTTATTTGGTGCCAGGGTTAAGCATGAATATTATATCTGGATCTTGTTTGATGCGAGACGATTATTCATTTAAATCAGAGAATAATGGTTGTTCTATTTATATGAGTAATATCTTTTATGGTCATGCACCCTTGAAGAGTGGTCTATTTTTATTGAATCTTGATAGTAGTGATACACATATTCATAATATTGAAGCCAAAAGATGCAATGATAATGATAGTGTAACTTATTTGTGGCACTGCCGTTTGGGTCATATTGGTGTAAAGCGCGCGAAGAAACTCCATTCTGATGGACTTTTGGAATCACTTGATTATGAATCACTTGGTACTTACGAACCATGCCTCATGGGCAAGATGACTAAAACTCCGTTCTCTGGAACAATGGAGCGAGCAACAGATTTATTGGAAATTATACATACTGATGTAGGTGGTCCGATGAATGTTGAGGCTCGCGGTGGGTATCGTTATTTTCTCACCTTCACATATGATTTGAGCAGATATGGGTATATCTACTTGATGAAACATAAGTCTGAAACATTTGAAAAGTTCAAAGAATTTCAGAGTGAAGTGGAAAATCATCGTAACAAGAAAATAAAGTTTCTACGATCTGATCATGGAGGAGAATATTTGACTTACGAGTTTGGTCTTCATTTGAAACAATGCGGAATAGTTTCGCAAATCACGCCACCCGGAACACCACAGCGTAATGGTGTGTCTAAACGTCGTAATCGTACTTTACTAGATATGGTGCGATCTATGATGTCTCTTACTGATTTACCGCTATCGTTTTGGGGTTGTGCTTTAGAGACGGCTGCATTCACATTAAATAGGGCACCATCTAAATCCGTTGAGACGACACCTTATGAACTGTGGTTTGGCAACAAACCAAAGTTGTCGTTTCTTAAAGTTTGGGGTTGCGATGCTTATGTAAAAAAGCTTCAACCTGATAAGCTCGAACCCAAATCGAAGAAATGTGTCTTCATAGGATACCCAAAGGAGACTGTTGGGTACACCTTCTATCACAGATCCGAAGGCAAGACATTCGTTGCTAAGAATGGATCCTTTCTAGAGAAGGAGTTTCTCTCGAAAGAAGTGAGTGGGAGGAAAGTAGAACTTGATGAGGTAAATGTACCTGCTCCCTTATTGAAAGTAGTTCATCACGAAATCTGTTCTGTGACTCCTACACCAATTAGTGAGGAAGCTAATGATGATGATCATGTAACTTCAGATCAAGTTACTACCGAACCTCGTGGGTCAACGAGTAAGATCCGCACTGAGTGGTACGGTAATCCTGTTCGAGGTCATGTTACTTGACCATGACGAACCTGCGAACTATGAGGAAGCGATGATGAGCCCAGATTCTGCAAAATGGCTTGAGGCCATGAAATCTGAGATGGGATCCATGTATGAGAACAAAGTGTGGACTTTGGTTGACTTGCCCGATGATCGACAAGCCATCGAAAATAAATGGATCTTCAAGAAGAAGACTGAGGCTGACGGTAATGTTACTGTCTACAGAGCTCGACTTATTGCAAAAGGTTTTCGACAAGTTCAAGGAGTTGACTATGATGAGACCTTCTCACCCGTAGTGATGCTTAAGTCCGTCCGAATCATGTTAGCAATTGCCGCATTTTATGATTATGAGATTTGGCAAATGGATGTAAAGACTGCATTCCTGAACGGATTTCTAGAAGAAGAGTTGTATATGATGCAACCTGAAGGTTTTATCGATCCAAAGGATGCTAACAAAGTGTGCAACCTCCAGCGATCTATTTATGGACTGGTGCAAGCATCTCGGAGTTGGAATAAACGTTTTGATAGTGTGATCAAAGCATATGGTTTTATACAGACTTTTGGAGAAGCCTGTATTTACAAGAAAGTGAGTGGGAGCTCTGTAGCATTTCTAATATTATATGTGGATGACATATTATTGATTAGAAATGATATAGAATTTTTGGATAACATAAAAGGATACTTGAATAAGAGTTTTTCAATGAAAGACCTCGATGAAGCTGCTTATATATTAGGCATCAAGATCTATAGAGATAGATCAAGACGCTTAATTGGACTTTCACAAAGCACATACCTTGATAAAGTTTTGAAGAGGTTCAAAATGGATCAAGCAAAGAAAGGGTTCTTGCCTGTGTTACAAGGTGTGAAGTTGAGTCAGACTCAATGCCCGACCACTGTAGAATATAGAGAGAAAATGAAAGGTGTTCCCTATGCTTCAGCCATAGGCTCTATCATGTATGCAATGTTGTGTACCAGACATGATGTGTGCCTTGCTATTAGATTAGTAGGGAGGTACCAAAGTAATCCAGGAGTGGATCACTGGACAGCGGTCAAGAACATCCTGAAATACCTGAAAAGGACTAAGAATATGTTTCTCGTTTATGGAGGTGACAAAGAGCTCGTCGTAAATGGTTACGTTGATGCAAGCTTTCACACTGATCCGGATGACTCTAAGTCACAAACCGGATACGTATTTATATTGAATGGTGGAGCTGTCAGTTGGTGCAGTTCTAAGCAAAGCGTCCTAGCGGGATCTACATGTGAAGCGGAGTACATAGCTGCTTCGGAAGCAGCAAATGAAGGAATCTGGATGAAGGAGTTCATATCCGATCTAGGTGTCATACCTAGTGCATCGAGTCCAAAGAAAATATTTTGTGACAATACTGATGCAATTGCCTTGGCAAAGGAATCCAGATTTCACAAGAGAACCAAGCACATCAAGAGATGCTTCAATTCTATCCGCGATCAAGTCAAGGAGGGAGACATAGAGATTTGCAAGATACATACCGATCTGAATGTTGCAGACCCGTTGACTAAGCCTCTCTCACGAGCAAAACATGATCAACACCAAGACTCCATGGGTGTTAGAATCATTACTGTGTAATCTAGATTATTTACTCTAGTGCAAGTGGGAGACAGAAGGAAATATGCCCTAGAGGCAATAATAAAGTTGTTATTTATATTTCCTTATATCATGATAAATGTTTATTATTCATGCTAGAATTGTATTAACTGGAAACTTAGTACATGTGTGAATACATAGACAAACAGAGTGTCACTAGTATGTCTCTACTTAACTAGCTCGTGGAATCAAAGATGGTTATGTTTCCTAGCCATTGACATGAGTTGTCATTTGATTAACGGGATCACATCGTTAGAGAACGATGTGATTGACTTGACCCATTCTGTTAGCTTAGCATTTGATCGTTTACTATATTGCTATTGCTTTCTTCATGACTTATACATGTTCCTATGACTATGAGATTATGCACCTCCCGAATACCGGAGGAACACTTTGTGTGCTACCAAACGTCACAACGTAACTGGGTGATTATAAAGGTGCTCTACAGGTGTCTCCGATGGTAATTGTTGAGTTGGCATAGATCGAGATTAGGATTTGTCACTCCGATTGTTGGAGAGGTATCTCTGGGCCCTCTCGGTAATGCACATCACTATAAGCCTTGCAAGCAATGTGACTAATAAGTTAGTTGCGGGATGATTCATTACGGAACGAGTAAAGAGACTTGTCGGTAACGAGATTGAACTAGGTATTGAGATACCGACGATCGAATCTCGGGCAAGTAACATACCGATGACAAAGGGAACAACGTATGTTGTTATGCAGTTTGACCAATAAAGATCTTCGTAGAACATGTAGGAGCCAATATGAGCATCCAGGTACCGCTATTGGTTATTGACCGGAGACATGTCTCGGTCATGTCTACATAGTTGTCGAACCCGTACACTACAAAAAAAGACACATCCGTGACATTTTGGGCCGAACGAATTTTTTTTCTGTCATACATGTGACACTTCTATGACGATAATTGTGACAAAACCCGGTATCATCACAGATGTGGTGGGCTCCTACTTCTATGACAAAAAATCATGACAGAAAATGGGCTTTTCGTCCTGGACGGGCCGGAGACGCAGCTGCATGACATTCTTTGGGCCGTCCATGACGGAAAAAACCGTGGTAGAAGCAAGGGCGAGGAAAATTTCGACGAGTTCCCGGTTACGGTGGGAGGTCGGGGGCCGAGTGATGCGCGTTTCTCTCGTACACGTACGCGCGTGTGTGCGAGGCGTTGGCTCTAACTGAACCCGAGCGAGGCATTGGGCTCTAATCGAACCCGGCGATTGCAGCCGCAGCTACACGTTATCGAACCCGAGCGATCGATCGATGGCTGTTAATCGAACCCGATCGAGCGATTCTTCGCTCTCGCTGCTAATCAAGCCAATCTATGCTGCCTGGATGAACAAAGGAGCGCTGCGGGGGGTTTGGATGAATAAAGGCGGTGGCGTTGCCTCTGGATGAACAGGACCCGTGGTGTGGTGGAGGGCTGGATGAACAGTAGACGGTGGAGGGGTGCCCGTGGAGGGGTGGTTGAACAGGACCCCATGGTGTGGAGGGCTGGATGAACGGTAGACGGTGGAGGGGTGCCCGTGGAGGGGTGGTTGAACAGGACCCCGTGGTGTGGAGGGCTGGATGAACAGTAGACGGTGGAGGGGTGCCCGTGGAGGGGTGGTTGAACAGTAGCCGGTGGAGTAGCGCGCGGTGGAGGCTGGATGAACAGGAGCCCGTGGAGGATGGAAAAGGTCAACGGTCGCCCGTGGAGGCTGGAGGAGGTCAACGGTGGAGATGAACAGTATCCCGTGGAGTCTCGTTTTGCGGTACGCCACACCCCTCCCGATGAACAGGACCCCTGTTTCGACCGTAGGAGGTCCGTTTCGTCCGTCTTGCGGTACGCCACACCCCTCCCGATCAATAGGACCCCCGTTTCGACCGTAGGTCCGTTTCGTCCATTTTGCGGTACGCCACACCCCTCCCGATCAACAGACCCCGTTTGACCGTAGGAGGTCCGCTTCTCCGCTTTTGCGGCACGCCACACCCTCCCGATCAACAGGACCCGCTCGACGTAGGAGGTCCGCTTCCTCCGCGTCGCGATGCGCCAGCCTCGTTTCCATCGCCTGTTCCGTCCAAGCCCTCCCGATGAACACGACCACGCATTCCGTTCTGACCCAGCCGGTTGGCTCCCACGCGTTCCATTGCCTCCCGATGAACACGACGATTTCCGTTGCCTCCCCATGAACACGACGCATTCCGTTGCCTCCCCATGAACATGACGACGACGCTGTTTCTCCGTTCTGACCCAGCCATGTCAACGAGCCCTCGCCGTACGTATGCACGAGTAGGCGTTCGAGACCCCGCCCGTATGTACACATACATGGCCGTATTTTCTTTCTTGCACCACGGCGGCCAGCGTGCGTGTAGATGCTACGTGCCTGCCTCTACTATGACACGCGCGCGCCTCTACATCCACCAAGATATATGTGCGTATCGTTCATGACCAGAATGACAACGCTACGTACGCTTCGACCAGGTGGGTCCCGACTGTCAAGCACTTCCTTGCGTGCGAAGATGTAGCTGGTGGGTCCCAGCAGTCAGGAGGCGAATCATTTTGGTTTTTTTTTGCCCGGACGCACTTCCTTGCGTGCGAAGCTGTAGCTGGTGGGTCCCAGCAGTTAGGGGGAAATGATTTTTCACGAAATATGGTGGCCCGTCCGGTGGGTCCCCGCTGTCAGGTGGAGGAATAATTATTTTGCACGTAATAAGGAGGCACTTCCTTGCTACGGCCGTGGACCCAGCTGTCAGCCTTTCCACGTCTGATCCACGTCCGATGGAAGCCGCTCGACCACGCTGACCACGCCGCGCCGAGAGCACCAGGGCGTTGGACGACGGCGAGGCCTCGGAAGGGGACGACGCGGAGCCGGGGAAGACGCGGCAGTGGATGCCCACACGTAGAGGAGTACGAGGGTTCACTGGTTCGCTGCGGTGTGAGGCTGCCGTCGCCGCAGAATAACGAGGGTGTGGGTGAGGAGGGATGGCCTGGCCAGCGGTGGGAGTAGTAGGGGGCGGTGAGGCCTCCGCCGCATCGCAGCCGGCCACGGGAGGCAGGAGCACAAGGCACGACCGACGCTGGTTTGGGCGGCTGGAGCAAGAAGACCAGAGGTTGAAGAAGCACTACGGCCGTTGGATGGACATCGTACGGTCACTGGAGCTAGAATCGTGCATATTGACTAAGTTGACAAAGCCCTCCGTCACCGTCAACTTATTAGGCCCACAAGTCAGCCTGCCACTATACTGGGTCCCAGCTAACAGGGTATTCATTTTTTTATGCGTAATAAGGAGGCACTTCCTTGCGTGCGAAGATATAGCTGGTGGGTCCGAGCTGTCAGCGGCGGTAACGTTTTTTTCGCGAAATACGGAGGCCCTTTCGATGGGTCCCTGATGTCAGGTGGAGGAATCATTATTTTGCGCGTAATAAGGAGGTATTTCCTTGCGTGCAGCCATGGACCCAGCTGTCGGCCTCTCCACGTACAGTCCACTTCAGATGCATGTCGGTCGTTTACCATGTTGACCAGGCCGCGCCGAGAGCACCAGGGCGGTGGACGATGGCGAGGCCTAGGAAGGGAACAACATGGAGGTAGGGAAGACTCGGCAGTTGTTTCCCACGCGGAGGGGAGTACGACTGTACAAGGGTTTACTGGTTCGTTTGCCGTCGCCGGAGAATAACAACAGGTGTGGGTGAGTAGAGGGATGGCTAGGCCAGCGATGGGAGTACGGTGGGGCGGTGAGGCCTGCGCGGCAGCAGAGCCGGCCATGGGAGGAGGAGCAGCAGTCCCACGGCGCTTGTTTGAGCGATCGGAGCAGGAAGAGCAGAGATTGAAGAAGACGCCGGCCGTTGGATGGCCATCCAACGATCCTTGCTGGCCAACCTTTTTAGGAAAGCCTCAAATCTGTGGAAAACAGCATACAGCCCATCTGCCATTATTTCTAATAATTTAAAGCCCATTTGCTAATTATTAAGGTTTTTTTTGAGCCCATATTCTTTTTCTTAGCATTACAGCCCATATTGTGGCCACGGTTAAAAAATTATAAAGAATTTTGCATATTTCGGTGCGGTCCGAACTGTTTTTAATCCCGAAATTTCGAATCACATTCAAACTGATTTTAAAAATAAATGTATATCAATATAAAATCCAACAAATTCTCCACGCATAAAAATTAACGTAATTTAAAATCTCGAAATGAAAAAAAGATATTTGAAACTAATTGCCGGTTTGACTTGTTTTAAAAATGTACAGCACATTTCTCATTACTGATGGGCCATTTTCTCGGCCAGCCGAATGAAAGCTCTCCTCGTCTTGAAAGATTTGCAGCCCAACAGGCCTGACAAAGCGACTTACTTGGCAAATCACAAAAAAACTAGGTTGCGACCGTGGACCCAGCTGTCAGCCTCTCCACGTACAGTACTCTTCCGATGGAATGTCGTTGACCACGTTGACCACGCCGCGCCGAGAGCACCAAGGCGGTGGACGACGGCGAGGCCTAGGAAGGGGACGATGCGGAGCCGGGGAAGACGCGGCAGTGGATGCCCATGCGGAGAGGAGTACGACGGTTCACTGGTTCGGTTGCGGTGTGAGGCTGCCATCGCCGCAGGGCCTGGCTAGCGGTGGGAGTAGTAGGGGGCGATGAGGCCTCAACGGCAGCACAGCCGGCCACTGGAGGCAGGAGCAGGCGGTCTCCCCGGCGCTGGTTTGGTCGGTTGGTGCAAGAAGAGCAGTGATTGAAGAAGCAGCAGGACCGTTCGATTCAAATCCAACGGTTACTGCTGCTAGAATCGTTTGTTGACTAAGTTGACAAGCCCTGCGTATGTGTCAACTTAGTGGACCCAGCTGTCAGCCTCTCCATGTACAGTACTCTTCCGATAGAAGTCGGTCGTTGACCACATTGACCACGCCGCCCCGAGAGCACCACGGCGGTGGACGACGGCGAGGCCTAGGAACGGGATGGCGCGGAGCCGGGGAAGACGCGGCAGTGGATGCCCACGCGGAGAGGAGTACGAGGGTTCACTTGTTCGGCTGCGGTATGAGGCTGCCGTCGCCGCAGAATAACAGGGGGAGTGGGTGAGTTGAGGGATGGCCTGGCCAGCGGTGGGAGTAGTATGGGGACGGTGAGGCCTCCGCGGCAAAGACAGCCGCCACGGAGGCGGGAGCATGCGGCACGACCGGCGCTGCTTTGGGCGGTGGGGCAAGAAGACCAGAGGTTGAAGAAGCACTCTGGCCGTTGGATGGACATCGTTGACCACGCCATACCGACAGCACCAGGGTGGTGGACGACGGCGAGGCCTATGAAGGAACGACACGGAGCCGGGAAGACATGGCGGTGGCTGCCCACGCGGTGGAGAGTACGAGGTTGACTGTTCGCTGCCGTCCTTTGGAAAATAACAGGAAGTGTGGGTGAGTAGAGGATAGACAGGCCAGGGATGCGAGTATGATGGGGCCGTGAGGCCTGCCCGCAGCACCGCCGCCACGGAGGCGGAGCGGCGGTTCGCGGTGCTGGTTTGTGCGGTCAAGGCAGGAAGATCGGAGACTGAAGAAGCACGATTGTCGTTAGATTAACATCTAACAGTCTGACGCTGGTAGAGTCGATCATTGACTAAGTTTCTCTTTTGAGAAACCTTGTGTATGCATGAACTTAGTAGGCCCACAAGTCAGCCTCCAAATCTGTGGCAGACAACATAAAGCCCATTTGCTATTTTTTATAATTTGCAGCCCATTTGCTAATTCTTAAGTAACTTATTACAACCCAGTTTCTGCCCAGGACCACGGTCAAAAAGTTCAACCTTATTTTGCATATTTCGGTGGAGTCCGAACTGTTGTAATCCCGAAATGATAAACATTTTTTAAGAACTTATTGATTTGCCAAAAAAAATCGTTTTGTTTTTGTAAGCAAATAAGACGTGGGACAATTGAGTTGGTTTAAGGGAAAACCAGTGGTAAAAAAATCAGCGCTGGGTGGGAAAAACAACAAAAATAAGGATGTAAATATGAAAAGGGAATTTTATGTGTTTTCAATATAATGATACGTGTATATGAACTAGTAAAACTATAGGTAGAGATTAGAAAACAGATGTAGGACATGCGTTTCAAGAGGAAAATAGAACTGGGTTGTGTGTTTGATTCAGTAAAAGAACTGCCTGCGGATGTTGTAAGACAAAATATAACTAACGCTGGCGGGCCAAAGGCCAGTAGATACCTGCTGGATCTTTGTGCCCCGTTGTCGTCATGGGCTGGTCCTGTTAAAAACAAAACCAACCCTGGGCAGTCTACAGCCCAGTTGAAACTTGCTCGACCTGAAAAAACAATATACGTGCTCAATAAACGAGAGAATTCTGCAAGTACAGACTGATAACTTGGATGCAACATGGATATTTTTTTTATCGTGATAATAAGTGCATGCACTTTTTTCGAAAAAATTGGAGAACTGGGAATTCGAATGGCGGGTGCTTATGCTACCCATCAAATAAAAATCAGGTGCGTGAAAATTCGTTTAGAAACAAATGATTCAGCTTTATATCCATGTCGACCCTCGGCATGATGGTTGGAAGCAAATGCAAGTTCATACCAAAAGATCGTTAACAACAATACCAACTTGCGGACGACAAGGTAGTACAACTACCAATACCAAACTAACTTATAATCTTTTTACTCCTGGCCCTAGTGTTCGTCTGGTATAAAATCTTGCAGAGGACCAGCTCCCGCTCCTTCTCTTGCTCCAGGTCCCCGAGGTGGTACTGGTGCATCACCCAGTTGGTCCTCTGCTGGTCGAAGTTCTTGTTGGTGTGCAGCACCAGAACCTTTTTTGTTGCCCATCTCCCGGCCGTTGACCATCACCGGCAAGGTATTCTCGGTCTTGTGCTACATCGCGTGCATGCCGCACTCCGACTGTATCTTGCGACGCGTCCACGTGCCCCTTTTGAACGCCCTGGAATTGCGCTGGAAGAAATGCTTCCTTAGGCCACTCAGTGTGATACCTGCAGTATTGTGGAATACAGGTTTTAGTGTACCTAGTTGGCATTTTCATGACATCTTTGGCATGTTGCAGTCACTTGTTTCACTTTTTATTAACTGTCAAATTGTAATTTCTTCACCAGGTCTGCGTCTAAAAAGAAAAGTAGAGCTATAAACAAAGGAATATGTTTGTGCAAGTAGACGGCTGATCGGTGTCTTACTTGGAAGTTTCTCAGGTTGGGTGTAGCATATGTCATGCTCGCTGTTGATGGTTGGTATGAACAAATCGATGAGAGACTGAAATCTCGCGCTATCAGCACTCACTTTGGCCTCAAGGTGCTCGATCAGCTCCTGATCCGTGGGATCAAACTTGACGCCAGCCGGCAGCCCCGGCCAATCCTTCTTCGACTTGCATCGGTAATTCCAGTTATATGGTACTCAATGTATGATCAATCGACTGTTTTAAGTGAATGATGAAAGATTTTGACAGATAAGTGGTACTCCAAATCTGAAGTCCAGAATACCCGAACACGCCGTCGGGATTCTTGTGTCACCTCACGCGCAGCGTGTTGTCACGTCAATTCAATGTGTGGACATGATGAATAATTTGACCGACGTATACTAGTACTGCTACTGTACTACTTACTAGTCGTATTTAGTGTCACAATTTATACATAGGTTTAACTAACAAGTACGCACTTGACATCATCATTATCAGTACATCCTACGTAGGTGAGTTAGGATGCACTTGATCCCAGGAAGGTATCTATCCTTCAAACCAGAGGAGTGCTTCAAACTAACAATAGTACATAATATCCAACAAAAGAGGGTCGTGCTACAGCAGCAGAATACATGGCTCAGTCTAGATATCAGCACGAATCAAGTTGTGCATATTTGCTGTTAGCATGAACCACATCGCCGCATGTCGGGTTTTCAAAAGCAATCCATCACATGGAAGCTTGATGCCTTTCACACACTGAAGATTATCTGGCAACAAGCTGTGTCGACGAATCTCTGGATATGGTGATTCATGAAACCCATGGTATGATGTGTAAACACAGCACTTCGCGAATGGAAGTTGCATAGCACAATAATCATCACCGGTGATATGATCGAGGATTGGTTGGATGATCGGATAATTGAGCCCGAGGAACAAGGAGTGGTTGCCGAGGCTGTAAACCCGCCTCAAGTTGAATACGCCTGGCCCAACGGAGCTGGGATCTTTCTCGAACACGAAGCAGCCATAGCCACCAATGTCACGAACGCCCCATGCATTGTACTGCATGTGGTTTGATGTAATGGTTTGGTCAATTTGGTACGTGCGAATGAGCATCAAATGACCACCGTCAGCTGAACGAGCGATAAACCACCACCCATCGGCTGGTATGATTCCAGGTCCTGGAATCATGAAGGCCAGCGCATTTGCGTCTGCTGCAACAATTCAAATTGGAGACCAAAAGGACAAAAATAAACAATCATGTTCAGAGTATGTGTGGAATTAAGATTATTATAACAGTGACACATATCATAGACAGAGAATTGCAATGCCGTGGTCATAATCATACCCCAAGTTAAAAAAATAAGCCAATGGATTTCATATTCTAGCAATATGTCATGGTTCAAACATCATGTAACAATGAGAGGAAAACAGCTATGACAGCGCCTACTCATATTCTACCATAGCACTTACTACTACTGTTCTCATATCAACTCTAAGCAATAACATGCGTTGTTATAAAAATCTTGTAAACGAGAGTAACATATAGCAATCATGATGTTATGCTCATAATATGTATTCTAACAATCATTAGATGCCAATTGTTCTCATATCAACTCTAACAATAACATGTGTGGTCATAAAAATCTAGGAAATGAGAGGAACATATAGCAATGATGTGGTTATAGACATGCTATGCATTCAAAATTTGTAACAAATGAACAAACAGTCGTATTCATAAGGTAAAGATGAGATGAGATAGAAAAATTACACGACGATAGATTCCACCAGTATAGGCATCCAATCTGTGTGTCGACCGCATAAACGATGACATCGTGCACTATAGCATCAGACAGAAATGTTGCCTCAACAGGATTGATGATGAGCCATAACCATGTATGGTGACCGGATTCCAGATAGACTAATCCCATGTTGAACAAGGCAATGAGCTTGTAATCCATGTAGTCTTCGATGGTGTGGGCACTTCACAGATTACAACTTTCGCAAATGAGAGGTCGAGCCAAAAGCTTGATGCGTCTCGTGCGTAGTAGGCAGGAGTGTCCGGCGGGCCGCGAGGCTCGATGGCGGCGGTATCCAACGATGGAAGGGTGATCTCTCGCTGGGTGTAGATATCCACTAGACGCCACGGACTACCGGTGTGGTGGATGAGGACGATCCAGTTGGCCTTCATGCCCGCCCAGTAGTGGCCGCGCATGAAGGACAGGTGGACGGGTAGTGGTAGCATGTCGAGGGGCACCACGGCAACCTCCGTAGGATCGTCAAGTCGGTGTCTGGGCCACCTGTGAGGATCGAGCATCAGCAAGCAGGGTGTCTTGAAAAGAGCCGGCCGGTTGCAGAAGAGTAGACGGTACAAAGTCACCGAGCATGCGGCCAGACGGACGGTGCTGAGTAGGTCCATACGACTACAAATCTGCTCCAAGAGAACATCGGGGAGGGAATTCCAATCGCGGCTCTGCGTGTCAGTCGGTTCTGCCATTGGGGTTTTCGGTGCCTGCGAGCCAGCGGGGAAGTGGATTCGGGCGGGTGCTACCTCTTGAGCACGGCGTTGGATTTCCCCGAAGAGGAGAGGATGATGCAGTAAAGTAGCGTAAGTATTTCCCTCAGTTTTTGAGAACCAAGGTATCAATCTAGTAGGGGACCACACACAAGTCTCTCGTACCTACACAAAACGATAGCAACTCGCAACCAACGCTTAGGGGTTGTCAATCCCTTCACGGTCACTTACGAGAGTGAGATCTAATAGAGATAATAAGTAATATTTTTGGTATTTTTGATATAGATAGATGCAAAGTAAAAAGTAAAAGGCAAAGTAAAACAAAGCAAGTAAATAAAGTGATATAGACTGATATGATGAGAATAGACCCGGGGGCCATAGGTTTCACTAGTGGCTTCTCTCAAGAGCATAAGTATTCTACAGTGGGTGAACAAATTACCGTTGAGCAATTGACAGAACTGAGCATAGTTATGAGTATATCTAGGCAATGATCATGTATATAGGCATCACGTCCAAAACAAGTAGATCGAAACGATTCTGCATCTACTACTATTACTCCACTCTTCGACCGCTATCTAGCATGCATCTAGAGTATTAAGTAAAAATAGAGTAACGCCGTAAGCAAGATGACATGATGTAGAGGGATAAATTCATGCAATATGATAAAACCCCATCTTGTTATCCTCGATGGAACAATACAATACGTGCCTTGCAACTCTGTCACTGAGTAAGGACACCGCAAGATTGAACCCAAAGCTAAGCACTTCTCCCATTGCAAGAACTACCAATCTAGTTGGCCAAACCAAAAAGATAATTCGAAGAGACTTGCAAAGATAACTCAATCATACATAAAAGAATTTAGAGAAGAATCAAATATTTTCCATAGATACTACTGGATCATAAACCCACAATTCATCGGTCTCAACAAACACACCGCAAAAATAAGATTACATCGAATAGATCTCCACGAGAGAGCGGGAGAACATTGTATTGAGATCCAAAAAGAGAGAAGAAGCCATCTAGCTACTAACTATGGACCCGAAGGTCTGAAGTAAACTACTCACACTTCATCGGAGGGGCTATGATGATGTAGAAGCCCTCCGTGATGACGGCCCTCTCCGGCGGAGCTCCGGAACAGGCCCAAGATGGGATCTCGTGGATACAGAAAGTTGCGGCGGTGGAATTAGGTTTTTGGCTCCTGTTCTAATCATTCGGGGATACGTAGGTATATATAGGAGGAAGGAGTACGTCGGTGGAGCTCCGAGGGGCCCACAAGGTAGGGGGCACGCCCAGGGGGGCGCCCTCCACCCTCGTGACCGCCTCTGGCACTGCTTGGAGTAGGGTCCAAGTCTCCTGGATCATGTTCGGTTGGAAAATCACGATCCCGAAGGTTTCATTCCGTTTGGACTCCGTTTGATATTCTGTTTCTTCGAAATACTGAAAAAGGCAAAAAACAGCAATTCTGGGTTGGGCCTCCGGTTAATAGGTTAGTCCCAAAAGTAATATAAAAGTGGAAAATAAAGCCCAATATAGTCCAAAACAGTAGACAAAGTAGCATGGAGTAATCCAAAATTATAGATACGTTGGAGACGTATCAAGCATCCCCAAGCTTAATTCCTGCTCGTCCTCGAGTAGGTAAATGATAAAAAAGTATTTTTGATGCGGAGTGATACTTTGGCATAATTTCAATGTAAATCTTCTTAATTGTGATATGAATATTCAGATCCAAAAGATTCAGGACAAAAGTTCATATTGACACAAAAATAATAATACTTCAAGCATACTAATCAAAGCAATCGTGTCTTCTCAAAATAACATGGCAAAAGAAAGTTCATCCCTACAAATTCATATAGTAAGGCTATGCTTCATTTTCGTCACACAAAGATGTTCCCAACTTCTATACCCCCGATGACAAGCCAAGCAATTGTTTCATACTTAAATAATCTCAAACTTTTTCAACTTTCACGCAATACATGAGCGTGAGCCATGGATATAGCACTATGGGTGGAATAGAATATGATGATGGGGATTGTGTGGAGAAGACAAAAAAGGAGAAAGTCTCACGTTGACGAGGCTAATCAACGGGCTATGGAGATGCCCATCAATTGATGTCAACATGAGGAGTAGGGATTGCCATGCAACGGATGCACTAGAGCTATGAATGAATGCTCAACAAAAGAAAACCAGTGGGTGTGCATCCAACATGCTTGCTCACGAAGACCTAGGGCATTTGAGGAAGCCCATTGTAGGAATATACAAGCCAAGTTCTATAATGAAAAAGTCCCACTAGTATAAAAAGGACAACTTATGAGACTCACTACATGAAGAACGAGGTGCTACTTTGAAGCACAAGTGTGGAAAAAGAGATAGTAGCATTGCCCTTTTTTTCTTTTTTTTGGCCTTTCTTTTTTTTATTTTTGGCCTTTTTTTTATTTGGGCAATGCTCTAATAATGACGATCATCACACTTCTATTGATTACAACACAAGGATTACAACTTGAAACTTAGAACAAGATATGACTCTATATGAATGCCTCCGGCGGTGTACCGGGATGGTGCAATGAATCAAGAGTGACATGTATGAGAAATAATGCATGGTGGCTTTGCCACAAATATGATGTCAACTACATGATCATGCAATGGCAATATGACAAAAGTAATGTATGTCATGATGATGATGATGGAAGTTGCATGGCAATATATCTCGGAATGGCTATGGAAATGCCATAATAGGTAGGTATGGTGGCTGTTTTGAGGAAGATATAAGGAGGTTTATGTATCACGGGGTTTGGATGCACCGGCGAAGTTTGCGCCAACTCTCAAGGTGAGAAAGGGCAATGCACGGTACCGAAGAGGCTAGCAATGGCGGAAAGGTAAAAGTGCGTATAATCCATGGACTCAACATTAGTCAAAAGAACTCATATACTTATTGCAAAAATTTAGAAGTCATCAAAAATCAAGTACTGTGCGCATGCTCCTAGGTGGATAGATTGGTAGGAAAAGACCATCGCTCGTCCCCGACCGCCACTCATAAGGATGCACAAGCCAGGTACACTTTATGTTTCAAATTTGTTACACAACTTTAACCATACGTGCATGCTACGGGACTTGCAAACTTCAACACAAGTATTTCTCAAACTCATAATCACCCAACTAGCACGAGTTTTATATTATCACCTCCATATCTCAAAACAATTATCAAGCATCAAACTTATCTTAGTATTCAATTCACTCAAAATAAAGTTTCACATATCTTGAACACCAAGTATATTAACATTAAGGAAATTACCATGCTATTAAAGACTCTCAAAATAATCTAAGTGAAGCATGAGAGATCAAATAGTTTCTTTAAAACAAATCCACCACCGTGCTCTAAAAGATCCAATGAAGTACTAGAGCAAAAATTATCACGCTCAAAAGATATAAGTGAAGCACTATGAGCAAAACTATCAAGCTCAAAAGATATAAGTGAAGCACAAAGAGTATTCTAACAAATTCCAATTAAAGTATGGCTCTCTCAAAAGGTGTGTACAGCAAGGATAGTTGTGGTAAACTAACAAGCAAAGACACAAATAATACAAGACGCTCCAAGCAAAACACATATCATGTTGGTGAATAAAAATATAGCTCCAAGTAAATTACCGATGGAATCGATTTAAAGAGGGATGCCTTCCGGGCATCCCCAAGCTTTGACTTTTTGGTGTCCTTGGATTATCTTGGGGGTGCCATGGGCATCCCCAAGCTTAGGCTCTTTCCACTCCTTGTTCCATAATCCATCAAAAGAATTCACCCAAAACTTGAAAACATCACAACACAAAAGTCAACAGAAATCTCGTGAGCTCCGTTAGAGAAAGAAAACAAAAGACTACTTCAAGGTACTGTAATGAACTCATTCTTTATTTATATTGGTGTTAAACCTACTGTATTCCAACTTCTCTATGGATTATAAACTATTTTACTAGCCATAGATTCATCAAAATAAGCAAACAACACACGAAAAACAGAATCTGTCAAAAACAGAACAGTCTGTAGTAATCTGTAACTAACGCAAACTTCTGGAACTCCAAAAAATCTACCAAAATTGGAAGACCTGGAAAATTTGTTTATTGATCAGAAGCAATTGGAATCAGTATTTTATAACGTTCTGGTGATTTTTAATAATTCGGGCACTGAGCGCAAAGTTTCTGGAAATTACAGCAAGATCAAATAACTATCATCCAAGAAGATCCAATAGGTCTAGCTTGGCACAAACACTAATTAAAACATAAAACCACATCTAAACAGAGGCTAGATGGATTATTCATTAAATAACAGCAAGGAAAAATATTGGGTTGTCTCCCAACAAGCGCTTTTCTTTAAAGCCTTTTTAGCTAGGCATTGAGATTTCAATGATGCTCACATGAAAGACAAGAATTGAAGCACAAAGAGAGCATCATAAAACATGTGACAAACACACTTAATTCTAACATACTTCCTATGCATAGGCATCTTATAGGCAAACAAATTATCAAGGCAAGCAAAAACTAGCATATGCAAGGAAACGGAGAGAAACAATAGTAATCTCAACATAACGAGAGGTAATTTAGCAACATGAGAATTTCTACAACCATATTTTCCTCTCTCATAATAATTACATGTAGGATCATAAGAAAATTCAACAACATAGCTATCACAAAACATATTCTTAACACGATCCACATGTATGCAAAGTTGACACTCTTCCAAAATAGTGGGATTAACATTAACTAAAGTCATGACCTCTCCAAACCCACTTTTATCAAAAATTTCACAAGATTGAATATTCTCCAAGTATGTGGGATCTAAAGTTAACACTCTTCCAAACCCACTTTCAATATTATTGCAAAAAATATTATCAATCTCATATTCATCATGGGGATTAAATAGATTTTCAAGATCATAAGAAGAATCACCCCAATCATGATCATTGCAACAAGTAGTAGACATAGCAAAACTAGCATCCCCAAGCTTAGGGTTTTGCATATTATTAGCACAATTGACATCAAGAGAATTTATAGTAAAATCATTGAAATATTTTTCATCGAGGGAACTATCAAGCATGGGTGTAATAGCAACGATCTCATGTTTAACATACGGAACTATAGCAAATTCATCTTCATAAATATTGGCATCATGGCCACAAGAATAGCAAGCATCATGTTCATCAAGGGATATTTTAATTAAATCATCGGAATCACAATTATCTATAGATTCATGCATATCATTATTTTATTCCAAAGCAACGGTCATTCTTTCAATAAATTCTTGGACATAGACATTATGAGCAAGGTTTTCATTGCAATATTTAAGTATGACATAATTTTCAGATTTGTTGAGAGTAAAATCATACTTTTCAATCAAAGAAGCAACTTCATGAGCACCCTTAAAAACGAAAAATTCTTCAATTTGTTCGATATCATAGTAACTATAAACACCCTTTGCATAAGAAGATAACATTTCATTATCATTGAACTCACATAAGTAGGGAAGGTGTTTTTTAGGGTTCTTAGAGCAACAAGTAAAATCACAAATTTCACAAAGATTCCTAGCATAGCATAGCAAACTATTTATATGATACCATAAGAGTCTCCCTTTTTCAGACAAACATGACGCACAAAATGAGCATGCTCATCTAAAGATTTCCCATCAACCAGGCTAGTTGGGGTTTCAGCACGAGCGCATAAGGATCGAAGATGATCCAAGTAGAACACTTTAAGTGGATCCATATCGATAGATTTTTAGCAAGCAAAGATGCAAGCATATAGAAGGCACAAGGAAACACAAACAAAGATACATACGGGAAGAAGGCGAACGAAAAAGAGAGGGCGAATAAAACAACAAGGGTGAAGTGGGGGAGAGGAAAACGAGAGGCAAATGGAAAATAATGTAATGCGAGAGATATGGATTGCGATGGGTACTTGGTATGGTTGACTTGCTTGCGTGAGCCTCCCCGGCAACGGCGCCAGAAATTCTTCTTGCTACCTCTTGAGCACTGCGTTGCATTTCCCCGAAGAGGAGAGGATGATGCAGTAAACTAGCATAAGTATTTCCCTCAGTTTTTGAGAACCAAGGTATCAATCCAGTAGGAGACCACGCACAAGTCCCTCGTACCTACACAAAACGATAGCAACTCGCAACCAACGCTTAGGGGTTGTCAATCCCTTCACGGTCACTTATGAGAGTGAGATCTGATAGAGATAATAAATAATATTTTTGGTATTTTTGATATAGATAGATGCAACGTAAAAAGTAAAAGGCAAAGTAAAACAAAGCAAGTAAATAAAGTGACATAGATTGATATGATGAGAATAGACCCGGGGGCCATAGGTTTCACTAGTGGCTTCTCTCAAGAGCATAAGTATTCTACGGTGGGTGAACAAATTACTGTTGAGCAATTGATAGAATTGAGCATAGTTATGAGTATATCTAGGCAATGATCATGTATATAGGCATCACGTCCAAAACAAGTAGATCGAAACGATTCTGCATCTACTACTATTACTCCACTCATCGACCGCTATCCAGCATGCATCTAGAGTATTACGTAAAAACAGAGTAACGCCGTAAGCAAGATGACATGATGTAGAGGGATAAATTCATGCAATATGATAAAAAAAAACCCATCTTGTTATCCTCGATGGCAACAATACAATACGTGCCTTGCAATTCTTTCTGTCACTGAGTAAGGACACCGCAAGATTGAACCCAAAGCTAAGAACTTCTCCCATTGCAAGAACTACCAATCTAGTTGGCCAAACCAAAAAGATAATTCGAAGAGACTTGAAAAGATAACTCAATCATACA
Organism: Aegilops longissima; assembly: GCA_021605205.1. Lineage (NCBI taxonomy): Eukaryota > Viridiplantae > Streptophyta > Magnoliopsida > Poales > Poaceae > Aegilops > Aegilops longissima. The sequence continues at coordinate 622,553,162 of CM038682.1, read as the reverse complement.
TAAAAGAATTCAGAGAAGAATCAAATATTTTCCATAGATAATACTGGATCATAAACCCACAATTCATCGGTCTCAACAAACACACCGCAAAAAGAAGATTACGTCGAATAGATCTCCACGAGAGAGGGGGAGAACATTGTATTGAGATCCAAAAAGAGAGAAGAAGCCATCTAGCTACTAACTATGGACCCGAAGGTCTGAAGTAAACTACTCACACTTCATCGGAGGGGCTATGATGATGTAGAAGCCCTCCGTGATGACGGCCCTCTCCGGCGGAGCTCCGGAACATGCCACAAGATGGGATCTCGTGGATACAGAAAGTTGCGGCGGTGGAATTAGGTTTTTGGCTCCTGTTCTGATCGTTCAGGGATACGTAGGTATATATAGGAGGAAGGGGTACGTTGGTGGAGCTTCGAGGGGCCCACGAGGTAGGGGGCGCGCCCTCCACCCTCGTGACCACCTCTGGCACTGCTTGGAGTAGGGTCCAAGTCTCCTGGATCACGTTCGGTTGGAAAATCACGACCCCGAAGGTTTCATTCCGTTTGGACTCCGTTTGATATTCTGTTTCTTGAAATCTTGAAAAAGGCAAAAACAGCAATTACAGGCTGGGCCTCCGGTTAATAGGTTAGTCCCAAAAGTAATATAAAAGTGGAAAATAAAGCCCAATATAGTCCAAAACAGTAGACAATGTAGCATGGAGTAATCAAAAATTATAGATACGTTGGAGACGTATCAGCGGGCGAGCGAAGAAGCTTCTCCTCGTGTGGCCGAGCAGTGAGCGGGGGGATATGGTACGCGCGAGCTACCAAGGAAGATGGCGCGCGCAAAGCAGTGTGGCGGGGTAAATGGTGTCTGCCGACGATGGGGAAGAGAGGAAGAAGAAGAGAGGAGGAAGAAGAGTGGAAGACGGGGAAGAAAGTGCATTTAATCTCAATTCTACTAGTACTACTACCAGGATATACCATCCTTCGGAGTGTAAATAGTTACACCGATGACATGTGGGTCTACCACAACAGGGCCCATATGTCAGTTAATGGAGGACAGAGGTGCGTATGCATATTTGCGGAAGCATGCTCTACTGGCAAACATGGTGGCAGTACTGGGTAAGGCTGATTTAGTAACACCAACACGCTGGTTTAGCTTATTAATTACGTGTCCCATCTGCTGCAGCGTGTATTGTCACTTCACTGCGAAGACTAGTTGAATAGTTCTGTCTGACCGAGATGGGGAATAATGGATCGCGAGGACTTCCTTTCTATAGTATCCCTATGCCTCTACGCTCACTTCACTCATTTTGCTCCGTACCTAGTCACTTGTTGAAATCTGTAGAAAGACAAATACTCCGTATTTGGGAACAGAGGGAGGCTTTTACTCCGTACTATTTGGGAACAGAGGGAGTATCACCATATGGAGGGAACAGAGGAAGCTTGAAATATGAATATGTCAATGGGAGGGAGTAAGCCCCATGCATGCATGCAACATGCAACACTCACACGTACACATGGACGCACACAACACTCACGCACCCATGCGGCACACAGCACACGACGCAACACACACGCTCACGCTCAAGTGTTCAACCTACTCCCTACGTCCGTGAAAGACTGTACATTTAGAGATTTACACATTGACCAGGGCATAATTAACGCCCAAAAGTAGCAGACTTATGTGTGCATGCGACCATTGAGATTAGAAGATTAAATGAAGGCCGTTGCATGCTGTAATTAAGGATAGACATGTAGCCTATACCTACAGCACAAGTTGGTGCATTAGTCAATCAATATCGATTTAGATTAAAGGCTAAATGCATTGGAAGTGTAGATGTACATCATGTACTACACTCTTTGTTTTATAGCCGATGTACACTCTTTGTCGGAAGACCGAGGGAGGACACGTGCGTGCACTCACATACACAGCCAGGGCGGTTCGCGCGCAAGGGTTGCACTCGTGTCGCGCCTGCGTAAAATTTTGTTTAACTTATTTCTTTGCTCTGCCAACTGATAGGTGGGACCCAGAAACCAGGTGACAATTTAACCAGTCAACAAAGTGCCACGTCGACTATGTGGCCGGTCAGTAGGGTGCAATACGGTGCTCTATGATGAGCTAGTAATCGTATAATCGCCGCAAAGCTATATATAGTGACCGTAAAGAGCGTATTGTTACATACGTTGACCGCCAGCGTATTTTTCTCGTTTAAAATTAAGCCATATTAATCGGAAAGGATGCAGTATGGACTACTACTACTAGTACTAGTACTGCTTTGATGTGTCCCGTCAACTCGCAGAACGAGGAGAAGCTTGCTTACTACGCCTCTCCCTCTCCCACGCGCGCGGTGGTTCGCAGGACGAGGAGAGGGTTTTGACTACAGCGCCCTCTCCCTCTCCCTCTCCCTCTCCCTCGCCCTCGCCCTCGCCCTCGCGGTGGACATGCACCAGTTCAATCGGTGTCAGATTGCCAGAAGCATATTATACTATAGTATCATCATTGTTGGACCTTCCGAAGAGGCAAAGAGCCAAGTGCAAGGTTCACACGAGTACGAACTGTTGAACCTCCCGAAGAGGCAAAGAGCCAAGCTCAAGGTTTTATAGGAGTTGTCGTCCTAGTAGGAGTGTACTACAACTATAGCGAACGATGCTACTGTATGATGCCGCCACGTCACGTATATCCAAAGCTGTGCCACCTTTTTTTTTCAAAGAGCGTGTTGGAGCCCGTGCAACAACCACACAAGTCGCACGTACACATAACACATTTACTAGTATTAAATTCTAAAGGACAAATGCCAGTATGCCACACAAGTTCATCTCCAATTCATGTGATAAATTTGTGCACGACTAGTCTACATATATTCACAGCGCTACCGTTCACAATTACCGTACTCCAGTTACACGTTATAGATGGGCTACATGTCCTCCTCCAGGTTCCAGTCCCAAGTGTTCTTCATGGATGGCACGATCCATAGCGGTGGGCAACGGGAATCATTGTCGCAGCTTTCTAGTCCGGTTCCACACGATGGAGACTCATCCAAGCTGAAGCGGCATAAATCAGGGATAGCGTGTCCCAGCATGTCGTTCATCTGGCGGTGCGCACTGAAGACACAACCATGCTTCATGAACGACAGGCCTTCTGTGTCGTGCACGGAAGGTGGCATCCGCTTCACAATGGGGTAGTTTTTCCCGATGAAAAGCGAGTACTCTCCAAGAGTGTTCCTCGGCACCCACGTAGCATCACGGGGGTCGAACTCGGCGTCGTTCATCTGGTACACGCGGCATCCCAGATCTGGACACATGGTGACGTACATAGTCAAGGTCCATGCATAATAATGTTGTGCTCAAATATGGCGGTCAGATGTCTTGTGCAGCAAATAGTACTACTCGGTATAGAGGAAGTAAAATAACGGCTTATTATATATAGCCACTCTTGGCTACATGGATGAGATAGTAAGACATTGAAAAACAAAAATGGTGGCAGCTAGTGGGTTCAAGTCTTCAAGGGCCTAGCTAGCTATACGCGTCCTCCAAGGTAAAAAGTACTCCTACTAGTACTACAAAGTATACAACTAGTACAACAATGAAAGAGAAGGCGAGAGGGCTAAAAAATGGATAAACCTGGGTAGATGGTGACGGTCCGATCGTGGTAGATTGTGTGACCATGTTGCACATCAATGGTACCATGGGTAACGACTGCTAAGATAGTTTATCCCAATATGCCAAAGTCAGCTACAAGGTTCCAGGTTAGGCCGAATCGCGGATGCAAATGCACATCCAGGATCGGTGATCTTATTTTGATTGGGGGATGACTGGTCCCTGCAAAATAATGGAGTACCATTAGGGATGCAAATGATGGTTTGTGCATTCCGTTTGTAATCTCCCGTACCGTAGGATGGCAACCAGATTAAACAAGTCCCCTGGCTTGCCACCATGAAGATGCAGCCTAGATGGAACACGGCGTCTTCGAACGTGTAGGGGTACAAATCTGCCGCGGCCAACATGCTCTAGCCTCTGCCCTGTCTGCCGTTACTGCCTCTTGTATTGATGGCAATCCTTATGTCGAACACTGTGATGAGATAGTAATCGTCGTAGGCGCGTCGCTTTGTCGGCGGGTCCACAATTGCTATCTTGTTCAATCTCATGGAGGCATCATCATACGTATTCAAGCCCAGCCAGTCCAGAAGGCCGATCCCAATGGTGGAGAAGGGTCTACGGAACAGCCGCCTTCTTTGTGGATGTTGTGCAAAATGATGGTGGTATCCGGCCGGAGGTATGCAAGCCAATATTCGTTGGCACCGACCCAGACCTATATATAAGACGGTGGGCAGCGGAGAAATTACGGGATGGAAATGGAATAACTAAGTACTACATGATCAAACTCCATTACTGACCTGCTCATCGGACAAAATCCGACTACCTCTCAACGTCGGCAACTCTAGCGGAGTCAACGTGCAACCATGGCCAGGGAGCGGTGGACTGTTCGAAGGATTGTCCCATAGAAGAACCTTCTCCTTGAGGACGCATGGAAGACCAACAAGCATGGCCTTTTCCCAAGCCTGTTTAAGCAGCGTCTTGAAAAAGTTGGTGCATGAAGCACCGAGTCTTGTGGCGGTGAGGACGTCGGAGCGGTGTGCGATTTCTCCCAGAGGATCGTCGTCCAAGGTCTCCCAGCCCCGACGAGGAGGAGAACCGCCAGTGAATCCATGGGAGCAGCGACGAACTGCCTTCTCTTGAGGGAGGGAATCAGGAGGAGATAAGGCGTAGTAACCGCAGGCCTCGTCCCTTCAAGCTGTAGATCGTTCCTCGTGAAGGGGTGAGGCTATTATTTACTACTAGTACTAGCATTATGGAGCGTTATGGGATTGCATTATACTGTAAATAATAGGACTAGTAAGAAATTTTTGGCACTAGGTAGTAGTTTTTGGCGTGGATTAAAAAAATTTGGGTATGTTTTTGCCATTTTTTGTACAAACCAATTAATGTCAAAAAACGTCTTACATTATGTGATTTGAGAGTGCGTATTGCATCTTGTAGCAGATACTAGTACTACTTTTCTCAACTAGTAGTGCGATGTACTATACTTCTAGTCTAGTCTAGTATAGTGCACCAGTTTTGAACTCTTGAATCTCAGGGCCAAGGAGCTACAGTTGGAAGTGGAGGGTACTACTGTTCTCTAGAACCATCGCTGTACTATCAATGCAGGGGAAGTACACCTGCGTAGTGGCCTAGTGGGTACTCTCGTTGCTCTATTCAGCCGCTCCTCTCACGTAGCTGGCCTACTCAGCCGCTCCTCTCACGCACACACTAGCAGCCTGTTTATCGTGACGTTCTCATGAAGCGAGAACATTTGAGTTATTTGATACATCGAGACTAGGCTTTTTGCTTCCATTTGTGGAGGTGTAATGGATCTCGTCGAACTTTGTTAGTAGTTCCTTCTTTATGAATGAGATGAAGCAAAGCTTTTGCCTCCGTTTAAAAAAAAACACGTCAAGAGGAATTTCTTTTATAGTAGAGCCGATAATGGAGTGAAGTCCATGCAGGCAACGCCACAAGCTACAGAGTAGTAGTAGAGCACTTTACGTACAGAGCCATATTGCACAGTTCCCAATGCCCCGCCAGGCTTTTCCGGCTCCTCGGGCTTAATTGGGAGGCACTAGTTTAAATATGCTACTAGCTGGAAGCTGCAAGCGAGGTGCGGCTAGGGCGAGCACGCGAGCCACGGGATGCTGGGAAGGAAAACCCATTCACGTGGCTAGGCTGTCCAGTGCACCCAGATTATGGGGCCGCACGTCCGTTTGACTTCAAAACTCAAACTACCCGTGTAAACTATTGGCTCGCAGCGAAGTGTAGTAGTACTATTTTTTTAAAGGCATTGCATGCTCGGCCGGATCGAACCCACAAAGCGAGGTATACACTACCGCGACCACTAGTAGTACTCGTTGGAGTACAACGCAACCTAGAATTGCCTTTTGTCGCTAGTAGTACGTACATTGTTCCTTACAAGAAACCCCTAAGAGCATGGTTAATAGTATAGCCAACTGCTGGCTATAAGCCAGTGCCATGTCATCTACAGCCCATCTTATAGCCAACATGTAGTACAATAATAGATCAAAAGAGTGTACTACTTTTTTTATTATGTGGCCCACTTCTCATTCTCACAAAGTGCCTAGGAGCACGTGCTAGAGCTGGCTCTTCACGAAGAGCCCGCTTACCTTCCCTCTCCTCTTCTCTTTCCTCCAACTAAGCAGAAATATACTAGTTTATTTCTTATAGCCCGCTGACTCAGCTCTATTGTAATTGCTCTAATAATGCAAGAAACCACTAAAATGCCAAGAAACTACTACCACTTGTATACGTGGCAGACTTAAGATAAGACTATCTTATCAACCATTGTACATGCTCTTACCAACAAAAATCCTCGAGTGACCTCCTACCTCCGGCCCATCCACCTAGTCATCCTCGGCCATGGGACGCAGCTACCACCCCGCGAAGGCGAGGTCAAAACCGCCGGCGGTGCGAAGCCCATGTTGCGGCAGCCCGGATGCCAGCTCCGTCCGGCGCTCGCGGCCGCTAGCTAGCCAAGATAGCTCCGTCCAGCTGCTTGCCTGCAAGGTTTGCTAGCTAGATTGGCACGGCAGCGCGGCGGCTTGCTCGCGCGCGCCGCGCTAAGGCCAGCCATCTGGCTCGAGTGAAGGCCAGCGCGGCGGCTTGCTCGCTCGTGAGTCACGCTCGGGCCATCCTGCCAACCCGTGCGGAGGCCAGCGCGGCGTCCGGCCCGTCCAGCGGAAAGGCGGCCAACTCGCTCATCACCGGCGCCACCGACGAACACGCATCAGTATTGTTTGAAGTAATGTTCAGGAAAAAAAATGATTTGAGGGGGAATAACAAGATAGAAGGTCAGATGTGGGTCCCTCGTGTCAACGGTCAAACAAAATGCGTTGGTTTAAGCTGCCTCATCAGCATGGACATGTGGGGCAACCCTGTCATAAATGGGTTTAAACGAACCTAATCGGTAGGAGTACTAGGTAGTTTTTGGCGTGGATTAAAAAAATTTGGGTATGTTTTTGCTATTTTTTGTACAATAGATTCTTCCTAGGGCTGGTTGAAAGTGGTAGTTTTTTGTTAAATACTCTACATATTGTAAGTAGGAGTGAAAGTTAAGCTTTGGAAGCCAATAAGCAAGGCTAGTTACATAGTGCATATGTGTACACGATTGAAAGTAAATATCTTGATGGAAAACTCGAAACTATGGAATACTAGGAAAAAAATGCATGGTTGGAAATACTAGCAATGTTCATGTCCGTTGCAACGAATCATAATTAGAATAATACCTATTCACAAACTTGGTACAAAACACTCTAATTTTGATATACATATGTCACTAGAGATATATTATGTTTCAATTAGAATATATTCCTTGGGCTGTTTTGGTGAGGTCAGGGAGGGATGTGGTTGGTTTTAAGATACTAATTATGGGTTTTTCTGCAAATTGGTAGACAAGTGGGATGTTGGTGAGAAAAGGCAACAACTTACCTCACAATCGTTAGATGTAGATCTAATGGTCGAAAGCGACGGATGGCGAGACACACCAAAGATCACCAACTTAGTCTTGTGTAGGAGTACTAGCAAGATCCGTGCATTGACGGAACATCAAGATGCATTTTTTATAAAACACTTGTTGTGATTGACCCTTGGGAGTAATCCCATGTGTAAAACTAATGATATCTCGAGAAATATGAGATAAGGTGAAGAGGAGGGGGGTGTGGTGGTGGTTGGTGGTTGGACCGGCGGAGGCATGGGGATTGACGACGCCGGCGCGCCACCACCAGCCGGTTTGTTCCAGAGGCTTCCTTTCTTAATTGCTCAACAATGAGGTTTGTTGGAGATAAGGATGAACGAGGGAAGGCCTTGTCTGCAAATGTGGAGAGGGGTGCGGGTATCTTTTAGTTTAATTTCCATCCATCAGATATAGATCAGACGGTCTATATTGCAAGATGGCACACGTACCATCATCACCAACTCGGTTTTTATAAGAGAAGAAAAATAAGTATGCAGATACAAACGTATTATCGATACTTGCTTCCGTAAACTAGCATCTACATTCTGCTCAACGCCTCGGCATGTGGGGCCTTAGCACAATGACTTCTCGACTGTGTAAAACAAAGATTTTCCCGTCGCCGACAAGGAGGGGATGACGGCGGCGTGCTTTTTGGCTTGCTCTAGTCCTAGTAGTCATACTAGGTGGTCTAAGCACGTGTATATTTATTCTTTTTCACGTCTAGTGTTCGCCGTACTGCCACGATTATTCACGGGGAAACCCTTGTTGAGCGTGTTTGCGAGAGAGAGAGAGAGACAGTGTGCGTGTGTGATATGTTAGAGACTGAGGCAATGATAATAGATTCCTTGTGTCTATGTGTGTGGAGGATAGAGATAGACATGTACATGGGGCTTTGTGTTGTGTAACATGGAGAAACATATACATAATTAGAGAGTGAGGGTGTGAGATACACATGCAGACATGAGGAGAGATGAGGATCCAGATAAATGGGTGTTTGTGCGTGTCTGTGTGTGTTTGTGCACGCGTTTGTGTGTGAGAGGGAGAGAGTGTATGTGGAGTAGAGAGACCACTGATGATGTAAACCTAGTATAAGGGAAGGGGGAATGGTGTGACATGTGTAGTAGCGAGATAACACGGGTGCGGGCGGGGGGAGCAGACTATTTGGAAGATACATCGAGTGTGTGTGTGTGGGAGAGGGGTGTGAGAGCGAGAGAAAGAGAGAGCTAGTGACGGAGAGAGAGAGAGAGAGAGAGAGAAGAGAGGGGGCGAGAGGGGTCGTTTGTGTCCATAAATGGCGTATAGATAGGGAGACAATGTGGATGTTGTCCGAAATTGGCCTATGAACAGAGACGCAAGGGAAGCGAGTCCTCGTGTGTGTGTGATAGGGACTTCATGAGAGATCTAGAATAGATGGTGTAGAGAACAATGTGCGAAATAGAGAACGATTATACATTAGGGAGCTATGCAAAGAGTCACGACATATATGTATACAGGGAAGGAGCTGGGGCGGGTCCGCATGTGGGAGAGATAGAAAGAGGAGAGTGGTGCACAAGGAGACAAAGTGTGCTTGTTTGCAGTGGGGGTGGTGTGTGAGGTGAGTGCGCGAGAACCACATAACTAGGGAGATAGACGTTTGGGGCCGACGTTTCGTGTGTATGGGAAATATACACTCTACATAGTGCATGTGCTTGGGTAAGAGAGATAGCAGGAGACCTAGAGAGTGAGGGAAGAGATGTGTGCATGCCCGGGAGACAAAGTGATAGAGACCTATGTTGGGGTCCGGACTTTACAAGAGAGAGGGTGTTAATGTGCTCGTGTGTTGGTGTTTGGGGAGAGAACGACTTCTCTATGTGTGTGTGTGTGTGTGTGGTGGTGGTGGGGGGGAGTTGACTTGGATAAAGAGTGAGGTGTCTATATTTGAGGGACTTTAGCGTAATTGAGATATTGTGCACTCATGGTTGATCAATTTGTTTCACAGTTTGTACTATGAGATAACGGTACTTTTGAACATGCGTGATATACCTTGATGTACCAGAATTACAAACCTAAGATTGGAATTTTGGAATTCGACTCCATCATTAGCTTTTGTAATTCATTTAAACAGAGGTACAGTTTTTAAGTCGGGATTTCGTGATTTCAAATTCATATGTCAAACCTAGAGATATACACATATGGGCATGTTCAAACTTTAAAATCATCCACTTTATTCATACACATACACATTTTTGCTTTTGTCATCATATTTAGGATAAACACATTTGGAATTTCTTTTGAATTGGACCGTATGATGGTATTTGCTTGTAGTGGCTCAATGATCCATATTTGAATTGAATGGACAATCTAAGTTTCGAGTTGGAGACATTGATTTTCAAAACTTGCACATTTTTTTGCGTGCAAAACAAACAAATTGTCGGCCATGATATCATAGTCGGCGTCGACGAGAGCAGAATACTTATAATTTTAGGCGCCAAAAGCTTTCAAACTTCCCGCCACATCAAAATATCACGCTACCAAAGTTTAGCCCTCGATATTCCTGTTTTACCCCTGCCACATGAACGGAAAAGGGCTGCTTTGGTAACTCCATTGTTTTCCCCTCTTTTCCCCCAACATTCTTCCCAGAGCCCTCCCTTCCCTCCCCGACCCCCCAACCACGGCAAGCCGCCGAATCTATTCCTCTGCCGCATCGGTGGACCTCACACCCCGCCGAATCTACCTTCCGCACCTTGGAACCCCCAACTGCCAACTCGCCACTTCACCGGAGCCGCTTCAGCGACTGGCTTGTCCACCGCTCCAGATCTCCTTTACCGCCATCATGGTCCACCGCACCGGATCTACTTAACCGGCGCCCTCGTCCACCACAGCGTAGGCCCTTCACTGACTCCCTCGTCCGCCCCTTTGCTGGCCCTTCATACAAGCCCTCGTCCGCCGCAATAGATCCGCCTCACCGAAAGCACTGTACAACCCACCCGCCAAAGCCTTCGTCCACTGCACCGGACCCGCTCCACGGATGCCATATTCAACTCCACCGGACCTGCTTTACCGACGCCGCAGCCTCATCAGGTTATTTTGATTTGTACTCCTTCGGTTTTTCTCTTTATCGTGCAACTGTTCACTTACCACAGATGAGCTTTCTTGTATGTCAACAGGCACCGCAACCATAGCACCGGAGCCGCTTCAGCGACGGCGACAGCCGGCCCAAACTCAACCACAACACGAGCACCATCGATGATCCTTAGCTATCAAGTATGACAACGATACCCATACGCCGCCGAGAATCAGGTACTATTATCCAACGGCCGGCGCCTATGTTCACTTTCCTAGCATAAGCACCGCGCCTTTGAATTTCTTCGGGGCATCATTCAGTTTTTCATGAGACGCGTTATTCTGCTTGCACCTGTAGGGCCATACTTCTGGCAGTGAACATGTTACATGTGCTAAATTACATACCAGTGCACATATAGTTAATATGCTTTAGTTTTGTTCTCGATGCCACCGTTGGTTCCATCGATCGCTTAATGTTCTCTATGCTTAATTACACATCAGCAAACTAGCATGTGGTTCCGCTGCTTTTTGTTCGTTTTACCCTACATTTTCTGATGCTAGCTATTACATCACTGCTCCGAGCCTCTGTTCATTACTTGTTTGTGTGTTCTTGATCTTCCCAAGTTGCATGACTAATTTGATGCTTCTATTAATTATGGAGCTGCCAACCCCATCAAGCAAAATATTTGTTCTTTTGGGGCTGGCACCTCGAACAAGCATAAAAATAGAGGAAGCAGATATACTCCCTCCGATTCTATTTACTCACAAGATAACTCTTGACCAGCATACCAAGGAGGGCACTGGTTTAATTTTTCTAGACTAATTCGCCAATTAATTAGGGCAGAGGCGGATGGGCGGGCACAAAAGGAAACCAGCGCTAGGAATTGGCAACGCGTGAGACTAATACGAGAAAACGAGAAAAGTTATCGCAAAGTAAAAAGAATCGGAGGGAGTATTGTCGTGTATGCACACACCCTTCTTTCATTAGTTTAGATGAACCATTGATGATCAATTCGGACCAGTGCATGCGATTAAAATTAATATTACCTAAATAGATGGTGCAGAATTAACTACAACAACTAGATTTGCAACCACGGATGTCTTGTATATCTTCAAAAACATTGCAACAGCAGCTAGGCTTCACAAAGAACATATGGTAAGCCGGTGTGTTTTAGTACATGTGAAATGTAATGCGAGTGGGCTGCTTTCTTGGCGTGTGCCCTCAACGTGTAATCCTACCAATTACTAATAGTTCAGTTATGCGCTTTGCTTGTATTGCTTGATTCAATGCTTATTTGTTGTTACGCTATACCTGAGTTGGCCAATATGTCGGCGATGCTCGCTGTACTATCGTAAAGAAATGCATGCCTATTTCATTTGAGTCCTTAACTTTTCCTCTCAACTTCATCACAAGACTGTCTTCGTAGTTTGTATGAGGCCACACGTTAAGTGCTTTCTCAGATTATTTCAACTGCTTAGATGCCTTGGCAACTTAAATATAGCGGTTGTACACTCCCTTTCAACTAGGGATGTCAACTGGGTCCCGTTTAATCCCGATTAAAGTCCACTAGTGGTATGATAGTTCAAAAGAGTTTTTGTTTTTTGAGGAAAATGAACTAGGGAGGTAGCAAAAACTAACTAGATGGGACTGGCGGATGTCGTTTATTTGCCACTTACATCCCTAGTTTCATCTTACCATTTCAATTTCTTTTCGGCTGATGCTGGTTCGAACCATTTAAATATAGTTTGCCATGCTCGGCAATAATTCGTCCGTCGTTTACCATGTAAGCTTACTGCGTGGATCATACGATAACTATCTCTTACTGATGTCCAGCGGAAACCTTTCAGGATGCCGTTCACACTAGGACACAATGTACAACCCCAAAATCTATTTGTGGAAGCGGTCGCCATCCATGTTACCAGATGGTAGCAGTTCAGAGGCAACACCGCGAGAGCAGATCGAGCACGATATTATAGTGCTTGAGGCTCTACTAGAGGCAAAAAGAGATGGTGTGGCTGCCATGAATGAGGTAATCTTTATCTTGAGGCTGGAAATTACGAAATTAGCGGCACGCATTATGCAAGCAACCCAAGAATTGGAGGAAGTAAGAATGTTGCATTTCAAGACGGAGGAGGTCCTGCTGTTTCTGCTATCTGAAGCCCAAGATAATCCCGGTTCTTATTTAGATACCAGTTGAAATTGTCATTAGATTATTGTACTTGCATGTTGTGTCATGTCTCTGAATGGATTATGTTGCAAGACCCCCTATGTTTTCCATGTGTTGTAATGATCCGAATTTTTTAGGCGAGGTAATCCTCAGTACTTGTATGATTGACATAAGGTGAACTGTTTTTCGTGTGAGCATATTGTATTGGATGAAATAACTGTTTGACTCAGAATGTATCCAACCTACTGAATTCGAAGATCACGGCATTTCTAAATCATAATCATATATAAAGGTGGAATAAATCTTTGTTGTGGTTTTCAAGAAATAAATAACAAAACTTATAATTATATGTGGATATTCGTAATCGAATACAAATTGGATTTGAATTTAGTTTGCCAGGTCCCAGGGCAAACGTGAATGCTAATTCTCCCAACTTTTGAACGAAGCAGCTAAACACCCACTATAATTTGTGGGCTGCCCGAACCAAGTGTTTGCGAGATGGAAATTACTGTTTACCCCTGACACTTGACATCCTTATCGACCGGATTTACACTACTGTCGATAGGGGTAGACTAGTAACTTTAATCAGACGTGACACGACGGCCTCTGAGCCCATTCAGACACGGTGGGCGCTAAACGTGGGCGGCAAAACACATTTGATTCAAGCTCGTCCGAAATACATGTGTCTCTTCCTCCATTTCCCCATTCATACACGGTGGGCGGCAAAAAAAACTCGCCTCGTCCGAAATCGATGTAGGCTAATATTTTAAATAGGGGCAGATGTGTAACTTCCATCAGACGTGACACAACCGCCATACCTGTCAGCCCCGTTCATACACCGTGGGCACCAACCGTGGGTGGCAAAACACCCTCTCCTCGCCCGAAATCGATGTAGGCTAATATTTTAAATAGGGGCAGATGTGTAACTGTAACACCCCGGATTCGATGCGCCAGGTGTCCGTCAGTTATTCGTCGTCGTTGCCATGTCATTTGCTTGCGTGTTGCATTTTGCCATGTCATCATCTGCATTTTATATCATGTCATCATGTGCATTTCATTTTGCATACGTGTTCGTCTCATGCATCCGAGCATTTTCCCCGTTGTCCGTTTTGCAATCCGGCACTCCTATGTCCCCCGGCGCCCCCTTTTTACCTCTTTTCGTGTGTGGGTATTAAACGGTCTCGGAATGGACCGAGGTTTGTCAAGCGGCCTTGGTATAGCACCGGTAGACCGCCTGTCAAGTTTCGGGTCATTTGGAGGTCGTTTGGTACTCCAACGGTTAACCGGGTAACCGCAAAAGCCTCCTTCTCTTTGCAGCCCAACACCCCATTCAAACTGGCCCAAAACCCAGCAAACTCCCCTCCATGCTCTCGGTCGTTCGATCACGATCGCGTGGCCGAAAACCGCACTCCATTTGGAGTCTCCTAACTCCTCCTCGTGTCCGGAGCCGTCCGATCGCGATCCGAGGGTCTGAAAACGGAGCAAAACCCCTAACCCTAGCCTCCTTTTCTATTTATAGACGCCTCCCCTGCCATTTTTGGCCTCCTACCAACCCCCTCCTCAATTCCCGCAGCCAGCCGCCGCTCCCTCCTCGTTTTCAGCGCCGGTGCACTTCCCCGCCGCCAAGTGTCGCCGTTCCACTCGCCACTGGCCGCCGTCCCGCCGCTTTGAGCCAACCAGGGCGGCCGTGCCAACCGCTCTCCGCAGCCGTGGCCCGCCAGCTCAGCGGGAGCCCGCCTGGCTGCCCAGGCCCGACCGCCCGAGCCTCGCGCCTGACTGCACCCGCCGCCGCCCCGCCGCCCGGCGCCGGTCCCCCGCCGTCAACCTCCGTCCCCGCCGCCTCGCGCCGCCAAGGGCTCCAGCAGCCTCGACCTCCACCTGGCCCAAGCCTCCGCCCGCCGCCCTCGCCGTCGCTGCCCGCGGAGCAGCCCGAGCCCCTTCGCCTCCGCCGCCAGATCCCACGGCCTTCGCCGCGCCCTCGCCGCCCCCATCTCCGGCCAGATCCGGCCAGGAGAGGGCCGGATCCGTCCTTCTCCAGCCTCCCCGAGCCTCCTCCGGCAACCCCGTTCTCATCTCCGGCGAGCAGTTCCGGCGATCCTCAAATTCCGTGCTAGGTTGACTTTCTTCTCCCTCCCCGAATCCCCCAAAATCCTTTTCTGGCATTAATTTTGTTGCATGTTCATCGCATCATAACTCTGCATCCGTAGCTCTGTTTCATGCGTATAATATGTCAAATTGTTCGTCTCGACGAGTACATCGTTTCATCTCATTGCGTCATTTACATTTAAGCTCATCTTGATTCCCTAAATGCTGTTGGAAGAGGGCTATGTGATGTTAGTTTCAGATTCTTATCAGAACATGCACTTTTGTCATTTTTGCCATGATTGATGTGTGCACCCTATGGACTTGAGTCCTACATGTGTTTTGTACTATGCCATGCCATCTTTACAGGGGTGTATGCCATGTAGTTTTGTGATCTATGTGGTGACTAGCACAAGCATGCAAACTAGGCTTCATGATGTTGCTGATTTCAGCCCCTGTTTTGCTGATATTTTTATGCCATGTTAACTTGATGCTACCGAGAGATCCATGCTTATTTTGAGATACTTCAGTAAGGATGTTTTGAACATATGGTTATTCTCTATCCATCCATGCCCTTGTTTGCAATTATGGAATGCCATAGCTTGAGTCAATCAAGCTCTACTTTTGCTATAAAATGTTTCCTGGCAGGTTGTTTACATGTTATTCAATTTTCCCAAGGTTGTTGTAGTTGATCCGTGTATGCTATGATGTTGTTCTTGCCATGTATAGCTTCTATGCCATGTCTTCTTACTGTGAGTTGCCTTGCCATGCCATGTATTGCTCTGTGGTGAGTGGTTCAAGCTCCCCAACATGCCTACTTATTGTTGTTCCTGCCATGTATGAATCTGTAATATAACTTGCCATGTTTACATGGGTGCCATCATATCTTATGATCCTTTTTGGCTTATGGTCAGTAAGGGACTTTTGTTCTAGGCAATTAGTAGATTCATGCCATGCCTTTGTTTGCCATGATAAGTTCCTGTAACATGTTGTTTGATAGCTCTAAACATTGCAACCTGATGTTATTTCGCTAAAGTCCAAAATGTTATTATTTGCAATCTTGCCATGTGTGTTTGAGCATGTTCTAGTGATTTCTGGAGATAGTTCAGTGTTCATGTTTTGTCATGCTTTACCTGTACATCATGCCCATGCCTTTTGTTATTATGTTGAGGTCCTGTAGCATGTTGTTTTGATGCTTGCAATATGCCTACTTGCTGTTTTGGATAGATTGTTGCTATAACTTGTTTCATGTGTATGTGTTGAACCGTTGCTCTTTTGAGTGTGCTCTATATGAAACTTGCTTGATTTTGCATGTAGTTTCATATTATCATGTTGCATCCTTGTTTTGAGGTGTTTGCTTGATGTTTGTATGCATTTTGCATCAATGCCATGCTTATCTTGTTTTGCTCATATCTTCTAGGCCGTAGCTCCGAATTAAATGAACTTTATATGTAACTTGACTAGAATTTCGTGTAGATCATCGTGGTGCATCTTAACTTGCTGTTTAACAACTTGAACATAAGGTTTATTCAGATCTGGACCAATTTCGAAATTTGCATATGAGGACTTACCGGAATTGTTATATGTTGTTCCCGGCCTCATTTAAACTTGCTTTGACGTGTTGCTCTTATTTGCATCATCTCTTGCCATGAGTAGCTTCATGTAGTCTTGTCATGCATCATGCTTGTTGTGCATCATGTCTTGTCTATGTGTGGTGTGTTTACTATGTTGTGTGCTTCTTCTTGTTAGTTCTGTTTAGTTGCGATCGTGAGGATTCGTTCGCTCACGCTTGGTTCGGCTTCATCCGTTCATCTTCTTCATGGACTCGTTCTTCTTCCTTGCGGATTTCAGGCAAGATGACCGCTACCTGGATCTCACTACTATCATTGCTATGTTAGTTGCTTCGTTCTATCGCTATGCTGCGCTACCTATTACCTGTTTATCAAGCCTCCCAAATTGCCATGTCAGCCTCTAACCTTTTGCACCCTTCCTAGCAAACCATTGTTTGGCTATGTTACCGCTTTGCTCAGCCCTCTTATAGCATTGTTAGTTGCAGGTGAAGATGAAGTTTGTTCCTTGTTGGAACATGTTTACTTGTTGGGATATCACAATATATCTTATTTAATTAATGCATCTATATACTTGGTAAAGGGTGGAAGGCTCGGCCTTATGCCCGTGTTTTGTTCCACTCTTGCCGCCCTAGTTTCCGTCATATCGGTATTATGTTCCCGGATTTTGCATCCCTAACGCGGTCGGGTGATTTATGGGACCCCTTGACAGTTCGCTTTGAATAAGACTTTTCCAAAGAAGGCCCAACATTGGTTTTACCATTTGCCTCACCTATGCCTTTTTTCCCTTGGGTTTCGGAGCCCGAGGGTCATCTTATTTTACCCCCGGCGGTGCTCGTCGTGAGTGTTGGTCCAAACCGTCGACCGCCGGTGGCCATCGAGGGCAACTCGGGTTCGCCTCTAGGAAGTTTGGACAATCCGGTGTGCCACGAGACCGAGATATGTGCAGCTCCTATCGGATTTGTCGGCACATCCAGCGGCTTTGCTGGTCTTGTTTTATTGTTGTCGAAATGTCTTGTAGCCGGATTCCGAGACTGATCGGGTCTTCCGGGAGAAGGAATATCCTTCGTTGATCGCGAGAGCTTATCATGGGCTAAGTTGGGACACCCTGCAGGTATAAACTTCTGAGCCGTGCCCGCGGTTATGTGGCGATGGGAATTTGTTAATATCCGGTTGTAGTAAACTTGAAGCAAACTCTTCTAAAATACACCAACCGTGTGTGTAACCGTGAGTGTCTCTTTTCAGGGTTGATCGAGAGGAGAACACGGTTTCTGGGTTATGTCTGACGTAAGTAGGAGTTCAGGATCACTTCTTGATCATTACTAGTTGACGACCGTTCCTTTGTTTCTCTTCTCGCTCTCATTTGCGTATGTTAGCCACCATACTTGCTTAGTCGCTGCTGCAACCTCACCACTTTACCCCTTCCTTTCCCATTTAAGCTTTGCTAGTCTTGATACCCATGGTAATGGGATTGCTGAGTCCTCGTGGCTCACAGATTACTACACCACCAGTTGCAGGTACAGGTTTGCGATGATCATGACGCGAGAGCGATGCTTGTTTGTGTTGGAGTTCTTCTGCTTCTTCTTGATCGGGGATAGGTTCGGTGTCGGCAGCCTAGGCTAGCAGGGGTGGATATTGTTTGAGTTTCTGTTTATGTTTCATCCGTAGTCGGATGTTGATCTTGTATATGATGTTGATGTATTCTTGTGGCATTTGTGCCTTATGTATGTATCCCCATCTATTATGTAATGTTGATGTAATGATATCCACCTTGCAAAAGCGTTTCAATATGCGGGTCTATCCTTGGTGGGACCTTCGAGTTCCTTTTGGATAGGGTCGCATATTGGGCGTGACAAGTTGGTATCAGAGCCTCGACCGACCCTAGGAGACCCCTTGATTGATCGTGTAGTTTGGCCGTTGTTGAGTCTAGAAGAAAACTAATTTCAGAGTCTAGTTATATCGGAGAGTAGGAATTCTTTTTACTCCTCAGCCCCTTCGTCGCTCTGGTGAGGATTCTTGACCTAGGTGTTTTAAATTACTCCTCTTCCCCTTCAAATTTTTCTTTAGGATCACGCAGTTGGTTTTCCGATCGTTGTTCCTCAGCTCTTTTCATCCGGTGCATTTCTCGTCAAGTTGACTCGAGCCTCTTCATCATTGAGTTCAATCCTCGGTTGTTTTCTTTTCCCACCCACCCACCCTTCTTCGTCTCGGAACCGGAGTCCGTAATCGAGTATCCATCCTACTCATGCGAAGTCTTTGCTTTCTTTCCTCAATGGTTTCAACCGGTGTTGTCTCTTCAAGATATTCGTTGGTTCTCCCTTCCAAGTTGCCTTTGTTTTCCCGCCCTCCCACCCTCCTCTTCCCGGAGTCTGACTCTCTCTCGACCAGTTATTTCATTCATGTGGAACCTCTTCGGCCTTCCCTTAATTATTTCAACTGAATTCTCGTCTCGTTCGTCATTCTTCATCCCTTTCTTTTTCCGGTGGATTCAATTCAAGTTTTCGTTGTTGATTATATTCTTTCCCTCAGCTCAAATATTTCCATTTGCTCGTTCGCCTCTCGCCAGTTTATCCTTCCGGAGCGTTCAAGACATCTCAGGAGATTCGTCTGTGTTCCAATTAATTCGAGGTTGTCACCTCATTCAAATATTTCAATTGTTCCGGTGCATCATCTATCTGTTCAACAATCCTTTCCAACGGTGTTATCTCTTTAGTGGGCCCTAACCCACAGGTATTTTCCCAGGATCTTACCTGACTCTTTTAATTTCCCCGGAGCTATTCCCAATTCTTTTCAAGTGTGACGTAAGAATGGATTTCATCAGTTACATGCCTTTTCCAAGATCAATTTCAAATCATTTCATTGTTGGCTCAACCTTTTCGGTTTTCATTCTGCCGGAGTATCTCATTAATTTTGGTGGTGTTTTCTTCTCATCATTTGAAGATTGAAGAAGAGTTTTCCTCTAAATCTTGCCCGTTCTCCCGAAGTTTCGTGGTTCTAGCTTCAGATTATCCTCTCGAATTTATTCCATTTGTCAGATATTCTTTCTTACTCATCCGGGGTATTTCAGGAGTTATTCTCCCGTTCTTTTTCACCGGAGGCCATCATTCTAGAAGAATTCTTCACCCTCATCATTTCAGCTATCGTTCTCTATTTATCCCGGTGCTTCGCTCAAGTTTCTTAATCAGCTCATGATCTCTTTGTTCTTTTGCATCTAAATCCCCTCAATCATATTTGTTCTTCTAATTCTTCCCGGTGATTATTTCTCTTTCGGCAGTCATTTTTGAATTCTTACGGTGGTTCCTTCAGGTTCTTTTTCCTTGATTATCATATTAATCCATTCGTTCTTTTCAATCCTACCGGTGGTTCATGAAGACCTTCTCAAGTTTGCGATATGTCACTTCTCAATTCTTTTTCAAGAAGAATAAGTTGCATGCCAAATCCATTGCTTGTCATCAATTTAATTTGATGAAGGATAAGCATACAATAAATCTTATTCTTTTTATCCAAGTGAGTAATCCCTTCCTTCGGAGTTTGTTCTTAATGAATAAATTCCAGTTCCAAGTGTTTTCATCTTTCTTATCTGGAGTGCAGTTTCCTCGGCCATTTCGTCGGAATCCTCCATCTAATTCATCGCAAGGCTTTAGTCTTATTCTTTCGTCCTTCATTCTATCTCATCATCCTTTTTGTCAACGGAGTTCTCCATGGTGGTTCTTCAGGATCTAATTCATTCTTCAAGAGTTCATCAAGATTTTGTAGGTGGAATTCAAGTATCTTTTCTTCTCGCGTCTCGAAGTGCAATTAATTCTCCGTATTCTTTTGAAGTGGAGTTTTGCATTTCTTCATTCCTCTCAGCTATGCAATCTTTTCCGCTTGTGGTTGATTATCACCTCATAATTTTGAGATGTTTTCCATAAGTCCACAACAAGCAATTCTTTTGTTGTTGAAAATTTCCAACAACTCCGTTCAATCCTTTCTCCTAAGGATGCTCTTTATGTCATTCTTGGCAGAAGTTGTCATCTTCTTCTCCGTTCCTTTTCGTTCAACCATTTCAATTCTTTCCGGAGGTTTTGTGTCTTGTATTCATCAAGTATCATTCCATCCTCTCAAGCTCGCGTTCCATTCCTTCATTGTTTCAACCGGTGTGCTGCCTAAATCATTTCAGTCTCATTCTAACCACTCCGGTTAGAACAAGTGCTTTCAGAGTCTATCTTGATTCCGTGAGCTTTCGATTCTCGTCATTCTCGTCGTTCCTCTCTTTTGCTCGAGTGCTCTCGATTCTTTGCTTCTTCTCTTCAGTTCTTGTTTCACTTCTTCCTTTTCCCTTCCGGCTCGGTCCTAAGATCTCGGGACGAGATCTCTTGTTAGTGGAGGAGTGTTGTAACGCCCCGGATTCGATGCGCCAGGTGTCCGTCAGTTATTCGTCGTCGTTGCCATGTCATTTGCTTGCGTGTTGCATTTTGCCATGTCATCATCTGCATTCTATATCATGTCATCATGTGCATTTCATTTTGCATACGTGTTCGTCTCATGCATCCGAGCATTTTCCCCGTTGTCCGTTTTGCAATCCGGCACTCCTATGTCCCCCGGCGCCCCCTTTTTACCTCTTTTCGTGTGTGGGTATTAAACGGTCTCGGAATGGACCGAGGTTTGTCAAGCGGCCTTTGTATAGCACCGTAGACCGCTGTCAAGTTTCGGTCATTTGAGGTCGTTTGGTACTCCAACGGTTAACCGGGTAACCGCAAAAGCCTCCTTCTCTTTGCAGCCCAACACCCCTTTCAAACTGGCCCAAAACCCAGCAAACTCCCCTCCATGCTCTCGGTCGTTCGATCACGACCGCGTGGCCGAAAACCGCACTCCATTTGGAGTCTCCTAACTCCTCCGCGTGTCCGGAGCCGTCCGATCGCGATCCGAGGGTCTGAAAACGGAGCAAAACCCCTAACCCTAGCCTCCTTTTCTATTTATAGACGCCTCCCCTGCCATTTTTGGCCTCCTACCAACCCCCTCCTCAATTCCTGCAGCCAGCCGCCGCTCCCTCCTCGTTTTCAGCGTCGGTGCACTTCCCCGCCGCCAAGTGTTGCCGTTCCACTCGCCAGCGCCGCCGTCCCCGCCGCCTTGGAGCCAACCAGGGGCGGCCACGTGCCCCCAGCCGCTCTCCCGCAGCAGCGGTCCGCCAGCCAGCGAGCCCGCCTGCCGCCCGAGGCCCGACCGCCCGAGCCTCGTGCCCAACTGCACCCGTCACCGCTGGCCGTCCGCCGCCGTCCGCCGCCCGTATCCGGTCCCGCCGCCGTTGACCTCCGTCCCTTCCGCCTCGCGCGCCGGCCGGCGTCGCCCAAGGCTCGCGCCGCCTCGGCGTCGCCGCCTCGACCTCCACCCGTCCTCCGCCCGCCCCGCCCGCCCTCGCCCGTCGCTGCCCGGGAGCAGCCTGAGCCCCTTCGCCTCGCCATGGATCCGCCGGCCTTCGCCAGCCCTCACCGGACCCCCATCTCCGGCCAGATCTGGCCAGGAGAGGGCCGGATCCGTCCTTCTCCGGCCTCCCCGAGCCTCCTCCGGCAACCCCGTCCTCATCTCCGGCGAGCAGTTCCGGCGATCCTCAAATTCCATGCTAGGTTGACTTTCTTCTCCCTCCCCGAATCCCCTAAGTCCTTTTCTGGCATTAATTTTGTTGCATGTTCATCGCGTCATAACTCTGCATCCGTAGATCCGTTTCATGCGTATAATATGTCAAATTGTTCGTCTCGATGAGTACATCGTTTCATATCATTGCATCATTTACATTTGAGCTCATCTTGATTCCCTAAATGCTGCTGGAAGAGGGCTATGTGATGTTAGTTTCAGATTCTTATCAGAACATGCACTTTTGTCATTTTTGCCATGATTGATGTGTGCACCCTATGGACTTGAGTCCTACATGTGTTTTGTACTATGCCATGCCATCTTTACATGGGTGTATGCCATGTAGTTTTGTGATCTATGTGGTGACTAGCACAAGCATGCAAACTAGGCTTCATGATGTTGCTGATTTCAGCCCCTGTTTTGCTGATATTTTTATGCCATGTTAACTTGATGCTACCGAGAGATCCATGCTTATTTTGAGATACTTCAGTAAGGATGTTTTGAACATATGGTTATTCTCTATCCATCCATGCCCTTGTTTGCAATTATGGAGTGCCATAGCTTGAGTCAATCAAGCTCTACTTTTGCTATAAAATGTTTCCTGGCAGGTTGTTTACATGTTATTCAATTTTGCCAAGGTTGTTGTAGTTGATCCGTGTATGCTATGATGTTGTTCTTGCCATGTATAGCTTCTATGCCATGTCTTCTTACTGTGAGTTGCCTTGCCATGCCATGTATTGCTCTGTGGTGAGTGGTTCAAGCTCTCCTACATGCCTACTTATTGTTGTTCCTGCCATGTATGAATCTGTAATATAACTTGCCATGTTTACATTGGTGCCATCATATCTTATGATCCTTTTTGGCTTATGGTCAGTAAGGGACTTTTATTCTATGCAATTAGTAGATTCATGCCATGCCTTTTTTTGCCATGATAAGTTCCTGTAACATGTTGTTTGATAGCTCTAAACATTGCAACCTGATGTTATTTCTGCTAAAGTCTGAAACTGTTATTATTTGCAATCTTGCCATGTGTGTTTGAGCATGTTCTAGTGATTTCTGGAGATAGTTCAGTGTTCATGTTTTGTCATGCTTTACCTGTACATCATGCCCATGCCTTTTGTTATCATGTTGAGGTCCTGTAGCATGTTGTTTTGATGCTTGCAATATGCCTACTTGCTGTTTTGGACAGATTGTTGCTATAACTTGTTTCATGTGTATGTGTTGAACCGTTGCTCCGTTTTGAGTGTGCTCTACATGAAACTTGCTTGATTTTGCATGTAGTTTCATATTATCATGTTGCATCCTTGTTTTGAGGTGTTTGCTTGATGTTTGTATGCATTTTGCATCAATGCCATGCTTATCTTGTTTTGCTCATATCTTCTAGGCCGTAGCTCCGAATTAAATGAACTTTATATGTAACTTGACTAGAATTTCGTGTAGATCATCGTGGTGCATCTTAACTTGCTGTTTAACAACTTGAACATAAGGTTTATTCAGATCTGGACCAATTTCGAAATTTGCATATGAGGACTTACCGGAATTGTTATATGTTGTTCCCGGCCTCATTTAAACTTGCTTTGACGTGTTGCTCTTGTTTGCATCATCTCTTGCCATGAGTAGCTTCATGTAGTCTTGTCATGCATAATGCTTGTTGTGCAACATGTCTTGTCTATGTGTGGTGTGTTTACTATGTTGTGTGCTTCTTCTTGTTAGTTCTGTTTTCGCTGCGATCGTGAGGATTCGCTCGCTCACGCTTGGTTCGGCTTCATCCGCTCATCTTCTTCATGGACTCGTTCTTCTTCCTTGCGGGATTTCAGGCAAGATGACCGCTACCTGGATCTCACTACTATCATTGCTATGTTAGTTGCTTCGTTCTATCGCTATGCTGCGCTACCTATTACCTGTTTATCAAGCCTCCCAAATTGCCATGTCAGCCTCTAACCTTTTGCACCCTTCCTAGCAAACCATTGTTTGGCTATGTTACCGCTTTGCTCAGCCCCTCTTATAGCATTGTTAGTTGCAGGTGAAGATGAAGTTTGTTCCTTGTTGGAACATGTTTACTTGTTGGGATATCACAATATATCTTATTTAATTAATGCATCTATATACTTGGTAAAGGGTGGAAGGCTCGGCCTTATGCCTGGTGTTTTGTTCCACTCTTGTCGCCCTAGTTTCCGTCATATCGGTATTATGTTCCCGGATTTTGCGTCCCTAACGCGGTCGGGTGATTTATGGGACCCCTTGACAGTTCGCTTTGAATAAGACTTTTCCAAAGAAGGCCCAACATTGGTTTTACCATTTGCCTCACCTATGCCCTTTTTCCTTGGGTTTCGGAGCCCGAGGGTCATCTTATTTTACCCCCGGGCCGATGCTCGTCGTGAGTGTTGGTCCAAACCGTCACCGACGGTGGCCATCACGGCAACTCGGGTTCGCCTCTACGGAAGTTTGGACAATCCGGTGTGCCCTCGAGACCGAGATATGTGCAGCTCCTATCAGGATTTGTCGGCACATCCGGGTGGCTTTGTTGGTCTTGTTTTATTGCTGTTGAAATGTCTTGTAGACGGGATTCCGAGACTGATCGGGTCTTCCCGGGGAGAAGGAATATCCTTCGTTGATCGCGAGAGCTTATCATGGGCTAAGTTGGGACACCCTGCGCAGGTATAAACTTTCGAGAGCCGTGCCCGCGGTTATGTGGCAGATGGGAATTTGTTAATATCCGGTTGTAGTAAACTTGAAGCAAACTCTTCTAAAATACACCAACCGTGTGTGTAACCGTGAGTGTCTCTTTTCGGGGTTGATCGAGAGGAGAACACGGTTTCTGGGTTATGTCTGACGTAAGTAGGAGTTCAGGATCACTTCTTGATCATTACTAGTTGACGACCGTTCCTTTGTTTCTCTTCTCGCTCTCATTTGCGTATGTTAGCCACCATACTTGCTTAGTCGCTGCTGCAGCCTCACCACTTTACCCCTTCCTTTCCCATTTAAGCTTTGCTAGTCTTGATACCCATGGTAATGGGATTGCTGAGTCCTCGTGGCTCACAGATTACTACACCACCAGTTGCAGGTACAGGTTTGCGATGATCATGACGCGAGAGCGATGTTTGTTTGTGTTGGAGTTCTTCTGCTTCTTCTTTGATCAGGGGATAGGTTCCAGGTCGGTAGCCTGGGCTAGCAGGGTGGATATTGTTTGAGTTTCTGTTTATGTTTCATCCGTAGTCGGATGTTGATCTTGTATATGATGTTGATGTATTCTTGTGGCATTTGTGCCTTATGTATGTATCCCCATCTATTATGTAATGTTGATGTAATGATATCCACCTTGCAAAAGCGTTTCAATATGCGGGTCTATCCTTGGTGGGACCTTCGAGTTCCTTTTGGATAGGGTCGCATATTGGGCGTGACAGTAACTTCCATCAGACGTGACACAACCGCCCTACCTGTCAGCCCCGTTCATACACCGTGGGCGCCAACCGTGGGCGGCAAAACACCCTCTCCTCGCCCGAAATAGTTACCGGCAAATATTTGGGAGATGCGAGATTACCGTCCTATCCCCAACCGACGCGATGTCCGAAATTTGAAACGGGGATAAGTTCAGAATTTTCCCCATTTCGAGAAGCGTCCCAAAGTTTGAGATCCCCCCTCCCCTCCATTTCCCCATTCATACACCGTTGGCGGCATGACAACCTCCGCACCGCGGCCAGCCTCCTCCGTCCGCCACCCCATCTTCCACCTTGCCGGAGCCGCTACCCCTACCCCGTCGTCCACTGCAAGAGATGGACGTCTCTCATCCACGGCGCTGGACGGGATCCTTTCATCGCCTCCTCTCGCTTCATCGGGCGCCGTCGTCCACCTTGCCGTTGCCGCTCCTACGACCGCCTCGTCCACGGCAACAGGATATATCCCCCGACCCGGCCGTCTGCCGTCTAAAGTCCTCTTCCCCGCCACCGATAGCCATCGCACCCGCAGCACCCTCAACATATCAGCATAGGCCTGCACGGCGTCGCAAGAGAGGTGGTACTCTTCCATATGTGCTTAAGTTATTGATCTCACCCAGAAAATAGATCGTAATTTTTTTACTGTACTTTTCTTGTCCGTACCAAATCGTAGTGGCTAGTTGAAAGCAAACATTGGTTGCGAAGTAGCTTTGTCCGGTTTGCACCTTCAGATCTTCCATGGCACGGGCACTATACTCGTAAAGCTTATGGTTTCCCCCCTTTATATTCACTACCATCATCGTAGGTGCTTCGTGTCGTGCTAGCACTGCTCCTCAAAGCTTACGTGTTGAAATACGAATCTGATATGATGCTCATATCACTAAAACAGAGAACGCTTAATTGGTCACCTAATGTTCCTATATTCGCTTGAAAAGCATGTGCGCCACCCACCGGTCCAGCTAGTTCCACTTTCCTGATTTTTCTCTTGATGCTTAGGGTTTTCCCCTTTTATCTACTCTACTATGATCTGCGTAGGTGCTTTCTGTCGTACTAGCATTACTCCACCCTTCAAGCTAAACAACACAACACTCCAAATTCGAAAGCTTAGTTGTTCAAATATGATTGTGATATGATACTGATATTAGTTAACTGACACATTTAATTGGTTAGCTGTAACGCCCCGGATCCGATGCGCCAGGTGTCCGCCAGTTATTCGCCGTCTTTGCCATGTCATTTGCTTGCGTGTTGCACTTTGCCATGTCATCATCTGCATTTTATATCATGTCATCATGTGCATCGCATTTTGCATACGTGTTCGTCTCATGCATCCGAGCATTTTCCCCGTTGTCCGTTTTGCAATCCGGCACTCCTATGCTCCCCGGCGCCCCCTTTTACCTCTTTTCGTGTGCGGGTGTTAAACTTTCTCGGAATGGCCCGAGGTTTGTCAAGAGGCCTTGGTATAGCACCGGTAGACCGCATGTCAAGTTTCGGGTCATTTGGAGGTCGTTTGGTACTCCAACGGTTAACCGGGTAACCGCAAAGCCCTCTTTGAGTTGCAGCCCAACACCCCTTCCAAAGTGGCCCAAAACCCATCTTACTCCCCTCCATGCTCTCGGTCGTTCGATCACGATCGCGTGGTCGAAACCGCACCTCATTTGACTCTCCTAGCTCCCTCTACCTATAAATAGGTTCCTCTCCCGACTTCCGCATCATTTCGCACACGAACCCTAAAATTCCCCAGACGACACCGGACGTGTCCGCCGCCACGACGAAACCGCGCACCACCACAGCCACTCCGGCGTGCCACGTGGCCTCCGCCTCCTCCCGCCACCGCCTGCCCGCTGGGCCCAGCGCTGCCCGCCCAGGCCAGCGGCCGCCCGAGTGCCCCGTGCCCGCCGCCACGCCGCTTCGCCCCGCCGCCCGGCGAAACCTCCGCTCCGCCGCCTGGCTCACCCCGCCCATGATCGCCGCCTCCGTCGCCCGGCTCCTCCTCTCCTCCGCCCTGGGGCGCCACCCGAGCCCGCTGACGCCTCCAGCCTTGCAGGCTGCGCTTCGCGCCCGCTCCTCGCCTGCCCGTCGCCTCGCTCGCGGCCACGGTGGCCGCGCCGCCCCTCGCCCTCCGCTGCCCCGGACCGGATCCGGCGAGATCCGGCCGGAGGAGCCCCGGATCCGGCGCCCCCTCGTCGGCCGCCTCATCTCCGGCCGCCGCAGCCCGCAGCACCGGCGAGCCGCCTCCTGCCTCAAAGTCCGTGCCGCAGGGTTGACTTCTTCCCCCACCCGATTTACCTCTAAGTCATTTTCTGTGTTATTTTTATGCATTTTCATCATGTCATAACTCTGTCATCGTCGCTCCGTTTCATGCGTGTAATATGTCAAAATGTTTGTCTCGATGAGTATATCATTTCATCTCATTGCATCATTTTCATCTGAGCTCATCTTGATGCCCTAAATACTGTTGGAAGAGGGCTATGTGATGTTAGTTTCTGTTTCTTAACAGAACATGCACTTTTGTTATTTTTGCTATGATTGATGTGTGCACCCTATGAACTTGAGTCCTACATGTGTTTTGTAATATGCCATGCCATCTTTCCAGGGGTGTATGCCATGTATTTTTGTGATCAATGTGGTGACTAGCACAAGCATGCAAACTAGGCTTCCTGATGTTGCTGATTTCAGCCATGTTCTGCTGATATTTTTATGCCATGTTAACTTGATGCTACCGAGAGATCCATGCATATTTTGAGATACTTCAGTAAGGATGTTCTGTTATACATGTCTTGCTCTATCCATCCATGCCCTTGTTTGCAATTATGGAGTGCCATAGCTTGAGTCAATCAAGCTCTACTTTTACTATAAAATGTTCCTGGCAGATTGTTTACATGTTATTCAATTTTGCCAAGGTTGTTGTAGTTGATCCGTGTATGCTATGATGTTGTTCTTGCCACGTATAGCTTCCATGCCATGTCTTCTTACTGTGAGTTTCCTTGCCATGCCATGTATTGATCTGTGGTGAGTGGTTCAAGCTCACCAACATGCCTACTTATCGTTGTTTCTGCCATGTATGAATCTGTAATATAACTTGCCATGTTTACATGGGTGCCATCATATTTTCTGATCCTTTTTGGCTTATGGTCAGTAAAGGACTTTTGTTCTATGCATTTAGTAGTATCATGCCATGCCTTTGTTTGCCATGATAAGTTCATGTATCATGTTGTTTGATAGCTCTAAACATTGCAACCTGATGTTATTTCTGCCAAAGTCTGAAACTGTTATTATTTGCAATCTTGCCATGTCATTTTGAGCATGTTCTAGTGATTTCTGGAGATAGCTCGGTGCTCATGTTTTGTAATGCTTTACCTGTACATCATTCCCATGCCTTTTGTTATTATGTTGAGGTCCTGTAGCATGTTGTTTTGATGCTTGCAATATGCCTAGTTGCTGTTTTGGACAAATTGTTGCTATGACTTGTATAGTGTGTATGTGTTGAACCGTTGCTCCGTTTTGAGTGTGCTCTATATGAAACTTGCTTGTTTTTGCATGTAGTTTCATATTACCTTGTTTTGAGGTGTTTGCTTGATGTTTGTATGCATTTTGTATCAATGCCATGCTTACCTTGTTTTGCTCATATCTTCTAAGCCGTAGCTCCGAATCTAATGAACTTTATATGTAACTTGACTAGAATTTCGTGTAGATCATCGTGGTGTATCTTAACTTGCTGTTTTACAACTTGAACATAATGTTTATTCAGATCTGGACCAATTTCGAAATATGCATATGAGGACTTACCGGAATTGTTCTATGTTGTTTCCGGCCTCATTTAAACTTGCGTTGATGTGTTGCTCTTGTTTGCATCATCTCTTGCCATGAGTAGCTTCATTTAGCTTTGTCATGCATCATGCTTGTTGTGCATCATGTCTTGTTCATGTGTGGTGTGTTTACCATGTTGTGTGCTTCTTCTTGTTAGTTCCTGTTTCGTTGCGATCGTGAGGATTCGTTCGTCTACGCTTGGTTCGGCTTCTTCCGTTCATCTTCTTCATGGATTTGTTCTTCTTCCTTGCGGGATTTCAGGCAAGATGACCGCTACCCTGGATCTCACTACTACCATTGATATGCTAGTTGTTTCGTTCTATCGCTATGCTGCGCTACCTATCACTTGTTCCTCAAGCATCCCAAATTGCCATGTCAGCCTCTAACCTTTGACACCCTTCCTAGCAAACCGTTGTTTGGCTATGTTACCGCTTTGCTCAGCCCCTCTTATAGCGTTGTTAGTTGCAGGTGAAGATGAAGTTTGTTCCTTGTTGGAACATGGAGATGTTGTTCCTTGTTTGAACATGTTTACTTGTTGGGATATCACAATATATCTTATATTATTAATGCATCTATATACTTGGTAAAGGGTGGAAGGCTCGGCCTTATGCCCGGTGTTTTGTTCCACTCTTGCCGCCCTAGTTTCCGTCATATCGGTATTATGTTCCCGGATTTTGCGTCCCTAACGCGGTCGGGTGATTTATGGGACCCCTTGACAGTTCGCTTTGAATAAGACTCCTCCAAAGAAGGCCCAACATTGGTTTTACCATTTGCCTCACCTATACCCTTTTTTCCCTTGGGTTTCGGAGCCCGAGGGTCATCTTTATTTTAGCCCCCCGGGCCGGTGCTCCTTCGAGTGTTGGTCCGAACCGAGCAGATCATGGGCCACCACGGGCAACTCGAGGGCTGGTTTTACTCAGAGGCTGACTTATCCGGTGTGCCTCGAGACCGAGGTACGTGCGACTCCTATCAGATTTGTCGGCACATCCGGGCGGCTTTGCTGGTCTTGTTTTATTGCTGTCGAAATGTCTTGTAGCCGGATTCCGAGACTGATCGGGTCTTCCGGGAGAAGGAATATCCTTCGTTGATCGGGAGAGCTTATCATGGGCTGTTGGGACACCCTGCAGGTATAAACTTTCAAAGCCGTGCCATGGTTATGTGGCAGATGGGAATTTGTTAATGTCCGTTGTAGAAAACCCGGTTGATCTTAATTAAAATACACCAACCGTGTGTGTAACCGTGAGTGTCTCTTTTCGGGGTTGATCGAGAGGAGAACACGGTTTCGGGTTATGTCGACGTAAGTAGGAGTTCGTGATCACTTCTTGATCATTACTAGTTGACGACCGCCCTTTGTTTCTCTTCTCGCCTCATTTATGTATGTTAGCCACCATATATGCTTAGTCGCTGCTGCAGCCTCACCACTTTGCCCCATCCTTTCCCTTTAAGCTTTGCTAGTCTTGATACCCATGGTAATCGGATTGCTGAGTCCTCGTGGCTCACATTACTACACCACCAGCCAGGTACAGGTTTTGTGATGATCATGACGCGAGAGCGATGTTTGCTTGTATTGGAGTTCTTCTTCTGCTTCTTCGATCAGGGGATAGGTTCCAGGTCGGCAGCCTGGGCTAGCAGGGTGGATATTGTTTGAGTTTCTGTTTATGATTCATCCGTAGTCGGCTGTTGATCTTGTATATGATGATGTTGTATTCTTGTGGCATTCGTGCCTTTTGTATGTATCCCTATGTATTATGTAATGTTAATGTAATGATATCCACCTTGCAAAAGCGTTTCAATATGCGGGTCTATCCTAGGTGGGACCTTCGAGTTCCTTTTTGGATAGGGTCGCATATTGGGCATGACAAGTTGGCATCAGAGCCTCGACCGACCCTAGGAGCCCCCTTGATTGATCGTGTAGTTTGGCCGTTGTTGAGTCTAGAAGAAAACTGTTTTTCTGAGTCTAGTTATATCGAGAGTAGGAATTCTTTTTACTCCTCGCCCCTTCGTCGCCTCCGTGAGGAATCTTGACGAGGTGTTTTGAATTACTTCTCTTCCCCTTCAAATTTTCTTTAGGATCACGCAGTTGGTTTTCCGATCGTTGGGTCTAAGCTCTTTTGTCCGGTGCATTTCTCGTCAAGTCGACTCGACCATCTTAATCTTTGCCAAGTTCAATCCTCAGTTCTTCCTCCGACGTCGTTGTTTTTCCTTGTCCGAAGTTGTCCTTGTTTTTCCCACCCGCCCTCCCTTCTTCTTCTCGGAACCGGAGTCCATGATCGAGTATCCATCCTACTTGTGCGAAGTTTTTCTCTCTCTCCTTAATGTTTTCAACCGGTGTTGTCGCTTCAAGATATTCGTCGGTTTCCCCTTCCAAGTTGTCTTTGTTTTCCCGCCCTCCCACCCTTTTTCTTCCTGGAGTTTGAGTCTGTTTCGACCATCAATTTCATTTGTGTGGAGCCTCTTCAGTGTTCCCTCAATCATTTCAACCGGTGGTTTCTCGTCTAGTTCGTCATTCATCATCTCTTTTTCTTCTCCAGTGGATTCAATTCTAGTTTTTCGTTGTCGATCGTATTCTTTCCCTCAGCTCAAATATTTCCCTTTGCTCGTTCGCCTCTTGCCAGTTTATCCTTCCGGAGTGTTCAAGACATCTCAGGAGATTCGTCTGTGTTCCAATTAATTCGAGGTTGTCACCTCATTCAAATATTTCAATTGTTCCGGTGCATCATCTATCTGTTCAACAATCCTTGTCAACGGTGGTATCTCTTCAGTGGGCCCTAACCCACAGGTTTTTCCCAGGATCTTACCTGAATCTTCTAATTGCCCGGAGTTATTCTCAAATTCTTTTCGAAATTTGACGTAAGTATGAATTTCATCAGTCAGATGTTTTTTTTCAAGATCGATTTCAAATAATTTTCATTGTTGACTCAACGTCTTTGTTTTTCATTCTCCCGGAGTATCTCATTAATTTTGGTGATGTTTATCGTCGTCATTTGAAGACCGAAGTAGAGTTCCTTCTAAATCTTGTCCGTTCCCCCGGAGATTCGCGGTGCTAGCTCGATCTTATCCTATCTAATGTATCCAGTCATGCAAATTCTTTTCATCCATCCGGAGTATTTCAGGAGTTACTTTCCGTCTCAATCATCCGGAGGTCACCTTTTCGAAGATTTCTTCGTTCTAAGTTTTCAAAGTCGTTCTCCAATTATTCTATATCCGTGCCCTTCGCTCATCTCAATATTCTTCCGTGCTTCGCTCAAGTATTCTTCTCGCAGTTCACGATCTCTTTATTCTCTTGCATTTTAATTCCTCAAGTATCTCCGTGCTTCTCTAATTCTTCCCGTGATTCATTCTCTTTCATCAGTCATTTTCGAATTCTTACGGTGGTTCGCTCAAGATTCTTTTCCTTGATCATCATTTTAATCCATTCGTTCTTTCAAATCCTACCGTGGTTCATGAAGACTCTCTCAAGTTTTGTGCTATTTTCCCTTAATTCTTTTCAAGAAGAATAAGTAGTATGCAAAATCCATTGCTTGTCATCAATTTAATATGATGAGGATAAGCATAACATAAATCTTATTCTTATTTCATCCCTTCCTTCGGAGTTTGTTCTTGATGAATAAATTCTAGTTCCAAGTGTTTTCATCTTTTCTTTTCCGGAGTTCAAATTTTTCCTCGGCCATTTCGTCGGAATCCTCCATCTAAATCATCGCAACTCTCATCTTATTCTTTCTTCCTTCATTCTATCTCATCATCTTTTGTTACCGGAGTTCTTCATGGTGGTTCTTCATGATTTAATTCATTCCTCAAGAGTTCATCAAGATTTTGTTGGTGGAGTTCAAGTATCTTTTCTTCTCGCGTCTTGAAGAGCAAATAATTCTTCATCTTCTTCTGAAGTGAAGTTTTGCATTTTCGCCATTCTCAGCTATTTAATCTTTTCCGCTTGTGGTTGGTTATCACCTTATAATTTTGAGATGTTTTCCATAAGTCCACAACAATCTTATTCTTTCGTTGTTGATTTTCTCAACAACTCCAGTCAATCCTTCCTTCTAAGTTCTTTTCATTCAATCCTCTTTCAATTCTTTCCGGAGGCTTTGCATTGTTCATCTCGTCAGGTGCCATCCCATCTTGTGAAGTTCTTGTTCTATCCTTCCATTTTCAGCCGGAGTGCTACCTAAATCCTTTCAGTCTTATTCGTTTCTTTTCTCATTCTAACCACTCCGGTTAGAACAAGTGGTTTCATAGTCTATCTGATTCCGTGAGCTTCCGATTCTCGTCATTCTCGTCATTGCTCTCTTCTTCTCGAGTGCTCTCGATTCTTTGCTTCTTCTCTTGAGTTTTTGTTTCACCTCTTCCTTTTCTCTTCCGTCTCGGTCCTAAGATCTCGGGACGAGATCTCTTGTTAGTGGAGGAGTGTTGTAACGCCCCGGATCCGATGCGCCAGGTGTCCGCCAGTTATTCGCCGTCTTTGCCATGTCATTTGCTTGCGTGTTGCACTTTGCCATGTCATCATCTGCATTTTATATCATGTCATCATGTGCATCGATTTGCATACGTGTTCGCCTCATGCATCCGACCATTTTCCCTGTTGTCCGCTTTTGCAATCCGCACTCCTATGCTCCCCGCGCCTTTTACCTCTTTTCGTAAAGGGTGTTAAACTTTCTCGGAATGGCCCGAGGTTTGTCAAGCTGCCTTGGTATAGCACCGTAGACCGCTGTCAAGTTTCGGTCATTTGGAGGTCGTTGGTACTCCAACGGTTAACCGGTAACCGCAAAGCCCTCTTTGAGTTGCAGCCCAACACCCTTCCAAAGTGGCCCAAAACCCATCTTACTCCCTCCATGCTCTCGGTCGCTCGATCACGATCGCGGGGCGAAAACCGCACCTCATTTGACTCTCCTAGCTCCTCTACCTATAAATAGGTTCCTCCCCGATTTCCGGATCATTTCGCAGACGAAACCCTAAAATTCCCCAAGACGCTAATCGGACGTGTCCGCCCACACCGGACGAAATCCACGCCGCCGCCAAGAGCCACTCCGGGCGTGCACGTGGCCTCCGGCCTCCTTCCGGCTGGGCGCTGGCTGGCCCAGCGCTGCCCGCCCCAGCCCAAGCGACCGCCTGAGTGCCCGTGCCCGCCGCCGTCGCCCTTCCGCCCCGCCCGGCGAAGCCTCCGCTTCCGCCGCCGGCTCCGCTCCGCCGCATGGTCGCCGCCTCCGTCGCCCGGCTCCTCCTCCGCCCATGGGCGCCGCCCGAGCCCGCTGACGCCTCCCAGCGCTTCAGGGCCTTGGCCCTTCGCCTCGCGCCCGCCCTGCCTCGGCTCAAGCCCACGGTGGTGCCTTGCCATCCATCGCCTCCCGTCCCCTCCGCCGCCCTCGGACGGATCCGGCGAGATCCGGCCGGAGGAGCCCTGATCCGCGCCCCTCGCCAGCCGCCTCATCTCCGGCCGCCAGAGCCCCGCAGCACCGGCGAGCCGCCTCCTGCCTCAAAGTTCGTGCATGAGGTTGACTTCCGATTTACCTCTAAGTCATTTTCTGTGTTATTTTTATGCATTTTCATCATGTCATAACTCTGTCATCGTTGCTCCGTTTCATGCGTGTAATATGTCAAAATGTTCGCCTCGATGAGTAGATGATTTCATCTCATTGCATCATTTTCATTTGAGCTCATCTTGATGCCCTAAATGCTATTGGAAGAGGGCTATGTGATGTTAGTTTCTGTTTCTTAACAGAACATGCACTTTTGTTATTTTTGCTATGATTGATGTGTGCACCCTATGAACTTGAGTCCTACATGTGTTTTGTAATATGCCATTCCATCTTTACAGTGGTGTATGCCATGTATTTTTGTGATCAATGTGGTGACTAGCACAAGCATGCAAACTAGGCTTCCTGATGTTGCTGATTTCAGCCCTGTTCTGCTGATATTTTTATGCCATGTTAACTTGATGCTACCGAGAGATCCATGCATATTTTGAGATACTTCAGTAAGGATGTTTTGTTATACATGTCTTGCTCTATCCATCCATGCCCTTGTTTGCAATTATGGAGTGCCATAGCTTGAGTCAATCGAGCTCTACTTTTGCTATAAAATGTTCCTGGCAGATTGTTTACATGTTATTCAATTTTGCCAAGGTTGTTGTAGTTGATCCTTGTATGCTATGATGTTGTTCTTGCCACGTATAGCTTCTATGCCATGTCTTCTTACTGTGAGTTGCCTTGCCATGCCATGTATTGCTCTGTGGTGAGTGGTTCAAGCTCACCAACATGCCTACTTATCGTTGTTTCTACCATGTATGAATCTGTAATATTACTTGCCATGTTTACATGGGTGCCATCATATTTTCTGATCCTTTTTGGCTTATGGTCAGTAAGGGACTTTTGTTCTATGCATTTAGTAGTATCATGCCATGCCTTTGTTTGCCATGATAAGTTCTTGTATCATGTTGTTTGATAGCTCTAAACATTGCAACCTGATGTTATTTCTGCCAAAGTCTGAAACTGTTATTATTTGCAATCTTGCCATGTCATTTTGAGCATGTTCTAGTGATTTCTGGAGATAGCTGAGTGTTCATGTTTTGTAATGCTTTACCTGTACATCATGCCCATGCCTTTTGTTATTATGTTGAGGTCCTGTAGCATGTTGTTTTGATGCTTGCAATATGCCTAGTTGCTGTTTTGGACAGATTGTTGCTATGACTTGTATAGTGTGTATGTGTTGAACCGTTGCTCCGTTTTGAGTGTGCTCTATATGAAACTTGCTTGTTTTTGCATGTAGTTTCATATTATCATGTTGCATCCTTGTTTTCGGGTGTTTGATTGATGTTTGTATGCATTTTGTATCAATGCCATGCTTACCTTGTTTTGCTCATATCTTCTAAGCCGTAGCTCCGAATCTAATGAACTTTATATGTAACTTGACTAGAATTTCGTGTAGATCATCGTGGTGTATCTTAACTTGCTGTTTAACAACTTGAACATAATGTTTATTCAGATCTGGACCAATTTCGAAATATGCATATGAGGACTTACCGGAATTGTTCTATGTTGTTTCCGGCCTCATTTAAACTTGCTTTGATGTGTTGCTCTTGTTTGCATCATCTCTTGCCATGAGTAGCTTTCATTTAGCTTTGTCATGCATCATGCTTGTTGTGCATCATGTCTTGTTCATGTGTGGTGTGTTTACCATGTTGTGTGCTTCTTCTTGTTAGTTCCTGTTTCGTTGCGATCGTGAGGATTCGTTCGTCTACGCTTGGTTCGGCTTCTTCCGTTCATCTTATTCATGGATTCGTTCTTCTTCCTGAAGGAAATATGCCCTAGAGGCAATAATAAAAGTTATTATTTATTTCCTTATATCATGATAAATGTTTATTATTCATGCTAGAATTGTATTAACCGGAAACATAATACATGTGTGAATATATAGACAAACAGTATGTCACTAGTATGCCTCTACTTGACTAGCTTGTTAATCAAAGATGGTTATGTTTCCTAACCATGAACAAGGAGTTGTTATTTGATTAACAAGGTCACATCATTAGTTGAATGATCTGATTGACATGACCCATTCCGTTAGCTTAACACTTGATCGCTTAGTATGTTAATGCTTTCTTCATGACCCATACATGTTCCTATAACTATGAGATTATGCAACTCCTGCCATACGGAGGAACACTTTGGTACTACCAAACGTCACAACGAATCGGGTGATTATAAAGGAGTACTACAGGTGTCTCCAAAGGTACTTGTTGGGTTGGCGATTTCGAGATTAGGTTTTGTCACTCCGATTGTCGGAGAGGTATCTCCGTGCCTTCTCGGTAATGCACATCACTTAAGCCTTGCAAGCATTACAACTAATGAGTTAGTTGTGAGATGATGTATTACGGAACGAGTAAAGAGACTTACCGTAACTAGATTGAACTAGGTATTGATACCGACGATCGAATCTCGGGTAAGTAACATACCGATGACAAAGGAACAACGATGTCGTTATGCGGTTTGACCGATAAAGATCTTCGAGAATATGTAGGAACCAATATGGGCATCCAGGTTCCGCTATTGGTTATTGACCGAGAATGGTTCTAGATCATGTCTACATAGTTCTCGAACCCGTAGGGTCCGCACGCTAACGCTTCGATGACAGCTCATAATGAGTTTATAAGTATTGATGCACGAAGGTTGTTCGAGTCCCGGATGTGATCACGGACATGACGAGGAGTCTCAAATGGTCGAGACATAAAGATTGATATATTGAAGCCTACATTTGACATCGGAAGTGTTCCGGTGAAATCGGATTTTATCGAGTACCGGAGGTTACCGAACCCCGGAAGTCCATGGGCCTTAATGGGCCATGGGAGAAGAGGAAGGGCAGGCCATAGGTGGGCGCGCCTCCCCCTCTAGTCCGAATAGGACAGGAAGGGGGCGGCGCCTTCCTCTTCCCCTCCTCCAATCCTAGTCCAACTAGGAGAGGGGGGAGTCCTACTCCTGGGAGTAGGACTCCTCCTTAGTGCGCCCCCCTAGGGCCGCCACCTCCCCTTGGCTTTTTATATATACGGGCAGGGGCACCCCAAGACACACAAGTTGATCTACGGATCTTGCCTTAGCTGCAGTGCGGTGCCCCTTCCACCATATTCCACTTCGTCATATCGTCATGAGCTTAGGAGAAGCCCTGCGCCGGAGAAGTCATATCGTCATGAGCTTAGGCGAAGCCCTGCGCCGGTGGAGCATCAACATCGCCACCACGCCGTCGGTTGACGGAACTCATCCCCGACACTTTGCTGGATCGAGTCCGGGATTGTCATCGAGCTGAACGTGTGCGTAACTCGGAGGTGCCGTGACGCTCGGTGCTTGGATCGGTCGGATCGTGGGGACGTCGACTACATCAACCGCGTTGTTATAACGCTCCGCTTTCGGTCTCACGAGGGTACGTGGACGGACACTTCTCCTCTCGCTGCTATGCCATCACCATGGTCTTGCGTGATCGTAGGAAATTTTTGAAATTACTACGCTCCCCAACAAAGGGTATCGAACCTGGTTTTATGCGTTGATGTCATGTGCACGAGTAGAACACAAGTGAGTTGTGGACGATACAAGTCATACTGCCTACCAGCATGTCATACTTTGGTTCAGCGGTATTGTGAGATGAAGCGCCCGACCGACATTACGCCAGACGCTTACGCGAGACTGGTTTCACCGCCCGAGCACTCGTTGCTTAAAGGTGACCGGCGGGTGTCTGCTCTCTCACTTTAGTTGAATCGAGTGTGGCTACGCCCGATCCTTGAGAAGGTTAAACGGAGTCTATTTGACAAAGTATCGCTGTGGTTTTGATGCGTAGGTAAGAACGGTTCTTGCTCAGCCCGTAGCAGCCACGTAAAACTTGCAACAACAAAGTAGAGGACGCCTAACTTGTTTTTGCAGGGCATGTTGTGATGTGATATGGTCAAGACGTGATGCTATATTGTATGAGATGATCATGTTTTGTAACCGAAGTTATCGGCAATCGGCAGGAGCCATATGGTTGTCGCTTATTGTATGAAATGCAACGCCATGTAATTGCTTTACTTTATCACTAAGGAGTAGCGATAGTCGAGAAGCAATAGTTGGCTAGACGACAACGATGCTACGATGGAGATCAAGGTGTCGCTACCGGTGACGATGATGATCATGACGGTGCTTCGCGATGGAGATCACAAGCACAAGATGATGATGACCATATCATATCACTTATATTGATTGCATGTGATGTTTATCCTTTATGCATCTTATCTTGCTTTGATTGACGGTAGCATTATAAGATGATCTCTCACTAAAATTATCAAGAAGTGTTCTCCCGAGTATGCACCGCTATGAAAGTTCTTCGTACGAGACACCACGTGATGATCGGGTGTGATAGGCTCTACGCTCAAATACAACGGTGCAAAACAGTTGCGCACGCGAATACTCAAAGTTAAACTTGACGAGCCTAGCATATAACAGATATGGCCTCGAACACGAGACCGAAAGGTCGAACGTGAATCATATAGTAGATATGATCAACATAGTGATGTTCACCATTGAAACTACTCCATCTCACGTGATGATCGGACATGGTTTAGTTGATTTGGATCACGTGATCACTTAGATGACTAGAGAGATGTCTGCCTAAGTGGGAGGTTTTTAATATGATTAATCAAACTTAAATTTATCATGAAACTTAGTACCGATAGTATTTTGCTTATCTATGTTTGATGTAGATAGATGGCTCGTGGCTGTTGTTCCGTTGAATTTTAATGCGTTCCTTGAGAAAGCAAAGTTGAAAGATGATGGTAGCAATTACACGGATGGGTCCGTAATTTGAGGATTATCCTCATTGCTGCACGTAAAATTACGCCCCGAAGCACCGCTGGGTGACAGCCTGCTGCAGATGCCGAGCCAGAAGTTGTGAACGTCTGCAAAGCAGAGCTGATGACTACTCAATAGTTCAAGCAGCCATGCTTTACGGCTTAGAACCGGTCTTCAACGACGTTTTGAACGCCATGGAGCATATGAGATGTTCCAGAGTTGAAGTTAATATTTCAAGCAAATGCCCGGATTGAGAGATATGAAGTCTCCAATAAGTTCTATAGCTGCAAGATGGAGGAGAATAGTTCATCAAGGAGCACATACTCAAAATGTCCGGGTATAACAATCACTTAATTCAGCTGGAGTTAATCTTCCGGATGATAGTGTCATTGATGAATTCTCCAATCATCGCCACCAAGCTACAAGAGCTTCGTGATGAACTATAATATGCAAGGGATGACTAAGACAATTCCTCGAGCTCTTCGCGATGCTGAAAGCCATGGAAGTAGAAATCAAGAAAGAGCATCAAGTGTTGATGGTCAGCAAGACCACTAGTTTCAAGAAAAGGGCAAAGGAAGAAGAAGGAAACTTCAAAAGAACAGCAAGAAAGTTGCTGATCAAGAGAAGAAACCCAAGTCTGGACCTAAGCCTGAAACTGAGTGTTTTTACCGCAAGCGATCGACACGGAAGCGGAACTGCCCCAAGTATTTGGCGGATAAAAGGATGGCAAGGTGAACAAAGGTATATATGATATACATGTTATTGATGTGTACCTTACTAATACTCGCAGTAGTACCGGTATTTGATACGGTTCTGCTAATATTTGCAACTTGAAACAGAACTACGGATTGCGAAGATTGGCTAAGGACGAGGTGACGATGCGCTGTTGAAATGGTTCCAAAGTCGATGTGATCGCAATCGGCACGCTACCTCTACATCTACCTTCGGGATTAGTTTTAGACCTAAATAATTGTTATTTGGTGCCGCGTTGAGCATGAACATTATATCTGGATCTTGTTTATTGCGAGACGGTTATTCATTTAAATCAGAGAATAATGGTTGTTCTATTTATATGAGTAATATCTTTTATGGTCATGCACCCTTGAAGAATGGTCTATTCTTGTTGAATCTCGACAGAGTGATACACATATTCATAATATTGAAGCCAAAAGATGCAGAGTTGATAATGATAGTGCAACTTATTTGTGGCACCGCCGCTTAGGTCATATCGGTGTAAAACGCATGAAGAAACTCCATACCGATGGGCTTCGAATCACTTGATTATGAATCACTTGGTACTTATGTAACCGTGCCTCATGGGCAAGATGACAAAACGCCGTTCTCCGAACTATGGAGCGAGCAACTGATTTGTTGGAAATCATACATACCGATGTTTGTGGTCCAATGAATGTTGAGGCACGCGGGGGTATCGTTATTTTCTCACCTTCACAGATGATTTGAGCAGATATGGGTATATCTACTTAATGAAACACAAATCTGAAACATTTGAAAAGTTCAAAGAATTTCAGAGTGAAGTGGAAAATCATCGTAATAAGAAAATAAAGTTTCTACGATCTGATCGTGGAGGAGAATATTTGAGTTACGAGTTTGGTTTACATTTGAAACAATGTGGAATAGTTTCAAGCAACTCATGCCACCCGAACACCACAGAGAAATGGTGTGTCCGAACGTCGAATCGTACTTTACTAGATATGGTGCGATCTATGATGTCTATTTCCGATTTACCGCTATCGCTTTGGGGTTATGCTTTAGAGACGGCCGATTCACGTTGAATAGGACACCGCCAAAATCCGCTGAGACGACGCCTTATGAACTTTGGTTTGGCAAGAAACCAAAGTTGTCGCTTTCTTAAAGTTTGGGGCTGCGATGCTTATGTAAAGAAACTTCAACCAGATAAGCTCGAACCCAAATCGGAAAATGTGTCTTCATAGGATACCCAAAGGAGATGTTGGGTACACCTTCTATCACAGATCTGAAGGCAAGATTTTCGCTGCTAAATTCGGGTCCTTTCTAGAGAAGGAGTTTCTCTCGAAAGAAGTGAGTGGGAGGAAAGTAGAACTTGATGAGATAATCAGATTCGCTCCCTTATTGGAAAGTAGTTCATCACAAGAAATGGTTCCTGTGACAACTACACCAATTAGTGAGGAAACTAATGATGATGATCATGAAGTTTCAAATCAAGTTGCTATCAACCTCGAGGTCAACCAGAGTAAAATACGCACTGTGAGTGGTACGGTAATCTTATTTTGGAAGTCATGTTACTTGACCATGGCGAACCTACAAACTATGAAGAAGCGATGGTGAGCCCAGATTCGCAAAATGGCTGGAAGCCATGAAATCTGAGATGGGATCCATGTATGAGAACAAAGTATGGACTTTGGTTGACTTGCCCGATGATCGGCAAGCCATTGAAAATAAATGGATCTTTAAGAAGAAGACCGACGCCGATGGTAATGTAACTGTCTACAAAGCTCGACTTGTTGCAAAAGGTTTTCGACAAGTTCAAGGGTTGACTACGATGAGACTTTCTCACCCGTAGCGATGCTTAAGTCTGTCCGAATCATGTTAGCAATTGCCGATTTTATGATTATGAAATTTGGCAAATGGATGTAAAACCGCATTCTTGAATGGATTTCTAGAAGAAGAGTTGTATATGATGCAACCAGAAGGTTTTGTTGATCCAAAGGGTGCTAACAAAGTGTGCAAGCTCCAACGATCAATTTATGGTCCGGTGCAAGCCTCTCGAGTTGGAATAAACGCTTTGATAGTGTGATCAAAGCATATGGGTTTATACTGCACTTTTGGAGAAGCTCAGATTTACAAGAAAGTGAGTGGGAGCTCAGAGCATTTCTAATATTATATGTGGACGACATATTATTGATTGGAAATGATATAGAATTTCTGGATAGCATAAAAGGATACTTGAATAAAAGTTTTTCAATGAAAGACCTCGTGAAGCTGCTTACATATTGGGCATCAAGATCTATAGAGATATATCAAGACGCTTAATTGACTTTCACAAAGCACATACCTTGATAAAGTTTTGAAGAAGTTCAAAATGGATCGAGCAAAGAAAGGTTTTTACCTGTATTAAAGGTGTAAGATTGAGTCGACTCAATGCCCGACCACAGCAGAAGATAGAGAGAAATGAAAGATGTTCCTATGCTTCAGCCATAGGCTCTATCATGTATGCAATGCTGTGTACCAGACTGACGATGCTTAGCTGTAAGCTTGGCAGGAAGGTACCAAAGTAATCCAGAGTGGATCATCGGACAGCGGTCAAGAACATCCTGAAATACCGAAAAGGACTAAGGATATGTTTCTCGATATGGAGGTGACAAAGAGCTAGTCGTAAATGGTTACGCCGATGTAAGTTTTGACACGATCCGGACGATTCTAAATCGCAAACCGGATACGTATTTTTATTAAACGGTGGAGCTGTCGGTTGGTGCAGTTCTAAACAAAGCGCCGTGGCGGGATCTACATGTGAAGCGGAGTACATAGCTGCTTCGAAGCAGCAAATGAAGGAGTCTGGATGAAAGAGTTCATTTCCGATCTAGGTGTCATACCTAGTGCATCGGGACCGATGAAGATCTTCTGTGACAATACGTGCAATTGCCTTGGCAAAGGAATCCAGATTTCACAAGAGGACCAAGCACATCAAGAGACGCTTCAATTCCATTCGGGACCAAGTCCAAGTGGGAGACATAGAGATTTGCAAAATACATACGGATCTGAATGTTGCGCACCGCTGACTAAGCCTCTTCCACGAGCAAAACATGATCAGCACCAAGACTCCATGGGTGTTAGGATCATTACTTTGTAATCTAGATTATTGACTCTAGTGCAAGTGGGAGATCAAGGAAATATGCCCTAGAGGCAATAATAAAAGTTATTATTTATTTCCTTATATCATGATAAATGTTTATTATTCATGCTAGAATTGTATTAACCGAAACATAATACATGTGTGAATATATAGACAAACAAGATGTCACTAGTATGCCTCTACTTGACTAGCTTGTTAATCAAAGATGGTTATGTTTCCTAACCATGAACAAGGAGTTGTTATTTGATTAACAAGGTCACATCATTAGTTGAATGATCTGATTGACATGACCCATTTCGTTAGCTTAACACTTGATCGCTTAGTATGTTAATGCTTTCTTCATGACCCATACATGTTCCTATAACTATGAGATTATGCAACTCCTGCTTTGGAGGAACACTTTGGTACTACCAAACGCCACAACGAATCGGGTGATTATAAAGGAGTACTACAGTGTGTCTCCAAAGGTACTTGTTGGGTTGGCGATTTCGAGATTAGGTTTTGTCATCCGATTGTCGGAGAGGTATCTCTGTGCCTTCTCGGTAATGCACATCACTTAAGCCTTGCAAGCATTACAACTAATGAGTTAGTTGTGAGATGATGTATTACGGAACGAGTAAAGAGACTTACCGTAACGAGATTGAACTAGGTATTGATACCGACGATCGAATCTCGGGTAAGTAACATACCGATGACAAAGGGAACAACGATGTCGTTATGCGGTTTGACCGATAAAGATCTTCAGAGAATATGTAGGAACCAATATGGGCATCCAGGTTCCGCTATTTGTTATTGACCG
Source organism: Aegilops longissima (assembly GCA_021605205.1). Lineage (NCBI taxonomy): Eukaryota > Viridiplantae > Streptophyta > Magnoliopsida > Poales > Poaceae > Aegilops > Aegilops longissima. The sequence continues at coordinate 622,508,953 of CM038682.1, read as the reverse complement.
AGAATGGTTCTAGATCATGTCTACATAGTTCTCGAACCCGTAGGGTCCGCACGCTTAACGCTTCAATGACAGTTCATAATGAGTTTATAAGTATTGATGCACCAAGGTTGTTCGAGTCCCGGATGTGATCACGGACATGACGAGGAGTCTCAAATGGTCGAGACATAAAGATTGATATATTGAAGCCTACATTTGACATCGGAAGTGTTCCGTGAAATCGGATTTACTGAGTACCGGAGGTTACCGAACCCCGGGAAGTCCATGGGCCTTAATGGGCCATGGGAGAAGAGGAAGGGCAGGCCAGGCTGCGCTGCGCCCCCCCCCCTAGTCCGAATAGGACAAGGAAGGGGGCGGCGCCTTCCTCTTCCCTCCTCCAATCCTAGTCCAACTAGGAGAGGGGGAGTCCTACTCCCGGGAGTAGGACTCCTCCTTGCGCGCCCCCCTAGGGCCGCCACCTCCCCTTGGCTTCTTTATATACGGGGCAGGGGGCACCCCAAGACACACAAGTTGATCTACGGATCTTGCCTTAGCCGTGTGCGGTGCCCCTTCCACCATATTCCACTTCGGTCATATCGTCATGAGCTTAGGAGAAGCCCGCGCGAGAAGTCATATCGTCATGAGCTTAGGCGAAGCCCTGCGCCGGTGGAGCATCAACATCGCCACCACGCCGTCGGTTGACGGAACTCATCCCGACACTTTGCTGGATCGGAGTCCGGGATTGTCATCGAGCTGAACGTGTGCGTAACTCGGAGGTGCCGTGACGCTCGGTGCTTGGATCGGTCGGATCGTGGGGACGTCTGACTACATCAACCGCGTTGTTATAACGCTCGCTTTCGGTCTCACGAGGGTACGGGACGACACTCTCCCTCTCGTTGCTATGCCATCACCATGGTCTTGCGTGATCGTAGGAAAATTTTTGAAATTACTACGTTCCCCAACACTTCCTTGCGGGATTTCAGGCAAGATGACCGCTACCCTGGATCTCACTACTACCATTGCTATGCTAGTTGTTTCGTTCTATCGCTATGCTGCGCTACCTATCACTTGTTCCTCAAGCATCCCAAATTGCCATGTCAGCCTCTAACCTTTGACACCCTTCCTAGCAAACCGTTGTTTGGCTATGTTACCGCTTTGCTCAGCCCCTCTTATAGCGTTGTTAGTTGCAGGTGAAGATGAAGTTTGTTCCTTGTTGGAACATGGAGATGTTGTTCCTTGTTGGAACATGTTTACTTGTTGGGATATCACAATATATCTTATATTATTAATGCATCTATATACTTGGTAAAGGGTGGAAGGCTCGGCCTTATGCCCGGTGTTTTGTTCCACTCTTGCCGCCTCTAGTTTCCGCCATATCGGTATTATGTTCCCGGATTTTGCGTCCCTAATGCGGTCGGGTGATTTATGGGACCCCTTGACAGTTCGCTTTGAATAAGACTCCTCCAAAGAAGGCCCAACATTGGTTTTACCATTTGCCTCACCTATACCCTTTTTCCTTGGGTTTCGGAGCCCGAGGGTCATCTTTATTTTAGCCCCCCGGCCGTGCTCCTTCGAGTGTTGGTCCGAACCGAGCAGACTGTGGGGCCACCACGGGCAACTCGAGGGCTGGGTTTACTCGTAGGCTGACTTATCCGGTGTGCCTGAGACCGAGGTACGCGTGCGACTCCTATCAGGATTTGTCGGCACATCCGGCGGCTTTGCTGGTCTTGTTTTATTGCTGTCGAAATGTCTTGTAGCCGGATTCCGAGACTGATCGGGTCTTCCCGGGAGAAGGAATATCCTTCGTTGATCGCGAGAGCTTATCATGGGCTGTTGGGACACCCCGCAGGTATAAACTTTCAAAGCCGTGCCCGCGGTTATGTGGCGATGGGAATTTGTTAATGTCCGTTGTAGAAAACCCGGTTGATCTTAATTAAAATACACCAACCGTAGCGTAATCGTGAGTGTCTCTTTTCGGGTTGATCGAGAGGAGAACACGGTTTCGGGTTATGTCTCGACGTAAGTAGGAGTTCGTGATCACTTCTTGATCATTACTAGTTGACGACTGCCTTTTGTTTCTCTTCTCGCTCTCATTTATGCGTATGTTAGCCACCATATATGCTTAGTCGCTGCTGCAGCCTCACCACTTTGCCCCTTCCTTTCCCTTTAAGCTTTGCTAGTCTTGATACCCATGGTAATGGGATTGTTGAGTCCTCGTGGCTCATGACATTACACCACCGATTGCGTGTACATGTTTTGTGACGATCATGACGCGAGAGCAATGTTTGCTTGTATTGGAGTTCTTCTTCTGCTTCTTCGATCAGGGGGTAGGTTCCAGGTCGGCAGCCTGGGCTAGTAGGGTGGATATTGTTTGAGTTTCTGTTTATGATTCATCCGTAGTCGGATGTTGATCTTGTATATGATGATGTTGTATTCTTGTGGCATTCGTGCCTTTTGTATGTATCCCTATGTATTATGTAATGTTGATGTAATGATATCCACCTTGCAAAAGCGTTTCAATATGCGGGTCTATCCTAGGTGGGACCTTCGAGTTCCTTTTTGGATAGGGTCGCATATTTGGCGTGACATTAGCTAAAGGTCCCACTTGAGTTTCCAAATGCATGTCGCGACATATAGAGAGACAGCATACTTGCATTTCTTTGTCACTTGTTGACCGTACTTTCTTGTCCATACCAAATCTTAGTTGTTATTTCAAAGCAAACATCGGTTGCTAACTACCCTTTGCGCGGTTTGCAGCTTCAGATCTGCCATCCCACTGCCACGGTCAACACTGTACTCATCATGCTTATGTTTTCCCCATTTTATGATGACCACAATCAACCTCGTGGTTCGTGGTCGTAATAGCACTGCTCCACCCATCGAGCTAAACAAGCTTAGTTGTACAAATTCATATATGATATTATTGCTGATATTAGTAAAACCGAGAGATGTTTAATTGGTTAGCTAAATGTTCCTACTTTAGTTTCAAATGCATGTGAGCCACATATGGAGAGACCAGAAGAATATTATTTCTCTCTGCACTCTGTTCATCATGGTGGCCAACCGACATTGTATTGAAAGACTTGTAATATCTTTAATCTGCTTGCTCTTCCGCTCTTCTTTAAGATGATACTCTTCTCTTGCGGTCGATCGTCAGTCGAGTTGTTCTCCTTAGTATATTTTGAATCTGTCAGTCGAGTCGACTTGTTCTTCTTTACTATATGTTGAAGCTATCATCCATGAAGTGTCATCACTTCGAGCTCTCATATTTTGAGTAGTAGGCCATATTATATTAATGCACACAACAAATTACAGCATGCATGTCATCTTTTAAAATAATTGCAGAGATAGCACAAAGGGGTTTACAGGAGGCAGATTGGATTAGAATCACTCGCATTACAAAGAAAATCTCACTTGTTTTTATGTTTTCATGCATGTCGATATTGAACATTATCAAAATGAATATGAGAATGGGCGACGAGAGGAATATTGCGAACGATCCACCGGCTAACAAACTTGGCATGGTGGAGGATGGCCTATCTTATTCACCCATCAAGGTGCTTGCTCTAACTTTGCAAAGTTGTATTGGTCGCACATATTTTGCATCTGACCTCTTGCATTACTTCTACTTTGTTACACAATCTGCTTAGTTTAAGCATCATATATGAGTATATGCCATACCTATCCATTTTCTGTACCTATTCCATGTGTCGACACACTATGTTTTTTCAGTCAAATGTTGTTCTTTCGTAATAGATGTCCAAAAGGAAGAGGGTGAGTGCAGATCCTCAAGGAGTACAAACTAGGTATTTGGAAAAGGTAGTGATACTGTTAAATCAGATAGATCAGCAGCCACGTAAAACACAGCCCAACTGTACCACACTTTACCACTACTCCAAAGGGCCAAACCCCTATTAGAACTGCTGGGAGCCCAGTCAGTCTTCGCTTCACGATATCAATTCAAAATTTGAACTCCAAAATTTCTGCTTGTGCCTTACCTTATCTCTTGTATGAAAACTAATTTCAGATGAATCTCCTTGCTCAAAGGATCATACGATCTCAAAACAATAATGGGTTCTGCATTGCTCTTGTCAATACCTCTCTCCCTTTTGCCTTGTAACGCTGTACTTAATTAATTGCTATTTGATTATGTATCATCAGTCTGCACCTGAGCTTCATTATCCTCTATTTCTTCCAATATTATTTGATCTATATTTACTCTTTGCAAAATGTAGAATAATGGAAACACTTATAAAGAATTTTCTTTGGGGAATTTATTGAATTATCCTTCCATCAACATGGAAAAGGGCTTTGTCCAGCCCGTGTTAACATGTAATGTAAGTTCATCCTTTTCAAGCCTTCAAACTTTGTTCTAGTATAGATTTGGATAGGCATCATTTCCTCCACTGTTGTTTGCTTTGCTGTTTACATCTGATTGGATGTTTGCAACAACTACCAGCTTTCAAATTGAGTTGTAAAACATGTTCCTTATGCGTAATGTATCCATTTATTTGCTTATATAATTGTGAAACCTGTTACGTGTCTCCTTGTTTCTCTTTCGGACTCGTATCTCTTACGCCAGGTAGAACTTTAGGGAAGATAGTGAGCCAAACCATCTTGAGGACAGCGAGATGACCCCAAGGTCCTGTCTTGATGAAGACAGTGAGTTGAAGCTACTCACCAGCAGGTGTGAGACAACCTCATGCGATCGCTCCCTCAATCAGTTCGACTTCTTCAGCCTCAACTTAAAGCGGAAAGGCTTGCTTCAGCTCAGCTCCGACTTGAAGTCAAAGATGCAATGAAGATGTCGAGGACTGCCGTCGCACCATCATGCCTTAAATCTAGTGTTTATGCATCTATCGTTGCAACAATCGAGGTCTACTCAGCTTCTTCACTGTTTGGGGGGCCCGACCTGCCAGTGCCTAGTGCCTTCAAGTGCTCTCGCTTTTCTATATTCTTTTCTACAAGATTTATTTGCAATCGTGGCGAACTTTGATGCCCAAAGGATGTAATATGTGTGATAGCCGTGATAGCCTAGCGTAAGTTGCTTGCTTATTTATTTCCTTGTTGTCTTGTTTATTTGTTTGCTTGTAGTCATTGCAGTTCTTTTTCCGCGGTTTGTCGGTGGCTGCAATAACCTATTTTTAAAACTAGGCCACAATAACCATGGGCTAATATTTATCAGAGTGACACTTTGGGCCTCCCTACGGGTCAGAAAAGCATGGGCCTCCTACGGGCCATAGAAACAAGGGGCCTTCTACGGGCAGTGAAACAATGGGCCTTCTACAGTCAGATCATCAATGGGCCTTAGACGGACAAGATGATCGATTGGCAAACATGGGCCAATAACAGCCGCATTATGGTCGTAAACGGGCTAGAGTTGAATCGTCTGTTCAAGGGCCGACCATAACGGAAATCGTTAATAGGCCGATTTGATGACGCTATGAAAACGCCCAACGATTAACGGACCACAAACGGGTCGATCAGTAACCACAGCTGAATTTGGCCCACAAGCGAAAAATGACAAGAATAAAGCCGTAAGTAAACGAATCGCCGGAAATGAGCCCAAGAATAAATGGGCTCGAGAAGGCCGAAGATAACATGGGCTGAAACGCCCAACGGAATAACGGGCCGTTAATGGGTATAAAGTGATACACTATTCATTACGGGCCGCCACCACGGTCGTTAATGGGTGTAAAGTGATACACGCCAGCCACCACGGGCCGTTAATAGGCCAAGAGTTACATAGGGCCTCATATGGGCGAAGACGCCATGGGCCATACATGGGCCGGCGAAAACGGGCTGGAATCATATTGATGGCCCAGATGACGCCATCGGGCCTAATTCGGATAGGCCGTACGGGCCTTGGGTTAGCGGGTCGTAAATGGGCCGATGCTAACAGTGTCGTTAACGAGGCTTTCCATGGGTCGCCCACCACCTTTTGACCAAGTCAAACGGGCCGCCTTTTCACGAGAATGGGCCTCTGTTGGGCGTGCCACGGTCGACGTATCATAGGCGCCTATCTAACCCATCGACGAAGCCGACACGTGTTTCATCCGCCAATCGAATTTTACACGGAAATTTCCCATTGGTCGGGCTGTTAACGGGTTATCGGATCCAAAACCCAACCCGATAGCTTAACGGCGTTCGTTACGGTGGATGCCACGTGTCGATCACCCTTGACGAAAAGCACTTCTATGACGCTACGATTTATCGTCATGGAAGTGGACACTCCGTGATGATAATTTTGGTAATGTCATGGAACACTTCTCGACAAAGACAGTATGACTATCTTGATTACATCTATAAATTTGTCATGGATGTACATGCATGACAAAAACGCGACCTCTTGTGACAAACACGTATCATCACGAAGTGTATTTTTTGTAGTGGTAGGGTCCACGCGCTTAACGTTTGGTGACGATTGGTATTATGAGTTTATGTGTTTTGATGTACGAAGATAGTTGAGTCTGGATGTGATCACGGACATGGCGAGTCTCGAAATGGTCGAGACATAAAGATTGATATATTGACGACTATATTCAACAACGGATGAGTTCCGGGGTCACGGATATTTATCGAGTGCCGGGTATCGAACCCGGGGAACTAATGGGCCAACATGGGCCTTGTGGGAGAGAGAGAGAGAGGCCTAGGGCTGGCCGCCCCCTGGGAGTCCGAATTGGACAAGGGCAGCGCCCTCTTTCCTCCCTCTCTCCCTCTCCTTTCTTCCCCCTTCCTCCTTCCTAGTTAGACTAGGAAAGGGGAGTCCTACTCCCACTAGGAGGAGGACTCCCCCTCTCCTTGGCGCGCCCTAAGGCCGGCCAGCCTCCCCCCTTGCTCCTTTATATATGGGGGCAGGGGGGCACCCTAGGACACTCAAGTTGATCATTGATCTCTTAGCCGTGTGCGGTGCCCCCCTCCACCATAATCCACCTTGGTCATATCGTCATAGTGCTTAGGCGAAGCCCTGCGCCGGTAGCTTCATCATCACCGTCATCATGCTGTCGTGCCGACGAAGCTCTCCCTCGAAGCTCTACTGGATCGTGAGTTCATGGGACATCACCGAGCTGAACGTGTGCATATCGCGGAGGTGTCGTACGTTCTTTACTAGGATCGGTCGTCGTGAAGACGTACGACTACATCAACCACGTTGTCCTAACGCTTCCGCTTTCGGTCTATGAGGGTACGTGGACAACACTCTCCCCTCTCATTGCTATGCATCACCATGATCTTGCGTGTGCATAGGAATTTTTTTAAAATTACTACGTTCCCCAACAGACAGCGTGGTGACGGTGATGATGAAGTTACCGGCGCAGGGCATCGCCTAAGCACTACGATAATATGACCGAGGTGTGTTTCTGTGGAGGGGGGCACCGTGCACGGCTAAAAGATCAACTTGTGTGTCTATGGGGTTCCCCCTTCCCCGTATATAAAGGAGGGAGGGAGGAGGCCGGCCGGCCGGCCCCTAGAGGCGCGCCCCAAGGAGAGGAGTCCTACTAGGACTCCAAGTCCTAGTAGGATTCCACTTGGTGGAAGGGGGGAAGAAGGAAGGAGAGGGAGAGGGAGAGGGAAAGAGGGGCCGCGCCCCCTCCCCTAGTCCTATTCGGATTCCCCTTGGAAGGGCGCGCCACCTCATGGCTGCTTCCCTCTCTCTCCCCTAAGGCCCACTAAGGCCCATTACTTCCCCGGGGGGTTCCGGTAACCCCTCCGGCACTCCGGTTTTATCCGAAACTATCTGGAACACTTCCGGTGTCCGAATAACATGGTCCAATATATCAATATTTATGTCTCGACCATTTTGAGACTCCTCGTCATGTCTGTGATCTCATCCGGGACTCCGGACAACCTTCGGTACATCAAATCACATAACTCATAATACGAATCGTCATCGAACGTTAAACGTGCGGACCCTACGGGTTCGAGAGCTATGTAGACATGACTGAGACACATCTCCGGTCAATAACCAATAGCGGAACCTGGATGCTCATATTGGCTCCTACATATTCTACGAAGATCTTTATTGGTCCAACCGCATAACAACATACGCTATTCCCTTTGTCATCGTTATGTTATTTGCCCGAGATTTGATCGTCGGTATCACCATACCTAGTTCAATCTCATTATCGGCAAGTCTCTTTACTCGTTCCGTAATGCATCATCCCGCAACTAACTCATTATTCACATTGCTTGCAAGGCTTATAGTGATGTGCATTACCGAGAGGGCCCAAAGATACCTCTCCGACAATCGAAGTGACAAATCCAAATCTCGATCTATGCCAACTCAACAAACACCATCGGAGACACCTGTAGAGCATCTTTATAATCACCCAGATACATTGTGACGTTTGATAACACACTAAGTGTTCCTCCGGTATTCGGGAGTTGCATAATCTCATAGTCATAGGAACATGTATATAAGTCATGAAGAAAGAAATAGCAATAAACTAAATGATCATAGTGCTAAGCTAACGGATGGGTCTTGTCCATCACATCGTTCTCTAATGATGTGATCCCGTTCATCAAATGACAACACATGTCTATGGCTAGGAAACTTAACCATCTTTGATTAACGAGCTAGTCTAGTAGAGACATACTAGGGACACTCTATTTTTCTATGTATTCACACATGTACTAAGAATCCGATTAATACAATTCTAGCATGAATAATAAACATTTATCATGATATAGGGAAATATAATAACAACTTTATTATTGCCTCTAGGGCATATTTCCTTCAGGCTCCCACTTGCACTAGAGTCAATAATCTAGATTACATAGTAATGATTCTAACACCCATGGAGTCTTGGTGCTGATCATGTTTTGCTCGTGAGAGAGGCTTAGTCAACGGGTCTGCAACATTCAGATCCGTGTGTATCTTGCAAACCTCTATGTCCCCTTCTGACACTTGATGACGGATGGAATTGAAGCGTCTCTTGATGTGCTTGGTTTTCTTGTGAAATCCGGATTCCTTTACCAAGGCAATTGCACCAGTATTGTCACAAAAGATTTTCATTGGACCTGATGCACTAGGTATGACACCTAGATCGGATATGAACTCCTTCATCTAGACTCCTTCATTTGCTGCTTTCGAAGCAGCTATATACTCCGCTTCACACGTAGATCCCGCCACGACGCTCTGTTTGGAACTTCAACAACTTACAGCTCCATCATTCAATATAAATATGTATCCGGTTTGTGACTTAGAGTCATCCAGATCAGTGTCAAAGCTTGCATTGACGTAACCATTTACAATGAGCTCTTTGTCAACTCCATAAATGAGAAACATATCCTTAGTCCTTTTCAGGTATTTCAGGATGTTCTTGGCCACTGTCCAGTGATCCACTCCTGATTACTTTGGTACCTCCCTACTATACTTATAGCAAGGCACACATCAGGTCTAGTACACAGCATTGCATACATGATAGAACCTATGGCTAAGGCATAGGGAATGACTTTCATTTTCTCTCTATCTTCTGCAGTGGTCGGGCATTGAGTCTCACTAAACTTCACACCTTGTAACACAAGCAAGAACCCTTTCTTTGACTGATCCATTTTGAACTTCTTCAAAATCTTATCAAGGTATGTGCTTTGTGAAAGTCTAATTATGCGTCTTGATCTATCTCTATAGATCTTGATGCCCAATATGTAAGCAGCTTCATTGAGGTCTTTCATAGAAAACTCTTATTCAAGTATCCTTTTATGCTATCCAGAAATTTATATCATTTCCAATCAACAATATGTCATCTACATATAATATTAGAAATGCTACAGAGCTCCCACTCACTTTCTTGTAAATGCAGGCTTCTCCAAAAAGTCTGTATTAAACCATATGCTTTGATCACACTATCAAAACATTTATTCCAACTCCGAGAGGCTTGCACCAGTCCATAAATGGATCGCTGGAGCTTGCACACTTTGTTAGCACCCTTTGGATCGACAAAACCTTCTAGTTGCATCATATACAACTCTTCTTCTAGAAATCCATTCAGGAATGCAGTTTTGATGTCCATTTGCCAAATTTCATAATCATAAAATGCGACAATTGCTAACATGATTCGGACGGACTTAAGCATCGCTACGGGTGAGAAAGTCTCATCGTAGTCAACTCCTTGAACTTCTCAAAAACCTTTTGCAAGAAGTCGAGCTTTGTAGACAGTAACATTACCGTCAGCGTCGGTCTTCTTCTTGAAGATCCATTTATTTTCTATGGCTTGCCGATCATCGGGCAAGTCAACCAAAGTCCACACTTTGTTCTCATACATGGATCTCATCTTAGATTTCATGGCCTCAAGCCATTTCACAAAATCTGGGCTCATTAAGGGAGTCCTGGATTAGGGGGTATCCGGACAGCCGGACTATATCCTTTGGCCGGACTGTTGGACTATGAAGATACAAGATTGAAGACTTCGTCTCGTGTCCGGATGGGACTCTCTTGGCGTGGAAGGCAAGCTTGGTGATACGGATATGTAGATCTCCTTCTGTTGTAACCGACTCTGTGTAACCCTAGCCCCTCCGGTGTCTATATAAACCAGAGGGTTTAGTCCATAGGACAACAACAATCATACCATAGGCTAGCTTCTAGGGTTTAGCCTCTACGATCTCGTGGTAGATCAACTCTTGTAATACTCATATTCATCAAGATCAATCAAGCAGGAAGTAGGGTATTACCTCCATGGAGAGGGCCCGAACCTGGGTAAACATCGTGTCCCTTGCCTCATGTTACCATCTGCCTTAGACGCACAGTTCGGAACCCCTACCCGAGATCCGCCGGTTTTGACACCGACATTGGTGCTTTCATTGAGAGTTCCACTATGCCGTCACCATAAGGAAGGATGTCTCGTCTCTTTGTCAAGGACAGCGTCACCTCTGGGGAAGCCCTGGCTGTCGGCCAGACTCTCTGGCTAGGCGAGTTCATCATGACCGCCCGTTCGGCTGCTGCGCCGACGATGACTTCTCGGGTCATCAAAAACAGCCTCCACGTCAGCTCGGAACTTGCCAAGCTCCGATGGAGCTCTCTTCCCTAAACGAGCTCTTGGATCGCATCGCCGCTTTGGGAGTCGCTACAGACTATGATCGGATCGGGCTTAAACCCGACCAAAGGGAGATTAACTCTCCGCCGGTCACCCATCAGATAGCGGTGGTGGAGGAACAATGCGGTAATTTTTCCTCAATCTTGAGGACAAACTATGTCCGGATTCCAGAGCTCTCCGAGCTGGATACCTGTATACGGAAGGACATCCCCCAAGCCTTGAACGTAGAATCAAGCAGTGGGCCAGACCTATCGGGCGACATCCCGGAGCCCGAACCTCCAAGATCGGAAACTCCCATGCCCCCGGGTCTCAGATCGGGTCAGGGTTCGGACTTAAATCCGCCCACCCACCCAGATACCAGCGATCTCTCCCACATTAGACAAGAGCCCCAGGAAACAATACATCACTATTGGGCCAGATTCCTCCTTGTACTGAACAAGGTCAAGGACTGTCGAGAGGAAGACGCAATTTATTCTTCTGCAATAATTGCACGGACAAGGGAATCCTTAACGCCATAAGCCGCCGCAACATAGCACACTTCGTTGACTTGGCGTCCATAGTACGGAAGTACTATGAGATGGAGAGCGCCTGGAAAACCGAAACAGAATTTTGGGATAATCCGGCTTTGGCTAAATACCCAGTCCGAATCAAAAGGGTGCACCCCCGTAAGTCACCCGATTCAATCACAAAAAAGCAAAAGCCCACTACAGGGCACGGAACCGTATTGGAGGGATGGCTTAATAGACCCTGCAAAATTCACAGTACGGTGGATACCACACCAACACACAGCCTTAGAGCATGTTGGGTACTCCGGCAGGTTGCTAAGAGCGATGAGGATCTCCTCATTCAAAACACCGCAGAGCAACATCCCGTGAATTACAATACGGTCTTAACAGTCTTCAAGACATTCGCCTCAAATAATAGGCGCAAGCGAGCACTCCGCAGCCTTGTCGAGATCTGCCAGGTGGCAGCAATAAATCCATGGAGCGACATGGCTATCACCTTCAGTTCCAGTGACGAACCTAAATGCCGAACAGCCCGAGCACCAGCCGCATTAGTCCTTAGTCCAATTGTGGATGGCTTTCGGCTCACTAAAGTGCTCATGGACGGCGGCAGCGAATTAAACCTCATTTACGAAGAAACTCTTCACAAAATGGAAATAGATTGGAACCGCATTGAGCAAAGCAGCACAACCTTTAGAGGAATCATCCCTCAATGGAGGCACGCTATACTGGGAAAATCACACTAGATGTGGTATTCGGCACACCGTAAAATTACAGGTCCGAAGAAATAACATTCCAAGTGGTCCCGTTCAGTAGCGGATACCACGTCCTTCTAGGGCGGGAGGCATTCACGATCTTCCAAGCTATACCCATTACGGGTACATGAAGCTCAAAATGCCTGGGCCCAATGGCATTATCACTCTAGCTAGTGATCCGGACATAGCGCTCCGCGCCGAAAACAAAACAGCCGCACTAGCCCTCGAGGCACTATCCGAAGCCCTAGCGGCAGAGGAGTTAATCTGCCACGCCGACCGTGGACAGGGACGACGTGATACTCGACAAGAGATCCAAGTCCACCTCTTTCAAACCAACGGACGAAATAGTCAAATTCCAAGTCCACCCAACGGACCCTACCAAAACAGCCTCAATTGGGGCATAGTTAAACCCCGATGTGGACGCCGCACTACGGGAGTTCCTGCGCGAGAACTGGGATATATTTGCCTAGCACCCATCAGATATGCCAGGAATCCCACGCAAGTTGGCCGAGCATAGCCTTAACATTCTAAAAGGGTTCAAGCCGGTCAAGCAGACTCTTCGGCGCTTCTCCGAACCTAAGCGACAAGCTATGGGCGAGGATCTAGCCAAGTTATTGGAGGCCGGATTCATCAGAGAAATAAAACACCCGGACTGGCTAGCAAACCTGGTGATGGTACCAAAGAAGGACAAATCCTGGCGCTTATGTGTCTACTTCAAAGACCTCAATAAAGCTTGCCCAAAGGATCCCTTCCCCCTCCCCCGCATCGATCAAATTATCGACGCCACCGCGGGACACGACTCTTGTGCTTCCTCGATGCATACTCCGGCTACCACCAAATCAAGATGGCCGAGTCCGACCAAGCCGCAACGACATTTATCACACCATACGGCCCCTTCTGTTTCAACACAATGCCTTCCGGGCTTAAGAACGCCGGTGCAACATATCAACGCATGATTCAGACATGCCTGGAAAAGCAAATCGGCAAAACAGTGGAAGCATACGAGACGATGTGGTCGCAAAACCAGACACGCCGACTCTTTAATAGACGACTTGAGGCTTACGCTCAACAACCTCCGAACATACGACATCAAGCTCAATCCGAAAATGCGTTTTCGGCGTGCCGCGGAAAGCTCCTAGGTTTCATCGCTCCAGAGAGGATTGAAGCAAATCCGCTAAAATCCGAGCCCTGTCACAATTGGCCATCCCAACAGACCTCAAGCAAATCCAGAAATTAACTGGATGCGTCGCGGCCTTAAGTCGCTTTATCTCCCTATTAGGAGAAAAGGCACTACCCCTTTATCGCCTCCTTCGGCGCACCGAACACTTCGAGTGGACGGATGCTGCCACGGCCGGACTGGAAGAAATAAAAGCCATACTGGCCACCAACCCAATCGTGGCCGCGCCAAACATCGGCGAACCGATGCTGCTATATATAGCGGTGACTCATCAATTTGTAAGCGCAGCACTCGTCGTCGAACGAGAAACGGACGGACATAAATTCCCCCTTTAAAGGCCGGTATATTATGCATCCACTGTCCTCACCCCATGCAAATCACGGTACCCGCATTATCAAAAGATAGCGTATGCAGTATTCATGGCATCCCGGAAACTACGACGCTACTTTCAAGAGTGTTCAATTACAGTGGCCTCTGAAGTGCCACTGAACGACATAATAAACAACCGCGACGCCACAGGTCGGATTGCCAAATGGGCCATAGAGCTCCTCCCGTTCGACATAACATATAAACCTCGGCGAGCTATTAAGTCGCAGGTATTGGCCGATTTTGTCGCCGAATGGACAGAAGCCGAACTCCCTAAGGAATACGGCGCATACTCCAATTGGATTATGCACTTCGACGGCTCTAAAATGTTGGCCGGTCTGGGGGCTGGCATCGTCTTGACGTCCCCTACCGGAGATACAGTCCAATATGTACTCCAAATACTGTATACAGACTCCAACAATGCCGCTGAATACGAGGCCCTGTTACATGGTCTCCGGATGGCAGTCTCCATGGGCATTCAACGCCTGGAGGTGCGCGGGGACTCGAACCTCGCAATATCCCAAATAAATGGAGACTTTGACGCTAAAGATTCGAAAATGGCGGCTTATCGCAATGCCGTACTCAAGATGTCAGCTCGGTTCGAGGGGCTCAATTCCACCATGTAGCTCGAAAACAATCAGCGGCGGACGCCCTGCTCGTGATCGGCGCTAAGCGCGATCCGTCCCACCCAACATATTCTTGAAAGGCTATTTAAAACATCCGTGGCATGGGAAGGGAAACAAGCAACAACAGTTCGGACCCGCCACAACGCCAGATACCAACACTCGACATAATCGGCGGCTCCGCCAATCAAATAACACCTTCAGCCCACGTAATAATGGCCGCCATCGCCCATGGACTGAACCATTCTTGGCCGACCTAACCAGGCAGGAACTTCCCAAGGACCAAAATGAGGCACGCTGCATTGTGCGACGATCTAAAACCTACAAGGTCCACGAGGAGAGCTCTATAGGAAAAGCACCACCGAGTCCTTCAAAGGTGCATCTCCAAAGAGGAAGGGCGGAAGCTTCGCAGAAATTCACGCCGACTCGGGGCCACCACGCCGCAGCCCGGGCCCTCGTAAGTAAGGCCTTCCGTATAGGATTTTATTAGCCGACGGCCCGAGCAGACGCACAGGACTTGGTCCAACGCTGCGTCGGTTGCCGGCTCTTTGCAAACCAAAGCCATATGCCACCCGTCGCCCTACAAACAATCCCCATTACCTGGCCTTTTGCGGTCTGGGGGCTTGACATGGTTGGACCCCTTAAAGGGGGAACCCATAAGAAAAAATACTTACTTGTAATGGTGGATAAATTCACCAAATGGATAGAAGCCAAACCTGTTAAAACGGTCAAATCCGGACCAGTGATAGACTTTATATCCGGGGTTGTACACCGTTATGGTGTCCCCCACAGCATCATCACTGACAACGGCACGAACTTCACTGCCGACGAGGTGAAACTGTGGTGCAGCAACATGGGCATCAAGCTCGATTACGCTTCTGTCTATCATCCACAAACTAGCAGTCAAGTCGAACGAGCAAACGGTCTTATCATGAGCGGCATCAAACCCAGATTAGTGCGGTCCTTAAAGGAATCTAACATGCACTGGGTAGAGGAGCTCGACTCCATACTCTGGGAGCTGCGGACCACGCCGAATCGCACTACCGGATACACACCGTTCTTTATGGTGTACGGCGCAGAGGCGGTTCTGCCCTGCGACATAATTCATGACTCACCTCGAGTGTGCATGTATGAAGAGAGAGAGGTCGAGCTTGATCGGCAGGACAGTTTGGATGCCCTCGAGGAGGAGCGTGACGTGGCAAAAGCTCGTTCTGCATTCTACCAGCAACAGGCTAGAAGATACCAAAGCAGAGAAGTACGGGCCAAGACCTATAACGTTGGCGAACTCGTTCTACGCCTACCGGATAAGAAAAAGGACAAGCTCAAGCCCAAATGGGAGGGTCCTTCCTTATTGACCAGGTCTTAACCGTGGAGCGCATCTGCTCATGGGATGCATCGGACAACCGCCGAGCCAAATCCATGGAACGCAGCTAGACTCCGAAGATTCTATGCCTAGTGTCGGACTCCGTGTTCGTCTCCTTACCTCTGTCAAATTTTTATACATTCGTTATATGTCTTTTCTTTCTTTCTTTCTTCCCCTTTTCTTTCGAGGCCTTGAAGGGCCAAAATGTGTTTTGACTACACAATCTTGATGCGCCAGCCGCACTCATTATACCTGGTGGCTTCCTATACAGAAGCTTAAATATTTTATGGGCTTCATGCCCCGCACATGTGTTATTCTTCCGCATGTACCTTTTTTCGCCACTATATGCATCGATATGACTTAAGTTTTGGCCAAGCTGGGTTGCCTGGCTCTTGTATTTATGCCCTACGTTCCCGTTAATTCGGCTAGGGCATAAGGGGAGCACCTCTGCGATTGTTACTGCTGGGTCAGCCGGATGTGTACCTCAGACTGGGTGAAGCCGAAAGCTAGCGTTCTTAAGGGAATATTCGGTCGGTGAATAAAAGATGACTTTTTTTTTTCCACTTGCCCCTAGATGTTTTTGCCTGCGTCTCTTCTCGCAGTTCGGACATGCACATTAGGGCATGCGTACCCAGGGAAAGGAACCCTTAACGGAACTATTCTCCCTGGAAGATGTTTCTTACTACCCATGTAATATAACATAACTAGTTGGGTACTTGTCTGTTCAAGCACTTATGACCCCTACGCCGGTTTCCACGCATACCCGGTTTTTACATAACTGAGCTGGTATTCGGATACACTCCGGACTATCGGGTCCAGAGGTTGAAGCGAAAAGGTCCGCCATGACAAATGATTTACAATCCGGCTAGAGACATTCTACATGTCATTCAAATTACATAGTCACTTAGACTGACTAAATTATTCTTCTATGCCATCCAACAGGCTGTCTAGCCTACAATCCTATTGGGAATACTTGGCGGCTAACTCTACTTGGTGATACACCAAACTGACAGGGATTTCTTTCCCATTGGGCCCCACGGGTCCGACCTCGGCCATGTGGTTTGGGTCAGCCTTGGTATACCGCGTCTTCACCACGGCCCAGGCTTCCCTGGCACCTTGACGGCAGGCCGATACCTTCCATAATCAGAAGCGCCGCCGTGCTCCCTTGAGCTTCTCTGCAAGTCCTCCAAGGCCTTCAGCAGGAGAGACGGATGGCCACAAGGCACTGGCAATACCTTGCATCACCGCTGAACTTGTTCGTGCAGTTGTGAGAGCTCGTAGAAGATCACCCGTGGACCCGGGCATCTCGCTTCAGCGGGACGACTGTCAAGATACCGCAAACATAACTCGTTAGCTGGATTCTTCGCGAACTCTTTTGAAGTTCGTTCAAGCACTTACTGAAAATGCCGCGTCGAAGCCGCTTGTTCTCCTTCACGGAGTCTGACAGCTGGGCGCGAACATCCTTTAGTTCCACGCTCAGCTGGGTATTGGCATCTTGGAGATCGTTTTTCTCCTGCCTAACCTTTGTAAGCACGCGCTCGCCAGCCTTTAGCCGCCGTATGACATGTTGCTCATCCGGATTCACTCCGGCGTCATCTGCAATATTTATTGTCAGAATTGCATGCATGCCGCATCCTATATGGTACCTGTCTTTCTTTAAAGTAGGTGTTACCAGAGGGATCCTTCTCGGACTCCTTCAATGCGGCCACTGCGGCCCGTAGCTGGGCCTTGCACTCTTCCAGCTCTTGAGACAATTAGGTATTCTTCTCTGTAAGAACCTGCACAGATAATGATCCTTAAATCAATTGCGCCAACTGTTTCAAGTCTCAGGGGCTACTGATATATATAATCATCAAGTTTTCTTACCCGTATATCCTTTACATATTGGTCCGTGGCTCTAGCAAGACCATTTTGAGCAGCACGGATGTACGCGTCTCCTGAATTGAAGGCATCAAACGCCTCTTGGGAGAAACAAGCGTCACGGAGTACGGCCCGGCGGCGCCTGTGATTCATGGCGCTCTCCACTTCGGAATTTGTAGCGGAGATTTTATCCGCATCCACTATAGGATGAACGTCCGACGCGTGCCCCGCCTCCGTGTCCGGCCCTGGAGCCCGACTAGTGGAGGCGTGATTAGCAACTTCTCCGGATATAGTCCGGCGAGTATTTTTCCTTCTGGGAAACATGGGTGTTATTATGTTTTCAAAGACAAACCCACGGAGCGAGGTTTTATATCATACCTCTGTGTCGGCGTGTCAGTCCGAACCGCTTTTCTTTTCAGCCTGCCTGGCCTCGGTACCCCTTGCTGGCAACTCGCCACGGGCTCGGCATGGCGTCCGGAGGACCTTCCCTATAAGACACCATGCAGATACGAAAGGTAAGGTGCGTAGAAAGGGATACTTCTCAAAGGTTGGGCCCCTGGTCTCACTTACCTGCGAGGCAGGAAGTAGCCCCGGATAGTCGGCTGTAATAGCCACCATCGCCTCATCACGGCTTAATTGATAAAATATCCTATCGATTAGCTCCACGAATAAGTCTGGATCCTCTTGAAGGCCGGGGTCGAGGGGCCGTTCAGGTTCCTCTGGTTGTGGAGGTGGGCTATTTATCTCCCTTACTGCCTTACGCAGCTCCTGCGGTGAACGGGCAAAATAAGACATTTATTGTGGAAATGCGGAAGGGAAGGGCATGAAAAGTGGCAGCTTACCCAGCTCGGAGGATTGTACATGGAGAATCCATCCCGCGGTTTGATGCGGAGGAACTCCTCTTCCTCTCCCTTGTACAGACCGGACAGAATTTTTGCCAGAGCGGCAACGGAGTCCGGCCCCTTACGGCTGCAGCGGGTGGCATCGTCTTCCCCGTTAAAGTCCCACATTGGGCGGCCTCGGTATTGAAGCGGCTGCACCCCTCGCATAATGCATATTGACATAACTTTGGTTGTAGTCAGTCCTGATAGAGCCAGCACCTTTATCCGGCTCATCAGGTAAGAAACGTCCCTATCATCTTCCTCCTGAGGGCTCCTTGGTCGCCAACTTAGGCGTTTCTTGAACATTATTAAATTCAGGAAGGCCGATCCGAATGGGATCCGGAAGAGGGATGTCCTCGATATAGAACCACTCTAAAGGCCAGTCTTCGGATGCCTTCTTCGGGGTGCCGGACAGGTATCCGGTCCCGGCGATGCGCCATATTTCGGCTCCGCCCACTTGAAACAGTGACCCCTCACGTATGGGTACGAGGCGTAATAGCCTCTTCCATAGCTAGAAGTGAGCTTGCAGCCCGTAAACAGTTCGCAAAGAGCGACATAGCCAGCAATGTGCAATATGGAGGCAGGAGGAAATTATGCACCGGAGGCCGAGAACTCAGAGAGCCCGGAGGAACGGGTGAATTGGAAATCCTAGTCCCTTAATAAATAAGGGACAAGGCATACCTGTTCCCCTTTGGAGGGATTGGGGAAGCTCTCTGCTTGTTCCCCGCCATTATAGGTGGCAAGCCCGGCTCGAACGGGGACCATATACGCTTGGGGGAGAAATCCCTGGGTCTGTAGCCTCACTAGTTGGCTATGCGGGACGGAACACTTCTTCCAATCACCGGGCTTAGGGCTACGGGGGCGAGAGGAGGAGCAGCGGCGACTGGCCATGTTGGAATGGAGTTTTTCCAGGCGTGCTCCGATGGATACTCGCTGTGGGAGGATGGTATGATATGGATCTGTGAATCCCCGTCTCTTTAATAGGCGATTTTCCTACATGGCTAGGGTGGCAATTGTAAAAATGCCCTGGCTTCTCGCATTCGCTCGACGCATGGAGGATCTCCATTATTAGGCGCAGAAGCCAAGGAGTGCAACATTTATGGGAAGCCGGACACTATTCAAACAAGTATTCAGAATTTGGGGAAGAACCCGCCTTGCAATGCCGAAGACAATCTGCACGCGGGACTCATCGTCATTGAAGCCTGGTTCGGGGGCTACTGAGGGAGTCCTAGATTAGGGGGTATCCGGACAGCCGGACTATATCCTTTGGCCGGACTGTTGGACTATGAAGATACAAGATTGAAGACTTCGTCTCGTGTCCGGATGGGACTCTCTTGGCATGGAAGGCAAGCTTGGCGATACGGATATGTAGATATCCTTCTGTTGTAACCGACTCTGTGTAACCCTAGCCCCCTCTGGTGTCTATATAAACCGGAGGGTTTAGTCCGTAGGACAACAACAATCATACCATAGGCTAGCTTCTAGGGTTTAGCCTCTACGATCTCGTGGTAGATTAACTCTTGTAATACTCATATTCATCAAGATCAATCAAGCAGGAAGTAGGGTATTACCTCCATAGAGAGGGCCCGAACCTGGGTGAACATCGTGTCCCTTGCCTCCTGTTACCATCCGCCTTAGACGCACAGTTCGGGACCCCCTACCCGAGATCCGCCGGTTTTGACACCGACACTCATCATCGCTTCCTCATAGTTCGTAGGTTCATCATGGTCAAGTAACATGACGTCCAGAACAGGATTACCATACCACTCTGCTGCGGATCTTACTCTGGTTGACCTACGAAGTTCGGTAGTAACTTGATCAGAAGCTTCATGATCATCATCATTACCTTCCTCACTAATTGGTGTAGGAATCACTGGAACTGATTTCTGTGATGAACTACTTTCCAATAAGGGAGCAGGTACAATTACCTCATCAAGTTCTACTTTCCTCCCACTCACTTCTTTCGAGAGAAACTCCTTCTCTAAAAAGGATCCATTCTTAGCAACGAATATTTTTGCCTTCGGATTTGTGATAGAAGGTGTACCCAACAGTCTCCTTTGGGTATCCTATGAAGACACATTTCTCCGATTTGGGTTCGAGCTTATCAGGTTGAAGCTTTTTCACATAAGCATCGTAGCCCCAAACTTTAAGAAATGACAACTTTGGTTTCTTGCCAAACCACAGTTCATATGGTGTCGTCTCAACGGATTTAGATGGTGCCCTATTTAATGTGAATGCAGCCGTCTCTAAAGCATAACCCCAAAACGATAGCGGTAAATCAGCAAGAGACATCATAGATCGCAGCATATCTAATAAAGTGCATTTACGACGTTCAGACACACCATTACGTTGTGGTGTTCCGGGTGGCGTGAGTTGCGAAACTATTCCACATTGTTTCAAATGAAGACCAAACTCGTAACTCAAATATTCACCTCCACTATCAGATCATAGAAACTTTATTTTCTTGTTACGATGATTTTCCACTTCACTCTGAAATTCTTTAAACTTTTTAAATATTTCAGACTTATGTTTCATCAAGTAGATATACCCATATCTTCTCAAATCATCTGTGAAGGTTAGAAAATAATGATACCCGCCGCGAGCCTCAACACTCATTGGACCACATACATCAGTATGTATTATTTCCAACAAGTCTGTTGCTCACTGCATTGTTCCGGAGAACGGAGTCTTAGTCATCTTGCCCATGAGGCATGGTTCGCAAGCATCAAGTGATTCCAAAAGCCCATCAGTATGGAGTTTCTTCATGCGCTTTACACCAATTATGACCTAAAAGGCAGTGCCACAAATAAGTTGCACTATCATTATTAAACTTATATCTTTTGGCTTCAATACTATGAATATGTGTATCACTACTATCGAGATTCAATAAAAATAGACCACTCATCAAGGGTGCATGACCATAAAGATATTACTCATATAAATAAAACAACCATTATTCTCTGATTTAAATGAATAATCGTCTCGCATCAAACAAGATCCAGATATAATGTTCATGCTTAACGCTGGCACCAAATAACAATTATTCAGGTCTAAAACTAATCCCAAAGATAGATGTAGAGGTAGCGTGCCGACGGTGATCACATCAAACTTGGAACCATTTCCCACGCGCATTGTCACCTCGTCCTTAGCCAATCTTCGCTTAATCCATAGCCCCTCTTTTGAGTTGCAAATATGAGCAACAAAACTAGTATCAAATACCCAGGCGCTACTACGAGCATTAGTAAGGTACACATAAATAACATGTATATCAAATATACCTTTCACTTTGCCATCCTTCTTATCCGCCAAATACTTGGGGCAGTTCCACTTTCAGTAACCAATCCCTTTGTAGTACAAGCACTCAGTCTCAGGCTTAGGTCCAGACTTGGGCTTCTTCACTTGAGCAGCAACTTGCTTGCCGTTCTTCTTGCAGTTCCCTTCTTTCCTTTACCTTTTTTTTGAAACTAGTGGTCTTGTTAACCATCAACACTTGATGCTCCTTCTTGATTTCTACCTCCGCGGCCTTTAGCATCACGAATAGCTCGGGAATTGTCTTATCCGTCCCTTGCATATTATAGTTCATCACGAAGCTTTTGTAGCTTGGTGGTCGTGATTGAAGAACTCTGTCAATGACACTATCAACCGGAAGATTAACTCCCAGTTGAGTCAAGTGATTGTGGTACCCAGACATTTTGAGTATATGTTCACTGACAGAACTGTTCTCCTCCATTTTGCAGCTGTAGAACTTATTGAAGACTTCATATCTCTCAATCCGGGCATTTGCTTGAAATATAACTTCAACTCCTGGAACATCTCATATGCTCCATGACGTTCAAAACGTCGTTGAAGTCCCGGTTCTAAGCCGTAAAGCATGGGACACTGAACTATCGAGTAGTCATCATCTTTGCTCTGCCAGACGTTCATAACGTACGGCGTTGCTCCTGCAGCGGGTCTTGCACCTAGCGGTGCTTCCAGGACGTAATTCTTCTGTGCAGCAATGAGGATAATCCTCAAGTTACGGACCCAGTCCGTGTAGTTGCTACCATCATCTTTCAACTTAGCTTTCTAGGAACGCATTAAAATTCAATGAACAATGAGCACGGGCCATTTATCTACAACAACATAGACATGCAAAATACTATCATGTACTAAGTTCATGATAAATTGAAGTTCAGTTAATCATATTACTTAAGAACTCCCACTTAGATAGACATCCCTCTAATCATCTAAGTGATCACGTGATCCATATCAACTAAACCACGTCCGATCATCACGTGAGATGGAGTAGTTTTCAGTGGTGAACATCACTATGTTGATCATATCTACTATATGATTCACGCTCGACCTTTCGGTCTCCGTGTTCTGAGGCCATATTTGCATATTCTAGGCTCGTCAAGTTTAACCCGAGTATTCTGCGTGTGCAAAACTGGCTTGCACCCGTTGTATGTGAACGTAGAGCTTATCACACCCGATCATCACGTGGTGTCTCGCACGACGAACCGTCGCATAGCGGTGCATACTCGGGAGAACACTTGTACCTTGAATTTTAGTGAGAGATCATCTTATAATGCTACCGCCGTACTAAGCAAAATAAGATGCATAAAAGATAAACATCACATGCAATCAAAATAAGTGATATGATATGGCCATCATCATCTTGTGCCTTTGATGTTCCAAAGCACCGTCATGATCACCATCGTCACCGGCTTGACACCTTGATCTCCATCAAAGCATCGTTGTCGTCTCGCCAACTATTGCTTCTACATCTATCTCTACCGCTTAGTGATAAAGTAAAGCAATTACATGGCGATTGCATTTCATATAATAAAGAGACAACCATATGGATCCTCCCAGTTGCCGATAACTGTTACAAAACATGATCATTTCATACAACAATTTATATATCATCACGTCTTGACCATATCACATCACAGAAAGCCCTGCAAAAACAAGTTAGACGTCCTCTACTTTGTTGTTGCAAGTTTTACATGGCATCTACGGGCTTAGCAAGAACCGTTCTTACCTACACATCAAAACCACAACGATTTTTCGTCAAGTGTGCTGTTTTAACCTTCAACAAGGACCGGGCGTAGTCACACTTGATTCAACTAAAGTTGGAGAAACAGACACCCACTAGCCACCTTTGTGCAAAGCACGGCGGTAGAACCAGTCTCATGAATGCGGTCATGTAATGTCGGTCTGGGCCGCTTCATCCAACAATACCGCCGAATCAAAGTATGACATGCTGGTAAGCAGTATGACTATTATCTCCCACAACTCTTTGTGTTCTACTCGTGCATATAACATCTACGCATAGACCTGGCTCGGTTGCCACTGTTGGTTATGTAGTATTTCAAAATTTTCCTATGATCATGCAAGATCTATCTAGGAGAAGCATAGCAACGAGCGGGAAGAGTGTGTTCACGTACCCTCGTAGACCGAAAGCGGAAGCGTTTAGTAATGTGGTTGATGTAGTCGAACGTCTTCGTGATCCAACCGATCCAAGTAGCGAAAGCACGGCACCTCCGTGATCTGCACACGTTCAGCTCGGTGACGTCCATCGAACTCTTGATCCAGTAGAGGCCGAGGGAGAGTTTTGTCAGGACGACGGCGTGGTGACGGTGATGACGAAGTTACCGGTGCAGGGCTTCGCCTAAGCACTACGACGATATGATCGAGGTGTGTTTCTGTGGAGGGGGGCACCGCACACGGATAAAAGATCAACTTGTGTGTCTATGGGGTGCCCCCTTCCCCCGTATATAAAGGAGGGAGGGAGGAGGCCTGCCGGCCCCTAGAGGCATGCCCCAAGGAGAGGAGTCCTACTAGGACTCCAAGTCCTAGTAGGATTCCACTTGGTGGAAGGGGGGAAGAAGGAAGGAGAGGGAGATGGAGAGGGAAAGAGGGGTCGCGCCCCCTCCCCTAGTCCTATTCGGAGTCCCCTTGGGGGGGCGCCACCTCCTCGCTTCTGCCCTCTCTCTCCCCTAAGGCCCACTAAGGCCCATTACTTCCCCGGGGAGTTCTAGTAACCCCTCCGGCACTCCGGTTTTATCCGAAACTATCCGGAACACTTCCGGTGTCCAAATAACATGGTCCAATATATCAATCTTTATGTCTCGGCCATTTTGAGACTCCTCGTCATGTCTGTGATCTCATTCGGGACTCCGAACAACCTTCGGTACATCAAATCACATAAATCATAATACGAATTGTCATCGAACGTTAAGCGTGCAGACCCTACGGGTTCGAGAACTATGTAGACATGACGGAGACACATCTGCGGGCAATAACCAATAGTGGAACCTGGATGGTCATATTGGCTCCTACATATTCTACGAAGATCTTTATCGGTCAAACTGCATAACAACATACGTTGTTCCCTTTGTCATCGGTATGTTACTTGCCCGAGATTCGATCGTCGGTATCACCGTACCTAGTTCAATCTCGTTACCGGCAAGTCTTTTTACTCGTTCCGTAATGCATCATCCCGCAAATAACTCATTATTCACATTGCTTGCAAGGCTTATAGTGATGTGCATTACCGAGAGGGCCCAGAGATACCTCTCCGACAATCGGAGTGACAAATCCTAATCTAGATCTATGCCAACTCAACAAACACCATCGGAGACACCTGTAGAGCATCTTATAATCATCCTATTATGTTGTGATGTTTGATAGCACACTAAGTGTTCCTCCGGTATTCGGGAGTTGCATAATCTCATAGTCATAGGAACATGTATATAAGTCATGAAGAAAGCAATTACATTAACCTAAACGATCATAGTGCTAAGCTAATGGATGGGTCTTGTCCATCACATCATTCTCTAATGATGTGATCCCGTTCATCAAATGACAACACATGTCTATGGATAGGAAACTTAACCATCTTTGATTAACGAGCTAGTCTAGTAGAGGCATACTAGGGACACTCTGTTTGTCTATGTATTCACACATGTACTAAGTTTCCGGTTAATACAATTCTAGCATGAATAATAAATATTTATCATGATATACGGAAATATAAATAATAACTTTATTATTGCCTCTAGGGCATATTTCCTTCACGAACCCCGTCGGTTTACCCTTAGTAGAAACAATACAAAGAAGTGCCTCGCTACCCCCTCTGTTACGAGGTGAGCACACCGCAAGATTGAACCTACTACTATGCACCACTTCCATTGAAGATCTACTCATCAACTTGGCCAAAGAAAACTCATACATCGAAAAGCATTACAGAGCTATAGGAATCACGCATAATAAAGATCAGAAAAGATTCAATTATTTCTAATGGATAATCCGATCATAAACCCACAATTCACCGGATCCCAACAAATGCACCACAAAAATATTACATTGAATCGATCTCCGAAGAGAACATTGTATTGAAGATCAGAGAGAGAGAGAGTCATCTAGCTACTACTATGGACCCGTAGGTCTTGTGGGGACTACTCACGCATCATTGGAGCGGTAGCAAGGTTAATGTAGAAGCCCTCCGTGATTGATTCCCCCTTCGACAGAGTACTGGTGGAGGCCTCCAGATGAGATCGCGGAAGAACAGAGGCTTGCGGTGGCGGAATAATTTTTTCGAGTCTCGCTCTGGTAGTTTCTGGACTTTAGAGAATTTATAGGCTTGGAATTAGGTCAAACGTCCACAAGCTCAGGTGGCGCCCCTGGGGGTGCGCCATGGAGCTTGTGGCTCTCTTGTAGGGCTTCTGGCCTCCCCTCAAAGCTTCTAGGGTCTCTCCTGGTCCAGAAAAAATTACCATCGTGTTTGGACTTCGTTTGGTATGTTTTTTCTACAAACAATAAAATAGGGAAAAACAGGAACTGACACTTGGCACCAAGTTAATAGGTTAGTTCCCAAAAATAATATAAAATTACATATAAAGCATACAAGATTGAATATAATAGCATGAAACAATAAAAAATATAGATACCTTGGAGACGTATCACAGCCCCAAAGTCCGGAGCCACCACCGCCTACCGGCATGGAGAACCACGACTTGGACATGGTGGATTGGTGGTCGGAAGCGGGGAGTGATGCGATGTGGACAGCACCGGAGCACAGCTTAAATAATCTCGGTGGCTAGCCGAAGGGACAAGAAGTCGACTTCAATGCGGCGAAGGTAGGCTTCTCAATCGTTGTGTCTACATTGAAGTGGCGCCGCCCGCTCGCCCGGTCGCATCGCTCTGACCAGCATCAGTGTCGCAGAGTCACGTCTGCTCTGGAGTGGCGCTAACCAGCATGAATGCATGACAACCGATTCGTGTGGAGAGTGTTTTCCGGGTAGGTATAGCCATTTCATTAGTTGCAATGCTTCCGCCAAGATTGCAAGGTTGGTATAGACATTTCATTGTGCAGAAGTGAAATTTTTTCTGTGTGCTGACCTGGCATTTTACTTTTGTCAAAACTTTTTTTTTAATGAAGGCAAAAGCTTTGCACATCTCATTAATTAAGAAGAGGTAGGATAATGTTTCAAGGTTGCTAGACCACACGGGTCTGATTTAAAGGGATCACTCACCCGGAATTAAATTGCCCATAAAATTTCACGCGGGCAACTACCCAAGTCTTCGCCTCCTCCATAATTGCCGCAGCGACCCTCGTTGCTAGGGAGGCCTTGTTACGGAAAACCCGAGAGTTTCTCTCATTCCAAATCTTCGAACATATGAGCATATGTAAGGAATTAGTCGCCTTTATGGAGTACCCAGGCCGACCCTCGCTAGAAGTCAACCATTGTTTGAGTGTATGAAGGTCGCTCAAGGAAGGGCTTGCCGACTGCATTCTCAGCCAGTCATCGATTTCCAAATTCTGATAGTCAAATGACATTTGAACATCAGAAAAGGAGTTGTCAAAACCGTTGCGGTGTTGTAAGATTTTTGTCTTTGATAGCAAGAAAGCCTTTTATCTTCGGTAACCAGAAACTACCGTGCGGCAGGTCCGGTTAGCAACCACAAATCCTGATATTGAGGTAACCAGAAACTAATCAAGGCATTGCCATTTTTTCATGTGCAATCAAGGAGGGCACAAATATTGTTTCTTAGACAAGCAGCTGTCAGAGTTACAAATTTGTGATCCTCAGGATATCCTTTAACCATTAAGGATTTAACTAAATAAACTAAGAGATATCAATAGTGATGTACTAACTTTTAAATATTAAGTTCATGTGGTGAACTAAAAAAAGCCGCATGATAATAGGTATTACGCTTCACCAATCCATTATTTTGGAGACTGATTGTGCTTTTGTCCGTTCTTTCCTTGCAAATGAGAATCTTGACAGGTCTCTGCTCATTGATCTGAACAAAGAAGCCTTGAGTATATTGACGATGCTCAAGAATTTTAAAATTATAAAATTAATCGGCAGGCCAATAAGGTGGCGCATTTAAAATATGCAAGTTTAGATTTATAAATAAATCTGATGGGATTCTTCTTAATAGTGTTCCGCCCTGCGTGCTTAATTTTGTAATGAATGATTGTAATAACATTATTAATTAATTAAATAATATAGGGGGGTTTTTCCAAAAAAAAAAGCCGCATGATACCCAAAAGATACCCATTTGCACGCTGACAACCAATGGCCCTGCTGGCAGCTAAGGAACCAATTATGGACACGGTTAATGGCCAAAGAGAGCCGGGCCTACAACCCGGGATAGCTGACATTTTGAAACTGACATTTCAGAGTATGTGCCAATGTGTCGTGCTTGCAGGCTGATTGAAGTTAAGAATTGCAGGCCGTCGGTACTCTTTACTACTCCCTTCGTCCTATAATATAAGACGTTTTTTGACACTAGTGTAGTGTCAAAAAACGTCTTATATTATGAAACGGTGGGAGTATTTTAGCCAAATGTTTGGCCATTGTCCAATCACTGTTCCTGGCATACACTTCACGTGCCCCTGTATCTGTATGGTGTAGAACCCAAGACAAGCCGACTGCAGCTACGAGCGGGAGCCCTGTCCCCCATCATTTCCCAAACATTTCCACCGCTTGAAACAAAGAGACGTGAAAAGGAAATTGAAGGTAAAGTGATGAGGACTGCGGTTCATGTAGCCAGGTCTTCCACCTTTGGCCAGAAAACAATAAGGCGCTCCACCTGCTTGCACACTAAGGCCGGCCTCTTTGATTAACATCTCCGAAGCGAATTCTTCTATCAATGAAATGATACGTAAGCTTTGCGTATTCGCGACCACATTCCAAACCACGATCAAATATCGATATTGAAAGAGGAGATGGCCATTATTTCTTGAACTTGGTTACAAAGGGAGCACAAACTGTAATTTGGCCACCCCTGCAGTGAGGCCTATTGGCGGTCCAAACCCTGTTGAGAATGACCAGTCAAACATAGAACTTGCATTTTGAAGTAGCGCACACCTTTCAAATGCTCTTTCACAGAGGTGTGATGGTGAGCTTCTCAAACTGCATCTTGTAGACCAAAGATGTCAAGAATAGGCCGTTCTTCCACGTGATCGCTTCTTCAATGTCATGGTCAATGTTCAAGGTTCACACCATCCAACCTTTCCGAAAGTGTTCAGCGGTAATGTCATCCCTCATATCAATTCGGCAAACCCAGAAGTTATCCTTTGGAGCCTTTAGACAGTGTCATCCATATTTCTAGAAATCTGCAAAATTCTCGGTGCAATATCCATTGGCCTCAAACTGTCATTCCAATGCGACTTTCAAAAATAGGCCTTGGTGCCAAAAATTACTCACATTTTTGTAGCCGCCACAAAGAGGTCTCTATCTTTATCATCACAAGGGATACCCAATCCAAACCAAGGCTTTGGTGGCTCAGACCACAAACCAAAGCCATTTAAGGCGAAGAGCGGTGGCAAAATTTGCAAGAACAGAACTTTTGGAGTGGCCAGCCAAGCGATCAGCTACCGAGTTGGCTTCACGAAAGCAACGAGAGAACGAGGCCTTTGCAAAATCACAAACCATCTGAGCGCATTCTGCGACCGTTGCACTCTCCTCGCCATGATAATCTTCTTGTTTCTGCATAATCTCCACAGCAAAACTAGAATCGGACACAATATGAGCAACGTTGCATGCGATCCTCGCTGCCAAATAATGACCGTACTTGATGGCCAAGATCTCTGCTGAATCAACACCACTCACAAACGGTAACACCCATGGTGCAGCTCGCCAACTCTTTCTATGATTAGTGCGTACGTGTACAACACAATAGGATGAGTGATCTGCAGGCGATATCACTTTATTATCCAACAACTAGCATATCTTTATATTTTCGCAAAGGTGGGGGTGGGGTTGAGCTCGCACTATGTGATGGAGGAGATGTTCCGCTTGTACTTCCAGCAACGATGGAAAATAATGCCAGGCTATTTTAAACACCAGAAGTACATCATATCTGATCCGATCTTTTATCTTGGCCTCTTTCAACTAAAGGGAACGGGGAGTGCAATTGGGACGCGATATTTTATTCTTGACAGAACATCAGGAAGTGGGCAGGAGGTCCATTTATATGTCTGATTTATGAGAAAAGCTAAACTGAAAACAATACGGTACCTCCAAACAGCTTAGATGATCTGAATCACGTGCGGCAGCTCATGCAATAGTATACGGGCATCTCCAACTATTATCCTTAAAACCACCCACATCCCTTCGGATCGAGTTGTTCAAACATGTTCTGTCATCCAACACAGTACCTCATCCGTCCGCAGATCGGTCCGGGCGTCTGTTTTCTCGCAAACTAGAGGCAAACTTAGAGGGTTTTGCGGGAGTCCGGACACCAGCCACGTAGGACTCTGCCACCCCTGCCCCACTGAAATCCTCCTATCCGTCCCTTTTCTTTTACTCCACTTCTGCTCCCCCTTCCTTTCATCCGAACCCTTATCATCAGATGCCGCCACTGTACCTATTCAGTCATCGCCCAGGCAATCTCGGATGTCTGCAGACCCCACCAACTCGCCCGCCCGCCTCGAACTATATGCTAGTGTCCACCCGGGAATCCCTCTGTAGCCAGGTACCATCCACACCACTGTCGACGCCATCCATGACGGACACCACGCCCGGCAGGTGTTCAGTCAAATGACATTGAGCTTTTTTTTTGAACTTCTTGTTGTTCTCTAGAGAAGCACGATGGTGGGATACTCGTTGACCGAGGATGTGTTATTGTGTGATGCGTGGTTGACCATTTATAAGGACTTTGTAGGCATGAATAAGGACCCGACGTTTCGGCACGCGCCCTACGACATTCAAGTCATCCTTGAATGCATTGTGAAGTCTCTAACGCATCGGTGGTACACCATCCGTGACTCCGTCATGAGGTTTTGTGGTGCGATTCACCGAGTGAAGACAAGGTGGTCATTGGGCTCGTCAACAATGAAAATCATAAGTGTTGCTTTCTATTACACTGTATGTTGGATAATTCATTCATTCAATCGATGTTGCTTTACACGTTGGTATAGCTGGCACGTGTTGCCATGATGTACTACAGGACTAAGGGCAACTCATACATTTTTGGATGAAGCTTAAGAGACGGTTTGTGTGGGATGACATGTGTTCGTTCTGACTCTAGTATGGTTGATTTGGAAAAGATGATTTTGAAAAACTTGTTGAACATTCAGTTATCTCGTTGAATTTGAACTATTGTTGTACTAGAGATATTTCATGCTATTTGTGGAAGAATTGTGCTATTTTCTCTAATTACTTTGAGTGTTGCCAGCTGGTTTTAGTTAAACGGACGAAATGTCTTATGTTTTATGTAAATTATGTCCGACCTTTGCTAAATTCCATCGTGTTTGAAATTTATGTGAGAATGGTTGGGTGGCCAACTCTCGCATCACTGTCGGCGGACTGGTCCCTATGATCCGCGGATGTAGACGATGTCCGATTCAAGATGCCCTTACACATGCTCTCGCAAAGGGTAGTAGCGAGCGCGATTCTTGTTGGGCCCTTATGCCCCAGTTCCTGTTGTTTTTGCAACTAGCGCACACACGCTCAACCTCGGGCTTGGCCCATTTATATTTTTTTTCTTCTTCTTTTCTCATTCACGCATACATTTGCATCCTTCTGTCTCTTCCAATGGTTTTCAGAACCATCGTTCCACCGGTTTTCTCTACGGTGGTTTTTGTTGGTTTTTTTCCAGGTGGGGTTTGTTTGTACTTTTATTTTAGTTTTCTCTTTTCTTTTAAAAAAAATCCTAATTCGCAAACCTTTTTGAAATTCTTGAACATTTTTTAAAAGTTCGCAAACTGTTTTTCAGATTCACAAACTTTATTCAAATTAATAATCTTTTTAATTCGTGAGAAAATCAAACTCGTGATTTTTTGAATTCATAAAATTTTGTCTAATTCATGATTTTTTAAAAAATTCATGAACTTTTTACAAATTATAAAATTTCCAAATTAATGATATTTTTAAATAAAGTAAAAGGGTTTAAAAAATGACTGATGCATGTGTAGAGATTGCGAGCTGTCAAAGCTAGCGGCAAGTGTATTTGGTATAGCTAGCGGTCAAAGCTAATGGAGATCGCGTGAGTGCCAGTACGTTCAAGTGCGCGTGAACTGTTGTATAGGCGAGACCTCCTAATTGGCGCTTCAGACGCCAGTTTCGCAAAGCGGGCACTCACGCAGCAGTCTCGTGTGGGCTGGCCTAGCAAGCGCGCTGGTCACTCGCTCGTTCCCTCCGTTCGCTCACACAACGACGCAAGCGCTAAGTTCTTTTTTTTTTTTTTTTTTGCGAGGGGCAAGCGCTAAGTTCTCTCCGTTCAATTTTTTTTTACCGCTTCGCTGTTGACTGTAGGGAAAACATGGATCTAAAAAATACTAAATTGAAAATAGTTCATGAGTTTGCAAACAGTTCACGAGTTTGAAAAAGGTTCATAGATTTGAAAACCGTTCATGCATTTGAAAAAGTTCGTGGACTTCACGAAATTGAAAAAAAGTTTCATGAAGTTGGAAAAAAGTTCATGAATTTGAGAAAAAAAACATGAGTTCAAAAAGTTCACAGATTTGAAAACGTTCAAGAAATTGAAAAGGTTGTGGATGCCGCGAAACTGAAAAAAGTTCATGAATTTGAAAAAAATCATAAATTTTGAAAAAGTTTGCGAGTTTGAAAAACCTTCATGGATTTAAAAAAACGTTCATGGATTTGAAAAGGTTCACGGATTTGAAAAAATCAGTAATTTGGAAAAGGTTTGCTTGTTCTAAAATAGGTTCATGAATTTGGAAAATTTTCATGTGTTTTAAAAACTGTACATGAATTTAAAAAAGAATTCAAAAATTTGAATATTATTCACCCATTTTAAAAAATAAGTAAATTAAAAAAGTAAAAAAAAAAACTGAACAATACCTGTCCTGGAAAAGCGTAAAGAAACCAGTGTATAAAAAGTAAAAAAATAACGCAAAAAACCAGACAAAGGAATACGGATCCCAAAACAAGAAAAACTCGACCACTGTTTACCGCGTTACTGTGTGGTCAAGAAAAAAAACGTAAATGACGCACAAGGGGCAACGGTGGTGTGCGCCAGTTGACAGGTGCAACTAAGTCCAGCACTATAGATTTTTCTTTTTTAGAAAAAGGCTGAATAGGGATTGCGGGCGCTCTCACAGCGGAGCGTGTAGTAAAACACGCTACTGTGAAGTCATTTTTGTAAAAGAAAAGGTAGTACTACCGTGAAGTGTGAACAATTAGGGGTTTGAGAGATATTGGCGGTATTTAACTATATTAATTTCACATTTTAGTTTTTTTCCGCAGAAATGTTGTATTGTACTAGTTGTTCGTATATTTTTATAAACTTGGTCAAACTTTACACTAAGTAACTTCAAAAAAATCATGCACCTTATTTTCTAAACACGAAGGAAATAAAGTTTGACATTAACTTTGTTTGATTGACATATATTAGATGGTTTGGTGAAGCTAGTATATAAATACAAATTGCTTTTGATTTTAATAGAGGTTTGAACTGCAGGTGTATTATTTGAATTTCAATAATTAATGAAAATTTTATTATAGCTTCCTAATATTATTGGAAGGATGGGTACAAGTTTTCAAGATCTTTTACTAAGAAAAAAGTTCATCAATTTAACATATCTTTAATCTACCAATTAGTTTATCTTAGAGTTGATTTTGTGTGGGAGTTTTGTCCATAAATTTTTTTCTGTAATATTTCTAATATATAGAGGAAGTTATGATAAATGTTCAGGGTTTTCAAGGACATATAGTAGTACTAGAACATTTTTACTACAAGGTTTAAATTACCATCATTCTCATATTAAAGAAATGATGCTTATAATATGATTATGCTGCACAATTAATTCATAATTACTACTTCCTCCGTTTCTAAATATTTGTCTTTCTAGAGATTTCAAATGGACTACCACATACGGATGTACATAAACATATTTTAGAATGTAAATTCACTCATTTTACTTCGTATGTAGTCACTTGTTGAAATCTCTAGAAAGACAAATACGGAGTATTTAGAAACGAAGAAAGTAGTACTATATAACTAATTTGGACTCCGGACTCGGCCTCATAGCTTCGCGTCGTCTTCTCACCCGAATCGACTGACCCGAATTCAAAAATCGGGCAACTTACATGTAGCCCACGCGCCCGAGAAAAGCTTGTCGAGAAAGAAAAAACGCGCGCCAGAAAAGCACAAAAATAATAAGATCTCATTTCCCATCGTCTCTTTGTTATTCAGTTGATGGTTACAAAACTGCCAAAGCTTATATTATCCCCTAACGACCAGATTCACCGCCACTCTAATTCATCCTCTCGCTACGTGCTGCTCACCACCGCCTAATAAAAGGAGTACCTAGAACTCATCTAGATGAGACATAATTTAGTCTCATTCACTTTAAAAACAAGAACAAATACAATCCACGTCAGCACACACGCATCTTATAGCATCTTATCCAATGGCTATAAAAGGTGAATGAGACCAAAATATATCTCATCTAGATGAGTTCTAGCAAAACTGCCTAATAAAACCCTACGTAATCAATCCCAAACAAAAAATCTCGCGATCTCCTAACCCTGATCCCGCTACATCTTGCGCCTCCTGATGGCCAGAGGAGTCCGCACCCGGTGGTTCCCGGGCCCGTCGGACCAGACAATGGCGCCGAACCCGTACCCTCCGGCGCCCTTGGGCGCCGGCACGAAGGGGACCCTCGCCACGAAGCTCACCTGGAACTCCTTCTCCTCGCCGACGGCGCCGAACGCCAGCGTGGTCGGCGTCACCGTCACCTGCACCCCCTCCGGCTCCCGGACGACGGCGGCCGTGTACGTGCTCCTCGGCGCGCCCACGTTCCTGACCCTGCGCCGCACCGTCGTCAGGCCGGAGAGGTCCGGCAGCGTGATGGACGGGTAGTTGAGGTCCCGCACGGCGACGGGGGCGGCCGGGCAAGCGTAGCGCGTCTCATTGAACTTGCACATCGCCGTCGCGTTGTACCCGAGCGCGCAGAAGAAGTTGAGGTAGTCGTGGTACGAGGCGTCGTAGACGAGGCCCGGGTCCAGCGCGCGGGCCGGGAAGACGTGGCCGGAGCCGTAGCTGAAGGGCGTCGCCGGCTGCAGGAAGGGGTTCAGGATCGGCCGCTGCTCCATGTCCAGGTCCGTCGCTGCATGCACCAGGCAACAACCCAATGAGTCTGAATGTCTGATGCACAGCTCGTCGTGACGGACACGCAGCTGTTGATGCGAAGTTCGAGCTCACCGGTGGTCATGATGGCCGACTTGATGGCGGCGGGGCTCCAGTCGGGGTGGAGGGTCTTGACGAGGCCGGCGATGCCGGCGACGTGCGGGCACGACATAGACGTGCCGGACTGGACGGTGAAGTCGACGCGGCGCTGGTCCCAGGGCCGGTCCGAGGGCGACGCCATGCCGCTCCACGGGGCGATGATGCCCACTCCCGGCGCGGTCACGTCCGGCTGCCACCCCAGAGAAAGAGTTCATCATCCAGTTGCTGACTTGGATACAAAATGAAAAGAGACCGTGCTTATGATCGATACGCAAAATGAGGCCACCTTTAGGATCTCCGGGTTGAGGACGTTGGGCCCCACCGACGAGAAGGAGGCCATGACCGGCGCCGGCCTCGCGCCGACGATCGTCGTCGCCTTCGAGATGAAACCGGAAGGAGGAGACCTTGACACGAGCACATATTAATCCACTCTCACATTATTGTTACAGAGGTTCTTGATTTGATTTGACATTGCGATCGAGGAGTGGCTTACGGGGTGGACTTGATGTAGGCCAAGAGCGCGAGCCCGTCGGTGTAGTTGATGTGCAGGGCCGGGAGAACGTGCGCGTCGGCGATGACGTTGCTCCCGCCTTCCTCGTCGTTGACGAGGACCATCCCGACCCCTCCGGCTCGGCGCACGGCCTCGCCCTTCTCCATCCTGCGGACGCCTCCTCTCACGCAGCACACCACGATCTTGCCCGTCACCTTGGCCGCGTCCAGGGAATCCAGCCTGCACACCTGACTGCAGCGCGCAAATGAGCGAGCTCAACCTCAAGACAAGACTGTTGCGATGATGGAGCTCGGACGTCAGTCAGTGTGGGTGCTTACGCGTCCTCGACCTTCCTGCCGGGGGCGACGGCGTCGGTGGCGATGATCAGGGGGTAGAAGCTTTTAGTGCGGAGCGACGCCTCCGACAGGCTCTGCCCTTCCACCCTGGTGCGGTTGAAGACGAGGTAGCCCGGGAAGGCCCTGTCGGTGGTGCTGGCGGCGACGGTGATCACCCACGGCGCGAGGTTGCTGACGGTGCCGAAGTCCGGGCCGTTGTTGGTGGCGGAGCAGACGACGGTGATGCCGGCCTTGGTGGCGTGGAGCGACCCGATGGCGACCGTGTCCTCGAAGAAGTCCTTCTGCTCGCCGCCCACGGACGCCGTGATGACGTGCACCCCGTCGGCGATGGCGGCCTCGAAGGCGGCCAGGATGTCGGCGTCGAAGCACTCCACGTCGTTCACGGGCGGGTTGAAGCAGACGCGGTACGCCGCCACGCGCGCGCGCGGGGAGCCGCCCCTGGCCGTGCCGTTGCCGTAGCCGAAGGCGGCGGCGCCGTTGACCTGGGAGCCGCCCGCCGTGGCCAGCGTGTGCGAGCCGTGGCCGACGTCGTCCCGCGGCGTGTTCAGCCTATCGGGGGGCGGGTGGCCCGCCTCCATCGCGTACCCCTTGTTGAAGTAGCGCGCGCCGATGAGCTTGCTGCGCATACAAAATCAGATCAAGATACCGCAGCTGAATTAATAATCCGTAGACGACGAGGCTACGTACGTACGTACGTACCTGTTGCATTTGAACTTGGGGTCGTGCTCGTTCTGGCAGATCCCCTTCCAGGTGTCCGGGATGGGCCCCATTTCGCCGTCGTTGAAGCTCAGGGACTCCGGCCACACGCCCGAGTCGAGGTTCCCGATGATGGTGTCCCCGCCGTACCTGGCCACCTCCCACGCCGACCACTGCGGGACAACGCCGGCCTTCTCGAGCCCCATGAACTCCCACGACCTCGTCGTCTGCATCCTCATGCCGCGGTTCGGGAACACCGACACCACGCCGGGGCGCTCTGAAACACATCGACATGCCGGGATCTGAATTTCTGCCCGGCGCGAATACAACACGACGCAAACATTTATGCATGCAGGAAGACGATTGGCTCACTGGCGATCGCGGCGGCGACGGTGGGCTCGAGGACGGCGGCGAAGCCGTTGATGTTCTTGTTGTAGGAGTAGAAGATGGCGTCGCGCGCCTTCTCCCGGCTGCATGCACGCACGCGTCGATCGATCAGCCGTGACACACATTTGACAATTGCATTTCATGCATGGAGTGCACTTACTCGCCCAAGACGGAGCCGAGGAGGTCGTAGTGCGACTCTGTGGCCAACGTGGACGCCTCCTCCGTCGAGACGCCGGCGCGATGGGAGTGGGCGCCGAGGTACACGATGTACGATGAGGACGGCGGCGGCTTCGTCCCGGCGGCGAGCGCGCAGAGGAGGAAAGAGACTGCCAGTGGGAGGAGAAGCCGGCGTGTGGACTGAGCGGCCGCTGCCGTGCCGGTCTCCATGGCCATGGGCACGTACGAGAGGGGGTGTCGATCGGTGCGGACAGGAAGCTCGATCGGAGAGGAAGCTGGCTATAAAGCAGGGGAGAGGAGTGGAGGCGTTGTGAGTGAGGGGTTAAGGCGGGAGGACTCTGTCTTACTTGCCTCTCGTAATTCGCGTGGGTGGTTTCGGGTTGATCTGCTCGATGGAGGGCGGTTACAGGTGAGACTGCCGCCATTGGTGTGCATGAAGGCTAGACTTTTTTTGGCGGGGTAAAACTTATATTGCGTAAAAAATAAAATCAAAGATTACAATCCTGATGACAAAGAGTGATAGCGTCACCAGGTCCAGACCCTAGCCAAACAGCAGTACCAACATGTACTGACTCTATTTCTCATATGCTTGTAAATGACATATCTATTATTTGAGAAATGAAGTCGTATTATTGTCCCGAAAAACATGTATACTCTACCAAAGATTGCAATGTAAGGGACGAGAAATACCCCTTGGTTCCACGTCCTATATGGGATTTTTCAAATAAGTTTACAAAACAGGTGAAAAATAGTTTAGAAGTTTTTTTAGAATCAACTTAACTCTATTTTGCACTAGTATATAAAATTTCACGAATAAAAAACCAGCGTTGACTTCAAGGCAAAAAAAAACTAAATTTATTTGCTATTATAGGTCACTCTCACACTATTTTAGCCAAAAATTTGTTTTTCCTAAAAGAAGTCAAAGGTTTTTTTTGTGATTCTTTTTCACAAGTACAATGGAAGGTGAAGTTTGTTTCAGAAATTTTTTCTGATTTTTTTACTTTTTATCTATTTACTAATTTTATTATAGGGTGTATATACAGTTATACACCCATAGACCAAAAGTTCCCCTCCCGTAAGGGACATGCTAGGGATTTTTCTATTTGGGCTCGTCGACTGATAAAAATATTTTGTCGGTCGATTTGCTGCTATATCTGCATGCTTCTTATTTGATCGTTCCTGCATACTAGCTGCTCACGTCATCACCAGCTATAGAAGAGTGTGTGCGCTGGACATTGATATTGATGCATAGGGCCGCTACTTCTTTTAGGCGTAGATCAGTGAGGGCCTGTGATTTTTATGTCTACTTGAATCACACACGTATAGGAAAATTGATATTCTTTTGTGAAATACAGAAATGATTAACACCTAAATTCCATTTTATGTTTGTGGCACGAAATTAAGCACAAATAGAAACCCGTTAACCCGATAGGTCTTGGACTGAGGCAACAACAAAGCACAATACAAACCCGTTAACCCGATAACCAAAAGAAGAAAAAGGGTAATACCATGAAATTCCAATACTTTCGATAAGTCCGATTTTGCACCATCCAGCAAACAAATCAACGTGCATCAAAATCAAAATTGAATTGCACCAAATTTTGTCTCGGTCGATTATTTTAGAGGGCCAGTTGACCCTATGCAAACAAAAAACAAAAGCCCACGAAATACTTGGGCTTGGTTCAAAACATAACAAAAATTGACTCGATACTTGGACAGACAAGACAATAAGAAAAATAAATGTACAAAAATAAAAATAAAATGGTTTTTTAAGAAATAAGTTAATTACATTGGTATTACCCTTTAAGAAGAAAGAAAATGAAAACATTTGCACACAACTTACCAAATTGTGGCTTTTTATAATATTAAACATATAATAGTGGAATTAAAAAGGGTTTTACATGAAGGAATGATTTAATGACATTGGTATTACCCTTAAACAAGAAACAATTACAAACAATATCAAAATAATTAAGTTTCCTAAAAATAATAAACTAGTGGCATTGGGATTATAATTTAAGAAAAAAAACAGAAAAACCAATTTGCACACAAGTTTGCCCTAAAATTGCACTTTTTTAATATCAAAGAATAAGTTGAATACTATAATTCTCGCACTTTAGTATAATTTAAACATGTATTATAGAGTGCTTACGTCTATACTTCAGCGTCAATTAGCAAAGACCTATATTAAAATAAAACAGAAACTTGCCGGTTAGAACCACAAAACAGAAGCCCAACAGATACAAAGGCTTGGTCTGAAACATAACCAAAACTGAACCAATATCTAGTAAGACACAATAAAAAAAATGAAAAACAGTGAACAAAAATAATTAAAAACAAAAAATGAAGTTTTCTAAGGAAGAATGAATTAGTGAAATTTTTATTACCTTTAAAAATAAAGAAATAAAAATAATCAAATAATGACAGAAATTGCACATAGTTTACAAAGAAAATACTTTTTTAATAATTTGAAATAATAAGCATATGATAGTCCAATTTTTGCAAAAATATAAGTTTGTAAGCAGAGCCAAATTAGTGGCATTTGTATTACCCTTAAAATTTTAAAATATAAAATGAAATTGAATGATGAAAATTTTACTCATAAATAAAATAATTTTATATCATTTCATAGAAAAGAAGTTTTCAATGAAGGAATGAATTAGTGGCATTGGTATTACCCGGAAGAGAAGAAAGAAATGAAAAAAAATCAAAATAATGCGCTTTTCTAAGGAAGGATAAATTAGCGCTTTGATATTACCCTTGAAGAAGAAAGAAGTTAAAAAAATGATGACAAAACTGGCACACTTTTTTACAATATGCAAGAATAATCATATAATAGTGAATTTAAAAAAAGGAAGTTTCCTATGAAGAAATGAATTAGTGGAATCAGTATTAACATGAAAAAGAAAGAAATGAAATAAAAACTAATACTAAATCTAAAGAATGAAGTTTTCCGAGAAAGAGTGAATTAGTGGCTTTGCTATTGCCCTTTCAGAAGAAAGAAAATGTAACAAAACAAAAATCAAATAAAAATAATAAAGTTTTAAGAACAAATTAGTGGCATTGGTATTACACTTTAAGAAGAAGAAAATGAAAATAATAAAATAAACAGTGACAAAATTTGCATGTAATTTACACAGAAAAATTGTGCTTTTTATAGTATGCAAAGAATAATCATACAATAGTGCAGTTTTCGGATATATTTTATAGTATTTGTGTATACATTTACACTCACCCAACATCGCATAGGTAACAAATAAAGAAAAATACCCACACACAAACAAATAAAGAAAAATAAAAATAAAGGAAAAACAAATAAAAATAGAAAAGAACAATGGTAGAGAGAGGAGGGCTGAATCGCACAAGTAATAGGCTTCAACCCATTAAGGAAGCACCCTAACATCGATTATAAAGTACTACTAAATAAAAGGGATAGTTTGCAAGATTATAAAGTACTACACCCTCCGTTCTATAATATAAGATCATTTTGCAAGATATTTTAGCTTGCAAAACAATCTTATATTATGGGACAAAGGGGGTACTAAATAAAATTGTTGTAATGTTAAGGTACAATAAAATAAAAGAGAGCAAGTTGCAGTAGCGGTGGTAGGTGTTGCAGAATTGTTCCTAGGCAATTAGCTACGATACTAGAACGATAATAATATATTGCAGTTTTATATGCGGGAAACGCCTATACTGACATGCTGTAAAATCCATTGTCCACGTGTACTTAGAGGCTGTTTGGATTGATGCCGCCGGTCGCTGGACTAAAACTTTGGCGTTGACTAGAAAGTTGGTTACCATTTGGATGGGTTCCAATAATTTGGCTCGCCCCAAGCCAAGCAAGTTCTCGCGTTCAATCCACCACCAATTTATTGGTGAGGCACGGGTGGCCAATTCGTCCGCCAAAATATTGGCGTGCCGCTCGTTGGCAGGGCAAACAGAGGCCAGATCTAAACATCCCCTTAGGCTGGTTGTAATGGTAGTATCATAGCTAGTATCATGCATGCCAACTAGTCAATTTTGATGAGGTGTCATAGCATTAAAGGAAGAAAGAGAGGGTGTAGTATCATATCATGATACCGTATCATATTAAATGCTATACTACTTTGTGTCATGCATGGCAATAAATAGAGTACTCATGATACTAATATATGATACTATGCATTAGGGAGGTAGTATCATACACTAGTATCATATGCATGATACTAGTATATGATACTCCCCGTTACAACCAGCCTTATGATTGAAACCTTAGCAAGCATTG
This sequence comes from Aegilops longissima, assembly GCA_021605205.1. Lineage (NCBI taxonomy): Eukaryota > Viridiplantae > Streptophyta > Magnoliopsida > Poales > Poaceae > Aegilops > Aegilops longissima. The sequence goes on along the minus strand of CM038682.1, from coordinate 622,467,354 downwards.
ACCTTACTAAAAATTTATTAGGGTGAAACTCTGCCATAGCCTTAATATCTACTCCCTCCGTTCGGAATTACTTGTCGCAGAAATGGATATATCTAGATGTATTTTAGTTCTAGATACATCCATTTCCGAGACGAGTAATTCCGAACGGAGGGAGTAGTATGAGTCTTCTTTATTCCATATGCATCAACTCCTATACTCAGGTACGGTAATATCTGTCGCTCACTACTACAAGGTCGAATAGTACTGGCCAAATCATATCGTCAGTGGCACGCTTCTAGTCCTGCCAGTGGATCGGGGTCAGTGATGACATTGTCATCACTGACGGGCCAGCCGACCAGTGCTAACTATCCTAAGGGCGGCAAGCTGAGGCATATCACAGAAAAGGTTGTAGATAAGTGGTCGGTTAGTGATGTAAAAATTCTGGCAGACAGCTTGGGGCTGCACTGCTAGCAGTTCAACACTTCAACTACTCAACAATACAAATCACAACATCAAATACAAATAATTTAAATATTCCATTACATGTGCACATATAAAAAAATCTTTTACATTTAGGGTCTGTTTGGATACCGTCTTTGGACCGTGCCTGAAATGTAGCATTCACGATAATTTCATGTATGTCTGAAACTTGGCGAGGAAACTTCACAGAAATCGTACACCCACCCTGTTGTTCAAGCTTGACATCAAGAAGGCTTTTGACTCAGTTAGATGGGACTTCCTTATGGACCTCTTGAGGCACCTAGGATTCTCATCCAGATTTCGCGATTGGGTTTCGGCACTACTCTCCACTGCCACCTCGAGGGTTCTTATCAATGGGGTGGTGGGTGATCCGATGAAACACGATTGTGGCCTCCGACAGGGAGATCCTTTATCCCCGCTGCTCTTTGTCCTGGCAATTGACCCCCTGCACCACCTCCTCAACAAGGCCACTGCACAAGGACATCTTCAACCCATCTGCGGAAGTGCTCCGACCATCAGGACGTCCTTGTACGCAGACGATGCTGCCATCTTTGTCAAACCCACCAGGGGTGACGTCCAATTTCTTGCTTCCTCCTTGGCTGCTTTTGGAGAGGTGATCGGCCTGTATACTAACTGTACCAAAAGTTTGGTGGCTCCTATTCGCTACGACAACATAAATTTGGATGACATTCTCGAGGCCTTCCCGGCGGTGCGCTCGGCATTCCCGATGCGGTACCTTGGCCTTCCGCTATCGGTCAAGCGCCTCAAGAGCATTCATCTTCAACACCTTGTGGACAAGGTTGCATGCAAGCTCCCACCATGGCAGGGAAGACACGTCGCTACTGCTGGGCGTGTGGTGCTCGTAAAGGCGGTCCTCACGGCCATTGCAATTTATCATCTCACGTCTCTCGACATCCCCGTGGAGATCCTAAACGAAATTGACCGACTTCGGCGTGCTTACCTTTGGGAGGGTACCGACAAAGTCTCGGGAGGGTCATGCAAGATCAATTGGGACCTTGTCTGCAAGCCTAAACAGTTTGGTGGCTTGGGTGTGCTTAATTTGAACAAATTCGCTAAGGCCCTCCGACTTCGATGGCTATGGTTCGAGTGGGTGGACAAAAGCAAGCCTTGGGTTGGCATGGGGTCTCCATGCACCGAGGACGACCGCAAATTTTTTGCGGCTGCTACAGTGGTGTGTTGGAAATATGCCCTAGAGGCAATAATAAAAGTATTATTATTATATTTCCTTGTTCATGATAATTGTCTTTTATTCATGCTATAATTGTATTATCCGGAAATCGTAATACACGTGTGAATATATAGACCACAATATGTCCCTAGTAAGCCTCTAGTTGACTAGCTCGTTGATCAACAGATAGTCATGGTTTCCTGACTATGGACATTGGATGTCATTGATAACGGGATCACATCATTAGGAGAATGATGTGATGGACAAGACCCAATCCTAAGCATAGCACAAGATCGTGTAGTTCGTTTTGCTAGAGCTTTTCCAATGTCAAGTATCTCTTCCTTAGACCATGAGATCGTGTAACTCCGGATACCGTAGGAGTGCTTTGGGTGTACCAAACGTCACAACGTAATCGGGTGACTATAAAGGTGCATTACGGTATCTCCGAAAGTGTCATTGGGTTGACACGGATCGAGAGTGGATTTGTCACTCCGTATGACGGAGAGGTATCACTGGGCCCACTCGGTAGTGCATCATCATAATGAGCTCAAAGTGACCAAGTGTTTGGTCACGGGATCATGCATCACGGTACGAGTAAAGTGACTTGCCGGTAACGAGATTGAACGAGGTATTGGGATACCGACGATCGAATCTCGGGCAAGTAAAATACCGATTGATAAAGGGAATAGTATACGGGTTGATTGAATCCTCGACATCGTGGTTCATCCGATGATATCATCGAGGAGCATGTAGAGCCAACATGGGTATCCAGATCCGCTATTGGTTATTGCCCGAGAGCCTTCTCGGTCATGTCGCATGTCTCCCGAACCCGTAGGGTCTACACACTTAAGGTTCGGTGGCGCTAGGGTTGTATGAATATGAGTATGCAGCAAACCGAATGTTGTTCGAGTCCGGATGAGATCCCGGACGTCACGAGGAGTTCGGAATGGTCCGGAGGTAAAGATTTATATATGGGAAGTCTTATTTTGGTCGCCAAAAAGTTTCACACGTTATCGGTATTGTACCGGAGTCTTGAAAGGGTCCGGGGTCCACCGGGGTCCACCTTCGGGGGCCACATGGGCTGTGGGGGTGCGCCTTGGCCTATATGGGCCAAGGGCACCAGCCCCAAGAGGCCCATGCGCCAAGGAGACTTGGGGAGGAGAGTCCTAAGAGGAAGGCACCTCAGGGGTGCCTTGGGAGGATGGACTCCTCCCCCTTAACCGCACCCTTCCTTGGAGGAAGGGGCAAGGCTGCCCCCTCTCTCTTGCCACTATATAAAGTGTAACATCCCAAATTTCCCATTTGGAATGTTTTACAATTATAGCTAAGCATCTATGCATATTGTTTGAATTTGAGTGGCATTTGAAGTTTCAGAAGTTTTTGAGTTGATGGAATTTGAATTCAAAATTTGATAGTTGAAATTTATTTCAAACCAATGCCTGACAAATACTTGAGACAAAGTATGAGAGGAGTAAACATGACACTCCAAATATGTCAGATGAAAACCCTGCCAAAAAGTTTGAATTCAAATTTGAATTTTATTTGGGATTTTAGAAAAATGATTTTTTTTAAAAAAGTTTGAGTTTTGCCCCTGGAAAAATGTTCAAATTATAGGGAATATTCCTCTGATCATTTTGATATATATATATATATATATGTCCTATATAAAATATTTATATTTAATGTATTTCTCTCTCTCTCTCTCTAATTCAAAAAAAAAAATTAGAAAAAGAAAAAGGACCCGGCGCCGGCCAGCCAACTGCCCAGCCAGTGTAGGCCCACCCACGGCCAGGCGGCCCACCAGTGAGCCAGCCAACCCGCCCACCACAGACCACCGACCCAGCCCACACGCCGAATCCTTCGCCGCCATCGGTCGCCTGGCACCCTCCCCTCCTCTCTCTCACGACACCCGGCCCCACCTCTCTTCTTCCCTCGCCCGCCAACCCCGCCGCCAGCTCGCCAGAATCCCGAGGATCCGGGATCCTCCCGATCCCTCGCCTGACCTGCCCTCCTCCAAGTCGGTGCCCCCTATAAATACCCTCCCCTGTTTCCCCGCGCCTCTGCCTGACCCTCTCCCTCGCCAATTAAATGCTTGAGTCCGACCCACCCTTGCCATTTGCACCGCCTGCCACCCGAACCTCCTCGAGCTCGCCCGAGTCCACCCCCAGCTCCTTGCTCCGCTTGCACTCGCGGAGGCCTCCGCCGCGCCCGACCACCGGAGACCCCAGACCGTCGCCGCCTCGAGCCGCCGTCGCCGTCGACCCAGCGATGATAAGTCGCCGGAGATCTTCCCCACCGTCCGATCTAGACGTAGGGTCCTGATTAGATCCCGAAGGGGTACGGTTTTATTTAGGGTTTAGTTTAATGAACCGGTTTAGTTACGGTTTAGTTCGGTTTTTAGTTAGGTTTAATTAGACCGGCCCGACTCGATTTAATTCCCCGGGCGCGTTTTAACTATATTACGCCGAGCGCTAGATAGGCCCATTAGCGCCCGATTTTTCTTTTAATTTTATTTTTCGTTTCTGTTTTAACAGAATAGTTTCTGTTTTGTAAAATCCATATCTTTTAATCTACTTAATATTTTAAGTGATTCTTTTTTGTTGGTTTGCAAATTTATTGTAGTTTCTTTAGAAAATATAATTAGTCATGTTAAAATTATTAGAAATTATTTTATTTTAGATTTAGACAGATTAGTAATTCTGCTATAAAATGAGTTAGAATTATTTTATTTTAGTGATTCTTTTGTCACTACTTTGTTTTGACCTTACCTAACCGTAGGAATTTATTTGGGCATTTTATATTTAATAAAAAATAGTTTTAATCAAAACCATGTAGTTCTTAATTATTTAACTAGCTACTGTTTTCCTATTGTTTTAATTAGCAAATAATTTTATTTTTCCTATGTGATAGTTTATTCTAGGTTAGTTTCTGTAACTTTAGAACATGAAATTTTATTTACAATAAATAAAACTTTTATTTTAATTTTACTTGCTAGAATTGTTATAGGCCTAATAGGAGTTTTATAATAACTTTTAATGTGATTCTTTTTGCTCCTAGTTGCATGATGATTTATTTTCTGTTAGTTAGCAAAAAACCCATGCTTGAGTTCTGTTAAGAAAAATTTTGTTGTGTAAAACTACTCTTAGTTGTTGTATGATGTGGTGAAAACAATTGATTTGGATTTCTTCGAACTTTCTTTGGGTTTTGATTCAATTGTTTCATGTGTTATGTTAGTATGTTGTTATGTTAAGTGATCATATGTTGTATGCTTATTATGATTGTTGTTTGCCTCGGTAGAATTTCCGAGTCTGAAGCTTGCTACCACGAGTCCCTAGCTTTCAAGATCGTCGACAAGGCAAGTCATTGATCATATTTCTTTTACTATACCTATGATTTTATTGCATTAGAATTATACCTCCCCACCATGCATGCAGTAGGTGAATTTGAAGTTATGTTCTTGAGTAGTATCATGAGGTAGGATGAACCCAATTCCCCTTGTTACCATTGCCCGGGACGAAGTAGTTTATTTTGCTATGCTCGTAGACGGGGTTGGTTGAGTGATACATAAGGGAGATGTGAGAGTCAAGATGATGACAACCCCATGACTTCAAGATCAAGATGGACTTAAAATTCACTACTGGGTGGAGGACGGTTGACGGGCACCCTGGAGAATCCAGTGGTTGGCCGGGATGCATGGAGAAGCGCCATGACATCTTGCGGAAAGCTTCACCCAGCCACAAAGAGACGGATGTATACCCCATTGACCGGAAGCTTACTGCAGCCGCAAGCCATTATGGGCTCGGCTTGGTTAACCTTAGGTGTGACTCTGGCGGACGGTGCTACGAGATGTAGAAGAACGGTAGGATTGGATGGGTACGGCGGTGGCGGAGGAACTCTTAGGAAGACCTGTTTACGTTCGTCCGTCTTCAAACACCATGAAGTGCGAAGACTTAAAAGGAGGAACGATTCTTGCGGTAAAGTCATAAACCTCTGCAGTGAAGATCTAATCGGTTAGCCATGTCCCCGATTACGGACAATTTGAGCCTATAGAACTTGGAAGTATTTCGGATATCTCAACACCAAACTTAATAAATTAATTGAGGGGGTGATTATTTATTAATTGGGAATGAGACATTGGTTGGCGGAACCATCTCAATAATTACCAACAATTTTGTAGTAATTGCAAACAAGTCCTTATTGTAGGGAAAAACTGGCTTTTCGCAAGATGTCATGGCGCTTCTCCATGCATCCCGGCCAACCACTGGATTCTCCAGGGTGCCCGTCAACCGTCCTCCACCCAGTAGTGAATTTTGAAGTCCATCTTGATCTTGAAGTCATGGGGTTGTCATCATCTTGACTCTCACATCTCCCTTATGTACCACTCAACCAACCCCGTCTACGAGCATAGCAAAATAAACTACTTCGTTCCGGCAATGGTAACAAGGAATTGGGTTCATCCTACCTCATGATACTACTCAAGAACATAACTTCAAATTCACCTACTGCATGCATGGTGGGGAGGTATAATTCTAATGCAATAAAATCATAGGTATAGTAAAAGAAATATGATCAATGACTTGCCTTGCTGACAATCTTCGAAAGCTAGGGACTCGTGGTAGCAAGCTTCGCACTCCGGAAATTCTACCGAGGCAAACAACAATCATAATAAGCATACAACATATGATCACTTAACATAACAACATACTAACATAACACATGAAACAATTGAATCAAAACCCAAAGAAAGTTCGAAGAAATCCAAATCAATTGTTTTCACCACATCATACAACAACTAAGAGTAGTTTTACACAACAAAATTTTTCTTAACAGAACTCAAGCATGGGTTTTTTGCTAACTAACAGAAAAGAAATCATCATGCAACTAGGAGCAAAAAGAATCACATTAAAAGTTATTATAAAACTCCTATTAGGCCTATAACAATTCTAGCAAGTAAAATTAAAATAAAAGTTTTATTTATTGTAAATAAAAGTTCATGTTCTAAAGTTACAGAAACTAACCTAGAATAAACTATCACATAGGAAAATAAAATTATTTGCTAATTAAAACAATAGGAAAACAGTAGCTAGTTAAATAATTAAGAACTACATGGTTTTGATTAAAACTATTTTTTATTAAATATAAAATGCCCAAATAAATTCCTACGGTTAGGTAAGGTCAAAGCAAAGTAGTGACAAAAGAATCACTAAAATAAAATAATTCTAACTCATTTTATAGCAGAATTACTAATCTGTCTAAATCTAAAATAAAATAATTTCTAATAATTTTAACATGACTAGTTATATTTTCTACAGAAATTACAATAAATTTGCAAACCAACAAAAAAAGAATCACTTAAAAATATTAAGTAGATTAAAAGATATGGATTTTACAAAACAGAAACTATTCTGTTAAAAACAGAAACGAAAAATAAAATTAAAAGAAAAATCGGGCGCTAATGGGCCTATCTAGCGCTCGACGTAATATAGTTAAAACGCGCCCGGGGAATTAAATCGAGTCGGGCCGGTCTAATTAAACCTAACTAAAAACCGAACTAAACCGTAACTAAACCGGTTCATTAAACTAAACCCTAAATAAAACTGTACCCGCATTCTTCTGGATCTAATCAGGACCCTACGTCTAGATCGGACGGTGGGGAAGATCTCCGGCGACTTATCGCGGGGTCGATGGCGACGGCGGCTCGGGCGGCAACGGTGCGGGGGTCTCCGGTGGTCGGGGCGGCGGCGGAGGCCTCCATGGTGCAAGGAGCAAGGAGCTGGGGTGGACTCAAGCGAGCTCGAGGAGGTTCGGGTGGCTGGGCGGTGCAAATGGCGCTGGGCGGTGTCGGACTCATGATTTAATTGCAGCGAGGGAGAGGGTCATGAGGGGCGAGGGGGAACGGGCGAGGGAGGGTATTTATAGGGGAGGGGCACCGACTTGGAGGAGGGCAGGTCGGGCGAGGATCGTGGAGGATCCCGGATCTCATGGGATTCCCATGAGCGGCGGGGGGTTGGCGGGCGAGGGAAGAAGGAGAGGTGGGGCCGGGTGTCGGTGAGAGAGGGGAGGGGAGTCGGGTCGGGCGACCATGGCGGCGGATTCGGCGTGTGGGGGCTCGCTCGGCGCTGGCCGGGCTGGGCTCATGGCTCTGCCTCATTGGCCGGGCCGCCTGCCCGTGGGTGGCCTCACTACTGGATGGGCAGTTGGCTGGCCGGCGCTGGGTCCTTTTTCTTTTTCTAATTTTTTTTTGAATTAGAGAGAGAGAGAGAAAAATACATTAAATATAAATATTTTATATAGGACATATATATATCAAAATGATCAGGGGAATATTCCCTATAATTTGAACATTTTTCCAGGGGCAAAACTCAAACTTTTTTTTAAAAAATCATTTTTCTAAAATCCCAAATAAAATTCAAATTTGAATTCAAACTTTTTGGCAGGGTTTTCATCTGACATATTTGGAGTGTCATGTTTACTCCTCTCATACTTTGTCTCAAGTATTTGTCAGGCATTGGTTTGAAATAAATTTCAACTGCCAAATTTTGAATTCAAATTCCATCAACTCAAAAACTTCTGAAACTTCAAATGCCACTCAAATTCAAACAATATGCATAGATGCTTAGCTATAATTGTAAAACATTCCAAATGGGAAATTTGGGATGTTACAAACCTACCCACCTTAAGATGAATCTCGCCCTCGAGATTCGGGTTGGCTAGCAAATAGGTGCGGTGGTCTCGGCGGAGGTCTTCTTCTCGCTCCCGGTGGCTTCTTCCTCGAGTGATGACTCCACAAAGACCTTGCAAAACTTGATGATCTTGTTGCGGTGACTCTGTTCAGCCTCTCGAGAATTGGACGGGTTTCTCCTCATAAGTCGATCACCGTCGAGCTGTATGGCCTCTAGGGGCACCGTGTCTCTCAACGGAATATCGGCCATGTCGGCATGGCCTTTCTTCACCGAGAAACATGGAAGACATCATGAACTCGCACAATCCTTCCGCAATTACAACTTGTAAGCAACTTCTCCACGATGTTCGAGGATTTTGTAGGGCCAATGAATCGGGTGCTAACTTTCCTTTGACACCAAACCTCTTGATTCCACGAAGTGGGGACACACGGAGATATGCCCGGTCTCCCGCTTCAGTATGTTACTTCCTTGCGTTCTCGTCGGCATAACTCTTACGCCTCGATCGAGCTACCTTGAGTCTATCTCGAATCAGCTTGACTTTCTCTTGAGAATCTCGATAAGGTCGGGACCGAAAAGTTTTCGATCTCCAACACCATCCCACAACAATGGTGTTCGCACCTCCTTCCGTATAGAGCTTGAAGGGGCCATCTTGATCGGGTCTCGATAACTGTTATTGTACGAGAATTCGCGTATGGCAAATTATCATCCCAGCTAGACCCATAGTCTAGCGCACAAGCTCTCAACATGTCCTCCGAGATCTGGTTGACTCTCTCGGTCTGTCCATCTATCTCATGGATGAAAAGCTGTCTTGAACTCCAGCCTCGCACCCAAAGTTTCATGCAACCGATTCCAAAACTTTGAGGTAAATTGTGTTCCTCTATCGACACGATACTCCTCGGAACTCCATGCAGACATCGATCCTGGTCATGTATATCTTGGCTAACTTAGCACTGGTATAGGTAGTCTTCACGGGATGAAATGAGCTACCTTGGTCAATCGATCAACCACTACCCAGATGGAATCATAACTGAACGGGTCTGGGTGATCCCGTGATAAAATCCATTCCAAGTTTTTCCCATTTCCACTCGGGAATCGGCAAAGGTTGAAGTAACCTGCTGGCTTCGATGTTCCGCCTTTACTCGTTGGCAAACATCGCATCTTGCTACGTACTCGGCAATATCCTTCTTCATACCGCCCACCGAAACTTTCCTTCAAATCCGGTACATCTTGGTGTTACCGGGTGAATCGAGTACTGGTGAATCATGAGTCTCTGAAGAATTAGCTTCACGAGTTCGGGATCATTGGGTACATAATCGATCCTCGAATCATATAGCTCCGTGTTCATCCTTACGAAATCCTTTAGCTTTTCCTTCATTCATCCTTTTCTTTATCTCATCAATTTCCTTGTCCGACTTACGGGCTTCACGAATTCTTTCGCCAAAGTGGACTGAACTTCCAGAGTTGCAACATATCCTCTCGAACTATCTCCGATCGGAGATCTCCGAGGTCATCGACTAACTCTGGGGTAATCCTCCGCTATAAGAGTATTTACATAACTCTTACGGCTCAAAGCATCTGCTACAACATTAGCCTTTCTGGGTGATAATGCAGTCTCATGTCATAGTCCTTGATTAACTCTAGCCATCTCCTCTGCTGAGGTTCAACTCTTCTCGCGTGAAAATATACTTCAAGCTCTTATGATCTGTGTAAACATCACAACGGTTTTCGATAAGGAAATGTCTCCAGGTCTTGAGTGCATGCACTATGGCTGCTAACTCCAAATCATGTGTGGCATAATTCATCTCGTGTGGTCGTAGCTGTCTGGAGGTATAAGCTACAACTTTTCCTTCCCGCATGAGTACTCCTCCGAGTCCACGACGAGAAGCGTCACAATATACCGTAATCCTTGTGTATGTCCGCAAAATCAGATCTTTGCTGTAACCAAACATTTCTTCAATTCACTGAAACGGCTTCACAATCCTCGGTCCAAATGTACTTGGCCTCCTTCTTCAACAGCTCACCATGGGCTTGGCAATTTTCGAGAAATTCTCAATAAACCTCCGATAATATCCTGCGAGTCCGAGAAAATGCGGATCTCCTTGATCGAGGTGGGCGATCGCCAATCGGTGACCGATTCAACCTTGGCGGGGTCAATCTGCTATTCCTTCTCCGGAAATAACATGTCCGGAATCCGACTTCCTTCAGCCAAAATTCACATTTGCTGAACTTGGCATACAATCGATGTTCTCGGAGTTTCTCGAACTAGACGCAAATGTTCCTTATGCTCTTCCTCGCTCTTGGAGAAAATCAGTATATCATCGATGAACACCACGACAAACTTGTCCAGATATTCCATAAATACCTTGTTCATCAAATTCATGAAGTATGCGGGGCATTAGTCAATCCGAATGACATGACGGTATACTCATATAAACCATACCGTGGTGAATGCTGTTTTGGTATATCCTTTTCACGGATCTTCAATCGATGATACCACGATCAAGATCGATCTTGGAGAATACCTTGGCTCCAACTAGCTGATCAAATAGGTCATTAATCATCGGCAGAGGGTACTTGTTCTTGATGGTCACGTCGTTCAACGAACGATAATCCACAACCATTCTCAGGGTTCCATCCTTCTTCTCTACCAAAAGAACTGGGGCTCCCCAAGGTGACGAGCTTGGCCGAATATATCCCTTCTCCAATAGCTCATTAATTTGATTCTTGATCTCCTTCAGATCATTCGGGGGCATCCGATAGGGTCTCTTGGATATTGGGGCTGTGCCGGGCAATAACTCAATCGAAATTCAATGTCTCTGTCGGTGGCATTCTGGTAATTCCTCCGAAACACATCGGAAAATCTTGCACTCACTGCATTTCCTCCTGAACAACTCCCGTGAGGGAATTCACCGATTCTTCATCCGCTACGCCTCGGATACATACTTGATCCTCTTACGCTCCGGGTGGTGAGCAGAATCGACTTCGGGCACGCCTATGTTTCCTTCAAACTTCGTCAACCAATCCATGCCTAGGATTACATCCAAGGTCCGGGTTTCCAATACTATGAGGTCTGCGGAAATTTATGGTTTCGATGTTGAGGGTTGCATGACAGCCTAAGCTCGCCATCATTTCTCCTCCTGAACCGACGTGAAGAGGGCTTCTAAGGGTTCTAGTGGGCAACCCGTACTTTTCCACAACTACCCTTGATATGAATGAATGCGTTGCACCGAATCAAAGAGTACCAATCTTGGATGTGAATTTAATAAAACTTACCAACCACGATTGTCGGCTGATCATAGACGTCCTCCACGTCAATGTGGTTCACCTGAGCACGAGGAAAAGGGTTGGGCTTCTTTGCTGAGCTTCCATTGCCGTTTCCATTCCTCTGCTTGGCCTCCGGGCAGTCGGTGGCATAGTGCCCTGTTTTCTGGCACTTGAAACAGGTGATGTGGCTCAGATCTTTCTGAGCCAGGGCAGGACGATGCTGGTTGCCATTGCCGTTTCCATTGCCGTCTTGTTGTCCTGGTTGCGGTTGTTCCCATTTCCTCCATGGTTATGTCCTCCATGGTTATGATGGGTATGCCCTCCCGAGTATGGGGCATAACGGGGCTTCTGCTGAGCTCCAGAGTTGTACTTCCCCTAGCCATACTTCCATTTGCGGCTATCAATCTGCTGCTGCTTGCCTTCAAGTATGGTGGCCTTGTCTACCAGCTCCTGGTAGTTGGTGAAGGTAGCCACCATTAGCTGCATTCCTAGCTCGTCATTGAGTCCCTCGAGAAACTTTTCCTGCTTTGCGGCATCTGTGGCCACATCATCCGGGGCATAGCGAGCTAACTTGCTGAACTCATCCACGATCGCCCCACAAGACGGTTCCCCTGGCGTAAGTTGCGGAACTCACGCTTCTTCAGACTCATGGCTCCAGCTGAAACATGAGCGGTGCGGAAAGCCTGCTGGAACTGATCCCATGTGATGGTGGCGATGGGATAAGTGGCGGTGTAGTTCTCCCACCAAGAGGCTGCAGGTCCATCAAGTTGATGTGCGGCAAAGCGCACCTTCTCTGCATCTGTGCATCCAGCGTGGGCTAACTCCCTTCCGACCTTGCGGAGCCAATCATCGGCCACAATCGGCTCAGTGCTGCTAGAGAACACTGGCGGATTCAGCCTTAGGAAGCGGGTCAAGTTGTCAACAGGGGGTGGTGGCGGTGGATTGTTGTTGTTGTTGTTCTGGTTCTGGATGAGCATCTGCATGAGGGCATTCTGCTGCTGGATCAGCTGGGTGAGCTCCGGCGGAAAGTTGAGACCGGGGTCACGTCTCGGAGGCATCTGGTGTTTTGGAGTGGATGAGAAAATTAGAATAGAACAAGGATCTAATGAGAAAATATCACTACCCAAATGAATGCACAAACATAATCACACCAATCATTTATTCAATCCACTCAAACATGGTTCAATCTCGGATTACAAATTTTCACGACTAATCGAAAATAACGGCCTAACTGATCGACGGAAAAATAAAATAACATGGCGGTCGACTAAATGTCTTCATCAATTATCCTTGCGTCCTCTGGTGCGGCGTCCTCCGGTGTGGCGTCCTCTGATGTGGCGCCTCCTCTTGCGGCTTTCTTCAGTGGAGCTCCCTTCATAATCCTGGTCATTGCTCATGAGGGGTCCGTCATCTCCACTCGGAAAAAGGTCTTCTCCCAAGTCCATCTTTTCCTCTAATGCGGCCACATCCATCTTCAGCTTGTCGACTCTCTCCATGAAATCCTTGATTTCTTCTTCATGATCAAGGAAGTCTGCGTGTGCCTTCTCCTCCAGGTTCTAGTTCACGGAACAACAGCCTCCTGTGTACCTTCGAGTTCTGGCGAGTCCGGATCTCCCGCTTCTGAGGAGACACTCCAAGTCTTGGACATATGAGAGAATGGAGTCGTCCTCTACGGTACGGATGATATCTCCATTCCTAGCTCTGCGAGAAATCATGGCGAGATCTGATGGGTCGAGCTCGGCTCTGTACTCTTCTCGGAGATGTCCAAGTGCACGATAAATCGCCATGTCTCTTCCGAGGATCCAATTGAAATCGGTAAACTCAAAGTCAATAGGATCTGAATGTCCTCCGAAGGTTCTCCCTGGAATGTGCACCTCAATCCTGTAGCGGGTATCCGTCGGGAGTGCATTGGTAGGCTTCCGGTGATTGAGGGCGAGAGCAATCTTCAGCTTCTTCACGATCTGGACCAGCTTCTTGCCGAAGGCATCGTCTCATCTGGTGGCAAAACTCCGTAGCAAAACTGGGTGAACTCGTGACCATCTAGAATGTTGAAAATCGGAGAGAAGTCGAAATGAGCAGGGAGAATTACGGAATGATAAGGACATAAAATAAATAGTCTCTTCCTATGGCTTTCCGATCCTAGGGGTTCGTCCTCACGGTCAGCGTGTGCTCGATACCATCTCTGTAGCGACCCGACCCAAAATCGGTCAAGTCTCTGTGTAGCTGTACCATCCCAAGATCATCTTTGCACACACAATACATTGATGAAATAATCAAAGTTCAATCACACCTGAATTTATTACACGATTCTCATATTGAGTCTTTATTACAATAGAATAAATTTGACCGAAGGCCAACTCATGAGAAATAAACTAATTAAAGCTGCGGAAGCATAGAAGAATAGCGAGTCCATCCGACTCCATAGGGCAATCGCCAAGCGCGAATCGTAGCCTCACTCCTGATCGGAATACTCCTCTGCAACATAAGACGTTGCAGCCGTGTAGGTCAGCATTTTGAATGTGCTGGCAAGTCATGAAGAGAGAATAACAATATAAATTACTAACACTATATGCAATTTGGCTGTGGGGCTCTAAGTTTCATTGTTTTTGCGAAAAGCCAGTTTTTCCCTACAATAAGGACTTGTTTGCAATTACTACAAAATTGTTGGTAATTATTGAGATGGTTCCGCCAACCAATGTCTCATTCCCAATTAATAAATAATCACCCCCTCAATTAATTTATTAAGTTTGGTGTTGAGATATCCGAAATACTTCCAAGTTCCATAGGCTCAAATTGTCCGTAACCGGGGACACGGCTAACCGATTAGATCTTCACTCTGCAGAGGTTTGCGCACTTTACCCGCAAGAATCGTTCCCTCCTTTTAAGTCTTCGCACTTCATGGTGTTTGAAGACGGACGAACAAACAGGTCTTCCAAGAGTTCCTCAGCCACCGCCGTACCCATCCAATCCTACCGTTCTTCTACATCTCATAGCACCGTCCGCCAGAGTCACACCTAAGGTTAACCAAGCGAGCCCATAATGGCTTGCGGCTGCACAGTAAGCTTCGGTCAATGGGGTATACATCCGTCTCTTTGTGGCTGGGTGAAGCTTTCCGCAAGATGTCATGGCGCTTCTCCATGCATCCCGGCCAACCACTGGATTCTCCAGGGTGCCCGTCAACCGTCCTCCACCCAAAGAGTGAATTTTGAAGTCCATCTTGATCTTGAAGTCATGGGGTTGTCATCATCTTGACTCTCACATCTCCCTTATGTATCACTCAACCAACCCCGTCTCTGAGCATAGCAAAATAAACTACTTCGTTCCGCAATGGTAACAAGGGGAATTGGGTTCATCCTACCTCATGATACTACTCAAGAACATAACTTCAAATTCACCTACTGCATGCACGGTGGGGAGGTATAATTCTAATGCAATAAAATCATAGGTATAGTAAAAGAAATATGATCAATGACTTGCCTTGTTGACGATCTTGAAAGCTAGGGACTCGTGGTAGCAAGCTTAGACTCGGAAATTCTACCGAGGCAAACAACAATCATAATAAGCATACAACATATGATCACTTAACATAACAACATACTAACATAACACATGAAACAATTGAATCAAAACCCAAAGAAAGTTCGAAGAAATCCAAATCAATTGTTTTCACCACATCATACAACAACTAAGAGTAGTTTTACACAACAAAATTTTTCTTAACAGAACTCAAGCATGGGTTTTTTGCTAACTAACAGAAAAGAAATCATCATGCAACTAGGAGCAAAAAGAATCACATTAAAAGTTATTATAAAACTCCTATTAGGCCTATAACAATTCTAGCAAGTAAAATTAAAATAAAAGTTTTATTTATTGTAAATAAAAGTTCATGTTCTAAAGTTACAGAAACTAACCTAGAATAAACTATCACATAGGAAAAATAAAATTATTTGCTAATTAAAACAATAAGAAAACAGTAGCTAGTTAAATAATTAAGAACTACATGGTTTTGATTAGAACTATTTTTTATTAAATATAAAATGCCCAAATAAATTCCTAAGGTTAGGTAAGGTCAAAACAAAGTAGTGACAAAAGAATCACTAAAATAAAATAATTCTAACTCATTTTATAGCAGAATTACTAATCTGTCTAAATCTAAAATAAAATAATTTCTAATAATTTTAACATGACTAATTATATTTTCTACAGAAACTACAATAAATTTGCAAACCAACAAGAAAAGAATCACTTAAAAATATTAAGTAGATTAAAAGATATGGATTTTACAAAACAGAAACTATTCTATTAAAAACAGAAACGAAAAATAAAATTAAAAGAAAAATCGGGCGCTAATGGGCCTATCTAGCGCTCGGCGTAATATAGTTAAAACGCGCCCGGGGAATTAAA
The DNA here is from genome assembly GCA_021605205.1 of Aegilops longissima. NCBI lineage: Eukaryota > Viridiplantae > Streptophyta > Magnoliopsida > Poales > Poaceae > Aegilops > Aegilops longissima. The sequence goes on along the minus strand of CM038682.1, from coordinate 622,451,355 downwards.
TCGAGTCAGGCCGGTCTAATTAAACCTAACTAAAAACCGAACTAAACCGTAACTAAACCGGTTCATTAAACTAAACCCTAAATAAAACTGCATTCTTCGGGATCTAATCAGACCCTCGTCTAGATCGGACGGTGGGAAGATCTCCACGACTTCATCATGGGGTCGATGGCGACGGCGGCTCGGGCGGCGACGGTGCGGGGGTCTCCGATGGTCGGGGGCGGCGGCGGAGGCCTCCGGCGGGTGCGGCGGAGCAAGGGGAGCTCGGGGGTGGACTCGGGCGAGCTCGAGGAGGTTCGGGGTGGCCGGGGCGGTGCAAATGGCGCGGCGGCGGACTCCGGCGACGAATTGCGGCGAGGGGAGAGGGTCAGGCGAGGGGCGAGGGAAGCGGGCGAGGGAGGTATTTATAGGGGGCACCGACTTGGAGGAGGGGCAGGTCAGGCGAGGGATCGGGAGGATCCGGATCTCGGGATTCCGGCCGGCGGGCGGGGTTGGCGTGGGCGAGGGAAGAAGGAGAGGTGGGGCGGGGTGTCGGTGAGAGAGAGGGAGGGGAGTCGGCTCAGGCGACCGATGGCGAAGGATTCGTGCGGGGCTCGGTCGGTCTGGCGCTGGCTGGGCAGTTGGCTGGCCCATTGGGCTGGGCCGCCTGGCCCGTGGGTGGGCCTCGGCATTGGCTGGGCAGGCTATTCGGCCGGCGCTGGGTCCTTTTCTTTTCTAATTTTTTGAATTAGAGAGAGAGAGAGAAAAATACATTAAATATAAATATTTTATATAGGACATATATATATCAAAATGATCAGGAATATTCCTATAATTTGAACATTTTTCGAGGCAAAACTCAAACTTTTTTAAAAAATCATTTTCTAAAATCCCAAATAAAATTCAAATTTGAATTCAAACTTTTGGCAGGGTTTTCATCCGACATATTTGGATTGTCATGTTTACTCCTCTCATACTTTGTCTCAAGTATTTGTCAGGCATTGGTTTGAAATAAATTTCAACTGCCAAATTTTGAATTCAAATTCCATCAACTCAAAAACTTCTGAAACTTCAAATGCCACTCAAATTCAAACAATATGCATAGATGCTTAGCTATAATTGTAAAACATTCCAAATGGGAAATTTGGGATGTTACATAAAGGGAGGGGAGGGAGGGGCAGCCGCACCCCGGAAGGCCTGGCACCTCACTCTCCCTGCTACACCTCCCCCTCCTCCCGTAGTTGCTCTGCGAAGCCCTGCCGGAGTTCTGCTGCATCCACCACCATGCCGTCGTGCTGCTGGATCATCATCAACCTCTCCTTCCCCCTTGCTGGATCAAGAAGGAGGAGACGTCATCCGCTCCGTACGTGTGTTGAACGCGGAGGTGCTGTCCGTTCAGCACTAGGTCATCGGTGATCTGAATCACGGCGAGTACGACTCCATCATCCCCGTTCCATTGAACGCTTCCGCACGCGATCTACAAGTGGTATGTAGATGCAATCACTCTCCCATGACTCGTTGCTAGATGAACTCATAGATGGATCTTGGTGAAACCGTAGGAAAGATTTTAATTTTCTGCAACGTTCCCCAACAGTGGTATTAGAGCTAGGTCTATGCGTAGTTCTCTATTGCACGAGTAGAACACAATTTGTTGTGGGCGTAGATGTTGTCAACTTTCTTGCCGCTACTAGTCTTATCTTGCTTTAGCGGTATTGTGGGATGAAGCGGCCCAGACCGACCTTACAAGTATGCTTACGTGAGACTGGTTCCACCGACTGACATGCACTAGTTGCATAAGGTGGCTAGCGGGTGTCTGTCTCTCCCACTTTAGTTGGAGCGGATTCGATGAAAAGGGTCCTTATGAAGGGTAAATAGAAGTTGAAAAATCACGTTGTGGCTTTGATGTAGGTAAGAAAACGTTCTTGCTAGAACCCTATTGCAGCCACGTAAAACTTGCAACAACAATTAGAGGACGTCTAACTTGTTTTTGCAGCAAGTGTTTTGTGATATGATATGGCCAAAGTTGTGATGAATGATGAATGATATATGTGATGTATGAGATCATGTTCTTGTAATAGGAATCACGACTTGCATGTCGATGAGTATGACAACCGGCAGGAGCCATAGGAGTTGTCTTTATTTTTGTATGACCTACGTGTCATTGAAGAACGCCATGTAAATTACTTTACTTTATTGCTAAACGCGTTAGCCATAGAAGTAGAAGTAGTCGTTGGCGTGACAACTTCATGAAGACACGATGATGGAGATCATGATGATGGAGATCATGGTGTCATGCGGTGACAGGATGATCATGGAGCCCGAAGATGGAGATCAAAGGAGCTATATGATATTGGCCATATCATGTCACTACTATATATAATTGCATGTGATGTTTATTATGTTTATGCATCTTGTTTAATTAGAACGACGGTAGTAAATAAGATGATCCTCATAACAATTTCAAGAAAGTGTTCTCCCTAACTGTGCACCGTTGCTAAAGTTCGCTGCTTTGAGCACCACGTGATGATCGGGTGTGATAGATCCTTACGTTCACATACAACGGGTGTAAGACAGTTTTACACATGCAATACACTTAGGTTAACTTGACGAGCCTAGCATGTACAGACATGGCCTCGGAACACAAGAGACCGAAAGGTCGAACATGAGTCGTATGGAAGATACGATCAACATGAAGATGTTCACCGACGATGACTAGTCCGTCTCACGTGATGATCGGACACGGCCTAGTCGACTCGGATCATGTATCACTTAGATGACTAGAGGGATGTCAAATCTGAGTGGGAGTTCATTAAATAATTTGATTAGATGAACTTTATTATCATGAACAATAGTCTAAAATCTTTGCATAATGTCTTATAGATCAAATGGCCAATGCTCATGTCACCATGAACTTCAACGTGTTCCTAGAGAAAACCAAGCTGAAAGATGATGGCAACAACTATTCGGACTGGGTCCGGAACCTGAGGATTATCCTCATAGCTGCCAGGAAACAATATGTCCTAGAAGCACCGCTAGGTGAAGCACCCATCCCAGAGAACCAAGACGTTATGAACGCTTGGCAGTCTCGTGCTGATGATTACTCCCTCGTTCAGTGCGGCATGCTTTACAGCTTAGAACCGGGGCTCCAAAAGCGTTTTGAGCGACACGGAGCATATGAGATGTTCGAGGAGCTGAAACTAGTTTTCCAAGCTCATGCCCGGGTCGAGAGATATGAAGTCTCCGACAAGTTCTACAGTTGTAAGATGGAGGAAAATAGTTCTGTCAGTGAGCACATACTCAAAATGTCTGGGTTGCACAACCGCCTGTCCCAGCTGGACATTAACCTCCCGGACGAGGCGGTCATTGACAGAATCCTTCAGTCGCTCCCACCTAGCTACAAGAGCTTTGTGATGAACTACAATATGCAGGGGATGGTGAAAATGAAGGAAATATGCCCTAGAGGCAATAATAAAGTTATTATTTATTTCCTTATTTCATGATAAATGTTTATTATTCATGCTAGAATTGTATTAACCGGAAACATGATACATGTGTGAATACATAGACAAACATATAGTCACTAGTATGCCTCTACTTGACTAGCTCATTAATCAAAGATGGTTATGTTTCCTACCATAGACATGTGTTGTTATTTGATTAATGGGATCACATCATTAGGAGAATGATGTGATTGACATGACCCATTCCGTTATCCTAGCACTTGATCGTTTAGTATATTGCTATTGCTTTCTTCATGACCTATACATGTTCCTGTAACTATGAGATTATGAAACTCCCGTTTACCGGAGGAACACTTTGGGTGCTACCAAACGTCACAACGTGCTTGGGTGATTATAAAGGAGTACTACAGGTGTCTCCAAAGGTACATGTTGGGTTGGCGATTTCGAGATTAGGTTTTGTCACTCCGATTGTCTGAGAGGTATCTCTGGGCCCTCTCGGTAATACACATCACATAAGCCTTGCAAGCATTGCAACTAATAAGTTAGTTACGAGATGATGTATTACGGAACGAGTAAAGAGACTTGCAGGTAACGAGATTGAACTAGGTATTGGATACCGACGATCGAATCTCGGGCAAGTAACATACCGATGACAAAGGGAACAACGTATGTCGTTATGCGGTTTGACCGATAAAGATCTTCGTAGAATATGTAGGAACCAATATGGGCATCCAGGTTCCGCTATTGGTTATTGACCGAGAATAGTTCTAGGTCATGTCTACATAGTTCTCGAACCCGTAGGGTCCGCACGCTTAAGGTTTCGATGACAGTTTTATTATGAGTTTATAAGTTTTGATGTACCGAAGGAGTTCGGAGTCCCGGATGAGATCGGGGACATGACGAGGAGTCTCGAAATGGTCGAGACGTAAAGATCGATATATTGGACAACTATATTCGGACATCGGAAAGGTTCCGAGTGATTCGAGTATTTTTCGGAGTACCGGGTAGTTACGGGAGAAGCAATGGGCCTTGATGGGCTTTAGTGGGAAGAGGAGAAAGGGCCAAAGGGGCTGCTGCGCCCCCTCCTCTGGTCCGGTGGACTAGGGAAAGGGGGCCGCCACCTTCCTTCTCCTCCACTTCCTTCTCCCTTCCTCCCTCTTGGTGGACTCCTACTAGGACTTGGAGTCCTAGTAGGACTCCACATCCTGGCCGCACCAAGCCTTGGCCGCCTCCTCCTCCTCCATCCTTTATATCTTTGAGGCAAGGGCACCCCATAGACACACAAGTTGATCTTCGTGATCGTTCCTTAGCCGTGTCGGTGCCCCCCTCCACCATATTCCACCTCGGTCATATCGTCATGGAGTTTAGGCGAAGCCTGCGCGATAGAGCATCATCATCGTCACCACGCCGTCGTGCTTGTGGAACTCATCCCGACACTTTGCTGGATCGAGTCCGGGATCGCCATCGAGCTGAGCGTGTGCTGAACTCGGAGGTGCCGTGACGTTCGGTACTTGGATCGGTCGGATCGTGAAGACGTACGACTACATCAACCACGTTGTCATAACGCTTCCGCTTACGGTCTACGAGGGTACGTGGACAATACTCTCCCCTCTCGTTGCTATGCCATCAACATGATCTTGCGTGTGCGTAGGAATTTTTTTGAAATTACTACGTTCCCCAACAGAAAACTATTCCTGAAGTATTTTCAATGCTGAAGTCAGCAGAGGTAGAAATCAAGAAGGAGCATCAAGTGTTGATGGTCAATAAAACCACTAAGTTCAAGAAGGGCAAGGGAAAGAAGAACTTCAAGAAGGACGGCAAGGATGTTGCGCGCCCCTGATAAGCCGTTGCCGGAAGAAGTCAAAGAATGGACCCAAGCACGAGACCGAGTGCTTTTATTGCAAAGGAAGGGTCATCGAAGCGGAACTGCCCCAAATACTTAGCGAGATAAGAAGGCCGACAATACTAAAGGTATATTTGATATACATGTAATTGATGTGTACCTTACCAAGACTCGTAGTAACTCCTGGGTATTTGATACCGTGCCGTTGCTCATATATGTAACTCACAGGTGGGAGCTGCGGAATAAACGGAGATGGCGAAGGGACGAGGTGACGATCTTGCGTCGAATGGTTCCAAGGTCGATGTGATCACCGTCGACACGCTACCTCTACATTTACCTACGGGATTAGTTTTAAACCTCAATAATTGTTATTTAGTACCAAGTTTGAGCATGAACATTGTATCGGGATCTCGTTTAATCGAGATGGCTACTCATTTAAATCCGAGAATAATGGTTGTTCTATTTATATGAGAGAAATGTTTTATGGTCATGTCCGATGGTCAATGGTTTATTCTTAATGAATCTCGAACGTAATGTTACACATGTTCATAGTGTGAATACCAAAAGATGTAAAGTTGATGACGATAGTCCCACATACTTGTGGCATCGCCGCCTTGGTCACATTGGTGTCAAGCGCATGAAGAAGCTCCATGTGATGGACTTTTAGAGTCTCTCGATTATGAATCATTTGACACATGCAAACCATGCCTCATGGGCAAGATGACCAAGACTCCGTTCTCCTAACAATGGAGCGAGCAACCAACTTATTGGAAATCATACATACCGATGTGTGCGGTCCAATGAGTGTTGAGGCTCATGGAGGATATCGTTATGTTCTCACTCTCACCGATGACTTGAGTAGATATGGGTATGTCTACTTGATGAAACACAAGTTTGAGACCTTTGAAAAGTTCAAGGAATTTCAGAATGAAGTAGAGAATCAACGTGACTGAAAGATAAAATTCTTGCGATCAGATCGTGGAGGAGAATATTTAAGTCACGAATTTGGTACACACTTAAGGAAATGTGGAATCGTTTCACAACTCACGCCGCCTGGAACACCTCAGCGTAACGGTGTGTCCGAACGTCATAATCGCAGTCTATTGGATATGGTGCGATCTATGATGCACTACTAGTAAAAGGCCTACTAATGGCGCACCTAATTTGGCCATTAATGGCGCATTAGTGGTGCGCCATTAGTGCCACGCCATTAGTATATTTTACTAATGGCGCACCACTGGTGCGCCATTAGTATCTGGTATACTAATGGCGGACCTCGGATCGCCATTAGTATGCCTCCCAGGGCCATGTATACCAGTGCTTTGGCATACTAATGGCGCACAACAACAAGATCGCCATTAGTAACCCGGCATACTAATGACGCACTGTTTAATGATGCGCCATTAGTATCCTTTGGCATACTAATGGCGCCTTTGTGATGTGATCGCCATTAGTATGAATATTAGGTTTTTTTATTTTTTATTTTCTGTTTTTGCACAGGTTACAAAATGTATAATTGGACAAAATATAGACAGCACACATCAACAACAGATTCATCGAATACAATAGAAGATTAGTCTCTGAATACAATTCATCATATTAGTCTCCGAATACACGTCATCATATTAGTCTCCGAATTGAAAAGACCGAACAAAGATAGAACATTATATTACAAGTCTTGAGACCGCGAGTAGCGAGTTTGTCTTCACATTACAAGTCGATATCGATCATCTAAACTACCATCACATAGAAGAGAGCTGCGGTCATCACTATGAGCATCATCACGATGAAACTCGTCTTCATCCGGTTCCTCCAACGCTCCTTCCCCTCCCCCGCTAGATAGCGGGCGTATCTAGATTCGGCCTCGGCCCTAGTGGTGTACCCTTTGTAATCATTACCGCTGAATCGGTGAACCTGTCTCCGACACTCCTCCCGATCGTCGAGACTCGGGAACCTTACCCTTGTACACGACATACGACGGCATCGCTATGCACTAGCCAAACGAAACGTTAGTACCAATTCACGCACAATACATAAGCAATATATAAGTATGAAACAGAACGATCGGAAGAGAAAAGCAAGACATTAATAGCATCGATTACATCTAAGTTGAGCGACTCTCAAACCAAAGAGACATACTACAAGTTCATTAAAGTTTAATTACAACATGAGCCAATCGATGTTTCAGAACTAGACACAGATCACCGCTTTCGACTCGACTCAAGGGACCGGAGCATGGATGAAGCCGCCGTCACCGTGGGAGTCATGAAATAACGGGCGTTGTCAGCCTGCATTTGTAGCATTGTGTCGATGTCACTGTTGGACGGTTGATTTCGAGGTAGAACTGCCCGAGGAAGGACATCTTGATGGATGATTTCCGCAAACTCCATCGGATGCGAAAGAATTCTTGTCGATGTCCGCGTCTGGATTGCCGACACGCTATGCCCAATCTTTGAGTTTACTCGGTAGCGAAGTTGACGATGGTCCCGCACGATCGCCGCATGTGATGGATGGCATAGTAGGCACCCTTCGATCGCCCGGCGGCTGCTTGAAGCAGCGAACGTCGAATGTGGGAGAACACGTGCTTGCCGTATTTACGAATAGGCCTGGTGAAGGTGCCTCCAGATTTGGCGAGCCGGGAGAACATCATCAAGAACCTTCTTGACATTTGTGTAGTCTACGTTCGATCGACGGTCCGGTCGAAATACGTGGCCATGGAATATTTGGGGCTTAGGAGGATGAGCGTGCAATGTGTCACCGCAGAAAACACGGAATGTTAAAAGAAAAAGCGATCAAATCTAAGAATTCATATGTTTCGGGCGGTTGAGGGAGGACTTACTCGGAAAGTAAGGCACGAGGAAGTTATCCTTATCTTGGTTTGCCGAATGACGCCTTGAGGTAAGAACTTCGCGACTTGCGGTCCCCGCGCTGCCCAAGATCTTGGCACGCATGTAGAAGGGGTCGACTATCACGATGTCCGGGTCTTGTCGCGAATGATCCGCATCTCCATACTCAGCGAAAATAGCCGAACGAAGGTGTAGTGCAGTGGATGAAGGTTCAACATAGCGTGGATGTCATCAAACCGCAGGACGATCGTACGCCCGATGGAGTTATCCACAAAGCCCTTGCCCTCCGCACCTTGGCCGCGAAACCGGTATGCCACATCCTTCTCTCGAGACGCCGCTTCTCCAAAGAAAGAACACTGTCATGCGCAGACTCCGCATAGCACCGTTGCAGCATTGAGCATATTTGTCGGTAGCATCGCCCTACCCGCCACATGCACCCTCCTCGAGATATCCTCAGGTGAAGGTGGCCCGTCCTGAGCACGGATCGTACTCGGTGCCGGCTGGCCCGCACCCTTGTTAGTATTTCTTTTGCGTGCTTCTTCTTCTCCTGTAATGGGACCGAGTTCTGCTCACAGACCGCCTTCTTGAGTGTGTTGGGGCTGATAATATTTCGCACCTCGCCTATCTGAGGCTCGGTGAAGTCGGCAGCTGGAGGCGTCTCCTGAGAGCTGAACGGCAGACGATGCCTGCTGCAACTTGGCTTCTCCGCGTACCAGCTAGATCGCGCCGCCTTTTGTTGGGTTGGGTTCTTGAGAAGGAGGCCCCATGAAGTCGCCACCGCACCCATGATTGGCAAAATCTTGATCGACGCTGCCAAATGTATCGTCATCGTCGCGTTACGATCCCGTGCCATATGCATGTTTGGATCCATGGCATAGGGATGTCCGCACCGTTCGGCGGTCTTGCCATGGGGCCGACTTGGCGCCGCACGATCGGCGGTGTTGTCTTTGGGGTGGCGTCCCCGCCCCCAAACGAATCTGGCTCTTGACCAAAGCAGGGCCAGCTCAGCAGCGCCGAGGGTCATCACGTCATCATCGCCGGCCCCGACGGGTCGAATCGGAGGTAACAACTCGTCGCAGCCTGGCAGCACCGAACCAGTTGAACCCTAAACAAGTTGGGTGGCATCCGGGTACCGTGGAACAAGGGGTTGCCCGGTTGAACGATTTTGCCCTTGGCGACATCGACCAACTCGTTGTTCAAGAAGTGCAGGAGAGTGCACGGAACGTCGGCGGCGCCCTGCGAAAACATGTAGGGCGTCAGGGATGCCCAGTCAAAGGCAAGGAGATGAAGTCCTCGGCCGAGAGAGGCTTAATTAGTTACCGTGATGATGGCGTCGAGCTCGGCTAATGTCGAGGCACCGCCAACGGCGGGCGTGCAGTTGACGGAGGGGCCGCTTGCTGCAGAGGTGGCGGCGGCGTACACCCGGTGCATTAAGCTCCGTGCGGCGTCGGAGACACCAATGCCGCCTCCGCGGAGACACCAATGGCCCCGCCATCGCTTCAGCGAGTTGCTGGCCGTGAAGCTAGGAATCGGGCGGCCTCTGTTGGCGCCGCAATCCATGCACTCAATCCTCGATCATGGTAGGCACAATGGCGGTGATCGCCGCTCCGAGTTGTTGTTGCACTTGCTCTTGGACAATCTCCGAATTCGCGCCACCTATGCCTTGAGTTCTTGAACCTCGCTACCGCTTTCCGAGCTGGTCTTTTTCTCCTTTCGCCCACGGTGTTATAGTATGACGACCATTTTGTCGACAAGCCTTTGCCGCCACACGACCAGCCGACGCCGGCTTCTCGAGCTTATCCTTGTTCTTCATTACATTCAACGCCCTATTTAGAGTGGTGTCCCAAGGGTTGCTCTTAGTCGACCCAGCCATCTGCTTTCAATACTGCGGAAGGAATGTGAACCATTTAGAAATTTGGCTTCATTAATTAGAATGCAACCATATGGAGCTAATTACGCGGGGTGTATTCCTTACTGAACAAGCTCAAGCGCCCTGGTCTTCGGATCCGTGGTAAGCTCCTTTGTTTTCGGTCCTTCTTGTACCGGCCCCGACAAAGTTCCCGGTCCGCTTGTCACCGTATTTATCGAGAGGGGCGGTAGGCCTTGCTCGGCACGGTCCCCTAAGTTCAGCTCCCGCATTTCTTTCCCCCACTGACTTGATTGGGAGTTTGGGGTGCTCGAGCAATTGATCTTGAAGTCGTTGTAGTCATCTTCGGTGATCGAAGGATTTTTCTCCTTGATCTTCTCATAACTCTCACCTTTCTCGATCATTCTCTTCACATTGCTTTTCCAAGTAGACAGGGCCTTGCTCATCTTCGTGAGGGCAGCATTGTTCACTTTATTCCCTTTGAGGCTTGTGTTTTCAAATTCAGCGGGGAACTTGTATCGTTCGTGCAGCTTCATGAAGAGGAGGTTGCGCAAATTCCCTCGGTCAGGATGCCTCAGTTTATCGATGTTGATCGAGACGGTGCTCCGGAGAATGCACCCGAGCTGAAGCGAGTACCCCTTGACTATTCGTTCGGGCGCCGTTGGATTCCCGTCGGAGTCCACTTCATAACTTCCTCCTTGAGGGTGCGGAGCACGGTCGGGCGCCGTCCTTCCGTTGCCTCTTCGGTTGGCTGCCATCAGCGCGCGCCGCCATCATCGATGGTGGCATCTCGGCGGCACCATCGGTGGTGGCATCGGTGGGGTCATCCTCGGCGGTACCATCGGTGGTCTCGGGATCGGTGGGAAGGCGGCGTCCTCATACAAGTGAGGTTGTTCCTCCATCTCCGGGACAGCTCCTGAATGCCTTGCCGCCCCAACCCCGGCCTCATCGTTGTTGGCCATGTTTCTCTCTAAATAGGAACAAAGTTTGGTCAAAAAGTTGGTTATTGTCAAGGAACAAGATCATGGTCTCATCATTTAGGGTTTGTCGACACCGAGGCATCCTAAAAGCTAAGCTTTTATCATTGAGGGTTCTTCGATGCTGAGGCACCCTAAAAGCCTAAGCTTTCATCATTAGTCACAAGTACCCCGGCCTATGCATTAGTCACAAGTACCCCATATGTCCTATTTTTAGCAAAGTCATGCTAAAATTCACGGAAAATTTCAGCATGACCTTTGCTGAAAATAGGACATATGGAGTACCAATTTGCCGGAACGGAAGTTAATCGACATTCCAGCAAACTCAAGGGCCTCTCGTGGTACCAGAAAATCATCACGACACGATGGTCGGAGACAAAACCCAACAAACTAGCAAAGTTAATGACGTGTTTACAGAAATTGTTTTCTCGTAAAAGATGATCATCATCTTTACAAGTCTTTCTCAATGTGATCACAAGTAATTCAGAGGCATCACAAGTAATTCAGAGCATCACAAGGCATTAGTAGTTCAGTACATGAACAAGTTTTACAAAGCACATCAATATGTACTGTATTTCATTGTGGAGTGATATACAATATGTTACAACAAAGAAACAGCTTAATCCTACAGTGATGCCCTGCCCATTTGTCCCTCCCCAACTAGATACTAGAGTAGCACAATTGATGCCCTGTTCTTGCTGAACTTTATGACATTATATACAACAACTTATCCTAAATGTGGCTAGAACTGCAGATTTACAAATTAAAGGACACAAACTCCTAGTGTAGTCTGAACTGAAACTCCAACAAGTAGCATAGTTGTGTTTCCTAGTCATCACACTTGAATGAAATTCCCAGCAGGGTATAGCAAATATGTACAGAATCATATTGTTAAGGATTGCATCAAAAATTGTGAGAAAATGTAGGCTATTTTCACATAGATAACACAAAAGAGATGGCACTTAGTTATGTAGGCCAGAGGAGTGCATCAAAAGGATAATGAGGAACTACAAATGATCTTTTTTTTACATTACATATGTAGCTAAATAACAAAAAAAGGCACAATGTATAGTAGCCTCAACCAGAGCAAGTGGCTAGAAAACAGTACAACAAGTCCATTGGCATCAGATTCTAGTGCAAGAAAATAACTGAATAGAGATAATCATGGCATTTGATTAAAAAAAGCGCCCATTAGCAACAAGCCAACACTCCTAGTGTAGGCTGAAGTGAAACTCCAACAAACTAGCAGGGAACAATTGTCATTCCTAGTTATAACACTAGAGTAAAACTCCTATCATTTGCCTATCCAATTTATACAAAATGAAGTCTCCAGGTAGATAAACTGAACTGCATCATATGCAGATTGTAAAAGGCATGGCATTTACTAGTTATCTAGGCCAGGAAATCCAATCATGTAAATGATTAAAAAGAAGAGTTGTGACCCAAAAGATTTATTTTTACAACAGACCAAATTAAAAAGCACAAGTTATACAGTAGCCTCAAGCAGAGCAAGTGTATAACAAGTTGATAAAAGAATGCTCAGTCAAGGCATTTGATATCACAAGAAAAGAATGCTCAGGCATGTAAGGTGCAATGTTGTGTACACTTTGTAATTCTATAATAATTTGTAGTGCACTGTGGCTAGAAGCCAGAGTACACTTGATGTTACAAACTATGGAACAAGCCTGAAACTCCAACAACAAGAAGCAGAGTTGAGTTCCTAGCCATCAGACAAGACTGAAACTCTCAACATTTGCCTCTCAAATTTGTATATAGACTAAAAATTCCCAGCAGGGTAGATAGACATATGCTACCTTTTAGAATTGCATGATAAGTTGCGAGAAGTTGAAGCTTAATTAGCTTCACATGGATAACATAAAAGAGATGGGCATTTAGTTATCTACTAGACCAGACAATCCAATATGCAGGAAAATGATGATAAGAAACCAAGAGTTGTGATGCCAACGATTTTCTTCTTCGCATTACCTATTTAGCTAAATAAACAAAAAGAAAAGCACAAGGTATACAGTAGCATCAGTGAGACCAATTGGCTAGAAAAACACACATCAATTTCATAGGTGTCAGATTCTTGTGTAAGCAAATAACTGGATAGAGATGAACATGGCATTTGATCTAAAAAGTAGCCCATTAGCAACAAGCAACACTACCTAGTGTAGGGCTGTAGGCTCAACTGAAACTCCAACTAGCAGGGCAGAGATGTGTTTCCTAGTTATCACACTTGAATGAAACTGCCAGGAGGGTATAAGAGAAATGCACATGTTTCTATCATCTGCCTAGCAAATATGTACAAGCTCAAACTCCTAGCTGGGTAGATAAACATACTGTTAAGGGTTGCATCATAGATTGTGGGAAATTGTAGGCTATTTTCACATAGAGAACGCACAAAAAAGATGACATTTAGTTGAACTGACCTCGGGGCGTTGAATCAGCAGGATCTCGCCTCTCAGGCGTCCGCCGCCAAGCAGAGCTTGCGCTTCCTTCTTCTCCTTCCCCGTCGCTGCTTCCTTCTCCTCCTTCTCCGGTGATGGTGATGGTGATGGCGATGTGGCCTCCTCACACGCAGGTAGTAGCAGCTTGTTCAATGGTGATGGTGATGGCTTTTTGCACAAACAAGCAAACAAAAAACGCAAATCAGATAACAAATCCATAAGAGGAAAAGATGAGGGAGGAGAGGGATTTGGGAGGAAGATGGCTTACGACGTGCGCACCTACCTTTGGCCGGGTGTAGGTGCTGCAGGCCGTCGCGGCCGAGGTGCTCCCACGAGCGCCGAGAGCAGCCGGCGCGCGTCCTTGGAGGTTGAGGTCATTGTTGCCGGCTAGCTAGGGTTTCGTGGCTGCTGCCGACCTCGAGGATGGTCGCCATGGATCGATCGACGGCGCTGGCTGGTGCCGGTGCCGCCAAGGGCGGCGCCGAGGCGGCGGGCAGCGGCGTCGGGAGAGGAGAGGGAAGGGATCGAGGCGAGGGCGAGGAGAGAGGGATAGGTTTGGGCCGGCCGGGGAGGAAATATGGATGGGGGCGGCACAATACTAATGGCGCACCACCCCTCGGTGCGCCATAAGTACATCCATACTAATGGCGCACCTCGCCTGTGCGCCATTAGTATTTTTTTTGATTTCTGCCGAGCCAACAGGTTATCTTCCACCGACCTGATCCACATCAAGTTCCCTCTACTAGCTCGACCGTCAGCAGCCTGCTCACACCAGAGGTCTGGGTTCGATTCCTGTGCTCCACAATTTTTTATGCATTTAAAATGTTGTTTGATACTTATTTGAGTTTAAATATGTTCAAACTTGTTTAAATCATAACAGTAATATTTTTTATAAGACAGTAATAATTTTTAAAAAATATCATCAAACAAGAATGCCGGTGGAGCGGGGAGGTGCGGGGTGCGGGGGTCGGGCGGCGGCGGTTGAGTAGGGGAGGGTGCGGGGGTCGGGCGGCGGCGGTTGAGTAGGGAGGGTGCGGGGTCGGCGGCGCGGTTGAGTAGGGGAATCGAGGTGCGGGGGTGGCGGCGGCCGTGGACTGGGGTGCTCGGGCGAGGGGACCGGATCTGGCGAGGTGGGATAGCGATCGAGATGGAGGGGATCGAGATCGAGTGTCCATGAAATTTAAAAATATTCATGATAGTTCAAAAGTGCCCATGAAATACAATCGAGAAATGAAGGCTACGATTTAAATACAATCGATCTTAGCTAGCTATCTGTTCACAATCTTCTTGCCCTTCTTTTTCGCAAATGGAGTTCTTCCGTGGAACAGACGCCCTTAGGTAGGGTGGTCCCGCTTCTTCTTGTGGTGTATGCTGCTACTTCATCATCGCCGCCATGTTCGATCCTCGGTCGCCGTGCTTGTCGAAGTCTTGCTCATTGGCTACTCCATCCATTCCGATGATCTTCCTTTGCGCTCCTCACGACAACACGACCGGGCTTTGACGGGTCGGTAATGAAGAAGCATTGGTCAACTTGGGAAGCCAGCACCCATGGCTCATTTTTCACGGTGACGCTTATGCCAGTGATCTTGGATTTGGCTTCGTATAACCATGGTGGTGAAATACCGTCTTCTTTTAGGACGCCTTCACCCATCCGACACGGAACATCGGGACCTTCTCTCCAACAGAAGCTCAGCTCCCAGATCTCCTCGATCCTTTCGTAGTATCTGTCCTTGTCATTACCGTGTAGGATTCCATCGCTACCCGGAGTTCGATAACCATCGCTCTTCATGTCCTTGGCCTCGTGTAGAATGTGTAGCCATTGATATCGTGACGCCTCATAGGTCATCAGGTTGTGCTCGGCGCCTGTGACAAGGCGAATATGAGTTGTTCTTCCGCCGAAGAATCCTCATGTAAAGGGTACGCGAAGCTTCGCTTGAACCAACGCATGAAACATGAGTTGTGCTCTTTGATTATATCTCCGTCCGCCCTCTGTTGGCCTCGGTCATTGTACATCTTCTTAATAAAGGTTTTGTGCTCTACCACCCAAGGATCGACCACGCCTATGTGTTGTAGCGCGACTAGGTTTGCTCTTTCAAAGTCGGTGAGTCGACCCTCTAAGTCGACATGCATTTCGGGCGACCCTCACGGTGACCCCATCCAGCGAGCTTGCCGAGGTGCTCGCTGACGGGCAGACCAACGGGTTCTCGATGCCTCAGATAATTCGGCAGAGGAGATGCACTCTTCGATCGAAAAGCCCTCGCTATACTTCCTCCGGGCGTGACATGTTGCGTAACGTATCCTTTGATGACACCATTCATCCTTTCAAACGGCATCATGCTGTGCAGGAACTTCGCCCGAGTTGGATGATATCCTCCACTATATGGACCAGCAGATGCACCATAACGTCAAGAATGCGGGCGGAAGTACATCTCAAGCTCGCATAGTATCACCACGATCTCTTCCTGTAGCCTTCGAGTTGCCTCACGCCAATCGACTTCCGAGAGATGACGTCGAAAAGTTGCATAGGCCAAATAGCGTTTCACGGACATGCGCCCATGATCCCAATGGATTGCAATCGAAGTATCTGCGTCATCAAGACGCGATACCGTGAGACTTCATCCCATCGAACTTCGCTTATTGGGTCTAGGTATCTCGCTTATCTTCCCAGCAGAATCAGAAGGAAGTTTTACTCCTAGGAGGCAGGTGAAAACTGCTCGATCTCCTCCTCGACTTAGAGTGAAGCACGCGGAGGGTAGTCATTTCCGGTCTTCTTGGCCTTTTGCCTTTGGCGACGACTTTCATCGTGTCCCGCTTCGCCTCATCATCATCATCATCATCATCATCATCATCATCATCATCATCATCATCATCATCATCATCATCATCATCATCATCATCATCATCATTAGCGTGAAGCTCCCGCCTGTGCCCATTGATTTCAAGTCTGCCCTTGCTTTCGCCCATCTTTGGTCCTCTCCGCATGTTGAGCAGGGTACCAAGCAGACTCTCGCACACGCTCTTCGTGATATGCATGACATCAAGGCTGTGAGGCACACGGTGGATCTTCTAGTACGACAAGTCCCGTAAAACAAACCTCGCTTTCCATACCTTCAGCAGCTGCTCGGCGCCTTTCGCTTCTTTCCCGCTCGTGCCTTTTGCTTCTTTCCGCAAGGGCAGTCTTTCCAATTTTTCAACAACTTGTCTATTTCCTCGCCGCCTCTCGGTACACGGGCGTTTTGGTTCGGTTTCACCATCGAACAGATCCTTGCGCTTCCTCCACGGGTCATCGCCGCGAAGCCACCTTTGATGTCCCATGAACACGGTTTTCAAGACCCGGATCTCTATCTAGCTGGCGATATGTTGTGTCATCCATGCACCTTACGATCCGTAAAATCCGTGGACTACCTGCCCATGAGATATCCGTGAATCGAGATAGTCGTGCACCGTCGTGAGCAAAGTGCGGCTCTCATAGGGAAATATTCTTTCTCTGCGGCGCCCACGATTGGCTGGCGTTTTCCATAGCGTGTCAAGCTCCTCTTTCAGCAGCCCCTGATACAGATTGATGTCGCTCCTCGGTTGTTTCGCCCTTCAATTAGCATACCATGTGAATGTACTTCCTCTTCATGCATAACCAAGGGGAAGGTTGTACATCCACACAAACACAGGCCAATGCTATGTGTGCTTCTCTCGCTGCCAAACGGATTGACTCCATCGGTGCTCGCGCCCAAAGACGATGTTCCTTGATCGCTCCCAAATTCGGGTCTTCGTTCAACGCTTGCACCGCTCGCATCCTTAGGGTGACTCAGCATCTTGTCTTTTTATCTATCTCCGGATCATTTGTGTCATCTTCTCGCTTCTTCTCCTCCCTATCCGCGTGCCAACGCAGGAGCTTTGCTACCTTAGGGTCCGCTAAATAGCGCAGACGAGGAGTGATCGGAAAGTACCACACCACTTTTCGAGGAGCTTTCTTCCTCTTCTTGTATCGAGTGACGCCAAGACACCGGACATATGGTAGACTCCGCGTGCTCGTCCCGATAAATGATGCAATTGTTCATGCACACATGGTATTTCACGTGCGGTAAATCCAGAGGACACACGATTTTCTTCGCCTCCAAACTGGTCGGGCACTTGTTCCCTTTGGGAAGACGTTAGTGCTGTAATGACATGTTCTCGCTGAAGCATGCGCCGGTCATTTTGTGTTTTACCTTCATCTCCGTGAGCCATGAGCGCTACTTTCAGCGGTATCCTCGGCCTGCATCCTTCATACAATGGAGTAACCGCGCCTAACTCAAGTTGATCCATCTTGGCTTTCTCTCGGCGGCAGCTCTTGCGTATCCGTCCGCTTGAGAAGCAGCTCTTGAATATGAGGGTCCCGCACCCAGCCCATCGATGGTCCAGCGTCGTCGCTCCGCCGCATCATCATCTTCATGATCATGCCCGTCGCCTGCTCCGGCATCTTCCTCATCATCATGTCCTCGCATCTTCTACATGATGATCGTGTACAAGATCACCGCCGTGATCATCTCCTCGGGATTCTTCGCCTTCTCGCCCGCCGAGCCGCGGTGGTTGTCTTGCTGCCCTTCCTCATTTCTTGCCCGCCCCCATGGACGACTTCAGTAATCTTCATCACCTTGCCACCGATAGCCATCCATGAAACCACGCAAGAGCAGGTGGTCCCGCACCTGCCGAATCGGGTCCGCAATAAGGCTCTTCACTTGCATCTTCGACACGGACATCTTATCTCCGCCTCGCTCTTTTGAAGCATCTCGCCTTCGGACCTCAAAACCTATTCACGATGCCTTCGGTCATCGTATGGACTATGGTCGTCAAGGGTAGAGCAAAACGATATTTTAGAACCAAGAAAAATTTGGCATGACTTTCCCTAAAATAGGACAAAAGAATGCTTAATGCCAAAATTTCGCTAAACGGAAATGAATCAACATTCCGCAAAATATTGGCAACTATCGATTTCAAATACCGTACACCTCCAAACAAAAACACATATGCAACACCACAAACATATGCAACACCACGAACATACATAGATCTAGCTAGGCCATAAAAAGTGCATGTGCACATTGTTGTAGGGAGAACAACATAAATATAGCTTCCCCTTACTTACCTATCAAAACAAGGTAATTTAACCACTTAATTTGGATGAATCTATGGTGGAAATGAGGTGAAAAGAGGAGGCACCCGAGACAAGGAGGAGGTGGAGAGAATGAAGTGGGGAGAAAGTGAGTGTGGGTAGGAGAGGCTGTCCAAAATATCTTGTTGTTGCTCACTTACTAATGGCGCACCAACCTAAAAGCGCCATTAGTAATCCAGGTTACTAATGGCGCACCTTCCGGTGGTGCGCCATTAGTAGTTTTGCAAAATATATATTAATGGCATCGCTCCACAATGCGCCATTACTAGTTTAAATTAGTAATGGCGCATCGTGGAACAAAGGCGCCATTAGTAGTTTTGCAAAAAAAGGAATAACAAATATAATAAAAAAAACAACATTAGTGGCGCACTCTCCGACAGGTGCGCCATTACTAGTTACAACTAGTAATGGCACACTGAGTCTGGATGCGCCATTAGTATGTTTGGACAAGCGCACTAGTTCAAATTTTTTTTGATACTAATGGCGCACCTTGGGCCTAGTGCGCCATTAGTAGTTTCAACTCTAATGGCGTATCAGATGGTGGTGCGCCATTAGTATATACTAATGGCGCACCGCTTGTCTGGTGCGCCATTAGTATCAATCCCATCTATAGCCCTTTTTCTAGTAGTGATGTCTCTTACTGATTTACCGCTATCATTTTGGGGATACGCTCTAGAGACAGCTACATTCACTTTAAATAGGGCACCGTCTAAATCCGTTGAGACGACATCGTATGAATTATGGTTTGGGAAGAAACCTAAGTCGTCGCTTTCTAAAAGTTTGGGGATGCGATGCTTATGTCAAGAAACTTCAACCCGAAAAGCTCGAACCCAAGTCGAAAAATGCGCCTTCATAGGATACCCTAAGGAAACCATTGGGTATACCTTCTACCTTAGATCCGAAGGCAAGATCTTTGTTGCCAAGAACGGATCCTTTCTCGAAAAAGAGTTTCTCTCGAAGGAGTAAGTGGGAGGAAAGTAGAACTCGATGAAGTACTACCTCTTGAACCGGAAAGTAGTGCAGCTCAGGAAAATGTTCCTGTGGTGCCTACACCAACTAGAGAGGAAATTAATGATGATGATCAAGGTGCTTCGGATCAAGTTGCTACTGAACTCAGAGGTCCACTAGGACACGCCCGCACTGCAGTGGTACGGCAACCCTGTCCCGGAAATCATGTTGTTAGACAACGTGAACCTTCGAACTATGAAGAAGCGATGGCGGCCCAGATTCCAACAAATGGCTTGAAGCCATGCAATCCGAGATAGGATCCATGTATGAAAACAAAGTATGGACTTTGACAGACTTGCCCGATGATCGGCGAGCGATAGAAAACAAATGGATCTTTAAGAAGAAGACGGACGCGATGGTAATGTTACCATCTATAAAGCTCGACTTGTCGCTAAGGGTTATCGACAAGTTCAAGGGATTGACTACGATGAGACTTTCTCTCCGTAGCGAAGCTTAAGTCCGTCCAATCATGTTAGCAATTGCCGATACTATGATTATGAGATATGGCAGATGGATTTAAAACAGCATTCCTTAATGGTTACCTTAAGGAAGAGCTGTATATGATGTAGCCGGAAGGTTTTGTCGGTCCTAAGAATGCTAACAAGGTATGCAAGCTCCAGCGATCCATTTATGGGCTGGTGCAAGCATCTCGAGTTGGAACATTCGCTTTGGTGAGATGATCAAAGTTGCTTAGTTTATGCGCACTTATGGAGAAGCCTGCATTTACAAGAAAGTGAGTGGGAGCTCAGAGCATTTCTCATATTATATGTAGATGACATACTTTTGATGGGAAATGATATAGAACTTTTGGACAGCATTAAGGCCTACTTGAATAAGAGTTTTTCAATGAAGGACCTTGGAGAAGTTGCTTACATATTAGGCATCAAAATCTATAGGGATAGATCGAGACGCCTCATAGGTCTTTCACAAAGCACATACCTTGATAAGATTTTGAAGAAGTTCAAAATGGATCAGTCCAAGAAAGGGTTCTTGCCTGTAGACAAGGTGTGAAATTGAGCTCAGCTCAATGCCCACCACGGCAAAAGATAAAGAAGAGATGAGTGTCATCCCTATGCCTCAGCCATAGGATCTATTATGTATGCCATGCTATGTACTGCACCTGATGTAAACCTTGCCGTAAGTTTGGTAGGAAGATACCAAAGTAATCCCGCAAGGAACACTGACAATGGTCAAGAATATCCTGTAGTACCTGAAAAGGACAAAGGACATGTTTCTTGTTTATGGAGGTGACGAAGAGCTCGTCAGAAGGGTTACGCCGACGCTTAGCTTCGACACGATCTGATGACTCAAAGTCACAAACCGGATACATGTATATGTTGAATGGTGGAGCAAGAGCTGGTGTAGCTGCAAGCAGAGCGCCGTGGCGGGATCTACATGTGAAGCGGAGTACATGGCAGCCTCGGAGGCAGCACATGAAGCAATTTGGGTGAAGGAGTTCATCACCGACCTAGGAGTCATACCCAATGCGCGGAGCCGATCAAACTCTTCTGTGACAACACCGGAGCTATAGCACTTGCCAAGGAGCCCATATTTCACAAGAAGACCAGGCACATCAAGCGCCGCTCAACTCCATTCGTGAAAATGTTCAAGATGGGGACATAGAAATTTGCAAAGTGCATACGGATCTGAATGTCGCAGATCCATCGACTAAACCTCTTCCATGAAAGCAAAACATGATCAACACCGTAACTCTATGGGTGTTCGATTCATCACAATGTAACTAGATTATTGACTCTAGTGCAAGTGGGAGACTGTTGGAAATATGCCCTAGAGGCAATAATAAAAGTATTATTATTTCCTTATTCATGATAATTGTCTTTTATTCATGCTATAATTGTATTATCCGGAAATCATAATACACGTGTGAATATATAGACCACAATATGTCCCTAGTAAGCCTCTAGTTGACTAGCTCGTTGATCAACAGATAGTCATGGTTTCCTGACTATGGACATTGGATGTCATTGATAACAGGATCACATCATTAGGAGAATGATGTGATGGACAAGACCCAATCCTAAGCATAGCATAAGATCGTAGTTCGCTTTTGCTAGAGCTTTTCCAATGTCAAGTATCTCTTCCTTAGACCATGAGATCGTAACTCCCGGATACCGTGAGGAGTGCTTTGGTGTACCAAATGTCACAACGAATCGGGTGACTATAAAGGTGCATTACAGGTATCTCCGAAAGTGTCTGCATTGGTTGACACGGATCGAGATCGATTTGTCATCCGTATGACGGAGAGGTATCACCGGCCCACTCGGTAGTGCATCATCATAATGAGCTCAAAGTGACCAAGTGTTTGGTCACGGGATCATGCATTATGGTATTTAGTAAAGTGATTTGCGGTAACGAGATTGAACGAGGTATTGGGATACCGACGATCGAATCTCGGCAAGTAAAATACCGATTGATAAAGGGAATAGTATACGGGTTGATTGAATCTCGACATCGTGGTTCATCCGATGATATCATCGAGGAGCATGTGGGAGCCAACATGGGTATCCAGATCCCGCTATTGGTTATTGCCCGAGAGCCGTCTCGGTCATGTTCAGATGTCTCTCGAACCCGTAGGGTCTACACACTTAAGGTTCGGTGACGCTAGGGTTGTATGAATATGAGTATGCAGCAAACCGAATGTTTTTCAGAGTCCCGGATGAGATCCCGGACGTCACGAGGGGTTCCAGAATGGTCCGGAGGTAAAGATTTATATATGGGAAGTCTTATTTTGGTCGCCGGAAAAGTTTCGCACGTTATCGGTATTGTACCGGAGTGCCGAAGGGGTCCGGGGTCCACCGGGGTCCACCTGCCCCGGGGCCACATGGGCTGTAGGGGTGCGCTTTGGCCTATATGGGCCAAGGGCACCAGCCCCAAGAGGCCCATGCGCCAAGGAGACTTGGGAGGAGAGTCCTAAGAGGGAAGGCACCTCCGAGGTGCCTTGGGAGGATGGACTCCTCCCCTGGCCGCACCCTTCCTTGGAGGAAGGGGCAAGGCTGCGCCTCTCTCTTGCCACTATATAAAGGGAGGGGAGGAGGGCAGCCGCACTCGAAGGCCCGCACCTCCTCTCCCTCGCTACACCTCCTGCTCCTACCGTAGTTGCTCTGGCCCCGCCGAGTTCTCACAGATCCACCACCACGCCGTCAGGTTGCTGGATCATCATCAACCTCTCCTTCCCCTTGCTGGATCAAGAAGGAGAAGACTTCATCCGCCTCCGCACGCAGTGTTGAACGCGGAGGTGCTGTCCGCTCAAAGACTAGGTCATCGGTGATCTGAATCACGCAGTATGACTCCATCATCCCCGTTCCATTGAACGCTTCCGCACGCGATCTACAAGTGGTATGTAGATGCAATCACTCTCCCATGACTTGTTGCTAGATGAACTCATAGATGGATCTTGATGAAACTGTAGGAAATTTTTTAATTTTCTGCAACGTTCCCCAACATGGTATCAGAGCTAGGTCGATGCGTAGTTCTCTATTGCATGAGTAGAACACAATTTGTTGTGGGCGTAGATGTTGTCAACTTTCTTACCGCTACTAGTCTTATCTTGCTTCAGCGGTATTGTGGGATGAAGGGGCCCGGACCGACCTTACACGTACGCTTACGTGAGACTGGTTCCACCGACTGACATGCACTAGACTTAATTTGCATGGTATGTATGGATGATTTGTGTTATTTTTTGTCCGAATTTTGATGAATATCGGCCGGTCTGCATGAATTTCGCCCGGTTAGTTAAAATGTGGTTCTTTCAATATACGATACTTTGGTTTGGCTTTTCTTGGTTCTTCTTTCAAAATCCAGCACGAGTGTATCTTCCAGTCCAAGGAGTGATCCTCACATGCTTGTGTTTGGCTTTTCTTGGTTGAGTATATCTTCCCAGTCCAAGGAGCGATCCTCGCATGCTTGGGTTTGGCTTTCCTTGGTTCTTCTTTCAAAAATCCATCATGAGTGTATTTTTCCAGTCCAAGGAGTGATCCTCGCATAGCGAGTGTATGGTCCTTCGGGTCCAACCTCATATGGCCCTCTCACCTTGTGTGGGGGTTGGGAAGAGGTTCGGATGAGACATCATCCCCCCAAGCTTTGCCGGCAGTGTTTTGTCTTTTTGGTTGCCTTCTTTATTTCTTTTCATGGGTAATCCATCCGATTCAAGGATGGATATGGTGAAGGTTAGCATGGAATGTTCTCCCTAGCCATGTTGGCTTTCGTGGGTGATACTTGACGAGTAGTGTTATCGGCCATTTGCTTTGTACAGATTATATATTTCAGTTCAGTAGTGCATTGTGATTTTGGTAGCTTGAGTCGATGGGTCGTGGTAACCACGTGTTCAATGGGTTTTGGTAACCTGGTATTCAATGGGTTGTTAGTATCTTCATATTTCACTGGTTCCTAGTGACTTGATGATTCTTGGATCATACCTTATTAATGTCATGTTTACTAGGTAGCACTGGTATTACCCAGTGCGATGACAGTAAGCTAATTACATTATACAAATTTGATTCTCCAACTTGTATGTGGCATCATGCATTCTTGTTGTCCCTTCCTGTACTTGTTGCTTCTGGAGTTCTTGAACTCACATTTGCAATGTTGTTGTTTTCAAGTTTCATATGGATAGCTTAATGCATATGGGTGGCTTGGGAGTAGCATTCACGTCTTGGTACCCACACTCATGTGGGTTACTCAAACATGATAACCTGCTAGTTCCATATAGCTTTGTTTATTGGTGGATATCTTCCTATTACTTGTTGTCTCAGATATGGAGTCATTGTTTGTGAGTTTATGCTAGTTGACGCCTTCATAGTTAAGACTTGTTGGGTTGAGAGTGGTCCTATGTGACCATTGGTTTGATTATAATCTTAGTGATTCATGTTATGTTAATATTACTCAACTGTCTGTCATGGTTGTCCTCCGGTACAAGGGAAACTCTGTCGTATTTTGTCCATGGGCTTTTAGCCTTCCGCCTGTGTTATAGTTGTGGTAGAATTCCATCTTATTTAGTAGTTGCGTGTTAAATTTGAGGTGCAAAATCGTAATTTTCAAAGCTTAAAACTTAAAAGTTACTTTGCCCTCGTGCGGGATCCAACTACTTTGCGGATCACGAGGCATTCAGAAGGCCGGCAAGGGCTGGGCAAGTGTGTGCTCCTGCACCTACGTGCCCCTGCAAATTTCCGCTACCTCCACCTCATTGTCGTCCTCTTCATCGGCCTCCATCATGGAGCGACCGGGTAAGAAACTTTGCACATCCATGTGAATTGTTAATGTTATTTGGGGTGGAAGATATTTGGTTTGTTGCATGTGTTTAGTAGGTTGTACGAAAAACCAGAGTTTTCAGTATGTCTCGATCTAGGTATTTGATTGTAGTTGTGCAAGTACTTGAATTTTTGGTAGGTTGTTGTCTGATTTCGTACTAACTGAGGGAGTCCTGCATTAGGGGGTGTCCGAATAGCCGGACTATAACCTTTGGCCGGACTCCTAGACTATGGAGATACAAGATTGAAGACTTCGTCCCGTGTCCGGATGGGACTTTCCTTGGCGTGGAAGGCAAGCTTGGCGATACGGATATGCAGATCTCCTCCCATTGTAACCGACTGTAACCCTAGCCCTCTCCGTGTCTATATAAACCGGATGGTTTTAGTCCGTGGGAGGATCAACAACAATCATACCATAGGCTAGCTTCTAGGGTTTAGCCTCTCGATCTCGTGGTAGATCTACTCTTGTAATACCCATATCATCAATATTAATCAAGCAGAGTAGGGTTTACCTCCATCGAGAGGGCCCAACTGGGTAAAAACATCGTGTCCCTTGTCTCCGTTACCATCCGCCTAGACGCACAGCCGGGACCCCTACCCGAGATCCGCCGGTTTTGACACCGACATTGGTGCTTTCATTGAGAGTTCTTCTGTGTCGTCATCTTTAGGCCCGATGGCTCCTCCGATCATCAACAACGATGCAGTCCAGAGCGAGACTTTTCTCCCCGGACAGATCTCCGTATTCGGCGGCTTTGCACTCCGGGCCAATTCGCTTGGCCATCTGGAGCAGATCGAAAGCTACGCCCCTGGCCATCAGGTCAGATTTGGAAGTTTGAACTACACGGCTGACGTCTGCGGAGACTTGATCTCCGACGGGTTCGAGCCGCAGCCGAGCACACCGCACTGTTACGATGGGCATGATCTAGCTCGCCACCGGTCAAAGGCCTCGAGGTCGCACTCCATGTCCGCCCGACCCTTAGCTCGAGCCGATCAAGCCAATCGAGGACGGTGGCTGGACACCTCCTCGAGGGCCCCAATCTCTACGGCGATCGAGCCAACACCAGCCTTGTCCTTTGCGGCCTGTGACTCCAAGGTGCCGGACTCTTTCCGACTCGACCTTCCGCCCCGCCAATCGAATCCGATTACGCGCGGTCATGGAGTTCGCCGCCATGACATCTTTTCAAGACTTCGCTTTCGCGACATTCTGAATTCACTAAAGTCTCTCTTTATCGAGAGCCCTGGCCGGATTACGGTCAACAAGGTTGGGATGCGGATGACGAAGAAATTCAAAGCCCACCCACCACCCACTTGGTAGCCACCGCCGATGATTTAACCGACATGCTCGACTTCGACCAAGACATCGACGGCATGGACGATTTAGTTAGAGGCGACAGAACCAGCGCCTATAGGGCACTGGACAACCACCTCATCTCACGATGTATACATGGTGGACACACCTAAAAGAAACGACGACGAGGAACAAGGGGACGCAACAAGGGATCGTTCCCTCGAAAAGCAGCCAAAGCGGCGGCGTAAGCGCCACTCTAAACCCCACCTCGACAGAGACAACAGCCATACAGACCCAACCATAGAGCAGGGCGAACCGGCGGACGATGAACATGCCATCGAGCAACCGTCCGAACAGGGCAACTTGGATAAACCAACCGAACAATCCGTCCCCAGCGAAGATAACAGTCCGGATGACCTCACATCGGACAAGGGGCTGGAGCAGAAGAACCTCCACAAAAGGCTCGTCGCCACTCCACGTAGCCTGAAAAAGCAGAAACGGAAGCTCAAAATAGCGGAAGATGCACTCAGAATTAGATGGAACAAAGTACTCAACACCGCAGACAAATACGGCGACAGTCGCCACACAAAGAGCTATCCGAAGCGGAAATTACTGCCGGAATTTGATGAAGAGGCCCTAGAGCCCCCGCAATCAAAAAATAAGGAAGCCTCCTGGTCGGATATACAACCCCATGGCCAACATAGAGCGGCAAACGGCGCCGCACACAAGCCGGCACGCGATCCGCACAAGGATTCGCATCAAAAAGATGGCCCAACCAGATCTATCCACGGGCCAAGAAAGCAAGCTTTAGTAAGTAATGCAACGCAACAAGTATCCGAACATCGCGGCACACCCAAATATAGGGGTGCCGCACACCCCCTATGTTTCACCGATGAGGTGCTGGACCATGAATTTCCATCGGGATTCAAGCCCGTAAACATAGAGGCGTACGACGAAACAACAAACCCTGGAGTCTGGATTGAGGATTATATCCTCCACATACACATGGCTAGAGGAGATGACCTCCACGCCATAAAATACTTACCCCTCAAGCTCAAAGGGCCAGCCCGGCATTGGCTTAAAAGCCTTCCCGAAACACCATTGGAAGTTGGGAAGAGCTCGAGGATGCTTTTCGGGAAATTTTCAAGGACCTATGTCCGACCTCCTGGATGCGCATTTATCTAAGTCATATAACTCAATAGCTCGGAGAGTCAGCCCGGAAACTCTGAAACAGATTTCTAACTAAAAAGAACCAAATAGTCGACTGTCCGGACGCCGAAGCCTTAGCAGCTTTCAAACACAGTGTTCGGGACGAATGGCTCGCCAGACACCTTGGAAGAAAAGCCAAGAACAATGGCCGATTAACAAGTTCTCATGACCCGCTTATGCTGGAGAGGATAGCTGGTTGGCAAGATGTAGTACCAGCGACCCAAGTACATCCGGGTTAGGGATGGAACGGAAACCGCGACGCAACAAGGACCAGCGCCGACCAAGGGAAACAGCCCGAAGGGCACGGCAGTCAACACCGGATTCAAAAGCTCTCGGCAAAATCAGAAAAAGCTGCCCCTCAAGGATAACAGGGACGAGCTATCTAACCTAAACAAAATCTTGGACAAGATATGCTAAATCCACAGTACTCCCGGGAAGCCTGCAAACCATACCCACAGAGATTGTTGGGTCTTCAAGCAATCCGGCAAACTCAACGCCGAACACAAGGGGCTCGATACACCAAGCGAGGACGATGACGAACCCCACAAGAAGAGCACCGGGAAACAAAAGAATTCCCACAAGAAGTCAAAACAGTAAACTCACTTCACGTGACAAAAGGGAAAAACAGAGTGGCGCCTATAAAGATACGTGCCATACGGCCTATCCCAGAGGAGTCCCGCCACTGGTTGTTAAAACCAATCACCTTCGACCATCAAGATTACTCTAGAAGTATCCGGAACGCAGGATGGACTGCCTTGATATTTGACCCGGTAATTGACGGACTCCACTTTACACAAGTCCTAATGGACGGCGGCAGTGATCTAAACCTGCTATATCAGGACACAATCCGCAAAATGGGGATAGACCCAACAAAAATTCGCCATAACAGCACTTCCTTTCAAGGGGTAACGCCAGGCCCAGATGCCCATTGTACGGGTTCTCTCCTGTTAGAAGTTATGTTCGGCTCCCCCGACAACTTCCGCCGCGAAAGGCTAACTTTCCACATCGCCCCATTTACAAGTAGCTATCAAGCACTACTGACGCCAAGCTACCGCTTTAACGCAATACCGCATTATGCATCTCTCACGCTTAAAATGCCTGGTCCGCGAGGCATCATCTCATTAAAGGGAAACATCGAGTGTTCCTCGAGCTGAAGATCGTAAGGGCTGCCTTGACAGCCACACACTAAACCGCTTCACTATTCAAAGCACCTAAACAGGTCGCTCGCACTTTGACATGGCTAGACGAGTCCGCGTAAACATACAAGGGCTTACTAGCCGCCTACCCCAAGATAAGGCTCCAAGATGTACCACTTAAGAGACAATAAAGCTCAAGTTTACCCATTTTTTGAATCATACTTTGTTTATTCAATATAACTTACATTTTTGCATGATCTTTTTCAACTAAGTTCCTCTCTTTTACAGATGAACACCATGCTACACCCGTCCAGGATACGGCACAACAGAGACACAAAGCAGACATGCAGAGGGACCCGCTCAAAGGATTCTTTTAGATTAAGACCCTCATGTAAACCTTTCTCACTGCCTCTTGTTGATACACATCCCCCGGTTTTTTGGTATAACCGAGGAGGAGGCTGGCGTCTTGGCATGTGGCCACGTCAGAATTTTGCGCGTATCTAGACACTAGGGGCTTATTACCAAGGGCGTTGTTCAGCCCGCTTTCATAAAGACCGAATACCTTAGGGAGTGTTCGGCGCCGCGAGTTTGGCCTTATATGCATCAGCTCCGAATCATGTCTTTGGTCAAATGTTGGTGAAAGTGCTAGTTATCGACTAGAGGGGGGGGTGAATAGGCGATTTTTATGAAAGTCTTCAAAACATGGAAGTTTCAAAGACAAACAATAGAAATAACCTAATTGATATGCAGCGGAAGATAAACTACAACAAGCAAACCATAGTCAAGTATGCAATAATGTGAAAGTACAAAGACTAATAGCAGCTAGATAGTAAGGATCAGGATGGAAGATAGTATGAAGCCAACCAACGATGGTAGTCAAGCAATGAAGTCAAACAGGTATGGCAAATAGGCAATGACTTCACGAAGACAAACTCTAAGTAAAGGGAGGGAGAGGATAGAACCAGTCACTTGTTGAAGACATAGGATTTGTTGGACCAGTTCCAGTTGCCGTGACAACTCAGACGTCCGGTTAGGGAGGCTGATATTCAACTCAAGACCGTGTCTTCACCTTATTCCCTTGAGCTAAGGACACACAGCCTCGCCCAATCACTCGTAAGTCTTCAAGGTAGACTTCCAACCTTCAGATCATGCTCACCGCAATCCACAATGACTCTTGGATGCTCAGAACGCGACGCCTAACCGGCCGGAGGATTCACAGCCCTGAAGTGTAATAAGTCTTCGTGTCACATGCATGTAAAGACTTCAGTGATGCCTAACACTTTTGGCTCGGGTGTTTGGGCTTTGTCCTCGAAGATTTCTCTCTCAAAGGCTTCGAGGTGGGTTGCTCTCAAACGACAAAAGCCGCACTAACTCCGAGCAGCCACCAATTTATGGTGTAGGGGTGGGCTATTTATAGCCACTAGGCAACCCGACCTGTTATGTCCGAAATGACCCTCGGTCACTAAGGAACCGACACGTGTTCCAACAAATGATTTCAAACACACACGACAACTTTACTTGGGCCATAAGCAAAGCTGACTCATCCAGCTCGATAAGTTTTGCTCTCATTGTCTTCGTCAAGACATAGGATTTGTGTTGAGCATCACTTCACCATTCTGACTTTGATCACTTGGACCCCACTTACCAAGACGGTGGTTCCTATGACTCAACAAAGAAGAAAAGGAAACAACGAAACGATACGCCTTTCAAGGCCCATAGTCTTCACTCAATGTCTTCTCATGTCATAGTCTTCAATGTGAATATCTTCACATACCACCATTGTCGCCAATGTCTTCATACATTTTAGGGTCATCTCCGTAGGTAAACCGAATCAATGGGGACACTACCTCATTATCCTGCAATTCTCACAAACGCATTAGTCCTCAACCACATTTGTCGTCAATACTCCAAAACCAACTAGGGGTGGCACTAGATGCACTTACGATCTCCCGCTTTTGGTGATTGATGACAAACTGTTGAAGTTTTCAACGGGATAAAGTGTGTGAAATTGTAAAGGATAGGGAATTGTCTTCATAAGTGGCAAAGGCTCCTCAAGATGTGCATATAAGTAGTTTGCTTTTGGAATGAAAATGCACATGGCAGGTTGTACTTGTGGAGATCCTCTTCACCTTATGAAGATAATTCATCATGCATGAAATGATATAACTAAGAGAATGACATGCATAATGAAAATGGACGTCTCATAGATGATCTAAGTGCGGAAGTTATCATCGCACATGCGGAATTTATCATCGCACTGAGTAAAGCAAATAAGTAGCAGACGACCATCGAAGTTTAAGTGTTACAACTCAAAGAACCAAATGTATCAAAAGCGAGAGTTGTAGACACTAGGCAAAATATTATGCAACCGCCTTATGAACCCGCTTGAAGACTATCAAACTCATATGCTTCTCCCCCTTTTGTTAGTAAGGACCAAAAAGGTTTGAAGACATAGAGCGTCTACTCGCCCTCTTCAGAGTAGATGATGCAGCAGGGTTGTCGTTGTTGGTTGGCGGTGCAGATTTAACTTGATGCAAAGGTCGATGCATGCGTAAGTAGGGGTGGTGAAGTAGCATCATCTTCATCATTGATCACTCGCATTCACCGCTGCCGCGGAGGAGGAATAGTCGAGTCTTCAAGTGATGGAGTTCGTCCGAGGACTGCATTCCTCGGAGGAGTGGAGTCAAACTTGAAGCGCTCAAAGGAAGCCATCGCCTTGAAGATCTCGCTTCAAGATCGAAAGCAGGTCAAACTCTTCCATGATCGCCGATGTGTCTCGTGAGTGACAAAAGCATTCTTGGTGGCAAGATTTCAATGCGATTGATGTCCACCAAGAGGCTTTGCATCCGCCGCTGAGCCAGCAGTGATGCTTATCTTGTTTCGGCGCAGGCCACAAGAAGTTCTCGGTTATTTAAGATGCGAGCGCGCTCCGAGGTCAAGCAGCAATAGTACTCTCAAGAGCTTCAGTTTATGCACGGTGAGGCGATTTAGTGTTACTAGCCGAGGATAGACACGAGATACTGCCTGGACGCCTTCCATGGGTTGAGAGAAGCTATGGTGATCTGCATTCTGAAGACAAAGTGGCGTTTTGGCAGGGTCAGGGTATATGGCTTCAACGGACATATCAACCTCTGGTAGAAAAATCAGATGATTGCGAGTAGAAGGCTGATAGTTGATAGCAGAATGCATCTTGATGAGGCGCATGACCCATGGAGCATAAAATTTCAGACCAAAAAGATCTGATCCAGACGCAGCCAATTGCCGGATGAAGAATTCTTGCGCATTGAAGCTGATGCCATTGAGGATGTAAAAGACCAATGTCTTCAAGGCTCCTTCAAGTTTTGCAGATGATGAATGCCCTTTGATAGGCCATAGAGTTCGCCTGATGATGTGATATATTGTACGAGGCACATACTCAAGGTCATCAACAAAGAAGTCCTGAGGGTATTCAGCGTCATGTGGCAGTGGCTTCATCATGCTCAACATCTGACTCATGTTGGGCTCAGGCTTATGAAAGATGCTCTCCAGTGCATTGTGGTGGAGTTGACAACCAGGTTCAAATAGCTCTCCGGGAGTGGGTAGGCCTGTGAGTTCAATGACGTCAAGAGCTTTGGCTTCATGATGAACATTTCTGGTCATCCACTCGAGAACCCATGTGTTCATATCTCTGTAGTAGCCGCGGATGTGGAGGGTAGCATAGAATTGAAGCACAAGTTCTTCATTCCAGTGTTCTTTGTCTGTTACGAAGCCGAGCAGACCTGCATCATGAAAGCAATCAAGTGCTTCTTCTAAGCACGGCAGTCCAAAGAATGGCTTCAAAGGTCGAGGCGATATGAGGGAAAATGCGCCTTGATCATACTGTAACGCAGGAGTAATAGCTTCATTGCCGATAGCTCCGTAAACGGTCGATGATATCCTTGGCCTTGTGTAGGGTTCTTTGCTCACAAAGAAAGTGTTGTGGGCTTTGAAGCCATTTGCATTGAAAGACCTCAGAGAGGTGGCAGGTTCGGGAACCTTGGCAATCGTGGCTTTGGTTTCTCGGACCGAGACCTATGCTCAATATGATAATCAAACCGAGGACCAAAGGGCATGAGGCGGAGGGACCGAATGGGCCATCTCGACAAAGATTAGCTGACCATAGTTGTATGCTTGCTCAATTGTATGAGGCCTTGGTGGCGAATAGGAGCAAAGGGCAACAATCGAGGCTTCAGACACATTTCCTTCATTGGCTTCAGGAGCAGTTGGTGCAGGCTCCACATTTGCTTTAGCCATGACCACGTCATTGGCTTCATTGGTGTTGGAGGTGGCAGCCTCAACGCTTTCAACCTCCACTTGAGGAGCCGGAGGGTCGGGCATCGCACGCTGATATCGTGAATAACTTCTTCAATAACAGGGGAGTAGGGACACGCTTCTTCTTCTTCTTGGGTGTCTTCGGCCGATGCAGCCGGATTGTCTTTAGCAGCTTTGGCTTCGCACTGGAGACATTCACAGCTTGGAGTGGCTTTTGAAAACACTTGTCGGGCAACAGGTTGGTGGTGCACTTCTCCTTCTCGAACGCCGAGAGGTACTTGAGGCCTTTGACCTTTGCGGCTCATGAAATGTCGGGCAACGCCTTTGGAGATGGGGTTGGCTGGGCCTCAAAGTCTTCTTCTTCTTGTTGTTGTTGTTGTTGGGGAGTGACTTGTTGTTGGGGAGTACAAGGGGACTCTTCCGTTGCTGTGGGTGATCAGCCCATGATGCATCTCGCGAATTGGCGCCGAGGACGCACTAATGTCGATGAGTTCGCTGTTCGTGAGAACAAAGCGATGATACCGGTTTTGGTTCGATCCGAGGAAGGACTTCATCATCTCGCAACATTGTCATGATGACCAATGTCTTCAGCAGCGGTGGATCAATCGCTGAATGTCTTCACTTCATGAGCCTCTGGGAAGCAGTGCTCATGAACTATCATCCGTCGTTTGGGTAGCAGAGGCAGGGCTTAACCATTGAAATGGGTTCAACAACCAAGGGCTCTGTGGGAGCAGCCCGATTCTTCTTGGTCTTGAGCTTCTTCTTGGAGGGAGCAGCATCAGAGGCTTCAGGATGTTTCCTCTTTCTGGCTTCAGCCTCAACAGCCCTCATCTTCTTCTGTTCAGAAGCGGTTGACCTGACTTTTGGCTTTGAGCCAGTCATGCTGCTTGGGAAGACTATGCGGGGTTCTTCCTGCCTTGAAGGTGCAGTTTGGTCAGTTCTTGTCTTCTTCTTCTTTGCAGCCATTCTGGGGTCAATGCCAGGACGACCAAGAGCCTTGCGCTTCTCAGCCTCATTGTAGGCTTGTACACACTTGTCAGCCAGACTCTTCATGCGCTCACGAGAGCCTTTAGCTTCTTCGCGCTTCTTGAGAAAGGCTTCCTTGAGCTCGTGCAGCATGTTCTTGATGTTTTTGACATCTTGCACGCTGAGCTTTGCCACATGCTTCTTGAACTGAGCTTTCTCATAGTCGATCTTGTGCTTCAGTTCAACGATGCGCTGAGCAAGAGCTAGCTTAGAAGCAATGGTGCCATTGAAGGAGACGCTGAGGCCAATGGGAAGTTGCAGATCTTCAAAGCTGAGATTTGGGGTGTCAAACCACTCATCAATGAAGTTATGGATGATTGCCACATCAAAGAGAGGCAAATCATTGAAGATCTCTGCTTCTTCCTTGCTCTTGATCAGTTGCTCAAGGGCATCATCTGCAAGATCTTCATCATCGACAGATCAATGTGCTCTTCAAGCAAAATGGCAGCAGGTCGTCAGTCAAATCAGTATTCTTGACAATTTTCTTTTTCTTCTCCGCCTTCTTGGAGATACGGAGGATCTTCAGACGCACACTCGACTTCGTGGAGGTGCAAGCTGCTGGCTTCACACGTGAAGCTTTTGGAGGAGCAGCTGACTTTGAAGCCTTAGCCTTCTTTTGCTTCTGTGGCTTTGGAGCAGGAGCAGGAGCAGGAGCCGGACTTCATCGAGTCAGATCATCATCGAGTGATCCACTTTGGCACCTTGGACCAAGATGTAAGTGATGAGGCCATCAAGGTTTGAAAAGGGACCGATGACATTGGGTTCAGCATCACGTGAGCCGTCAGCACGGGGAGCAGAGGGACCAGGGTTGAAGTCTAATCCCAATGACTTCTTGTTTTCCTTGGCCAATGCCTTTGCGTGCTGGAGTTGCGCTTGAAGAGATTATCATCACGACACCAGAGCAATGATGTTGGTTCGGCATTCTCAGGCTGAGGTCCATGGACCATACAAGGATAGAAACCCTGTGCAATAGCTTCAACCATGTTCTTGGGTGGAAGGCCTCGAAAGAGAATATCACCCCAAGGGCTTCTGATAGCATTCTTCTCGCATATTCCTGGGTCACGAAATTGTACTTGAACCATTGTTCAGCCTAATATCGTCAATCCATTGGATTCGCGGCTTGCGCTGATTGTAATTCTCTTCGGATCTGTCTTGTAAAGCTCTCGCGAGGTCATCAGCAAATCTTTTGAGGTTCCCCACGACGCTGTCCGCCGCCCTTCCCGATTGATTTATCTCGCAGCCATGAATTTCAAACTGAATGGCTTCAACACGCTTAGAGGCTTCAAAGGCTTGCGCTTGCGGACAAACAGAACCGGCTTTGGGAGAGTTAAGTTGATGTTGTAAGAATTCTGCAAACGAATGCGCACTATGAGAACCAAGGATTCTCCCACGGACATGTACCGTGATAGATTAGAGATGCGAGGGAAGGGAAGAGGTCATATGCATTCTCGTAAGATTTTGAAGATAAATCAGTTTGAAGACATTGACCTCATGATGCGAAGACATTCACTTATACGCTGAGAGTTGGTTCCAGATTTGTACGAATCCGTGAATAAGTACAAGTGAGGAATCTAACTAGTTGTGAAGCTTAAGTGAATATACTAGGCAGTATGAGATGCAGACATAATAGATCTAACATTGTATAGGTAGAAACCAATTTTGGTAAGAAGGATGAATCTTTGAGGATCAAAAAGATGGTAAAAATAGAGTTATATTTACCACTTGAAGAACTGCTAGACGGGAAGAAAAGGAGGCCGAGCAGTTCAATCCACCGTGCCCTAACTTGGCGATTTAGGACACCTACGGCGGCGGCGGAGAGAACGATGTTCGCGTCGCGTGAGGACGGCGCCGGAGAAGTTGCGGCAGCTAAGCGCTTGCCGCCGGCGTTGCCGAGAGCTAGCGTGGCGCTTAGGGTTTTGACGAGGTGGAGAGGTGGAAGAAGGTTTTTTTACCGCAGGGACATGTATTTATAAGTAGGTGTGCGGCATAGTGCATTACGCAGGTGCCTCGGCGGTTCACATCCGAGGGGCACGTGGCAAGCATGCAACATACACCGAGTTGTCCCATCGCTCCCACGCCCGCCAGTTTGTCGGATGGACGCTCCGCTTCCCGGATTTCAACAAGAAGGATGAATCATTTAAAACAGATTTAAAGTTTGTCTCGTGTCTTCTCACGACAAGGACGCAGAGAAGACATTCGACAGCTTCAATAGAATGCATATGAATTGGACAGATAGAGTTTAAGATAGAAAGCATAGAGAGATTAGGGTCCCATCACATTCACTTAGTTCAAAAGATTCAACTTGGAAGACATAGCTATAAGTGAATGTTGTAGAGGACAGAACAATATATATATATATATATATATATATATATATCAGAAAGCAATCAAATCAACATAGTGAAGAAAATCATGAAGATAGTTGAAGTTGAAGGCAAATCAAATGTGAAGATATTGCAGAAATAACGCCATGAGTGAAACACTTCAACAGAGAAATTTGGTGGTGGCGCTACTCACCGTGATAGGAAGTATTAGACCTGCATATCACGGCGCACAATTATCGTGGCGCCCAAGTCAAATTCCACGTTAATGTATTCACACTCGTAATGTAAGTCTTCATTGATTGAAGATATACTTTACTTCGTGTTGCACATCTAAGTCATCAACATGCATAAGTGTTAGGATGTGTGTTTGATCACAGTGACATTTGAGGATTCCAAGATATTTAGCTCACACGGTAACTTGCAAAACCTTTTCTCATCCAAGGGCTTTGTGAAGATATCTGCCAATTGCTCTTCAAAGGTTGACGTGAATGATGTCAATATCTTTCTTCATGACATGATCCCTGAGAAAATGATGACGAATTTCAATGTGCTTTGTCTTCGAGTGTTGGACTGGATTGTTGGCAATCTTGATGGCGCTTTCGTTGTCGCAGAAGAGAGGTACTTGTTTCAGATTTATGCCATAGTCCTTGAGAGTTTGCTTCATCCATAGAAGCTGAGCACAGCAGGATCCAGCAGCAATGTATTCAGATTCAACAGCTTGAGAGTGATACACAGTTCGCTTTTTGAAGACCAACAGACAAGTGATCGCCCCGAAAGTGACATGTGCCTCGATGTAGACTTGGGATCCACCTTGTCACCAAAGATAATCAGCATCCGAAAATCCAACCAAATCAAATTTTGAGCCCTTTGGATACCATAATCCGAGTGTTGGGGTGTGAGCCAAATATCAAAGAATTCGCTTCACGCCTAAGTGATGTGATTCCTTTGGTGCCGCTTGGAATCGAGCACACATGCAAACACTAAGCATAATATCCGCCTAGATGCACATAGGTAAAGTAAGGAACCAATCATGGAGCGGTATACCTTTTGATCGAACTCTTTACCATTGTCGCCGGGACCCGATGGTGTTTGGTCGGCATTGGCGCCTGTAACCTTTGCAATCTTGCATTCCAAACTTCTTCGCATAATCTTGGAGGTATTTTTCTTGAGATATAAAGATGCCATTCCTTTGTCGATGGATTTGAAGACCAAGGAAGAACTTGAGCTCTCCCATCATGGACATCCGATATTGTTCTTGCATCATGTATCCAAATTCATCACTATACTTCTGTTGGTGCAAACCAAGATAATGTCATCCACATATATTTGGCATACAAACAGTTCACCATCATATGTCTTCGTGAAGAGTGTGGGATCAAGGGATCCAGGTTTGAAGCCTTTTTCTTCGTGAAGTCTTTGATCGATCATACCAAAGCGCGAGGAGCTTGTTTGAGACCATACAAAGGCTTTATTTAGCTTGTACACCATATCGGGATGTTTTGGATCTTCAAAGCCGTGGTTGAGCGATATATACTTCTTCTTCAATCTTGCCATTGAGAAATGCACTCTTCACATCCATTTGATATAGCAAGATGTTGTGGTGGTTAGCATAGGCTAGTAGTATGCTAATAGCTTCAAGCCTAGCTACAAGAGCAAATGTTTCATCGGTTAATTCCTTCAACTTGAGTATATCCTTGTGCCACAAGACGGCTTTGTTTCTCCATTTACTTGACCATGCTCATCTTGCTTGTTTCGATATATCCATTTGGTGCCAATAATGTTATGCTTGCGAGGGTCGGACGCTTGACAAGTTCCCAAACATTGTTCAGCTTGAACTGTTGAAGTTCTTCTTGCATAGCTTGTATCCATTCTCGTTCCATAAAGGCTTCAAAGAACTTTCTTGGGTTCGATATTGACACAAAAGAAAAGTGCCCACAGAAATTTGCTAGCTGTGTTGCTCTTGAGCGAGTAAGCGGACCAGGTGCATTGATTCCATCGATTATCTTCTCAATCTGTACTTCATTCGCAACTCGAGGATGAACTGGACGAAGACTTTGCTCATGCTGATCATTGTCATCATTGGGAGGATTGTCTTCAGGCTGAGCATTGTCTTCAGGTTGGCTAGGTGCAGAAATGATAAGTTCTTCTTCAGGCTGTGCTTCAGAAGACATGATTTCACCAGTTCCCATCAGCTTGATTGATTCGCTGGGTGGAGCTTCGTCTAGTGTACTTGGTAGGAGCTCTCTTTGTGAACCATTGGTTTCATCAAATCGCACGCCCACAGCTTCATGATTTTGTAAAGATAGTGGTTGAAGACTCAGAGAGTGCGAGTCCTTTCCAGAATCGAGCATGAAGCTTTCGTGAGCTTTGGGTTCAAATTTTGACTTGTGATGGGGATCCTTGATCCAGACTTAGCCCCAAATACTCAAGTAGCTGACATTTGGCTTCTTGCTAGTAAGGAGCTCATAGGATGTTTTGTTCAAGCTTATGGATGTAAACACGTTGATGACGTGACATGCAGTATCAATAGCTTCAGCCGTAACTTTCTTGGTGTTTTGTACTGCCGAGCATTGTTCGAGCCATCTCAATGAGGGTTCTGTTCTTGCGCCCACGATGCCATTTTGCCGAGGTGTGTATGGAGCAGAAAACTCATGAGTGATTCCCATTGTATCCAAATAAAGATCAAGTCCGGTGTTCTTGAATTCAGTGCCGTTGTCACTTCTGATATGCTTGATCTTGACGCCATAATTGTTCATTGCTTGATTGGCGAAGCGTCTGAAGACATCTTGCACATCAGTCTTGTAGAGAATTATGTGCACCCATGTGTATCTTGAGTAGTCATCAACAATGACGGCTTACAGAGACAAGCAGCTTGTTGTGAAGGTAGAGTAGTGAGTAGGGCCAAATAAGTCCATGTGTAAC
Organism: Aegilops longissima; assembly: GCA_021605205.1. NCBI lineage: Eukaryota > Viridiplantae > Streptophyta > Magnoliopsida > Poales > Poaceae > Aegilops > Aegilops longissima. Next base: position 622,412,316 of record CM038682.1, on the reverse strand, counting down.
AGCTCAAGGGTTGAGATGTCGCCATGATTGTCTTCGAGGGTGCTTTGCCCTCACATCTTCCAAATTTCGCAGCACCACACAAATGATCCTTCTTGAACTTGACACCTTCGATGCCTTTGACATGCTTCTTCTTGGCGAGTGTGTGTAAGTTTCTCATGCCAGCATGCCCCAGCCTCCGATGCCAGAGCCAGCATTCTGAAGCTTTTGCAAGAAGACATACGGCAAGCTGTGGACCTGCTGAGAAATCTACCATGTATAGATCATCTTTCCCATACCCTTCAAAGACTAGAGACTTGTCATATTCCATTAGTACAAGGCAACGATATTTTCCGAATATCACAATCATGTTCAAGTCACAAAGCATTGAGATGTACATCAAGTTGAAACCAAGGATTCAACAAGCATCACTTTATCCATGTGTTGATCCTTTGAGATTGCAACTCTACCTAGACCCAATACCTTGCTTTTACCAAAGGTCAAGAATGTGATGTGACTCTTGTCCGATGGACGAAGGTTGAGTCCATGAGAAGACTTCGATCACCAGTCATATGATTAGTGCACCCACTGTCCATAATCCATTCTGAAGCATGAGGTGTCATACCCTTGGCACCACGTGCCATGAAGCAGTAGGTGGGAGCAGGGTCATCCTTGTCATCAGCTTCAGCGTTGGTGTGGAAGTCATTGTCTTCAGTGTTGAAGATGGACTTGGCAACATAGGCTGTGGCTAAAGCCAGACTTGCAACGCCAGGGTCAGACTCCTCTTCAGACTCCACCTCCACCTCTTCAGAAGCAGACTTGTCGGGGAAGCTAATGGTAGCCCACGAACACCTATGGGACCGGCGGATCGAGTCCCTTTCGGTTCGGTGGGGAGGGGGGGGGGGGCGGAGATTGCACGAAGAGCAGATCGAGGCGAAACACACGAGCAGTTTACCCAGCTTCGGAGCTCTCCCGAGAGATAATACTCCTACTGCTGCTTGTCTGATTATATTGTGTTCTTGCTAGGGAGCACAGAGAGCTACAAAACCTAGCTTGAGTGTCTCTGGTCTCGAATGAGCTGAACCGAACCACCCGAACCCCTTCTACGTTGCGCATGGGCCTCCTTTTATAGGCTCAAGGGGTCACCAACAGATGGCAACGTAGACAAGGGCAAAATGGGGAAAATGAGTTGCGGTTGGTACAGCTACTTTGTACAAAGGTATTCTACCTAACTCGACGGCAAGGACAAAAGCATTAAATGCCCGCCCACGCCGCCTAAACAATGCGTAAGGGACTATCGTGGGCGCCACCGCTTGCCACGATGGCACTCTGCGCGCCACATCGCTGCTCTCCGCCGGCTGCACAGCCTCTCTGACACGCACGCCGAATGGTCCCATGGCGACATCGCCAGGATGAGCTGGAGCGGAGATAAAGAGAGGTTGCTGCCACGGCAAGCGCTTTGCCGCTGCTGAATCTTTGTCGCGCCTCGAAGCTTGTCGCCATCGAGCCTTCCCGCAAGCCCTCTTGCCGGGTCTTGTCTTCACGTGCCTTGAGGGCCTTCCGCAAGCTCTTCTTGCCGGGCCTTGTCTCCTTGGCTTAAATACTTTGTTCTTGAATGGCTCCAAAGGAACTATGGAGGACCTTGGCGATCACTAGGCAAGCCCCGCCGCTGGTGTCTGCGATCGCTCAGGCACGAAGTTCGGGATACTAGGGTACCCCTACCTAGTACACCGACAGAGCCTCGGCTTGGGCCACACACGGTGCCAAGTGCTGTTGGGCCAGGCCCAAAACAGTGCACGGGCACGCTGCCTAGTTCACGCCAGAATCGCCTCGACCCACAACGCCTCCTATTTAACAGCACGCCACCGATCATGGCGCCGGGAGTGATCATGGGGTTTTTTTAATTGAAAGCGAACGCCCGCCCTCTCCTCCTTATAAACAGGGGAACAGGGCAGGTCGCCCACCTCGCCATTTGCTGTCCCATCTCGAAAACCACCGCCGCCCTCCCTTCTTCTCTAGTCCGAAGAGAGCAGCGCCCGCCCCATCGCCACCAGCGCCATCAACGCCGCCGGTCTCTCCACCACCTCCGCCATGGCTCGAAAGCCGACAAGGGAAGGGCGGAAGTCGGCCGAGGCGCAAGCGGCTCGCTGCGCCGCGAAGGAGCGGGCCATCTCCCCCGAGCTCGACGCAAAGGAGCTGAGGGAGGGCTACTACCTCTTCTCGTCGACGGAGACGCTGGCGCACTCCGCACGAAGGTACTTCCGTCACAGATCGAGTCGCTTCGAGCAGGTACCCTTCTTCAAGGCTTCTATTGCGGGCTCGCCCGCTTCTTCTCTCGAAGTTCTTCATGATATCATGAACACCTATGGGTTTCGGCCTTGATTTCACCCCAACGCTGTCCTAATTATGGCGGTTTTCGCACACCTTTGCGAAAACTTTGTCGGAGTCCACCCAAATGTAGCCCTTTTCCGCCACTTCTTCATGCCCCGGCCGAGAGGAGAGCCACTTGTCGGAGGGATTGCTTGGATCTCCGTGATCAGCAAGAAAGAAGCCTATCTCGGAAGGAGAGCTCCGCAGCAAGTGGGAGGAGTGGAGAGCCGATTGGTGTTGGATCGTTGAGGAGAACCTGCAGCCCTTCATCGCCCAGCGCTAAACTCCCATAGTGCGCTGCAATGATTGGAGAAACTTGGCGCCGGAGGATGCTAGGTTGAAGATTGCTGTGACCGGATCTTGCGCCTCAGCTTGCCGAACTCATCAGAGGCGCAGCTTGGCGAGATTTCCTTCGCTGTCGTGACGCTTCCCTTGCAGGAGAGGAGGAGACCTGCTTGGGAGTTCCAAACCCGGCGGATATCATGAGGTTGCGCCGGTCTCAACTGGAATTTCACCGCCTTGGAGTTGGACGCAATACTGCTGAGCTGTTCAAGCACGACCTCGATCACCCCGAGTGGTTTATGTTGCCGAGGGGGTCGCCCCATTGTGCAACAATTTTCGCCGACCGCATCCGCGCTTATGATGCCCTTTGTGCGATTCGCATGGGATCGCTCCAACCTGGCAAGAGCTCATGGACGACGCCAGGCGGCAGTTCTTCGATAGCTTGGAAGAAGTGCCGATCCGCGCCGACGAAAGCGTAAGTGGCTCACCCGCGACACCACCGACGCCGAGATGCAGCGATCGCCACTCAGCCGGAGGAGGCGGCAGAGCCGCTGCCGCCGGTGAATCGGTTCACCGTGGAGGAGGCAGAGGCAGAGGCGGCAAGCCTTGCTGATCGAGAGGAGCTTGCCGGGCGAGGAGGAGCAGGCCGAGCCCGGTTGAGCCGAGCGAGTTCGCCGAGGGCCCCTCCTCCACACCTTCGAGTAGCTTGCCGCGAGCGGAGCCCGTAGCTCCACCAAGAAGGCGCTCCGCAAGGCCGGGAAGTGACGGGCGGCAGACGGGCCAACAGTCCAGAAGCGCTGCAGTGACGCGCTTCCATCACAGTAAGCATCAAGCCGCTGGAGCACCCCACACCGCCGCAACAACCGAGGCAGATCTTCTCAGCCACCGCTGCCACTCCCACCAAGCGCCAAGGAACTTACCCTATCGTGTACTAGAGTAGGGTACCCTAGTATCCCGAACTCGCAGCACGGGCAACAAGCAAGACTCGCGGTGGCTTGCCTAGTGATCGCCAAGGTCCTCCATAGTTCCTTTGGAGCCATTCAAGAACAAAGTATTTAAGCCAAGGAGACAAGGCCCCGCAAGAAGAGCTTGCCGGAAGGCCACTCAAGGCACGTGACAAGACAAGACCCCAGCAAGAGGAGCTTGCCGAAGGCTCGTGAGCGACAAGCTTCCGGCACGACAAGGATTCAGCCGCTGCAAGGCGCTTGCCGCTGCAGTAACCTCTCTTTATCTCCGCCTCCACCATCCACCAACGTGTCGCCATGGGACCATTCCAGCGCAGGTGTCAAGAGGTCTGTGCAGCCAGCGGAGAGCAGCGGTAAGCGGCGCCGACAGAGTGCCATCGTGGCAAACGGTGGCGCCCGACGGTCCTTTTCCAAGACTGCTTAGGCGACATGGACGGGCATTTAATGCTTTTGTCCCTTGCCGCCGAGTTAGGTAGAATACATCGACAAAGTAGCTGTACCAACAAAGAACTCATTTTCCCCATTTTGCCCTTGTCTACGCTTTCCATCTCACAGTGACCCCTTGAGCCTATACAAGGAGGCCCATGCAACGAGAAGGGGTTCGGTGGTTCGATTCAGCTCATTCGAGACCGTAGACACTCAAGCTAGGTTTTGTAGCTCTCGGCTCCCTAGCAAGAACACAATATAATCGCATAAGCAGCAGAGGAGTATTATCTCTTCGAGAGCTCCGGCCGGGTAAACTGCTCGTGTTTCGCCGACCGCTTTTTCGCAATCTCCGCCCCACCGAACCGAAGGGACTCGTCCGCCGTCCCATAGGTGTTCGTGGGCTACGATCAGCTTCCTCGACATCTTGGCGCCACTGTAGGGGAACAGCAGAACGCCTCGATGCGGCTATATCTCCCACGTGTCGAAGCACGACTTAGAGGCATAACCGCATTGAAAGCAATGTCGCAAGTGAGGTAATCTTCACACAACCCCTGTAATACATAAGGGAAAAAGATACATAGTTGGCTTACAGTCGCCACTTCGCACAATACATAAATAAACATCCATCATTCAGATTACACTCAAGGTCCAACTACGAAACCAAAATAAAATAAGATACCCCAAATGCTACACAGATCCCCGATCGTCCCAACTGGTCTCCACTACTGATCATCAGGAAAAGACACATAGTAACGACCACGTTCCTCGTCAAACTCCCACTTGAGCTCGGTTGCGCCACCGTGACCGCATCGCCGGCACCTGCAACTGTTTTGGTAGAATCTGTGAGTCACGGGACTCAACAATCTCACACCCGCGAGATCAAGACTATTTAAGCTTATAAGAAGGACAGAGTTGTGAGGTGGAGCTGCTGCAAGCGACTAGCATATATGGTGGCTACATTCGCAAAAGAGAGCGAGAAGAGAAGCAAGGCACGGTCGTGAAGCTAGTAGCGATCAAGAAGTGATCCTGAACTACTTACGCCAAACATTACTCCAACACTCGTGTTCACTTCCCGGACCACGAGAAGAGACCATCACGGTTACACACGCCGTTGATGTGTATTTTAGTTAAGGTCAACTTCGGTTTTCTACAACCGAACATTAACAAATTCCCATCTGCCTCATAACCGTGGGCACGACTTTCAAAGATATTACCCGCAGGGTGTCCTAACTTAGCCCATTATAAGCTCTCACGGTCAACTAAGGATATTCCTTCTACCGAAGACCCGATCAGTCTCGAATCCGGACTACAACACATTTCGACAAAGAATAAAACAAGACCAAAGAAGCCACCCGACAGCCGACAAATCCCGATAGGAGCTGCACATATCTCGCTCTCGTGGCACATCCGGATGAGACATGCTACGAGTAAAACCAGGCCTCGACTTTCCCGAGGTGGTTCCCAGCGGCTCGGTTCGAGCCAGCACTGAAGGAGCACCGTCCGGGGTTAAAATAAGATGACCTCGGCTCGCGAAAACCCGGGGAAAAGGCTTAGGTGGCAAATGGTAAAACCAATGTTGGGCCTTGCCGGAGGAGTCTTATTCAAAGCGAACTGTCAAGGGGGTCCCATAAATCACCCAACCGTAAGGAACGCTAAATCAAGGAACATAACACCGTATGACGGAAACTAGGGTGGCAAGAGTGGAACAAAACACTGCATAAGGCCGAGCCTTCCACCCTTTACCAAGTATATAGATGCATTAATTATAGCAGATATATTGTGATATCCCCAACAAGTAAACATGTTCCAACAAGGAACAACATCTCCATGTTCCAACAAGGAACAAACTTCATCTTCACCGCAACTAACAACGCTATAAGAGGGCCGAGCAAAGCGGTAACATAGCCAATCAACGGTTTGCTAGGAAAGGATGGTTAGGGGCTTGACATGGCAATATGGGAGGCATGATATAGCAAGTGATAGGCATCGTGAGCATAGGCATAGAAAAGAGCGAGCATCTAGCATAGCAAAGATAGAAGTGATTTCGAGGGTATAGTCATCTTGCCTCGCAAAGTTCTCAGAGTTGTCGAAAGCTTGATCCTCGTAAGCTGCTTCTCAATAGGTTCCTCGCTCACGCACTCGCCTCCGGCTCTACCCAAAGCAAGAACACAAACAAAGGAACCACAATCAATCACGGTGCAATGCACAAGCAACATGATGCAATACATGGCATGATATGCGAGATGTGATATGCAATGCGATATGCGTTCGAACGAAAATGATGAACCAGGAATCAACTTGGCAAACCAAGTATGCCGCTGAAAGGTGAGATGATTTCGTTGAAATCGATATAAAGGTCACCGAATCGGATGCACGGTTTGCAAATGACAAGCAAAACAAGAATGGCACAAATCTGCCATTAACAAAGATGATGCCTCTTAGCAAGCAACAAGAAATTAAGCTACTGCACCCAAACGTACCAACAAAGTATATGGCAGTGATCTACTCAAGATGCTTGACAAAAGATGAACACTGAGCTACGGCTAAAGCACATCATAACAGGTCCAAACAAGCATGACAAAAGTGCAAAATATATCAGCTTCACAGACTTAGTGAAATTACTGAACATGGCAGAAACAGCATCAGGAAGCAATGTTCAGAGCAAGAAAACAACATGCTACAGGAACTTATAATATCAAAACAAGGCATGGCATGAATCTAATCAAATCATAGAACAAAGTCCCTTACTGACCCTAAGCCAAAAGGATCAGAAAATATAGTAACACCCATGTCAATATAGCAAGTTTCATAATGATTCAGAACATGGCATGACAAAAACAGATAACAAGTAGGCATGTTTAAGAGCTCGATGCACTCACTACAGAGCATTACATGATAAACTAAGCATACATACATCAATAAGACATGGCATAGAAGATATACATGGCAAGAACAACATCATAGCATACACGGATCAACTACAACAACCTTGGCAAAATTGAATAACATGTAAACAATCTGCCAGGAAACATTTTATAGCAAAAGTAGAGATCGATTGACTCAAGCTATGGCACTCCATAATTGCAAACAAGGGCATGGATGGATAGAGCATAACCATATGTTCAAAACACCCTTACTTAAGTATCTCAAAATATGCATGGATCTCTCGGTAGCATCAAGTTAACATGGCATAAAAATATCAGCAAAACAGGGGCTGAAAACAGCAACATCAAGAAGCCTAGTTTGCATGCTTGTGCTAGTCACCACAAAGATCACAAAAATACATGGCATGGCATATTACAAAACACATGTAGGACTCAAGATCATAGGATGCACACATCAATCATGGCAAAAATGACAAAAGTGCATGTTCTGTTAAGAAACAGAAACTAACATCACATAGCCCTCTTATAACAGCATTTCGGGCATCAAGATGAGCTCAAATGAAAATGATGCAATGAGATGAAATGATCTACTCTTCGAGTCTAACATTTTGACATATTACACGCACGAAACAGAGCAATATGCAGAGAGTTATGACAAGATGAAAATGCAATAAAACTATGACAGGAAAATGACTTAGGGAGAATCGGGGGGAGGGGAAGGTCAACCGCCTGCTGATCCGGATCGATCCGCCCGAGGTCGAGGTGGCCGGCCGGAGCGGCTGCTCGCCGGAGCGGCTCGGTGCCGGGAGGAGAGGGCGCCGCCGGAGGAGAAGCCGAGGCGGGGCCGGGCGGCGGAGGCGGCGCGGGCGGCGGGCCGGGTCGGCGGGCGCGGGCTGGGCCGGGCGGCGGCGCGAGGTGACGGCGGGTCAAAGCGCCGCCGAGGCGCATAGCGGGCGGCGGGCCGCGGGCGGAGGCGCGGAGGACGGAGGCCGGGCGCGGGCCGAGCGGCGCGAGGGTCAAGGGCGGGCCTCATGGGCCGGGCGGCGGGCTGGCGCGCGGAGGCCACGTGGCGCTGCCTGATTGGCCGGGCGCGCGGGTGGGTTTTGCCTCGCGCGGACGGATGTGTCCGGCCAAGGCGGAGGGAGGGGCTAGGGTTTGGGATCCGATTTGGAGGGAGATGCATATTTATAGGTAGAAGGAGCTAGGAAGCTCCAAATGGAGTGTAGTTTTTGCCCACACGATCGTGATCCGACGACGGAGAGCATGGAAGTGACTTAGATGGGTTATTGGGCTGTTTTGAAGGGGTGTTGGGCTGCAACTTAAAAGAGGCCTTTGCGAGAGTGCGGTTAACCGCTGAGTACCAAACGAGCTCCAAATGACCCAAACTTGACAGTGGTCTCACCGTGGTGTACCAAGGCCACTTGACAAACCTCGGTCCATTCCGAGAAAGTTTAGTACCCGCCACGAAAAACGTAAAAGGGGACGCTGGGACATAGGAGTGCCGGATTGCAAAACGGACAACGGGAAAATGCTCGAATCATGAGACTAACACGTATGCAAATGCGATGCACATGATGACATGATATGAAATGCATGACATGGACAAAATGCAAAATGAAGAAAACCCAACCACGGAGGGAATATCATATCAAAATGCCGAAATGGCAAGAGTTGGAGTTACAAATATGGAAAGTTACATCCGGTGTTACAAACAGGGCAGGTCGCCCACCTCGCCATTTGCTGTCCCATCTCGAAAACCACCGCCGCTTCCACCCTTCTTCTCTAGTCCAAAGAGAGCAGCGCCCGCCCCATCGCCACCAGCGCCATCAACGCCGCCGGTCTCCTCCACCACCTCCGCCATGGCTCCGAAGCCGACAAGGGAAGGGCGGAAGTCGTCGAGGCGCAGCTGCTCATGGGCGCTGCGAAGGAGCGGGCCATCTTCTCAAATTCGACGCAAAGGAGCTGAGGGAGGGCTACTACCTCTTCGTCGACGAAGACGCTGGCGCACTGCCGCATCGGCGGTACTTCTCCACAAGATCGTAGTCAGCTTTGAGCGGGTACCCCTTCTTCGCTTTTTTCTATTGCGGGCTCGCCCCGCTTTCTCTGATTTCTTCTGCGATATCATGAACACCTATGGGTTTCGGCCTTGATTTCACCCCAACGCTGTCCTAATCCATGGCGGTTTTCAGACACCTTTGCTAAAACTTTGTCGGAGTCCACCCAAACGTAGCCCTTTTCCGCCACTTCTTCATGCCCCGCCGAGAGAGGAGAGCCACTTGCCGGAGGGATTGCTTGGATCTCCAGGATCGGCAAGAAATAAGCCTATCTCGGAAGGAGAGCTCCGCAGCAAGTGGGAGGAGTGGAGAGCCGATTGGTGTTGGATCGTTGAGGAGAACCCGCAGAGCTCTTCACTGCCCAAATACCAAACTCCCATAGTGCGCTGCAATGATTGGAGCAACTTACGCCGGAGGATGCTAGGTTGAAGATTGCTGTGACTCGGATCTTGCGCCTCGTGCTTGCCGGACTCATCAGAGGCGAAGTTGGCGAGATTTCCTTCGCCGCCGATCGCTTCCCTTGCAGGAGAGGAGGAGACCTGCTTGGGAGTTCCAAAACCCGCGGATATCATGAGGTTGCGCCCGGTCTCAACTGGAATTTCACCGCCTTGGAGTTGGACGCAATGTCAGCAGAGATGTTCAAGCACGACCCCGATCACCCCGAGTGGTTTATGTTGCCGAGGGGGTCGCCCCATTGTGCAACAATTCTTCGCCGATCAAGATCCGCGCCATGATGCCCTTAGCGATTCGCATGGGATCATTCCAACCTGGCAAGAGCCTGTGGACGACGCCGCGGCGGCAGTTCTTCGATAGCTTGGAAGAAGTGCCGATCCGCTACGACGAGCGTAAGTGGCTCACCCGCGACACCACCGACGCCGAGATGCGCTGCGATTGCCACTGGGGCTGGAGGAGGCGGCAGCTGCTGCCGCCGGTGAATTCGGGTTCACCGTGGAGGAGGCAGAGGCAGCAGAGCGGCAAGCCTTGCCGACGAGAGGAGCTTGCCGGGCGAGGAGGAGCAGGCCGAGCCCGGTTGAGCCGAGCGAGTCTGCCGAGGGCGCCTCCACACCTTCGAGTAGCTTGTCATGAGCGGAGCCCGTAGCTCCACCAAGAAGGCGCTCTCAAGGCCGGGAAGTGACGGGCGGCAGACGGGCCAACAGCCAGAAGCGCCATGCGACGCGCTTCCACAGCTGCAAGCACTGCACTGCTGGAGCACCCCACACCGCTGCAAATAACCGAGGCGGGATCTTCTCGTGCCACCGCTGCCACTCCCGCCAAGCGGCTAAGGAACCTACTCCTCCACCTCTTCGCACCGGAGGCGAGCCGACTTGATCTCTCCGCCTCATCTCGGACGAGGAAGAAGAAGAAGAGTAAGTTTCTATGCTGTGTTTGTATTTCTTCAATTTGGTTGTTTTGTCTTGTATCTGATTTGCTTTATTCTGAACTCTTCCTTTTCGTGGCGCTGGTCCGAGAGCGTCAAGAGAGCTAAGACTCGGTGGTCATCATCAAGATGATCCACCCGTGGAAACAGGAGGCGATTCGAGACCCCTTGCCGGACCGCAACCCTTACTAGCAGCCCCAAAGACAGCCCCCAACAGAAGTACATGGTTTATTTCTTACGGTTAGGTGTGCATGGGTGCTCCTTCTTGCTGATATCCGACTTGTTGATTTGTGTAGGAGCAGAGCAGCCTCATCAGAGGGCCCCAAGCCGCCTCAAACACCATCTGCTTCAACTACGCCGCCAAGGGAGAATTCCCGACAAGGAGCGCCCCGCAAGGATGCTTCTCCGACAAGGAAGCCTCTCCGACAAGGGGCAGCGCCGCGATCCTCCGTGGTTGAGACCGCGCCACAGATCCCATCGCAGTAACTCCTTTTGCCTAAAAATTTCCTTGGGTTCTTTTTTTCTTTCGCTTCTTCTTTTTCAACGCTTGCTTGATCGTTTTTTCTTTTTTCGTCGCCGATCCATCCGCCATCGAGCCGATGGAGACCGAGGTCACCGGGCGAGGAGGACGCAAGGCAACACCGACGACGCCGCCACCATGGAGGAAGAGGTCAAGCGCCGATGGGTCCGGCCGGCGAGGAGGCCGCCAAGGTTGCCGCCGCAAAGGCCGGGCGAGGGTCTCGTGATCGTGATCGACGACCACGAGGCCGCAGGAGCGCCAGCGCTACGCCGACCGCCGATCCCTCCGCCACCGGTGCAACGCCAGTTCAAGAGCCCCAGCCCGCGCTTATATGAAGGCCGGCGACGACGTTTTCATCAAGCTCCCTGGGCGCCGAGCCTGTGGCGCCGGTCAAGGGGAGACCTTTGATGAAGAGCTGCTCGCCTCGCTGGGCTGTCGCTGGTTGACGCGCAAGCAGCAATAAATAAGTAGTCCGAGGAGGAGCAGCTGTTAAAGAAGTTGTTGTCCCTCTACCGCGCCGACAAGCCAAGTTGGAGTCCCGGAAGCACTTGTCGCGAGGGCGGAGCAGACATGGAGAAGCGCAGAAGAGCTCCGGGCGCCAACGAAGAAGCTCCTCCGAACGAAAGGTAAGAGCGGAGCAACTTCAAGAGCGCACAACCTTCATCCTTGAGAAGGCTGAGGTCGAGGAGCAAGAACGGCTTTCGCCGAGAAGCTATCTCGCGCAAGAAGGTGAGTTGGTGCAGCGGAAGATCAACCTTGACAGCTATGAGGAAGAGCTTACGCTGAAAGCAATCAATTGGCGGAGCTCTCAAGGAAGCAAAGGACGCTGCCGTAGCTGCCGAGGCCGCCAAGAAGGAGTTGGAGACTACAGATGCAGCCGAGGCCAACCTCCGTAAGAGCGGCGAGGAGCTTGCTGCGCCAAGCACGAGCGCCGAGAAGGACGCCTACACTCTTGGCGAAGTTGCGGGCCATCTCGCCGAAAGGATCAAAGAGCTCGATGCCGCCAAGGACTCCAAGGCAGATCTTGAGCTGAAGCCGACCACCCCGATGGAGACTCGGACGGCGCCAAGGAGCGGAGGTGGGCCTGTTGGAGAAGATCAAGGCCAACGAGGAGCTGCCGACAAGTGCCACGAACGCCTGTAACACCTTCGAGAGAACGTGATGCAATCGGACGGAGGGTCTTGTGGATACCGCCGCCATTGACAAGGAGCTGATGGAGCCGGGATGGTGGATCTTGGTACTCCTCCGACGAAGCGCCCAACCCAGCGCCAAGCTCAACCTGTTCTCAAGGGCGCAGGACGGTTTCCAGCTGACTCGGAAGAGATCCCAAAGCAGCTGGCGAGGAATCGCGGCCAGATCTGGCGGAGCTTCCTGTAAGGTGTTGATGAAGGTGGCCTTCCGCAATCCAGTGCCTCAACTCAACGGCGCCCTCGATCCTTGCCGCCAGACGCCGATGTGGAGGCGCTCAAAGCCCTTGTCGCACCCATTGTGGACAAGGTGGGCAAGATCAAGTTGGTTGATGGCGACCGCGAGACTAGGCCGCCAATTTATCTTTTCCTTGTCGCCGCTGATCATGTTTAGGAGAACAATTTATTAGATCTCATGCAAGTTATTTTGTAATATACTCTATCTTAGGCAATGATTGCAATGTTATTTCCTTCACTTGATTCCTTCCTTTGTATGTTTGTGCCCTCGCTTTTAGGGAACTTGTCGGCGCTGGCAACTTTGTCATGAAGCGCTGAGTGCGGAACGTCAGAGCTCGTCGGCGGTGCCGCCCCGACAAGCAACCTTGTCGCAACTAGCTGCAGCTCACTTAAATTGTTGAGCGGACTCAAACAAAGTAAGGGCGCAAACTAGCTACGAGTTGGTTCCTCCGCGCACAGGTTTTCCATACAAAGTACTATCGTTCGAGGAAGATAACTTAAAAATTTTAAAAACTGATTGCTCAAACTTAGCTTTTCTGTCGTTTGCTTCCCGGTAAGGTGAAACTTCCTCGAGCGACGCTTGGTGGCCCACACAATTATCTTCTCCTTCCCCCGGCTAACTTGTGGGCGGATGAACCTTCCTTTCTTTGAGAAAGAGAAAGAAGAGAAAATAAAGTTATGGAGCCTTGTGGCTCGTTATCGCTTACCGGGTGTGGATGCTGCACAAAATGTTAGATAACACATGCAAAAAGGATTATGAAAGCATGTAGTTGACAAGTTGTGCGTAACACGTGAGCTTTACTTATGCACGGGGTCTGCGCCCGGCTTTGTACAAAGGATTACATGCAACATCGGCAAGACTTGTACAAAAGGTGGTTGCCGGAACAGGTTCCGGCAACCGCGCCCTATGGGTAAAACTTACGAAGATGCTCGATGTTCCAGGAGTTGCTCGCCGGAATGCCATCTTCGGTCTCAAGGTGGACAGCGCCGGGCCTAGTGACTCGTTTCACCCGATAAGGGCCTTCCCACTTCGGTGTCAACTTGTTGGAATTCTTGGCAGACTGAACGCGCCGAAGAACAAGGTCGCCTTCCTCGAGACTTCTGGCATTAACTTTGCGGCCATGGTAGCGGCGCAAAGCTTGCTGGTAACGAGCAGCTCGCACAAAGCAGCTCTAAGACGGTCCTCCTCAAGGAGCAGCGCGCCATCTTGTCGCAGCTGCTCTTGCTCAAGCTCATCATAAGCGAGTACTGAGGCGCACTCCAGATACGAAGTTCCGTGGGGAGAACTGCCTCTGCTCCATAGACTAGAGCGAAAGGTGTCCGCCAGTGGCTCGACGGCGCCGACCTGATCGACCAAAGAACCACCGGCAGCTCCTCGATCCAGTTTCTTCCGCACTTGTGCAGCCTGTCGAAAGTTCTGGTCTTGAGCCCACGCAGCACTTCAGCATTTGCTCTCTCCGCTTGACCGTTGCTTCTCGGATGAGCAACAGAAGCGAAGCAGACCTTGGCGCCAAGATCTTGGACGTATTGCATGAAGGTGCGGCTCGTGAATTGTGTGCCGTTGGCGCGCCAAAGATGTCGGGGAAGCTGATCGTAGCCCACGAACACCTATGGGACCGGCGGACCGAGTCCCTTCGGTTCGGTGGGGGGGCGAGATTGCATGAAGAGCAGATCGAGGCGAAACACACGAGCAGTTTACCCAGCTTCGGAGCTCTCCGGAGAGATAATACTCCTACTGCTGCTTGTCTGATTATATTGTGTTCTTGCTAGGGAGCACAGATAGCTACAAAACCTAGCTTGAGTGTCTCTGGTCTCGAATGAGCTGAATCGAACCAATTCAACCCCTTCTACGCTATGCATGGGCCTCCTTTTATAGGCTCAAGGGGTCACCAACAGATGGCAACATAGACAAGGGCAAAATGGGGAAAATGAGTTATGGTTGGTACAACTACTTTGTATAGTGTATTCTACCTAACTCTGATGGCAAGGGACAAAAGCATTAAATGCCCGGTCCATGTCGCTTAAACAGTCTTGGAAAGGGACCGTCGGGCGCCACCGCTTGCCACGATGGCACTCCCCGTCATTGCCACTTACCAGCTGCTCTCCGCCGGCTGCAATAGCCTCTTGACACGCACGCTGGAATGGTCCCATGGCGATATCGCTGGTGGATGAGCCGGAGCGAGATAAAGAGAGAAAGGTTGCTCGCCGCGGCAAGCGCCTTTGCCGCTGCTGAATCTTGTCGCGCCCGAAGCTTGTCGCTCATCGAGCCTTCCCGGCAAGCTCCTCTTGCCGGGTCTTGTCTTCACGTGCCTTGAGGGGCCTTCCGGCAAGCTCTTCTTGCGGGGCCTTGTCTCCTTGGCTTAAATACTTTGTTCTTGAATGGCTCCAAAGGAACTATGGAGGACCTTGGCGATCACTAGGCAAGCCCTGCCGCTGGTGTCTGCGATCGCCTGTGCACGAGTTCGGGATACTAGGGTACCCCTACTCTAGTACACGACAAGACTCCTCCTCGTAATCCATTTCTTTGCTAACAAAAGCACGAGCCTTGCTGACGAGCTCTTCTTATGAGATGAAGACTTTGATGAGGACTTGGAAGAAGACTTTGAAGATTTCTTCTTCTTCTTGTCATCGTAATCATATTCCTTCTTCTTCTTCTTCTTCTTCTTCATTGTCCCACCGTGGACACTTCGAGATATAGTGTCCAGTTTTCTTGCACTTGTGACAGGTTCTCTTCTTGTAGTCATGAGTGGAAGCTTCATCATTTCTTGAGCTGGATCGTGAAGACTTTCTGAAGCCTTTCTTCCTAGTGAATTTCTGGAACTTCTTCACAAGCATATCAAGTTCCTTTCCAATGTCTTCGTGGATCGCCGTAACTTGTGATCGATTCTTTCTTCGGATGAGGAAACAACTTTTTTCCTTCAAAGCGCAAGTTCGCCATAGTTGGGGCCATAGATATCTCTTTTTCTCGTAAAGCTAGAACTCATGTGTGTTGAGCCTCTCAAGTATATCGACGGATCGAGTGTCTTGAAGTCGTATGCTTGTATCATGAGGGCAAGGGTGTCAAAGGAGCTGTCAAGTGATCTCAGAGTGTATTGACGATTTCATGCTTGGTAATCTCAAGTGGCGCCGAGAGCATGAAGCTCATTTGTGATGTCATGAGGCGATCAAACGTGAGCTGGACATTTCATTGTCGCTTTCTTGAAGCGGTTGAAGAGGTTGGCGAAGAAAACTGATCCTTTGATCTCTCCGGTTGAGACGCCGTTGACCTTGGATAGCCAGTCCTGCACTAGCTTCGACGCTTCAGTAGCACTCACACGGCCATATCGGCCTTTGGTCGATGACCACAGATGATGTTCTTTGCAGAGAGTCCAGTTGAATGAACTTCTTGACATCAGCAGGGTGACACCTTCACCAGCTTTGGGAACGCCGTTTTGACGACATACCGTAGGTCGACATCACGGCTTCAAGATGCATGTGCATCTTATTCTTCCAAGAGGGATAGTCAGTTCCATCGAACACGGGCAAGCAGCGGAGACTTTGATTATCCCCGCAATCGATATAGCTAAAACTCCGGTGGTTAAACTGAATCACCGCGTAACAAGGAGTACCTTGCTCGATACCAATTGAAAGTGCTAGTTATCGACTAGAGGGGGGTGAATAGGCGATTTTATGAAAGTCTTCAAAACATGGAAGTTTCAAAGACAAACAATAGAAATAACCTAATTGATATGCAGCGGAAGATAAACTACAACAAGCAAACCATAGTCAAGTATGCAATAATGTGAAAGTACAAATACTAATAGCAGCTAGTAGTAAGGATCGATGGAAGATAGATGAAGCCAACCAACGATGGTAGTCAAGCAATGAAGTCAAACAGGTATGGCAATAGGCAATGACTTCAATGAAGACAAACTCTAAGTAAAGGGAGGAGAGGATAGAACCAGGTCACTTGTTGAAGACATAGGATTTGTTGGACCGGGCCCAGCTTGTCGTGACAACCGACGCCCGTTAGGGAGGCTGAGATTCAACTCAAGACCGTGTCTTCACCTTATTCCCTTGAGCTAAGGACACAAATTCCTTGCCCAATCACTCCGTAAGTCTTCAAGGTAGAATTCCGAACCTTCACAGATCAAGTTCACCGCAATCCACAATGACTCTTGGATGCTCGAACGCGACGCCTAACCGGCCGGAGGATTCACAGTCCTCAAGTGTAAGAAGTCTTCAGTCACACGCATGTAAAGACTTCAGTGATGCCTAACACTCTTGGCTCTGGGTGTTTGGGCTTTGTCCTTGGAAGATTTCTCTCTCTCAAAGGCTTCGAGGTGGGTTGCTCAAACGACAAAAGCCATGCACTAACTCCGAGCAGCCACCAATTTATGGTGTAGGGTGGGCTATTTATAGCCACTTGGCAACCTGACCTGTTATGTCCTAAATGACCTGGTCACTAAGGAACCGACACGTGTTCCAATGGTCGATTCCAAACACACACGATAACTTTACTTGGGCTACAAGCAAAGCCGACTCATCCAGCTCTGATAAGTTTTGCTCTCATTGTCTTCGCCAAGACATAGGATTTGTGTTGAGCATCACTTTAGTCATTCTCGACTTTGATCACTTGGACCCCACTTAACAAGCGGTGGTTCCTATGACTCAACAAAGAAGAAAAGGAAACAACAAACGCTACGCGCTTCAAGGCCTCCATAGTCTTCACTCAATGTCTTCTCATGTCATAGTCTTCAATGTGAATATCTTCACATACCACCATTGTCGCCAATGTCTTCATACATTTGTAGGGTCATCTCCGTAGGTAAACCGAATCAATGGGGGACACTACCAAGTTATCCTGCAATTCTCACAAACGCATTAGTCCTCAACCACATTTGTCGTCAATACTCCAAAACCAACTAGGGTGGCACTAGATGCACTTACGGTGGGGTTTGCCCGGCTCCTTGTTTTGCTGCCTTACGCTCCACTCTATCGGCTAAGGCGGCACCAGGAGAACTATCAAGGACAGTCCCTCGTTCGCCAAAGTAGCACCTCAAAGAGAGAAAGCCAAAACTGATCGCCATGATATAGCGTGAGACCGTCAACCACTGATGACCCGCCGGAATCTTTTATGATTCCTCCACATTAACGAGGGGTCGCTTTCGCCAGCACACACGCCTTCAATTCGGGTGAGCTGGTGCCCTAGGGGCTATATAGTAGCCCCACTATCAAACTCCTATGTCTAAGTGAAAGTGATAAAGCATTATAGTCCGTTGCCTAGTTTCGCCGCGCTTATCACCTCCTTAATAGGACCAAGACGTTGGATCAAGTGTGAAAATGTGTTTTCATAACACCCCGCATTATATGCGTGGTGTCAAGTCAAGATTGCCATCTTCGTGTTATATACACATATACATTAACGGGCATGACATGAGGTATTTCAATTCTTGAAGGCACAAGTATAAAAGCTTTATATTCCTCGAAACATTGTTTTACAATAATACATGTTATTCAAACATAATATCCTTCGAGCACGCGTTTCTATTAAACGAGCACCGCAGAACTTCCTGAAAATAGTGCTCGGAGGTACTGCGCTCCTGTCCGAATCTTGGGATGCAAATAACGATGGCATTCATTTCCGCCAAAGATGTTTTGACACGCAAGAGCCATCCGCAAGACCCTCTATGCACGACCTCTTCATTGCATTGATATGCGGCACCGCACTAAGGAACCGCTACACCAAGCTAAAATAATCTTCGGCTCGGGCCTTTCCGCCACGATGACTCAATTACATACTTCATGGCGAGTCCGGATAACCTATTCAGCTCGCCTACGCGCCAAACGCTTCAAGTAATGGAAGTGGGCGCTCGATTGTGGAATTGCGACCAAAAATCTTTTCCACCTCGTGATCCTTTTGATCTCGGAAGTGTTGCTGTCAATGCGACTCGCCGCTAAGTCCAGATAAGCGTCAACAGACTCCACAGCCGTCCAACGGAGCATATTTAGGATCCCGAACTTCCTCCGCAAAGATAAAGGGCTTTCCAAACGCGATATCTCCTACTGATGTAGCTCCTCCTTCATAGCTCTCATTGCAGAGCTTAGTATCCTTGGCCCTCGATAGTGGCCTTCTCCAGTGTCCTTCTTTTCGCCTGATCTTCTTTTTTTTCAAGAAGCTTGCAAATGGGCTCGGCAGCATTTTGTAACTTCACAGCCATCTCGCCATTTCCTTCTTGCTTCGGCAAGGAGCAGCCTGTTCGCTTTCAGCTCTTCAACCGCCTTTTAGGGCAGCTGCATCGCTCTCGGCCTGCTCCTTGGCTCGGCAAGTTCCACCAAGGTTCTCCATGGCAGCGCACCATCTCGCATCAAGCACACATGTTGTAAGATACGGCATCAAGCTCCTCTTACAGTGTCTTCGGAGAAATCACATACCTTGTGCTCGCCAAGCCGCTTTGTTGACAAGCTCGATCCGCCACGCCAAGTTGCCGCTTTAGTTCGGCAATTCATCAATCCAAGCCACCTAACACTTCGCCACCTACATATGAAGGGCGATATATTATACTCGATTATGATCCTCGGCGCTGGCCGCCATTTTTGACAACGCACCGAGTCTCAGGGCTACTATCTACACAGGCGATCTCATATATGCGGAATGCCAAAGGTACATCATTTCACAGACTCAAAACCTGTCAAGAACTCCCGACGGCCTCGTGATAACCCGCCTCCGCTGATGAAATCTCTTTCAATCACCGTATCCATCAACGCACGGTGTTCTTTCTCGAGATAGACGATCGCCGAGCAGATCCTTCAGCTCCTCCGACTGCACCAGACGGTGCCGGACTCGTCTGATGGCCTTTTTCAAGGTCGGACACAGAGGGCTTTGAGGGCCATACGACGCCCTCCGCCCCGCTGGATCCGAGAAACCTCCGTGATTTACACCTCAGTGGTCGCCTGCCGCAAGGCGGCACGGGCAGGGGAGGC